>JAUDYJ010000003.1:117370090-118570090 GCA_030761175.1 Masticophis lateralis | reverse complement strand
GATGCACCCCCATGCCCCTTTTTGGGCCTAAGAGGCCTCCCCGAAGCCCCCTGGAAAGCGAAAACAGGCCTAGGAAGCCTCCAGGAAGTGAAAACGGGCTGCAGGGAGACTCCTGGAAGGGGCAGGAAGGGGTCTGGCCAGTCCTCAATTTAACTACCAGTTCGCCCGAACCGACCTGAAATGACTGAATCCCACCACTGGTTAGCATCCTTTGTGAGTTTAAGTTCAAGTTTGCTCACTTCCTTTCTTCATTTTCTCTTTCACAAGTACTATCTACTTGCTGATCTTCTTAGTCATTACACCTATTTTCCATTGTCTATAAGCTAAAATTTTGTATGCATCCTCTGTAATTTTTCTAAAGTCCATTTTTCCCCCTCTTGGGAGGGTGTGAAGTTGCATTTCCAATACTTTAGTTTTGAGATAGTCCTCAACTGTCCTTTGTTCCTCTTGACTTGAAGAATTCTGTTTGTGGAATTCTATTTTGTCCTTCTCAAAGCTTAAGCCCAATTTTTTTCTGCTGAATTTTTTTTTCCTTGCGATTCATTTGAATGAGATGCAGATGCATCTCTTTTCAGCTGCATGGAGAAGTGGAGTTCATGCATGAAATGAATTGTTATACAAACAGAATGTCCTGTTTTCATGTCCTCAAAAAGTTTACTTCTTTCTCCAGGGCCTATGAACTGAACTCTTGAGGATACCTGACACATTTTACCTAACACTACAGAGAATGCCTTGGAATCTTACTGACCTTTAAGCTGCATGCCAGAGCTCCATTTGAAAGAATAAGTGAAACCAGGACAAAATAAAATTAATAATAATAATTTAATTTATATTTAAAAGTAATAAAAAGAAATTATTTTTACTATGTAAAGTAAAAGTAATTTTTTTGCGATGGCAATTCCTCCAATATTTAATAATATTCTTTCCCACATTTGAAATTACAATGTGAATGAAATATTTTGGTGTATTCTGGAGAAAATAAGCTTTAAAAAATTTCTTCATCTTTTTTTCTGGATTGAGACTGTTCACCAGTTCACCAGCTTTTTGGGCGGGAGAGACGGCAACAATATTCATTCAAAATGTTACCTTGCTTTCTTTCTGCATTGGCTACTAAGTATTACATTTCAAATTCAACAATTTGTTCATTATTTATTTATTAAATTTATACGGCCATCCAGCTCACACATATGATAGATGACTCTGGATAGTTTATAACATTTAAAATCCACTTCATAGAAAACTTACAAAACCACCTCCCAATGGCAGCAAGAACGCAATCAAATCAATAACTTGTTTTGGTCTGTCTTCATTTGTGGTTCCCAAGACTTCTGAAAGAACCACATTTTTAGGACCTTTCGGAAAAGCAACAAATTTGAGCCATCACCAAGAAGGCTCTTTTTCTGGCCCCAGCAGATATACATCCTTAACTAACGGGATCTGTAATATTCCCAGCCTTCCTGTCCTTATGGGCTGGGTGGATGCAATAGTGGAGAAGTGATCCTTCAAATAGCCGGGCCCAAACCATTTGGGATTTAAAGATGATAACCAACATCTTAAATTGTACCTGGAATCAGACAGGAGTATATGTGTGGAGGATGAGAGAAAAAAAGCCTTCAACAGTATTAACTGTTGTTGCTAAAGGCAGGACTACCTCAAGAGTAAGGAAATGGAGCAGTGGTGCTGTTCAGCAGGTTCTGACAGGTTCTGGAGAACCAGTAGCGGAAATTTTGAGTAGTTTGGAGAATCAGCAAATACCACCTCTGGCTGGCCCCAGAGTGGGGTGGGAATGGAGATTTTGCAATATTCTTCCCTCAGGAGTGGGGAAGGAATGGAGATTTTGCAGTATCCTTCCCCTGGAGTGGGGTGGGAATGGAGATTTTGCAGTATCCTTCCCCTGCCACACCCACCAAGCCACACCATGCCTACCAAGCCACAGCCACAGAACTAGTAGTAAAAAAAAAATGAATTCCACCACTGAAATGGAGTCATAAAATATCTGAGAAAATATTTTTATGAAACAGATCATCTCCTTCATGGGAGATGTTTAAACACACCCATTAGGGATGCTGTATTTGCATTCTATATTGACTAGGTGATATCTGCATATTTGATTCTAGAAACAAAATATAATAGCAGAGTAATATTTGTTGCATTGCATTCTCCTTGAGTGGAATTTTAAGCCACTTGCCTGGAAGAATATTTATTGACTTAAGACAGGAAGACTTTGGAAGATAAGACATTCATGTTCAGAACAATATGTCTGCCAGATATTCTGCAAAATACTGAAATATCCTGTAGAAAGGGAATGTATGATATCTGATCCAGAATAGATCAATAAAGAAAGAATATGGTCATTTTTTTCATCTAGAGCTATGTTTCTAGGCATGCAATCCTGTGAAAGAACACTGAAGCAAGTTTTTACTTGAGTAATTTGTTGACAAAGTTTGCACAGACACAACATCGCATAAAGTAATTTATATTTGCTAATTTCCCACAATTCTGACCATAAAAAACATTTCATCTGAGCTGTGTGTAAAGTTTGCCAATGTTTTATAAACTCGGGCAATAGATGTCAAAAGCACATTCCTATATCTGATCTTTTTTTAAACTGTCAGATGTTGAAATAATCTTTTCCTGGAGATCAAACAAAAAATTTTCTTCCCTTTCCAGTTCTATTCAGTGTCTTATTTTCATCAAATGTAGTTTTTCATTCTCTACTGCAAAGTAAGAATTTTTTTTTTATCAAAACAATTACTCAAGGAAATTCCAGATAGTCCTATTCCAGCAAATGATGTACAGATAATATATATATATATAAATCCAGAGAGTTGACATATTTCTCCCATCATAGCCTTATTTCAAAATGAGATTAAAACCTTAAACAGTCACTCAGATTGGGTTTTTTATAGCATTGAAATAATAATGAGAAATATATGACTTTTTTTCCCCCAGAATCGGGGGAAGACATTCTAAAGGATTTCTAAATCTGTAAGCACCACACACCCTCCCCAATAATTTGTTAATTGGAAACATGAGCAACAGCTTTCTAAAGATTTACCAGAAGGAACAACCAGTGACTCATTCTACTGCTTATACACGACAAGCAGGAGATGAGCTGTCTAGGTGGGTGGCTGGCTAAATTGCACGATTCATTTTTGGCATGCTGAATGTTGAGGCGTGCTTCTCCTTACTGTGGCTATATGCTTCACACCACAGTAGAATGTTTTTTCCCCCCTAGCATGTTTGATCTCCAGAGAATGAGAGATATTTATGAATAAATTAGAATACGCTTCTTCATATTAGGCACTGAAGAGGAACTGATATTGAGGTTTGTGTTTTTTACATGCATCTCAAACATTATTTAAATTCTTAAACACGAGGCAAACAGTTGTGCTTTAAAAAAGTACCTATTTCCAGACTAGGTTATCTTCACAAATTAATAATACATGCTCCCATGGGATTTTTTTTTTTAAAATGTGTGATGTGAATGGCTTATTCATATTTTTAAAAGGATACACTGCTTATTAGTGAAATGTTCAAAATGAGACAAATTTTGTTGCTAATTCACAGCAAAGGGTAAATGGGTGTTCTTTTTGGGGGATGTCCCTCAAATGGCTGACCCACCAGGCTGAAGATTTGTAGAGAACACCCAGAAGTCATTCTAGTTTGGACTTCTCAAGTTGCCCAGTGTAAAGGATACCTTTATAGGTTTTCCAGCCCCAACCCATGAAAGTCCATAAAATTGCTGCAATAAATAGAATTTTGGTTTTGGCAGAGAGGTATAGATCAGATTCCTTGCTCAACTCAGCCAATGTTCTATCTGTCAACTAACCCATCTAATTTACCTTGCAGGAATCCATGTAGGTAAAACTAACAGTATCTTGGAGGAAGAACTGGATGCAATGCCACCTGTTCAGTTGATGGGCTTTCTTTCTTTTTTCCTTCCTTCCTTCCTTCCTTCCTTCCTTCCTTCCTTCCTTCCTTCCTTCCTTCTCTCCCCTCCTCTCCTCTCCTCTCTCTCTGTGTATGTATGTATGTGTATGTGTGTGCGCTTGTGTGTGTGTATCTCTCCCTCCCCCCTCTCTCTTTCTCTCTAAAATCTCAGAATGTTTCTAATGGAGATTTTGAGTATATCTTGTACTATTTCTGAACTCACATGATTTTGCATGAGAATGATGTAATCTTGTTATAACAGCAAGCACCCTGCTGCTGATCTCCGCAGCATAATTAAAAGGTAACTTTAACTTTTTATTCTGTTTTAACTCTTCATGCTTATAAGTTTTCTCTCCTTGTATTTAAAGCCTCCATCAAATTGTATATGAAACCTATGCAATCATTCTGAATCTCCTCAAATGTGCATAATGCAAAACATCTAGAAGTATCATAAATCTTTGTGTCTGGGCAAAATCGAACAAAATTGTATAGTGTTCCAAAAGCCCGCATCTTCACATAACCCTTTTAGCATCATGATAAACTAAAGTGGGAAAACCTGTTCTATTTAGATAGTAGTACCACCCAGCCAATATTTACAAAGTCCTACTGCCCTGGAAAAGATGCTACATTGCTGTCATGAGACTTGAATGGTGCTGAAAGATAAGTGGTAATTTCAGGTATATCAGATTATATTCCAACATGATAAATATCTAATGTAAACAGGTTCTCAGGAGAGAACATCTGCCCTCATGGGTTTGAGTCATGTGATGTTAAGAGCTGATAGAAATGCTGTTATCAGCTGAATTGATTTACACAAACCAGAATGAACCAACGAAAACACTAATGTGTATGTTTACCTTACCGTGGGGGGGAAAAGTGAACTAATTTGAGTAATGTGTTTTTTTCATTATAACCATCTGATATATAACTAGATGGCAATCTGTCAAAACAGGCAGACACATTAGTGGCCCAAGGTTGATGGGTCTTCTTACTGCCTGGACAGTTAATTTGCTTGTTGTATTTCACTGTTTGACCAAATGTCAGATTAGGTAGGATGCCTAGTCATGTCTTGTGACTATGTTGTACAAGATGTTAGGGTTTGCCTATGAGAGAAAGCACATACATGAAGATAACAATTCAAAGGGATGCAATTACATCTCAGAATCTCAGTGGGAGGTTAATTTTTATGGTTGTGCAATGCTTTGGAAGAGGTGCTTTGGAACACATTACAGTGATCCCAGCACCCTCCCTCTGTGGATGATTAAACAGACATGCCTTTTTTCCACATGATCATGGGAAAAAGAAGCAGATGCTTTTATGACTTGCAGACAGATGTGATGCTCATGTCTCTATGTGTTCTCAACTGTCTCTTCCAAAGAATTTCAGAAGCACTTTGCATCCTGAATAAATTTATCCCTGTGAATAATTTGGCAGAGGGGACGAGGGAGACAAAGATAGATAGATAGATAGATAGATAGATAGATAGATAGATAGATAGATAGATGGATGGATGGATGGATGGATGGATGGATGGATGGATGGATGGATGGATGGATGGATGGACGGACGGACGGACGGACGGACGGACGGACGGACGGACGGACAGACAGACAGACAGACAGACAGATAGATAGATATAGATCAGTGTTGGTGAACCTTTTTGGCACTGAGGGTGGAAACAGGAGTGCGCATGCCAGAAACCAGAAGAGCAGCTGCCCAGTGCACATGCGCACCAGGAAGATGCGCACTAGCCACCTGATTTTCCAGTTTCTGGTGTGCATGCATGCACGGAGACCAGCTATCTGGAAAACAGAACACTATCTTCCCAATGCATGCATGTGCACTGGGCAGCTGCTCTTTTGGTTTCCAGCACTCCTGTGCATGTGAAACTGGCCAATGCACTGGAACCCAGGCAACAGCTCGCCTGCCCAGAGATATGGCTCTGTATGCCACTTCTGGCACACATGCCATAGGTTCGCCATCACAGATATAAACACACACACACACAGACCATATCACATATCACATACATACATACATACATACATACATACATACATACATACATACACAGAGAGAGAGGGGAGAGAGAGAAACGCTCAAGATCATCAGTGGCTATTATGGTTGATTGAGGACTTCATCCTTGCTTTACATAGTCCAGATCTTTCATCTTAACAACTATATTCTTCTGAATCTTCTATTTATCTTCAAGAGTCAAAGGTGGACAGATACTTCCCTGACAGAGCATTCTGGCCAGTCTGGCATCCCTAAAGGTACTGTGATTGCATAGCCCAGAATGATGAACAAATGTGGATACAAGATTGATTTTTCAAAAATGGCAATAAAACATCACGGAAATGTTATATTTCTATTTCTTTTACTCTAATATGTTTTGCTATGTCTTGTTTTAATTTGCTACTGTAGTGTTAAGAAGAAAAGTCTTGCCTCATTTTCCCTCATTTTATTCATATCTATATTGGATTATGGAAAACAAGGGGTCTATCTCCACATTTTCTTCCTACTTATTGATTCTTAAATTTCTCTCCCTGCTTTTCTTTTCCAATGGATCCTCACCATTTTTGGATCTTCCCCCATCAATGATGAAATTAGGACTGTCATATGATGCTCAGCTAACATCAACTTTTACCTGACCACAAGTGTACTTGCTTCACATCAGGACATGTGACCAGCAAGGAGGAGGCGGGGCATAGAATAAAGTAGTTGCAGCAATCTGAGACACTCTCTTACTAGATCTCCCTTTGGGGAACATTTTAGTTTTGCCTTGTTTTCCTCCATACAGCAACTCCAAGCCAAACCCATCGCATTTTCAAACTTCACCTTCCTTTGGAAGTTTCACCCTCTTCCAATCTCAAAATTGGTGCTATTCTATTTTACTGATGTGAAGAAAGATGGACAGAATCCTGAGCCTCTTTTTGTGGAGTCACAGAGCTGGAAGGAACCATAAAAGTTGCGTAATCCAATGCCTTGCTCTGTTCAGGTTGCATCGAACATATCTGATTGAAAGTCTCTAACAAAGAAAACTCACTGTGTTATGTGACAGCCTATGCTACTAGCTAATAGCAGCTGCAGTCCAGATGTTTTTCCTGATGTCTTGCTTGACTCTCGTTCTTTGTAGTATTAACCAGCTAGCTCATTCCTTCTTTCATGAGGCAATTTTCAGATATTTGTAGACTGCTATCATGCCTTTTCTGAATCATCTTTTCTATAAGGTAAACATACCAAGATCATTTAGTTGTTCCTCATACAGCTTTGTTTCCAGATGCTTCAAGATCTTATTCATCTTCCTTCAACCAGGGTCAGTAGCTTCAGGTCTCCTGGAAGAAAAGTTGTTTATTCATTGCAAATATAGAAAGGCTCTTGCAAATCAAATCCAACAAGAAGAGGACATTTGAAAATTTCTGGGAAGAACAACATCCAGAATCGGAAATAATGTTTAGATCAATGTTGATTATAATATGAAATAAAGTAACAGAAATAGAATTGAAATTTAGCTCAGTGGCCACTTACTGAGTTCAAATTTAAAAGTGAAATGACTTCTTCATTTGTAATTTAAGCCTATTTTATATAGGATAGTTAAAAACGCTTCCCAATTTCAGTCTTCAGATTTTGAATTGTTCATAGGTGTCTGCCGAAAAATAAGTTTATGTGAAATGATGAAAGATGTGCAATGGCATGCGGTGCAAATCTGGAAGTTATGCTCTGGTGTTTTGGGCATATGAGTTGCACTTTTTGTGTTATGAGATATTATATCTCCTACTGCATCTCTGTGCCTCCTTGCAGAGACTTGTGGATCATACAAACAGCTCCTTTCAGCCATACACATATTTTCTGTAGATAGACATGACATTCCAGAGAAAGATTGAGACTGGATCCTTTCTCCTTCTTCCTCTTTTCCTCCTTCCCCCATGCATGAATTTAAAAGTTCAATGCTTCTTTCCCCTGTCTTCGGATGAAATGATAGTCTCCATTTCATTTTTCCATTACAGTAAAAATAATAGATAAACTACATAGTTTAGATATTATGCTGAGGACATAATACATTTTATACCTAGCTACATGCATATAAATTGTGGTGGCATAGTGATTAGAATGCAATACTACAGGCTGCCTGCAGTTTGACAGTTATTTCTCACCGACTCAGGGTTGACTCAGCCTTCCATCCTTGTGAGGTCAGTAAAATGAGGACCCAGATTGTTGGGGGAAAATATGCCGACTCTGTAAACTGCTTAGAGAGGACTGTAAAGCTCTGGGAAGAGATATATAAGTCTAAGTGCTATTGCTATAACAAATTAATCTCCATTAATTAATCTCTATGCATTGAGTTACTGTCCTGGCAATAGACAGAGATATATCCACATATTTGCTTAGTAACAAAAGTGAATTGATTTGCCACTGACTTCCTGGATTGTATGGTTTTGTGGTAGTGGTGGTGATCTTCCCAGTTTGGCCTATATCTTAAGCAGATATGATCCAGTTTAGCTTTTGTTAAGACTTGGTTACATGTCAGATTGGATCAGGTAGATGCTGCCATCTGGCTGGGCATTTGGGAGGTGATGAAGATAATGGACCTTATTACATTATAATCCTCCACTTTTTTTGACAGGATGGAAGTATCTTTGCGTGGGCAATTCATAAATAGTATGTGGAAGTAGTCCCTTGTGTTCTAGTACACAATAATGTGTTGCAAATATTGACAGTTTAGCTGGATAGGTTACATAAACCAGTGTATATGGATGACTCATGTACTTGGCCAACAATAAAGTACACTGTGAGTGCCACATCATAATATTAAGTTATTTGCTCCTTAATCCACCGATCTAATGAAGCTAAATAATTGGAGGTAAGCCAAAATTATACATTGGGAACATTAAAAAAAAACACCTCTTAATTCATTAGCTAGCATTAACCTAGCAAGAACATAGTTTGGCATTCTGGTACCATATGAGGAATCCAGACCTGTTCGAATTTAACTCTTTCAGTAAACTAAATTATTGAGTTGGAAGATGGTACAGTATTATAGATTTCATTGTTGCTGTTCTCTTTAGACTGTGTTCCTTTCTTGGGGATTAAATGAAACTGGATATTTTTTAGAAATGGAGAGGATTAAGAGCCAGATTTCTGAAGAATCATACTCCACTGAAGAAATAAACTATCTCTTCAGAGTATGCTGTTCTAGGCATCTCTATTAGTATGTCTAGACATTATTTGTCCCAATCATCTTGCCAGGTAAAATGTAAGAATGTTTTCAGATTACTCACGAAAGTTTTGAACAGTTTAAGTTAATTGTTTAAACTGTTGTCCAAAGTACAACCTTTGATAATTCATCAAAGGATGAAAATATTTTGCAGGCCCTATGCTGGGTTCACAAGACACGATAAACCCTAACCCAAAATTAATGAAATACAATTAAGGTAGTCTTTGATTTACAACAGTAAGACCATTTGAAGTTACAGTGCCCAAAATGAAGTATTTATACCACTTCTTAATACCTTGATAAGACCATACTTGGAATACTATATACAATTTTGGTCACCACATAAAAAATATGTTGAAACTCTAGAAAGAGTGCAAAGATGATTAGGATCCTGGAGGCTAAAACAATGAAGAATGGTTTCAGGAATTGGGTATGTCTAGTTTAATGAAAAGAAGGACTAGGGGTGACGTGATAGCAGTATTCCAATATCTAAGGGATTGCCACAAAGAAGAGAGGGTCAACCTATTATTCAAAGCACCTGAAGGCAGAATAAGAAATAATGGATGGAAACTTATTAAGGACAGAAGCAACCTAGAACTAAGGAGAAATTTCCTGACAGAATAATTAATCAGTGGAATGACCTGTCTCCAGAAGTTGTGGGTACTTCACAACTGGAGGTTTTTAAGAAGAGATTGGACAGCTGTTTGTCTGATATGGTACATGTTTTTTTGCCTGAGCAAGGGGTTGGACTAGAAGACTTCCAAGGTTTCTTCCAACTCTATTATTCTATTAAAAAGTTTCTACTGCCAGTTTATTTATTAACAAATGGGCAAGTAAGGGAGATAAGAAAAGTATCCAGTTTTATTATAACTCTAAAGAAATAATAGTCTGCTACATATTTGTTACCATTTGTTATATTTCCAAGAATTTATTCTGGTCAATGATAAAATCCACTCAGAATCACTTTGAAAGTCAGATGGATGGTATCTAAATTGAAATAAATAAAAATGAAATGAAATAATAAATAAATAAAATTTTAAATAAATAAAAATAAAACAAAATCCAGATTATTTTAATGCTGTGTCCAATAGCATTTGAACAAGCTGTGGCAATATCAAAATCATGATGTGTACAATAATTTATCTTGCAGGTACTGCAATCATATTCCTATGTCATGGCAACTAGTGTATGTATGTAAATCAAGGCATTGCACATTATATATGTTGTACTTTCCAGAGATATGTCCTAGCTACACGCGAAAGCAGAAAAAGTTGGATAAAGTGATGAAACATCTGCACAGGACATTTAGAGTTAATAATTTGCCTTTTCAGGGACTGTGGATAACTTATATTTTTCTATCCCAATGGCACAGTGATATATCCCTATGGAAACTCAATTATATCATCTGATGAACCAGATAATGTTTATTTGCTTGTTTCCACTTTGGCCTCTTCTTCTGAGGTAATACGTGCTCAGTCTCCAGGTGACTTAGTTGCTGATCACTTTGATAAAGCTCAGTGACCATTCTTTGTTTTAGCTTAGCCTTCTATCTTTGTTGTTTTTGTTCAGCACAATTAGTTCCTTGTTTTATGCTTCCAGCTGGTATATAAAATCATGATCTCTTGTGCTTACTGGCTTCAGAATACAGATTTTACCAACAGAACATGGGGACTATGATCACAAAGTTTGGACACTTAAAATCTTAACTTCTGGGCTACACATTTCAATATTTGGATTTAAGGATCTGCAAAAGATTTGATTTTCATTGCTTGTGTAATTAACAGTCCACAGGCAAAGACTTAAAGTGCCTGGGCCTTGTGTTCAAAGCCCTGCCGTGTTCTTGTGGTAAAAGCTGTACTATGAGGTCAGTTGCTTGCATATTCAATTTAGGTAGAATGAAAGTAGACTTCTCATTTTATACAGATTTTATGATAATGGCCATTAACTTGTTTTAGTCAATGAAAGGCAATGTTCTCATTTTGTTTATCTTATTCATTGCTAACCACCTTTTCTAAAAAAACCTAACTTGCACTTTTACAATATGTCTGATATTTTATGTGTCTTCTTTCTACTCTACCCAGTTACCTAGGTAAGAAGTATAACTTTCTGTGCTTTCTTTGGGTCAACATGTTCTTGCTCAGCTGGAAAGAGAAATTGATTTTTCCTGATCCTGTGGCATTAGCTGTGGTATTAGCTTACTCATATTCCTTTATTAAGCTGAAACTGATCATACACATTAGCACACTTTAATCATGTATAACAGAGGGGTTACAAATGAGAAACATTACGCATTATAGTATTGGATCTGGACTGATTTTATTTGTTTATTTGTTTGTTTGTGTGCCTTCACACCATTGTTGAGCCCTCCATCCCTTGCCAAGGTCTTTCAGAAGCATGGTTTGCCTCCTTCCTAAGGCTGAGAGAGAGTGACTGGCTCAAGGTCAGCCAGCTGGCTTTGTATCTCATGCTCTCCTGGTCTCTAGCCTGCTGCTTTAACCACTATCCCAAACTAACTCTTTGATGGACCTATATGTGGAAGATATAAAGGTTTATAAAGGTTATAAGCCTCCACTAAGGATTTTCTATTCCCGATCTGGCTATTTGACTGGACCAATCTTTTGCCACTGATCATTTATAGGAAGAAATGTATCATCCTGCATAGATAATAATATTTTCTCTATTTTAATCAACATCCTTTTAATACAGTGATTTGTATTTTGGCTGTATGGTTATTTGTGCCTTGTTAAGCATATCAACATTCAGGAAATTTATAGAGTTGAAGCTATGGTCTGGATCAGAACAAGAGTTAATGGGCTGTACTATTATAGTAAGGAAATTACTACAGTGTCTCTGACAAAATATAGGGCCTTTGGACTTTAGGCTCCTTTCTGAGTAATTTTTAAGTTGACACACTTTTTAAATCACATTGGCAGAATGCAGAAGACTCTGCCTGTGGTGAGATTTTAATTCAAAGGCTTGAGTGAGCTTCAAATTTTAATCCAGAAAAGAGGTTAGCAGAATTAGTCACTATTCTAGTCTTTTGGGCAGCATTGGAAAAACCAGCTTTAGAACAAACTGAAAGATTAAACACTCCCTCAGTTCATGCTAGAATGAATCATGAATATGCAGATTTCTTGTGGTAGTGGTTTAGAAGTAGTTTCTACAATTTTTTTTTTACTTCTCAATAAACGTAGCCTACAATTCCTGCTAGAAGTCTACTGCTAGTAGGATATAAAAATGGAATACCTGCAGGTTTGGTTTTTTTTTTTTTTTTTTGCCTCTCTGAATTCTGATAGACTCAAAGCAGGATTATTATTATTATTATTTTTTAAATTAGATTTATATGCCGCCCCTCTCCGGAGACTCAGGGCGACTTACAAGGCGTTAAGCAATAGCCTTCATACCTTTGTATATTTTTTATACAAAGTCAGCTTATTGCCCCCACAAACTAGGTCCTCAATTTACCTATCTTAGAAGGATGGAAGGCTGAGTCAACCTTGAGCCTCGAACTGGTGTAATTGCAGACAGCTGAATGTTAATAACAGGCTATTCAGCCGGCTGAGCTATCTGAGGCTTTAAATCTCTTTTCATATTCCTTCCATTCTAGGAACTATACTGTCATTGCTTTTATTTGCATACTCTTGTATTATCCCTTAAATGTTCTTGCATTCATTCATCAACTTTATCTCTCCAATTCTCTGTCATAAGCTGAGTCAGCCAATCAATTCAGATCTGCTATATCTCTGTATTAGAAGTGTGATTGGATGAGTCAATTACTCCTGATTCATTAATGGTCAGGATTACCATCATCATAGGAAATGGCCTATTGCATCTTTAAAAGTCTCGCAGGCACCAGGGACTTGGTCCAGTCAGGAGGTAAACTCAGGCTGCATATTCTATAGAAGCAGAAGCAGTGAACCTTTCTCTGTTTTTTGTATATTTTTTTTAAAAAAATTACAATGTAAAACAAAAAAATCAATATCTATATAAACAACTGAGTACAACTGAGTTTGAGATATAGTTTTGGTAATAGTAAAAATATTCTTAACATCAATAATGATGTTAAGATTGCATGACAATAATAATATTTACTTATCCATTTTAGTAAATCTTCATTGTAATTGATCCTTCTCTTATTCGTTTAGGCTTCTAACTTCTGTTTCTACTGATTAGCCATTGATAAAACAAATATCATGTTAAAAAATATTCAGTTTCTTCTTTCACCTTAATTTTAAGTGTTAATCTATCCATTTCCGCAGATTTTAATATTTTTTTTTAAATTGCAATTTCATCTGTAAGAATCTCCTCATTTTTCCATTGTTGTGCAAACACAATTCTGGCTGCTGATAATACATGTAAAATTAGATATGTAATCCCTTTATTGTATTTTTCTGATAAAATACCCAACATAAATATTTCTGGCTTTAGATCTATATGATGCTTTACTATTTTTTCTAATCATGCGTGTATTTTTGTCCAATATTGTTTTGCCTTTGGGCATGTGATAATACGAGCCTGGTATCTGATTACATTTCCAGCACTTAGCAGACATATCCAGCAGTCAACCTTTCTAAGAGGAAGATAAAACTATTCAGATCTGCTGCCCATTGTAAATACTGGAACATAAGTGTGTCACTCTGTTTAGACATTTACAGGTTTGTATTATTGAAGACATGCCAGGATTCCTCTCCGTAAAGGCTCTTTTCAGCTGTTACATTTAATAGTAGCACTTTGACTGGAGTTGGTTCAACGTAATGGAAAGGGCAATTAAGCCTAATGTTCAAGTACTTTTCCTGACAGTGCAAGGGGGGTAGTATTCCTGTTGCTACAGGAGTGATGAGCATCTCTTAGGATGAACAATGTGACCTGAACAAGGTGGTGCCATTTATTTTCTAATAAGCAAAGGAGAGCCTATTCAGAAAGAATCAAACCTTCATATTTCCATCCCAAATGTCATAACTGTATAATCTGGAGTAAGGAACAGCATTCTTAACTCTTTAGCCATCTTCTGAGAACCGAATCTGGAAGACTCAACATGCAAAATGCAAAATGGGTGCCATGTGCTCCATTTCTAAACAGACTTGCTTGGAAGGTTAAACCCCATTTAACCCAGGCGAACCTACTTCCAAGAAACATGTTAGGACTGGATTGGATCAAATAAGTTAAACAAAGTACAAATGTTATGATTCACACTCAGACGTAATGGTGGTGTTTCCTGTAATTTCATGAAATTTAATTCCCTTCCCTCTATGTCCACTCTTCAAAGCCTACGCAACTGTACATTGATGCTATTGATGTTGAAGAATTTACAGAATCATCTGAGTGCCGGACATCAATGTTATTGTTAATACTCCTATATGAACAATGACCACTGCTCAGTATCCTGAAGAACATCATTCAGTCTCTGTATGTGAGAGTTACTCTGGGCAATTCCACAAAAGTGACAGGCAATTTGTTATGATGCTTGGTGGGATGAGATTGTGAATTCAAGGTTTGTGTCTGCCCAATTTTCTGGCCACAGGTCAAATGCATTTTACCTTGGCTTCCAAACTGTTCAAGTATCACTTCAGTCCCAGACTGCAAGAAATAATCAGTTGAGACATTAAGTTCCTTATATATTAGTATACTCCAGTTAAAGACAAACAATTCTATCCACCACCTCTTTTTCTCCCATCCAATAGGTCTTCCCAGATTTGGAGAGAGGAATTACTTATTCCTGCCTTCAAGCAGTGTTACTTTAACTGGAAGTGTGAGAAGACAGACCCAAGTCCAAGACTTCTTCTCAGATTTCATCCTCACTTTGGGGGCTTTAAGTACACTAGTTTTGTGGCATTACAATTACTGCCTGCAATTTTATATTAGACTGGGTGCCCAGTGATACATCACGTTCATATGTTCTTATGTAACTGATGTATTGGATATTCTGATGTATTTATATCTGAGGTGTTCTGATTTTGTCAATATATTGGTTGGATACAGGCCACAATTTGCTGCCTTACAAGGTGGTTTTTATGTCAGTACTAGGATACAAGAATGATATACTAGGATACAAGAATGATGAAAGCTTCTTAATACTTTCTTAATACGAGTGATTTTGATACAATCCACAATTGTTCATGGGAAAATGGATGTGAAAAAGAAAGGATTTCTTTTGAAGAAGATAGATAAAGAGAGCGAGAGAAGAGAGAGAGCGAGAGAGGGAGAGGGAGAGGGAGGGAGGGAAAGAGAGATTTAAAAAATAGAAAGTAGAGTGACTGGAGAAGAAATCATATGAGCCCTGTATGAAAAAGTATCAATTAGGTGTATGGAAAATAAACATAAAGAAATGTAAGCTGTTTGCAACAAACTGAAATAATTATGTGCCACAGGGGATATAAAATATTACTGAGATATATAAAAAGGATTACTTGATGGAATGATGGAGCAAAAGAATGTGCAGAAGAGAAAAAAATATACATAGGAGAGTGATTGCTATATTGGTA
Organism: Masticophis lateralis; assembly: GCA_030761175.1. Taxonomy (NCBI): domain Eukaryota; kingdom Metazoa; phylum Chordata; class Lepidosauria; order Squamata; family Colubridae; genus Masticophis; species Masticophis lateralis. Next base: position 118,554,460 of record JAUDYJ010000003.1, on the reverse strand, counting down.
ATAGGTGCTCTGTTGCGAAGTATGAATGTCTCTTGAAAGAACCAAAAATATCTGTGTTTTAAAGTGCTCTTCTGCCCACAATATTATGCATAAGTGAGAATTTAGTATGTCAGCATAAATGTTTAACACAGTGGGAATAGGGTACTGAAATGTGTGGAGGAAAAGAAGTGAAAGGATTAAGAATGAATCTGTGCTAAATCAGTGTAGACTGGATGCAAAATAAAGTAACCAATGAGAAAGGAGTTAGAACAGTTATGTAGCCGCTCAATTCCAGCAACCTGACTCTGGGTAGCATACAAAAATTGCTGACAAAATAGAAAAGAGAAACCGCACTCACAACTAAAGCAAAACAAAAAATAAATACATAATGTGCATATGCTATGTTGGATAGATGCTACCTAATAAATTAATTGCTCTATGGGTACTATATGTAGGGAAACAGAATATATGCTTCTACAATGCATCAAATGCCAGCCAGCTGATTTGTAAGCCTGGTTGTCCAGGTGCAGTTCTGATTTTCTTTTCTTAATAATTCTTTATCTGGACTTGAACGGAAAAGCCTTCTTTTAAAGGACTCTATAAAGTAGTCTCCTGAGACTCATGGGCTTTCCCGATGTGTGGGTTTGTGTAAGCTTTATAAAATATATTCCACTGAATAGGATTTTAGATACTGTTTATCTTAATTGTCAAAGTGTTCCATCTCTGAATTAACTGAGTGCATTGTGTTCCTTCCTGGTGCCCTTTCCATGTTCTGCAAATGAAAATCAACTATAAAATTTCATTGCCACCAATTTTATGTGTACACACATGCACAAGAAAAAAAATATTAATCACATAATTATATAGCTATAAAAGGAAAAACTGAGTTTAATTCAATCAAATAACATTTAATTGGAAGGAGAAAAATCTTTTCTTATCCAACTGAGCAATGAATTTGGTGAGCAGGTAGCCTGGACTTGGTAGGAGAATTAAAACTGCCAGCATTTCCACAATTCTAATAAACCTCAGGCAGACAGTAAACAGAGTTCTCACTGAATTAATTTACTTTCACATTCTTTTCCACATGACCCAATAATCAGATCTGTGAAGTGATTGCTGTCATGACTCATTAAACTAACTAGTGTCCAACTTGTAGCTAAGATTTATTGAACTGCTTTTATCCTGGATTTCTAGCTGAAATATGAAATTCTGTGTAAAATGAATCCTATTAACATCAATCCATGTATGCAAAGGCAAAAATCCAACACTTATTTAACCACATGGATGTGATGGTTTATGACTCGACTTAATAGAAGAGTGCATTATATTGACTGGAACTCTTAGACTGGATTTGATAAAATTATGGTAAATAATGACAAAGAAATGGATGAAGCCAGGGCACAAAGTAAAATATTTCATTAATGTATTTTATTTTACTTTGTACTACCCAGAGTACCTCTTTGAGGGAGATGTGTGTTCAGAAATGTGACGGATCAATAGAGAGACAGACAGACAGGCAGGCAGACAGACAGATGATAGACAGAAAGACAGACAGACAGACAGACAAATAGACGTAATGGAAGATTTGAAAGTCATACACAAGATATTCATCTACACATTCTCCTAACTTCAGTTTGGAAATATCTGGTTAACCATTGTTGGATAGGTATCTCTGTATGATGTAGCTATTTTTCTCAATTCCAAGGCCAGCTGATATTGGAATGTTTGTTTGTTTGTTTGTTTATTTATTTATTTATTTATTTATTTATTTATTTATTTATTTATTTATTTATTTATTTATTTATTTATTTATTTATTATTTGGGCTTGTATGCCACCCTCTCTCCAGAAGACTCAGGGCAGCTCACAACAATAAATACACAAATTCAATTATAAAATATAACAAATATAAGAACCTGTTAAAATCACATTTAAAACCCCTTCAGTCCAATCTGGCCAGGCCAAATAGCCATGTTTCAAGATCCCAGCAGAAGGAGCGAAGGTCAGGAGCCACCCGGAGCTCCAGGGGGAGCTGATTCCACAGAGTGAGTGCTCCCACAGAGAAGACCCGCTCCTTGGGAGTCACCAGTCGACACTCTCTGGCCGACGGAACCCCAAGGAGGCCTTCCTGTGAGAACGCACCAGGCGATGGGGAGCTATCGCTGGCCACAGATGGTCGGTTAGGTACCCCGGGCCTAAGCCATGTAGGGCTTTATAGGTGATAACCAGCACCATGAATCTTACCTGGAGGGCAACTGGTAGCCAATGCAGGTCATGCAGGAGGGGACACTCCCATCACAACCCGCACAGCCGCATTCTGCACCAGTTGAAGCCTCCGAGTGGTCTTCAAGGGCAGCCCCATGTAGAGAGCATTGCAGTAGTCGATCCAGGAGGTGACAAGCACATGAGCGACTGTGCGTAAGTCATCGCTGTCCAGGTAGGGGCGCAACTGGTGCACCAGATGAATCTGCGCAAATGCCCCCCTGGTCACAGTCGTTACATGATCGTCCAGAGTCAACCATGAATCCAGGAGGACACCTAAATTGCGCACCCTTTCTACAGGGGGCAACACCTCACCCCCTATAGTCAACAATGGAATATTCTCCTGGAACCGAGATGCCAGTACCCACAGCCACTACATCTTGGCAGGGTTGAACTGCAGCCTGTTCCTCCCCATCCAGAGCCATACCACTTCCAGGCACTGGGACATCATGTTAAGGGCATCACTGGGTTGATTCAGGGTGGTTATAAAAAGTTGGGTATCATCAGCGTACTGATGATACCTCACCACGAAACCATGGATGATCTCCCCCAGCAGCTTCATATAGATGTAAAACAAAACGGGAGACAGGACCAACCCCTGAGGGACCCCACACGTAAGGGGCCTCGGGGCAGACATCTGCCCCCCCCACCAACACTGCTTGCGAACGCCCAGAGAGGTAGGAGGAGAACCACCATAAAACAGTGCCTCCCACTCCCAACCTCTCAAGGCACCGCAGCAGGATACCATAGTCGATGGTATCAAAAGCCACCGAGAGATCTAATAGGACCAGGACAGAGGAATAACCCTTGTCCCGAGCCCTCCAGAGATCATCCACTAGCGTGACGAATGCCGTCTCTGTGCTGTACCCGGGCCTGAAACCCGACTGGTACAGGTCCAGATATAATGTTTCATCCAGGGCCAATGAAAGCTGATGTGCCACCACACTCTCAACAACCTTTGTGATGAAGCGAAGGTTGGAGACAGGACGATAGTTATTCAAAATAATTGGATTCAGGTTTGGCTTCTTGAGGAGGGGTCTCACCACCACCTTCTTCAAGGCAGCTGGGAAACTCCCCTCATTCAAAGAAGCAGTTATCACTGCCTGGATCCAGCCACGTGTAACCTCCCCTGCCGAATAAATGAGCCAGGAGGGACATGGGTCCAACACACATGTGGTAGTACTCAGCTTCACCATAATCCTGTCCACTTCGTCGGGAGTAACAGGATCAAACTCATCCCAAATCACCAGACCCGTCGCCACCTCCCCCACTGACCCTGCCCAGTCGAAGTCCAGTCCATTCCGAACCTGAGCGATCTTATCCCGTAGATGTTCACTAAATTCCTCAACCCGGCCCTGCATAGGATCATCCCCCGCCCCCTGGTTCAAAAGGGAGTGGGATACCCTGAACAGGGCAGCCGGGCGATTATCTGCGGATGCGATGAGGGTGAGAAGTAAGCATGCTTCGCCACTCTCATTGCCCCCAGATAAGACTGGGTAAAAGATCCCAACTATGATTGGTCCGATTCGGAACAACTGGACCTCCAACAGCTCTCCAGACCTCTCCTCCAATGCTTCATCTCCCGGAGCTCCTCAGTAAACCAAGGGGCCAACCGAAATCTGCAAATGGTCAGTTGTGTTTCCAAAAGTGGGAGAAGTAAACAGTGCATCTTTCTTCAAAGGCTAAGCATAATCTAAAACCAGAAATAACTGATGCAGGTATGTCATTCCAATAATCTTACAATTCTGATTTTTGGGGGGGGAATGATCTTGTAACTTATCCATTGATGACAAATCATCAAATTAACAGGAGAACAAAATAACAGAGTTGGAAGGGAAGGGACTTTGGATATTTTCTAGTCCAACCGCCTGCTCAGAGAGGAAATCCTATACCATTTTAAACAAATGGTTGTCCAATCTCTTCTTAAAAGTTCCAGTTGCAGCATCCACAATTTTTGGAGGCAAGTCATTCCACTGATTAATTTTTCAGGAAATTTCTCCTTTAGTTCTAGGTTGGTTCTCTCCTTGATTAGTTTGCATCTATTGTTTTTTGGCCTGCTTTCAGGTGCTCTGGAAAATAGGTTGACCCTCTCTTCTTTGTGACAGCCCCTTAGGTATTAGAACACTGTTATTATGTCATCCCTTAATCTTAATCTCTTAATCTTCTTTGTTACTCTTCTCTACACTTTTTCTAGAGTGTGAACATCTTTTTTATATTGTGGTGGACAAAACTGGATGCAATCTTCCAAGTGTGGTCTTACAAAGGCATCATAAAGTGGTATTAACACTTCACGTGATCTTGATTCTATCCCTCCGTTAATGTAGTCTAGGATTGTGTCAACTTTTTTGGTAGCTGCAGCACACTGCTGGCTCATATTTAAATGGTTGTCCTCTAGGACTCCAAGATCCCTCTAGCAGTAGGGCTATTATATTATTCTGTATCTATATTACTGTTCCAACAATCAATTGGGAAAATAAAGGCTGTGAGGAATAACAACCAAGGACCAGGGAAGTTTATTATTGCTATAATGTGCAATGGTCAATTGGAATAGATTTGCCTATCAACACATGCAGTCTGCAAATCAGACAGCACTAGTTCAGTGGGGGCAGGACAATTTTTATCCTCAAAACATGGTAAGAAAGCTTGAGCAAGCTGGTCATTTGGGTCAACCCACCCTCTACTCCCTCTTATCCCATAGAGCAAATAACTAACAGATGTGCACAAATGGTATAAACTCGTTATTAAGAGATATCTTGCTTTACATGAATATATGTTTGGTGGCCCACTACTTTAAGCTGAGACAAGCATTATCTCCTGGCTTCTCCCATTTTTATTTTTTAATTGAAAAAGTTTTACATACAAAATTTTTCCATTTTTTCTCCCCCCCCACACCCCCCTTCTAGATGTTCCTTTAGAACTCTTTCAAATCCTCCAACCTTTCCGCCTCTTTCCTTCGGGTTTGCAAGATGTTTTCATCTTCAAGCTCCTCATCTAGATAATTAATTCCAATAAAATTATAATAAGGTAATCACAGATCCTCTGCTTATTTTGCAGTGATCTGTTTAACTTTCTCAAGATGTCAAATCCAAATCAGGATGAGTTTATAACAAATTTTAAGTCCAATATCGTATGAAAATTAAATATAACAATGGTTATCTTCCAAACTATTTCAAGTAATCCTTTATGTAATAGATTCCATCTATTCAGAATTAACCTTTAGGGTTCACCATGCGGTTCCATCGAAAGACACATTTTCGGCTGCAGTTCAGTTTCAGTGGTTTTCAGTTTCTTTCCTCCCTTGACTTGTAATTTCTGTTGCTTCTCCTCCTCATACTTTTCCATTTGTGGAATACTGGGCCTCTGCTGTCTCAAAAATATTTGTTTTTCATCTTGCTTCAACAGTTCAAGGCCCAGTACCACTTCTCTTGAATCTCTGGAATGCTTTGTTTTCAAATCTGGATATTCCATAATATAATCATCTAGAAAACCACCTAACTCTCCTTTTTCTTCTAGCATACTTTGCTTATTTTGATTTTGTAATTCCATCTGCACACATTGCTCCCCAACCTCTCTTTCAGACTCTTTATCTTACTTGTCTTCTTCCATAGATGACAACATAGCAGAAGGTAAAAGTATGAGGGCTCCCTTAAGAATGTTATTATAAAAATGTTCAGCTTTTTCAACGGTATTTAAACAATATCTCACATCTTGATAATTCAGAATTACACCAACTGGTACGTCCCATCTAAATGGAATCTTTCTTCTGTACAATTCCTTCACCAGAAATCCAAAATCTTTTCTGTATCTCAAAATCCTAGATGGTAACTCTTTATAGACCCGGATTTGTAGATCTTCTATCCTTAAAGTAGCTGAATAAGATTTTTGTAAAATATCATTTCTTAATCTTCTATCAGTGAAATAGACAACAACATCTCTGGGTAGATTCTTCTGTCTGGCAACACATGAATTAACCCTGTAGACTTTTTGAATACAGCCAAGAATTTGGTCAGCTTCCAAATTTAAAAAAGCAGCTAATGCCTTAGCACAAAGTATTCTCAAATTTTCTCTGTTATTCTCTCTTATACCTCTTAATCTCAAAGCAGACTCCATAGCTTTAAATTGAAGCATCATCACATCATTCTGGATTTCCTGATTTTTGGCATCAGCTTCCACAAATTTTTCCTGTAAATCTTTCATCTTGGAATCAAACTTTCTACTGATTTCAGTCATTTTTTTCCCTATTTCCGTCACCACAGTTGAAAAGGCAGTAACTACTGTAGTGATAAGTTGGTTCAATTCATCATGTTTTCCCTGTACCAGCTCTTCAAGATTCTTCTGTGAGTTTTCTATCTTCTCAGCAATACTTCCTAGAGACCTAATTATAAATTTTTTTAAGTCCTCATTTGCAGTTCCTTGCAAGTGCTTTGGAATCATTTCTACTTTTTCCTTTGTCTGACTTGTGAGGGAGCTCCCCCTTGCCTTTTGTTTAGGAGTCATACTTCCAAAAAAATTCTAACTTTTCTCCAAAAAAACAAAAAGGGTCTTGTTTAAATCAATTTGTTTCCTTTTCCCTGCTAGAATGTTTCTTTTAAAATACTTTGGCGCTGGCTATGTTCTTACTTTCACTTTCCACTCTCCATTTTCTCAAACATTTTCCGAGCAAAGCCAGTCGCCATTTTCAAAACACTTTCTCTAATCTCTCTTCTTCTTCCTCTTCTCATTTCTAAGAATTAATAAAAGACAATACTTGCATTTTTCCTCCAGGTTTGACCAGCTTGCTTTTTGTAGCTTTCAATCGATCTGTGGTGTTGCTCACGACGTCTGGCTCTGCTGCTAAAAGCAGCAGAGATCCCTCGCAGCACAGAGCTTCTCTGGGGGTGAATAGGGAGCCGTCATCCTGAGCCCTCTCCAGGACAAAAAAAAAGTCCTGGGGGCAATTCAGGAGGCTCTACCACACCCCCAGTAGCTCTCCCCACTCTTCTGACTGAAGAGCGGGGTTTCCGAGCCGTCTGCCAGCTGTGAGGCGGCTCTTTCACACGCGGCGAGGCTGGCAGTCATAAATCGATTGCCGACAACGATGGAGGCGCCACCGGAAGTCGCTTCTCCCGTTTTTTAAAAACTATGCAGCCCCTACTATTCCGTATAAGAGGTAATCAGAAGAGTAATCGTACAAATTAATGTAAAGATAAACATATGAAAAAGAACTCTAGGGCATCTCCAAGGGAGGCTGCAGCAGGCCTCACAAGTTGAGGGTCTTTTTGCAGTGTCTGAACAATAAATAGAATGATATCATGAATTAAAACTTTTATTTCAAAGCAATAAAGTTAATTTATTAAAAAGTTTCATATCAGTCTTAGGGGTCTCCACACAGTATTGCCATTGACTGAGTCACTCATTTAATGGATAGAAAACCATGGTGATGCAAATCTATTTTACGTAGAGTCCAATGAAAAGAATCTATGCATATTCTACTATCTTTTCCCTACAATATTAAGTTCTTATTGAACTCTGGTCTCTTATATTTCCAAAAAAAAAAAGTCCCACCATCCAACCCTAAGATAAGTACTGTGACTGTCAACTATTCCAGATAACATATCGGTGTAACATCTGATCATCTCATTCTATCATGTTGGGGATCAGGGCTGCACAGTATTTCTTTGAGTCCTTTCAAGTTATGATCCTAGAAGTGGACATGGCCAAATTGAAAAGGGGATGAAAAAAGGTAGGCAGAATTCGTTAGTTTTGTTGTGCAATTGTTTAGTCGGTTTTGCACATGCGCAGAAGGTTTTGCGCATGCACAGGTCTGCAAGTGCGTGTGACACGCGAGCGAAGTGAGTGCGTGCACAATGCATGCACTTCCAAACCAGTAATGAAGGTAAGTAGATTTCACCCCTGCTTTGCAGCCTGTCATTTCTTCAGAACTGTATTTTGTAACTGCTTTTTATAAGCTTCTGCCTGAGTTATCAGTGGTAGAATGTAGCCACCTTGCCTTCTGTCAACCTCTCGAATCAATTTTGTTTATTTATTCAGTTTACATGGCTGCCCATCTCAGAATCTTGACATTGGGCAGCTAACAGCAGTGGAAAACACCATAAAATAATAACAACAACAATAAATCACCAGTAGTTGAGATAAAAACAACCACAACAAATCAATAGGCTCTGCCAAGCATCTGGATCCTTAAACTTAGGGACAAAACTCTGCCTCTAAGGCAGCAAAGTCAGATCCAGTATAATTATTGGAGAGATCATGTTCCAAAGGGTGGAACCCATGGCAGAGAAGGCTTTCTTTCTGGGGTCCACCAGATGGCATTTCCCACTACTATACAGTACATTAGCAATTTTATTAAATACATTCCCTAATACTGTATGTAGAAAAACCTAGAGCATACATCTCCTACCAAACCTAATGCATTAGGCATAATTGTAAAGAAATGGTCACTCAAATAAGATAATAAATAAAAGAACATTATTGTTAATAAAATGTATTATTAATATGTTAATAATATCCAACTTTAATTGGATTATTCACTTGCATTTTATTAAATATAAATATTGTAAGAAAAAATAATTTAAGTATTTTTCAAATGACCCCCTCCCCTTCACTTAAATTCACACATTACTTATGTTCACTTACTCACTTATATTCATATTAACTTCACTGTTAACTTTCACTGTTTTTGTTCAATGTCTGCTTGTTTCCTTTGAAAAACATAGGTTGGAATTACAACTACCTTTCCATATCAGTTAAGTTCTGAAGCACTTTAATTTGATATCCCTGTATTTCTAAACCACCCAATAACTAAAGTTCTTTTAGTGGGTGGGGTGAACAAAATTTCTAAAAATATACTATTTAAAATAAAAGTAAATTTTAAAATTTTAAATTTTAAAATTTTAATATAATATTATAAATATAGCTTGCCCTTAATATATTGTTACGGATTTACCTATACAGTACTGTATCTTGTTTGCTGTGGCTTTTACATTGTGTAGGGTGAATGCCAGCAGCAACTGTAGTCTTCCTTGAATTGTTTAAAAGAAGCTTAATAGCTTAATGGCTGGGTGACTGGTTGAGTTTCTGGCTATTGATGCTGTAGCTTGCATAAGGCAGGAAGTGCCACAGAGCAGTGTTAGATCAAGAAGTTGCTAAGATTTAGAAGTTCTGATCTGAGTACTTGGTTAATTCAACCACATCAGCCTCTAACACTGTGATGGTTCCATTATTCAGGCAATACTAAAGCTTTGGTTGATACCTTTGAATTTTACAGTTCCATTTTATATAAACGTTCCCATGCCAACTTAAAACAAGAAAATAATCGTCATGTCAAAATATTTATATTTTCTAAGTGCATTCATTTAGTGCGTTCTTCTCTAAACTGAGGGACATGATTTTGAGTGCAACTCAGAGGGCATTAAATCGGGAAAGGTGTTGCTGGCTGGGAATGATGGGAATTGCAGTGTAATATATTACGAAAGTGCCATGCTTGCTTTTATCTGATTTTGAAACTCAAAATAAAGCTCTCACTTTTCCTCTTTGAGACAGAGTGTTGATTGTTGCTGGGCTGAAAGAGTGAAGATAAGGCTTTGGTAGATTTCTGAGCTAAGAAACCTGGGATATGAGTCTCTTTCCATATGCAGATAAACAATTTTCTGAGCCTCATCGAAACAACACTGAGTTGGTTCCTGAATCTTCAAGGTAATACCTTCTCTCACTGGACTGTCAATATTAATCTGAAAAACAAAAACAAAAAACAAACAAACAAGGAAAGTAGTTTTTATTTTACTTTTTAAAGAATGGCCAGAAGCCAATAGACTAGACAAAGTAAGATGCTGAAGAATACATACATACATACATACATACATACATACATACGTACGTACATACGTATGTATGTATGTATGTATGTATGTATGTATAAAAGTGACATCAAGAAAGATGGAAATCTGGGTATAGCTACTCAACTTGCAAATAACCTGGGTAACTTATCTATGATTAAAAGCATAAAAACAGAGAAACAAATAGAAAAACACAAAACATCACAATGCAGAATAACTGAAACCAAATCAAATGTATTCCAATAAAAAAAATCATATCAGGATGGACTTAGAACTAAAGGTCAAGCCTACTGCTTTACCGAAGACTAACAAATATTAGAGGCAGTGTGAACTAGAAGCTATGATGCTGGCTAAAGTGACACAAATAGGTGTCATAGAAGATCACTGAGTGACTTGAAGCCAGTTATTCACAGCCCAAATTCACTCACAAGTTTGTTGTTGTAAGAAAAAAATAAATTCTTACCATGGATACTATAGTATTTGATGCATCGTTAATTCATTGTATTTTATTTGTAAAGTATTTATTTATTTATAAAGATATAGAGATATATCTCCTGCTAGCAACCTACTTGTGTGGTCTTATGTTGAGATTTAATGAGGTATTCCTCATTTGTAAAGAAATAAAATTCTTATTCATCATACAAGCTATTGGTAAGTCCCAAAGGTGCTTTTTTTCAAGAGGCAGACGGACTTTCTGGTCCAGTTGCCTCTTGAAAAAAAAGCACCTTTGGGACACCCATGACCTGGATGACTGAGAATCTCCATAGACAAAAGCTATTGGTAGGGTTTCAATCTGTAATATAAATTGTCCATTTGGATAAATTATTTAAAGCAGGTGTTGAGCCTGTGAATGCTCTCACAGGCTCAACACCTGTGAGAGCATTCACACAGTTCTTTGCAAAATGAGAAATTATATTGTATTCCTGCCCAATTTATTAATTTACCTCTTTTGGAGCCTGGGGTTGGATAAATTCCTTAAAAAGTTTCTGTGCCTCTGATATTCTTTTCCTCTGTGATAAAATCTTCTTATATTTTTCACAAGCCACCCAGAATTCCATGTTCTCATCGCTATATTCAGTCTTCAGGTAGGACTTGTAGACAATTGGCCCATCTGAAAATAATATGTCAACCATTGATTTGCAAACTCTACTAAAAGTAATTATGATAACAGTTATGTTTAATTCTCTGTATAAGATATGTTATGAAGAATCATCTTCTGAGGCGCTGAGATTATAACATGAAGTGAAAATTACCTCAGCAAATAACTAGCTATTTTGTTTTCCCTTCCCTTTACCATAATATATAGTTAAGGGTAACAGCATTCTGTGCACCTTTGGCATTTAGTCATGCCAGCCACATGACCACAGAGACATCTTCAGACAGCATTGGTTCTTTGGCTTTGAAATGGAGATGAGCACCTCCCTCTAGAGTTGGGAACGACTAGCACATATGCGTGAGGGGAACCTTTACCTTTATAGTTAAGGGAATATTCAGGGGAATAATTTTCATTTTTCTTAGTATTCTCATTCTCAAGGACATGGCCAGTTATATAGATATATCTATATGTTTATCTATATGTCTACCTATATTAGGTTTCTTTTATTAGGCTTAATATATCTCTATCATCTCTATCTCTCAATCTCAATCTCTATTTATCTCTATATATCTCTGTCTCTATTTCTAACTGTCTGGGTATCTGATGTATTGTTACTACAAAATAAAATGTTTATTTATTTACTTGTATCCCACCTTTGTTATCTTTACAATAACTCAAAATGGCAAAATATCCAACATACCTTCCTCTTCCTATTTTCCCTACAACAACCCCGTGAGGTGAATTAGACTGAGAGACAGAGTATGTCCCAAAGTCACCAAGCTGGTTTTCATGGGCACAGAAGAACTAAAACTCACAGTCTCTCATTTTCTCCCTTGGTACCTTAGATCCTATTTGCATGCGACACCCCCCCCGCCCCCAACCTTCTGATTAGCAGTAACATCCACCATAGGTATTTTGACTTCAGCAGAGGAAATTCTTTTTAAAAAGAAATACAAGTCTGGAAAATCCAAAAAACGTAAGCAAATGAGCCAATGTGCCCAAAAGCAAGACTGACTAGTCTCTTATCCAGGGTAAGGAATAGAAAAAATAAGCAAAAGATTGTGAATGTTATTTCTAAATATAGATCACATTCTTGAAACATAGCCATTGCTGAGCTTCTTTGTTATTGCTTCTTAAGTTCCTTCAATAAATATTGAAGTTCTTGGATGCCTTGTGAGCTTGGCTAAGTGGTTTGGTCCTGTCTGTGAGATGAAGTCTGACACTGCCAATGGCTGTCAAGGGCCTCCCCAGCCTCTTCTTTTTAGATGGAGAAGGAATTAGAGAGCAATAAAGAGTGTGAAAGTGAGGAAAGAGATAAATGCAAAGTGAATGGGTGATAGAGTAGGTGATGGAACATGGGGGAAACTGATTAGCACAGAGTGAGCAAGAGAGTGAGATGGAATGTGACAGAAGAACAAGTAAAAGAGAAATAAATGAGAGACGATGCAAGTGATGGAGTGAAATAGGGAGAGTGTAAGAGAGTTAATCATCAATTATCTGTGGGGTGGGTGGATGATCCAGTGCTTGATCCTTGTGATCAGTGGATGTGTGGGGTCTTCTCAGTAAAGCAGAAAAGGCAAATATCCCCCACTCATCCTGAAAATCAAGTTCTGGCAGATGGTTCAACTGCTGGTAAAGCCACTTGTTTAAGTTCACCTCATTTCACACAATGCATTATGGAGAGCAATTGGTGGATGTTTTTCAAAAAAAAATTGCATTTTGTTGAGTTTAAGAAATATACTGTGCATGGAGTGACCTAAATTCTTTAAAAATTAGTGCAGATTTTTGTTTAACTGACATTTTTTTGGAAGAGTTTGCAGTTTCTCTTTTTGACCTGGAAGAAATGATATTTGCTGTAACAAAATCATTTTCTGTGGGGAACACTTGCATTTTAGACAGATTGGGTATGATAGATATTACAAAGTGAGAAGAGGAGTAATCTGAAATGTCCTTAGCAGACCTCCATCAGTAAGAATTCCCCAGTGAAAAATAATTACTTTAGGTTGCCATAAATCAGCTTGAAACTTCTGACACTCATTTGTCTGATCAGCTGGTAAAAGTTTCTACTTTATCTTCAGCCAAACCATAGGGGGGGGAAAGACATTTTGGGTCTTCCTCTCCTACTTTACTAGGACCTTCCCAATCAGATTTGAAAATATGGCTAAACTCACCATTCTAGGCATTTGTCAGAACTTGTCTCCTTGCCCAGCCCAGCCCAACCTGCCACACTTTAGAGACAATGATTAGTGGATCATTGCCGGGGAAATTCACCAATTGATGCATTTTAATTTGCCCTGCAGAAAACTGTCAGGATAGCATTGTTTCCCAACCTTGTTAATGAGGCAGAGTTGACATCAGTTATATAGAGGGAGAAGATTTATGTTGGTATATTTCATGCTGGAAGATGGCCTGCTACATTGGCTATTTGAATATGTCCTATGCCATAAATGTCTTTTACTTATTCCCATTCCATCTTACTGTTCTCTTCTGATTAATAATCATGTATTTACTCACATTTAGTTGCCATAAGCTTTTCAAAAGACTGAGACCACTGAAGTACTTCTTCCAGGCTTATCCTTTGAGAAGCAAGGGCAGGGAGAGAAAACACAAAGTTAGAGCAGCCAATGACCACATTTTCACAACTAGCTTTAAAAAAAATCTAAGACTAGGAATATTGAAGATCTATCCTTGTGCTTTTCTCAGCATCCCCAAATACTGCCTGAGTTTGTTTCCTGGTATTTTCGAGCTAAGGGGAGAGAAAAAAGCAATGCTACCTTTAATGAATATTTCTCATGGCAGAGAATACATCTACATTTTATGTATTTAGACAATTTAAATATCACTTAAAATAATTACAATTGCTGTAATATTACTGCATGGGGCCTACCTATCAAGAAAAGATAGGGCAGCAAATCCAAGTTTCAGAAATCTGGATAAAAACTAGATGGCAACAAGCAGGTAGAGAAAACTTTAATTTTTCTGCTCCTCAGAGATGAATCCATAAGGAAGCAGTTTGTATGACTGGGTGCTTACATGATGGAACCTCCAGTTCCAGTACTGAGGTAGAACATTACTTGTATTTTGTTTTAGAAGTAGCCTTGAAAATCTTTTTATTCTTAAGGTACTATGTCTATGTATACAACAATTAGAATGAATGAATGACATCATCAGTAAAAGTGTACATACTTAATAGAAAATAAGTGCCACTGAACTTACTGCAACATTAGGACCTATTTTACTTAAGCCTCCTTTGTTCAGAATTTGAAATATTCATGTTTCAAATGCTCCAATGTAATTACATCGTAATTTGTAGTGAAAATTGTACTTGCTTTTGAACTATGTATTTAGTCATTCTTGTTCTCAATGGATGCACTGGGAAATATACCAATTGGCATATACTGTACCAAATATACCAATAAGCAACCTAATCAACATTTAAAAATAGACCCAGACAGTTGATCGGCACCAACCCTAGGCAAGTAGGGTTGCAGACATTATATTAGAAATTATATTAGAAAGAAATTACTGAAAGGAAGAGTAGAACAAAAGTAACAAAATGGAACAATTTAAGTTATAATGTTACATTATGTTACAAAGTACTATGAAGTAATCTATTTTTGTAATTATTGAAATGGATAGGTCACTATGGATTCCCACTGTTCATAATTGGGAAGTGAAGTAACTGATTTTCTGGCATTAAAGAAATGGAATAGACTAGCTCTCTTAGACTGCCATGTGCTGGGAAACAAAATAGAAGCATTTGTTTTCATCTGCTCCTTTGGCCTGTTATCACCTCCCAAACACAGACAAAAACAACTTCATTATTTTGAACTTTAGTAATAATCCATTCTTGATTAAAAGTAAAATTGGCTTCTGAATGTTGAGGCCAAATAAAAGATTCATAAGCCAGTTTGATTGTTTGTAGGGTTTTATAGGCTTGTTAATTTATAATCTTTTTCACTATTTTTATTGGACAACATGAATAAGATATGTATGCACATATGGCTATATATTATGCTAGTAGCACTCCTGTCCCTATAATCATTTATTAACAATCAAATGAGGCAATCTTTGGTGACGGCGTAATCTGGGTTATGTTTGTTTAGCACCCAGACACCCTATTTAGGACCATCAAAATGGCAATAAAAGGTGTGCAGCTTTTTAATTGTCCAGAATTCATCAGGCAAAACATTAACCAAAGAGAAAAAAGAGGGGAGAAGAAAGTGTAAACCGTTAGGTCAACTGGTTCAAGTTATGTGGTTTATAGTACAAAGTCCCAGGGATTCCTATATTTATCATATGACTCCTCTCCCCACACAAAACAACAGATGGCTTTTGTGGTTTACAGCTGGTAGGGGAATAATTATTTTCATTATCCTTAAATTCCCAATCTAGATTATACTAATAAGAAAAACAAATGTCTGCATTTTTTAAATTCCACCTTAGACTATATTTTGAACTACTGAGCAGTGTCAGCAGGGCAGACAAAAGAAAGCATTGCAGTCACAACTGTACAGTCAAAACCCTACCTCATTTGTGTGTGTGAGTAGTAGTAGTAGTAGTAGTAGTAGTAGTAGTAGTAGTAGTAGTAGTAGAAATGGTATCCTGTTTGCTCAATGGAACTTTCTTTCCCTATATACCCAGTTTCTCCCCAAATCTATTGGATTCCCACATCCCAAAGCAAATTAAAGTGAAAGCATAGAATCATGGTTGAATGAGGTTGAAGTAATTTATGGAGAGATGCCATTCTATCAATGGACATACACAACTGGATTCAACTTGAATATCAGCAGCCCTTTCATAACTGCTGAGTGTATGTCACTGAATTCTCTGACTGAGACAACAGATCCTCAGCTAACAATGAACTCAGCCTACTTTCATCCACTGCTTTTTATTTGGCATCTCTAGGATTACTCCAGAAGCTTGTAAAAAGAATATCCAAATACTGTAGCTCCATACCTAACTGACTTTAGTTTTACCCTGCCCGTGGTCTGGAGGCATATAAGCAATATGGTAATTAGAACTATTGATCAGAGCTATGAGCCCCTGAGAGACTTATTTGACCAGGAGACCGAAGATTCCCCATGCTACTCCATTTATGGAGTTTCTATTCTCAAAAGATTTAAGCTTTATTCATACTTATACATATACGACTTTTTATAGTCTTCAATGAAGATTGTTAGGCTGAGAAAATATTCAAAGTCAACAATGAGCTTCATGGCTAAAAAATTTGGTCCTAACTCTCCTCTGTTCTAGCTGTTGATCACTACACCATCCTGGCCAGTGGTGGAATTCAAATGTTTTTACTACCGGTTCTGTGGGCGTGACTTGGTGGGTGTGGCAAGGGAAGGATACTGCAAAATCCCCATTCCATTCCCACTCCTGGCTGGCCCCAGAGTAGGGTGAGGATGGAGATTTTGCAATATACTTTTCCCAGGAGTTCTCCAGAACCTGTCAGAACCTGCTGAATAGCACCCCTGATCCTGGCTCTCTGCAAGGGAAACTTTCTATTTTATAATGACATTAATTTATTTTTTCTCTATTTAAAGCAAAAAAGAGCTACTTACCTCTAAACCACACTTTGAATTTTGAATGGACCCCCATATGGAATTCGATCCAAAGTTTCCTCCTTCTATTGTTATCTTTTCCAACATTGTATATAAATGGAGGTAGGATAAGTAACATGTAAAGCTCACTCTCAAAAAACTGAAAATTCCTGGTTTCTTCCTTTACCCTTTGTTCTGTAAATAAGACTTCTTGTAGATTGGTTTGTACTTACTTGGAAATGACTCTGTTTGTGCCATCTCTGAACAAACTGCAAAGCCAACAGACGCTGCGATTCATAATCCTGGATGAAGAAAACAAATATATTTAAGCATTCTGTTCATGAAATATTAGTAAAATGCAGGAAAGATCATAATGCTTATGTATTGATGTGATTTTAGGTCATCTTCCAGACAAAACAAACCAGTTTTCTTCTTATCCAGGCTTACCTTGAGCTCAGTACACATGAGGTTGAGTTAATATGCTTATGATTAGCTATCTTTCAATTCTTGCAAGATTATACCCCTTTTCCTTTGTTTTCCCATATGCCTGGGTCAGTTTCCCAGAATATCTTTATGACGAAAGCTTTCTAAATTCCTCATAACCTCTCTGTTCCTTGAAGCCTCAGCCTCAAATATCCACATGTAACTGTACCTTATTTGAAGATCTAGCATGTTTCTAACATACATCAATTTTCCTTTTTTTCTTTTGTTTATCTCAGCTGAATTTCAGATGGTAAATTCCCTGAAGCCAGTTCACTTTTAGTGCATCTGCATCATGGAACACCATGCATATTGGTGACATCATCATCATCATCATCATCATCCACAAAGTATCTTTTTTTTTTGTTGTGTTGCACTCCTGTGCCCGTATTTCTGGTAATGAAGATGTGCTAAATATAATAGAACTTTTGGAAATACACTGATGGGGATTGTTCTTTTTCTTTGTGGAGAAACAATTCAAGAGAAAAGCAGCATCTTTGCTGCCCCTGTGTGGATTCCTCTGACAATGCTTTCTTATGTTCTCTGATAATGTTTACTACAAACACATACAGTCAGAGGATCTATGCTGATTAAGCTGAGGTGTGAAGAACTAATATACAGCAGTCAGTTATCTGCCCTTTAAATGTGATTGGGTATACAGCTGTAGTATCCATCTGTGGATCCATCTGTGGTTTCTAGATTATGGAAAATGTACTCCTTAAACCAAAATGTCTTATTTCCAGAACTAATTTTATGATTAACTAATCATAAAACAGTACAATAGGGTGTTCTGAAAGAGCAAATTTTCAGTTATTTAACTCACTATTATACATTTATGAAGAAGGAGAAGAGAGCGATAGTGGCACATATCTGTAGCTCGGGTATCGGATGAGGGTGGAGGTTCTTTCTCCAAGCTTGTGGATTGGTTTCTGAATGTTTTGTTACCAGGCTAGATAACAACTTCAGGAGAAGAGGTTATGAAATGGCTTACTTCATACCAAACTAAATTGCTTGGCATTGAGAACCTGTTTTTTTGATTTGGCTGTTAATGGAAGTCAATTGTTACCTGATGTCAGACTTCAAACTGAAACAGGCACATCAAGATTTCAGGACAGTGGTTAACTACTATGATCTTTCCTTTACAATCAGCAAATTCATAAATGAATTAAATACATATTTATCCTGAAAGTCCAGAGCCCTGGAATGCACTATTCAGGGCCTCTAACCATACTCAATAACCATGTTTGTATATTTGCTTGTTTGTTTTATTTGACATAAATGCACTAGCATTTGACATAAATGCACTAGCTTTCACTAAATCTAAGATGAGACGTTTTTCAGTCTAACAGATATCTTCATCAACCCTTCCTCTCAGTTCCTCAAAAATGAGCCACAAGCTTTACAAAGTTGTGAAGCAGTCAGCCAGAGTCTGTTAAACAAAAGACTGCTTTATGCTTTTTGACAAGTATAACGTCTCTTAATAAAATCATCTGCTCTTTTTCAAATCATTTTTAAATGGTTTACCTACTTTTGCAAAATTCAACATTCAGTAAGGCAGGAATTCTCTAATTATAAGTCTTGGCCTCTGGTGAGGTCGCAAGCAAGTTAATGGGGAGTCACAACAATGTATGTGATTTAAATTTTGATGACGCTTGTGCCCACAAAGCAGAAGTACTATCAGATCTTCCTGTTTTCGCTGGACAAACCTTGCATACAAAATAAACTGTAAAATGTCAGCACTTGAATACTGAGCGTAAACCATCCATCACTCACAACAGCAGTTGACTTCTCACATAACATTTTTAGTCTTTGAGAGTGTCCATTGAAGTGTGTGTACAGTTGTTAGTAAAGTTCTATATTTTTACACATTATTGTTCATTTTTAGACTTCTAAGGGAAGAAACATTTCTGTTATCTGGTACGGAAAAAGCTAAAGATGATCTATTTACTAATAGTGCTGAGACAATAAATTTAAGTCAAGAAAGTATGAATATAGTCTATATTTTAGTAAGTAATATAGTCATATCTTTCCTGTTCCTAGCACTAATAGAATCAATTTTATTTATAGAGGGAGTGGTGTTATACAAATTCATTTATTATTGGGTTGAGGATGAAAATGTTGAAAGTCCCTCCCATAAGGATTAGATTAATTCAACTATAGTTCTATCTGCATTGAGGATTTACCCTGACTGTCAATAGGGAGTATCAAAAAAACCTATTACACTTGTACATAAGTGTTTCTTAAAACTGAAACACTTCTTCCATACATTTTGAATTCTTATAGTCACTAAAATATTTACTTTTAGAATGTATAAACTTGGAAACCAAACCCCCCACCCACCCACCCATTGAGAAGCCTTTCTTTCTTTCTTTCTTTCTTTCTTTCTTTCTTTCTTTCTTTCTTTCTTTCTTTCTTTCTTTCTTTCTTTCTTTCTTTCTTTCTTTCTTTCTTTCCCTGCTTCCTTGATGAAAGAGAAAAATGGAGAAGCTAATTCATGCACAGATACAGCAAAATGGATTTCATGAAAGAAGGTAATTGGTGCATCTTATTCCAAGCACACCTACGGAAGAAATGTCCTACAAATGCAGCACATTCTTCTTGGAAGAAGACCCAACCAAAGCAATGCAGCGTGCATTTATTTGTAAATTACTGTGGCATATATACCACACTGTTTACAAAACCTCTGAGTGGTTAATACATAACAACGTCAGCACTGAAATGTGAAAACTCATTGACATGATCAAGGCCCTGATGTGCTATCTTTCAGGTGATTTGATCTGGTAAATGAGTTTTTCCATAAAGACAAGATAGTTGAGTCTTTCCACATTATCAATGACTCGTCCAATGATTGTGAAATGTTAAAATTGAGTTGTAATAAATAGATATACTGCATAGTAGATATGAATGAACGTATCTAATTTCTTTTTTAAAAATGGTGAAAGCAAATGGATAAAGCTGTTATTAAACTTACTTTAAACTTGCTCTTTATTCAAAAATGTTTGACCACAGGGCACTTCAGTTATAGGCACAAATAAGACTCATGCCTTCAATATATTTCTCTCTCCCATCTATCAAAAATATTAAACTTGGACTAACTTATATATTTTAGTTTCAGAAATATAATATCTTAATATTGCAAGGCCTTAATTTTTTACCTTTACCAAATTTGCATTATACAATTTACACAGTATTGAACTTATTTTAGTTGCAGGTATTCCATTGTAACTGTATGTATTTTAACCACAGTTTTCTTCTAATCTGGGAAAGCATATGAAGAAATTGTTTAGAACATGGCTCATATCTACTGATTCAGAGTTAATAGCTAAGAATTAAGAAATTAAATGATAGACACTCATTAATTACCCTTAATAGTTGTTGAACAGAAATTATTTCCCAAAAGTCTGAACTAATGGTATTCCCATCCCTTCTGCATCTCATCAGCCCACTCATTCTTGTATAACAGGCAACAGAAATTCACCTCTTTGGCAGAATTAGGTTAATAGGTTTCTGGGTGTTTTTATTAGAAGCACAAACACGTGATGCGACATGAAATAATAAAATATTTCAAACTGAGGAGATCCTATTAAAATGATGCTGTACTTACTCTTCTAGACTCTTTAATCCTGAAATAGTACAATAGCTGTTTTTTAAAATTCCCTGGAAGTTAGATATAGACTAGTTGCTTACTTACCACAACGTTCTCCAAGTTTTTGAGGAGGGGTTTATTGTGATGGTTGAGGAAATTATTTGCTTTTGTTTAAAATCAGACGTATGCCACAATCTGACCACGTTTAGTAATTTTTGATTTGCAGAGGATACAGCATTGGGTATCTGCTTCTGGAAAAGAACAAGGTCTCATATTAATGTGTCCTTCTTGGTGTTAATGAAAGCAGTAAGTGCTTCCCTTCTGCTTTAGGGAGTTGTCATCTTCATGTGTTTACATTTAAACGCTGCTTGTGGTTAGTGGGAAGTTCTTTTTATTTAAAAAAAAATATGAAAGAAAGTTCCATCAGTCTTCAGAGATCCATTGATAAGAGGATGTTTGTTCTGTCAGTTGTAGAATATCTTTACTGATTGGCTAAAGCCGCATTATTATTATTATTAGTTTGGAAGAAATTATGAACAATGACTGCAATCAACAGATAAGGCTGTCATTTTCTGAGTAAAAGTTTCCAGTCCCTTATCAAGTGACGCTTCTCTTCTTCAACTATCAACCCCCATCTGAAAAGTGATGAGGAATTAGATATAGGTCAAAACCACCTCCTTTCTATAATGAAATAGCCATAACATGTGATCAATTATTAAAATATGCTTTTGGTGAAGTCCTTTTCTTTGCAGATATTCTGCTCTGAGTTAAGACACTGCATCTTGGAATGGAGGTTTTGGCTGAATCTGATGTATAGTATACTTAAATGTTGGTTGCTAGGGAACAGTGGAAAAGGGCTATGACTCTTGCATCCTGCTTGCGAGTTTCCAGGATGCAGTATGTCTTAGGGACAGACAGTCAAATGCCTTTGAATATTTTCAGAATGGTTTACTACTTATGGTGCTAACAGGAACTGTTAGAAGTTCAGAATTAAATTTCCTTATCCATTTCCTGAAGCTATAGAGAAGAAAGGAATGTAGCAATGTGTGTTTTACTAGTGCAATGAAAATATACCACTATGCGTATTTTTATTTGCATGCAACTGTATTATGTAGATTGAAAGTTATCTGCTCTGATATATCCATCATAATAAAAGTCTATCTTCTGGGAATCCCTATCAAATAAAGAGAAGTACATTTTGGGTAGTCACATATTGCAGAAAAGAAGAGAAAAGGGTTACAAGCATAAAATTGTATGTATGCTAATTATAAATGTAACATCAGTAGAAATATTACATATGGGTAATAATAATATAAATAAATCTGGAGTGGGGAAAGCTTTGGCAATGTGATCTGGGTTCTGTGCAATTTCAGCTATCCAGCAACCAACTGTCGATCTATAGACTCCTGCTTTCCTACTTTTGACTCTGTATTTCTGAATCAGGCATAGATTACAAGCTCTTTTATTAGGATTGCCTTCAGGAAAGCAGTTCAAATAGATATTGGTTTCTGCAAAGTAGGATTCACAGATGAGCTGGGAAGAGAATCCAGTTGCGCTGAAATTTTTTTGCAACATTGCTCTAGAATACTTTCTCCAGAGCCACATTGCCTGAAATCATCAGGAAATGAGCTTAATTTGAAAAGGACGAAATCTTCATACAATGCTAAGTAGTAACATCCAACACACTTTCCCCAAGACTTTGTATACAGTATCTGATGGAACAACTTTTTAGTTTTCTGCTGCTTTATCTTTGTTGTCTTATTATCATTGTTTTTAGTGTCTCTATTTAGGTGAAGGCTGTTTGTGACCCTTGAATTTTTTTTTAATTTTTTTTTTTTTTGAGGGGGGAGTGTTGCTGTTGAGTAGTGGTGGTACCCAACCTAAAGCATGCAAACAAGCAGGCAGTAAAATTTAAACTTGGTTAATTAAGGTGAAATATTTGATGAGGTGAATATTTTTCTTGCAAACTTCTTAGGTTATATATATATATATATATATATATATATATATATATATATATATATATATATATATATATATACATATATATATATATATATATATATATATATATATATATATATATATATATATATATATATATATATATATATTAAATAAACCCCAGCTTGCATCACTACTTTCTGGGCTGCTGCTGATTCTTTGCCAATATTTCCTCCTTTTAAACCTTTCTTCCTCTTACGACACATAAATGACTTTCTCCCAGCAAAGAGCAAATGGGCTGATGTTTCATAGCTCCAAAAGCATTCATGTTTCACTGCAAGAGCTGATGTTGGATGAACTGAAACAATTTTAATGAATGAAGAAAGTTGCTTTCTTTGTTTTTGTTTATAAACACTATAACCTTTTTAATCTACTGTGGACCTTCATACTTTGGTAGTATGAAGGTCCACAGCCATTCTCTAAGCTTTCTCCAGCCCTTGCTTCCCTGCCTTCCCTCCTCCTCCTTCTCCTCCTCCTCTTCCTCCACCACCACCACCACTTCCTTCTCTTCCCTATTAAAAACTCCAAAGTTGGGGGAAAAGTTATAAATGCTTGTCATTCTTACTACAAGCTCCTTTTTAATTGTTTGAGAGCTCCAGGGACAGAGAGCTCCAGGGACAGATTTGAATCATTTCACCCCACATACTTAGGAGTAATTTTTTTCCCCCCTGTTCCTCTTGTTTGTCCACTAAAGTAAGTAGTCCAGCAATTAGGATTGGGTGGGGGAAAGCTGGAACAAGATTTTAAAATATTAATTTTAGAATGTAGGGAGATGGTGGATGTTTTTACCAAGGTTGAACAAATAGGAAAATAAATTTAGTTTCTCTGTTCTGAAATGAAATGCTGCCTCTTCAGGTTCACCTATCCTAAAATTAGCAATAGGATAAAAATATCCATAAAGCCTCACAATAATTATATATTTTTTCCTATCACTAGGGGGATTTTTTTCCTGGATTTTTTTTTTTTTTTTTTGAGATGGAAGAATTAACCCTCAAAAGGGGTTAATCCTGACTGTTTATGTACATCAAAGTATGCATTTAAATACCTGAACATTTTTACATCCCACAATACCAGCTATCGGTATATAAAAATATTTAACTACCAAAATGTTTAATTACCTATTGTGAGACATTTTAAAATACACAAGCAGATTAAAGCAAACATAACGGAATGGGACTGAACTACTGTATAAATAAAATCATATAAAAATGATATGGAACAGAAAATATTTATCTGGTATGATTTAAACCTGAATCCAAAAGCTTGATATATCAGACTATAGCAGATGATTGTTCATATGTGTTTGGTACAATGACTAGCTTAAACCTAAGAAATGTAATGAAATAATGAAAGAGGAATATACAGAAATGTACATTTGGCTGCATTCAAAGGGTCTTAATGGCTCACCCCATGGGAACTTAAATTCATGGTGTGTGTTCACCTTGAATTCATCTTGATATGGTCTGAGCTTGGATGTTATCTATCCTGCTAATGAAACATCTTCAAGAAAACAACTAAGTTCAGAGAACACCATGAATTCAACAGTTCATCTCTGAACGACATTTAAATTATTGAAACATGAATTCATGAAAACTACCCAAGGCCAGATATTTTTGTTGTTTGTCCTCAAATGTTTTCCCCTTAATTTGTTACTTACAAGTTCATGTTCTGGCCTTTTGTGGCTTAACCTCATTTAAAATGGAATGTGATGAATACTTAACCCTGTTCTGTCTTCACCAGAAATACTCAGAACACCAATTTGATCAGATTTTAAACAATGGTTTTACTGTGTGCACAGTTGTTCTGCAAATTAGACTTCCTGCATTTTTTGAGAAATCTTCTCTTTTTGTAGTTTTGATATAGCTGAAACATTTTTACTGGACTCTATTCTTTCCTTTGCAATGAATGAAAAAATATAGCTAATGCCTGAGGTCAGTAAAATTTAACTAAGGATGGGTGAGAGATATCATGGGAAAAGATCCGTGTCCTCAGTGTAAGGATTTCCTTCCCTGATTTTAGATTGTACTCATAATTTCCTTATTAATTCCCATGTGACTGAATGGAACAGATTGTTCTGTTAGTATATGATAGGGTTGGATAGAGGATATGATCTCTATCTGTTTAAGTAATTTGGAAAAATCATCTGAATGTTTGCATTTATTAATCAAGTGGATAAACTAGCAATACAATAGGTAAACCACAATATACAAATTTTATATTTTCCCTATGTCCATCTCTCCTCATGCTACCATCAACCTTGCGGTTTCATTTCCTCCTGCTCTGCTTTTGGTTGTCTCTTTAGTAAGAAAAGTTGAGAAAAAGGACACTTGAAAGGGAGAAAGGATTAATATTTTCTCTTCTGCTTTCTAGTTCTTCTTCCTGTGCACTCCCGACCCATGAATGCCTTCTCCTAATGGAGAAAGGAAGAGCTTACATCTTCCTCTTATATTGTGGTTGCATCTTTTTTTTGCTTTCAGTCAAATGCCATTTTATTATTATAATGTGCTTTGTTTTTGTTATTGTGCTACAGGAGGTTTCAGGATATTTTTGTCTCTTTGGAAATGTATCAGAATGAAAGAAGGCAACTTTTAAAAATAAATAATGGATGAGAAAAAGGAAGGGAGGGAGGGAGAAAGGGAAGATGAGATATAAGAAAGTTAAATGTGGTTTTCTATTAAATGTTGAGAGAGAAAACAGATAGTATAGCTGTCACAAACCAGGAATGGCTCTTATTATTGTTGTCTATCTTTTAGAAAGTCAACATATTTCTGTTCTCTGCATATCCATAAATTGTGTGCAAATATTTATGTTTGTCCTATTTTTCTTTGCAGTCTGGAACCTAAGTATTATATATTTACATAAATATCATATATTTACATCAGATTTAGAACGATTGTATTAAGCAAATTTATAGGCATAAGGCCTAAAATAGGGTGGTCAAAAATGCCTCTCCCACCCCAAAGGAAACTAAGACAACTGCAAGAGTTAATATTATTTCAGTGCTCATAATACTGGTACAGGAGAGCAAAATATTTTTCTTTCCAACAAAAGCTTGTTATTTAGATTAAACGATACCATCACAAATATTAAACTCCCAATGTATCAAACAGTTTAAATGCCACTGCAAGACACTTCCATTCTTTGCAAAAAAAATTTTTAAAAAATCAGAAAGTCTCTCCTTCCAGAAACACAAATTTTATATTATTATATAAAATAAATTAGCTGTGCAGCCATCTCTAATTTGTGACCAGATTCTATGTCTGTGTTTACATTCCAGCAAGGTAATTTTTAAACACATAGTAACCCTTTAAATGTTCGTTAGTATTTAAGCTATTGCTTGTATTACCCTGATGTGTTGAAATAAAGGACTTTTTACACGGGGATAGAATTGTCAAGTTTACATCCTGTTGTTGAAACTAGCATGTCTAACATTGGTTTGATGTATGGATGCTAACAAATGACAAGTGGAAAATTCTCTTTCATGTTGCAGGATGGAATATTCCTGCTTAGCAACCAATCAAGTATGCCTTCTTCCAGAATTATCCATTCCATCCCATCCCCAGCTTTTTCATTTTACTATTAATAAGGAATCAACATCTTGACTATCCTTAAAACTTTTTGTGTTCAATTTTCCTGCCTGAATTTTATTTCATGATTGGAAGTGTATATTATTATTATAGTCAATAATGTTTTATAGACTATATATATCTAAATATCAGGGGTGAAATCTAGCAGATTCTGACAGGTTCTGGAGAACTGGTAGCGGAAATTTTGAGAAGTTTGGAGAACTGGCAAATACCAGCTCTGGCTGGCCCCAGAGTGGGGTAGGAATGGGGATTTTGCAGTGTCCTTCCCCTGCCACGTCCACAAGCCATGCCCTCCAAGCCACACCCAGAGAACTGGTAGTAAAAATATTTGGATTTCACCACTGCTAAATATATATTATTTTATCCATCATCTATCCACTGCAGCATGAATGCCTTTATATATATAATATACACTCAAGTTTTTTAGAACATTGCATTGCAAAGCTAGCTTTGTTTTTTGTTTTTTAATAAATAATCTGTGGACAGCCAGAAATAAGTTCTCAAGCCATTTAATATTATGAGCTCAGACAAATCCAGAGTTGCTTCTGAACTATTTTAAATCCGTCGTTTATGAGGAATGCTGGTTTCATATTGGCTATACTATACTTCTTTAACAATAGCTGTCAAGTGGGGATCTTACCGACATGGGTTTCAGCAGGTTCTGACCAATTCTGGAGAACCAGTAATGGAAATTTTGAGTAGTTCAGAGAACCGGTAACTACCACCTCTGACTGGTCTTATACCCATCTATTCTCTGCCTCCTGAGTCTCAGATGATTGGCAGGAAATGGGGATTTTGCAGTAACCTTCCCCTGCCAAACCACAAAGCCACACCCACAAAGCCACGCCCACAGAACTGGTAGCAAAATATTTTGAAACCCACCACTGAGATCTTACACCTAAAAGTTTTAGCTTTTCTACATGATTCTGCCTTCTGAAGCAAGATCAAAGGACCCGGTCCTGGGAGCCCTCATTTTCACAAATGGACTTTTGTGCTATTTGAAAATATTCATGACAGCAGAACATCTGGCATTTATATTTGGAGAACTGGGTGAACCTTATGAGTGACCAAGGAAATTTTGAATAGTCAAGACCATTTATTTTCAAAATGAGATGTTTATCTTTGTACAGCGTGATGACCAAATTAAAAGAATTCTACCTTCTTCAATTAAAAAAAGGGTGTACTGTACGCTGAGTACAGAAGATCCATGTCCAGTAGACTGAAAACAGATTTTCTTTCCTGGTGCCAACAATGTATGCCAGGAATAAGCTCACCCAGTTCCAGTCCTGGAAGCAAAGGACAAGCAGACACCTAAAATAGAGGTCTAATAGAAAACAAGTCCAAAATGTGAATATGCTTAACTATGAACCCAGATGAGTAGATTACAAATGCTCTGCTACTTTTATGAACAATTATTATATATTTTATTTTATTGGGATGGGGCAATGGGAAGGCAACAAATTTTGCCTAGTCCTGCAGTCTTTTACAGACTATTCATAGTGGCAGGTCACAGATGCATCTGGACTATTTATGAGCTCAGGTTTATCTACAATAGTGTTTCTCAACCTTGGCAACTTTTAACATGTGTAGATTTCAATTCCCAGAATTGGTGCCTGGGGAATTCTGGAAGAGTATGCACATTGTAAAGCCTCCCAAAGTTGCATGGCAGTGAGATGGGCCGCATATATACTTAATAAATAGAGTTGCCAAGGTTGCGAA
Source organism: Masticophis lateralis (assembly GCA_030761175.1). Taxonomy (NCBI): domain Eukaryota; kingdom Metazoa; phylum Chordata; class Lepidosauria; order Squamata; family Colubridae; genus Masticophis; species Masticophis lateralis. Next base: position 118,526,367 of record JAUDYJ010000003.1, on the reverse strand, counting down.
ACACTGCTCTAGAAACATTGTTTTGGCTATGTCCCAAAATAGCCAGCTTATTATTAAGTAAACGGAAAAGGGTACTGGATGAAGAGGGCACTTTCAGTGCACTGAGAGAGTTTCGTCCTACTTCACACTGCAATCCTCCTCTGCCGAACTATTGACTGAGTTGTTTTTTTGGCACAGGTTTAACATTATTCCAGAAGAACAATGCATCTTGTTCAGAAGTAGCCCAATAATAAGTGATTGGTATGGAAAAACTGCAGAGAAGTACCAAAGATTATGTGCTGTACCAGAAGTCACTTTTCTACCTTGTGGTCCTATCGATTTTTGAAGCTCAGATCCACTGAGCCCTACACTGTGGCAAAATAAATTCGAACCAGGGGTGAAATTCAGCAGGTTTTGACAGGTTCTGGAGAACCAGTAGTGGAAATTTTGAGTAGTTCAGAGAACCGGCAAATGCCACCTCTGGCTGGCCCCAGACTGGGGTGGGAATGGAGATTTTGCAATATCCTTCCCCCAGGAGTGGGGAGGGAATGGGGATTTTGCTGGAGGGGGTGGGAATGGAGATTTTGCAGTATCCTTCCCCTGGAGTGGGGTGGGAATGGAGATTTTGCAGTATCCTTCCCCTGGAGTGGGGTGGGAATGGAGATTTTGCAGTATCCTTCCCCTGCCACGCCCACCAAGCCACACCATGCCCATCAAGCCACACCCACAGAACCGGTAGTAAAAAAAATTGAATTCCACCACTGATTTAAACAGTTTTTTTTTAAAGAACTAAACTCTGTCAGTTCAATTTAATGTTTTTACGACTAATATTGCATGTTTATGCTATAGAAAAAAAAGGAGGGGGGGGACTATGCAACTGAGATATGTAAACAACTGAAATATATCAAAATATCTAGTTTAAAATTATTCTTTATTATAATTAGTTATTGCAGTTTGCAGGGCTTACCAAGTATAAACAAAGTGAGTATGTTCTGGCTTATTGGTTTAGCTTATTTCCATTAGTGGATTGCTATTTATAGTATTTCCACACCTACAATGTTTTTTTTTCTTTTTCATATGTCTTTTTTCTCCTATTGATTCTCCCCTTTCTCCTTCTGTTGACAGTTCACTAATATTTTTAGTTCTAATTCTATTGTTTATTCACACTTCCATTCTACTGTCTTTGAACTCATAGCTGTTTGAAAATTCAGTTTCACAGTTTTATATGAAGCTAATTCAATCAAGTTGTCATTGAAATCAAAGTTTTAATTGAATCTTTGATTCAAATCAAGAGTGCTTGAAACAATTTGCTAAATACTTGACTGTATATCTATAGTAGCAGCGTGCAGGTAGGGATAGTAATAAGATGCAGGTAGGGATAGTATACACTGAAGGGCTGGCATTGTGTACAGGTACAGAATCTGGGCTAGATCCTCCTAAATCTAGATGGAAGAGCTGATAGAAAGTTGTGGAAAATAAAAGAGCTAAGTTCTTGTGAGATTTCCAGATCCAGACAGACAATTAGGTACTAGCCAATCAACCAGACATTGTGGTATTAGACAAGGACCCAAAGACAGTGGTGGTAATAGATGTAGCAGTGCCAAATGACAATAACATCAGGAAGAAGGAGTATGAGAAACAGGAGAAGTACCAGGGCCTGAAGAAAGAGAGAATGTGGAAAGTCAAAATCAAAATGATCCCAGTAGTGGTAGGAGCATTTAAGGTGGTGACTCCTAAACTTGGAGAACAGCTCCCACCGATTCTCAGGAATGACATCAGATCTCTCTGTACAGAAGAATTCAGTGCTAGAAACAGCTAAGATCCTATGCAGAATCCTCAAACATTCAAGCTTCTGGTAGAAGATCCAAGACTGAGGAAGACACAGACCCTCTCCCCCCCACATAAAGGACATACATACATACAGTGCATATCTAAAATTGGAATGGGCAATTTGGTTGATTTAATTGAACTGACAAGTCATGAATTGATAGTTTACATGGAATTGATTCAACATCTTGAATTAATGATGAATTGAGACTGTGGGCCATTTGCACAGCAGTATTTATGAGAATTCAAGAGAGCAGAAGAAACATTACAATGTAGACTTTGATCTTTTTTATACACTGCATGTGCTGAAACTGCACCCTAAAGGGCCGAGTTTTGCATTGGAGCTCCACTTTTGCCAACTTAATTTACACATTCCTAACATACAACATTCTTCTTTGTGCCAAATAAAGTGGTGTGTGTGTGTATGCGTGTGTGTGTAAGAGAAAGAGAGATATTCTAGTATGTATATACCTGCACATTAGTTAATTAGAAATACATGCTCTGTGTTAATTCTGACTTACAACTGCAAACATTATAAATTCAACAGCGGAAACGACATCTATAAAACTCAGCAGATTGCTTTTAGAAAGCCTGGACAAATTATTTATTGACCTCTCAGAGAGAGGGGTGGGTGGGCGGTATATCTACATGTGTTTTTGTCTGCAGAAACTTCTTAACAATATAGTTTGAGTGAAGAGCAAGTAATTTGGGTCTTTCAAATTTCCATGGAAAGTTTTCCACTCCTTTTGGGAAAGAGCCATCACAAAGCTAATGCATCCAGCATCAAACGTTAACATCGGACTCTTTGACAATTTTCTGAATAGAAAACAATTACTTTACAAGCACAGTTATCACAGAAGCTTTTTAGCAACCATTTTTGGAAAGAAAGAGGTGGCTTAAGAATTCCAGTAACTGCAATATTTCCCATCTAAAGCAAGTATTTCCCAAAATACGTTAGAGTAGAGACTGCTTTATATTCTTTTGAACTGCTTTCATGTGAACTGGTGGGACTTTTCTTTGATAACATAGGAGTTTGCATTTAACTATTTACACCACAATCTCCTGAATCTTTATCACTCTGGGAACCAGCCAGTACAAGCTACTGGGAGGCTGATGGGAGATAGCCTTTTAAGGACAGGAATGGAACAAAATGGACTGATGAGTATTAGACATGAAATAACAAATGAGGTGGGATCTAAATGAAAAAGTGATTTAAAATATAAACTAAACTTCCTTTAACAACAATAGAAATAGCACTTAGACTTATATATTACCCCATAGTGCTTTATATTACTCTCCGGGCAGTTTACAATGTCAGCATATTGCCCTCAACAATCTGGGTCTTAATTTTACTGACATAAGAAAATGGAAGGCTAAGTCAACCTTGAGCCTGGTCAGGATTGAACTCCAGGCTATGTGCAGAGTTAGCCTACAATACTGCACTTTGACTACTGCGTCAACAGGGCTCTTTAACATCAGCTTATACATTTAATTACAATGATTGTTCCCCATGTATAGTATTTAATGTTTTCTATTACAATACATATTATAACCGGATGCCATTTGAGGCTTTAGTTTTTGCAGCTGGCTATGATTCCTCAGGTTTGTATTAACCATATCTTTGAAGTTAGACACATTCATGTGTGATGTTAATGGGCACAATTGGACAGTGTTCCCCAATCTTTCCAGGTTGGCAGCCTGGGGGAATGGAGGGGATGGTGGAGTTGCCTGCACACTCTCACAACTTCATTTTTGTGAGCAGCAGGTGCACATGCCTGCCATACGCATAAGTTAAGTAAGCAAAAACCATGACACCATTTGCAGTTTTCCCTACTGTCCTCGTTAAGTCTTATCTGATAAGAAAAATACACACTGCTAATTAAATAAGTTCATGGAAGATGTAATAAAATCATAAAAGATGGGCCTGCAAGTGCTAAATTGTCCTTTGGCTGCTGTTGTTGCAGAAGGCAGGGTACTGAACCAGTAGAAATTATCCTATGCTTTTATCTTGCTATTGCTTTTGTTGTATATCCTAGATGTATGTATGTATGTATGTAAACAACTTATATGGCCACCCATCTCAAAACATGTCTCTGTGTGAATAACAATAAATAAAAAACATGATAAACATTGTAAGTAAATAATAAATGACAGCTATAGTCCTTTGCCATTTTTCTTCATATCTTCCTTCTTGGGGTGTGTGTGTGTGTGTGTGTGTGTGAGAGAGAGAGAGAGAGAGAGAGAGAGAGAGAGAGAGAGAGAGAGAGAGAGAGAGAGAGAAGGATGGAGAGAGGGGGGATTATGGAGGAACATGAAATGACTAAACCTCACTTCTCCACAGAACAAGTGGGCAAAAAAAGGCTAGACTTCTAGATGAGACAGAATACTAGAAGCCAGCAATTATAGTCTGTATTGCTGCCTTCTAACACACATTTTAGAAGAAGAAAAAAACAAAAAAGAATAGACCATGTGAAGGATAGTGTTCAGGGTAGAGTACAGAAGGGTTTTGCCCTGGTAGTTTTAAAATATCCTAAAAGTATACCCATTATAAGTTTTACATTTGCCTTTGAGAGAACACAAGAACTTTGGAATGTATCCTATTTCATGAATTATGTTTGGGGATCTCTGGAAATGTTATTTCTGCTGTGTTACTATCTATACATCGAGCTATTCCACCCATTTTCTAAGTCACCCCGAACTTCTTGTCAATTCAAAGTTCACTTTTCAAGACTTTTCATATGCTATAAGGGTGCCATGAGCTGCATGGAATGTCATATTGCTGATATCTAAGATAAGAGACTGCCAGTGAGGTGATAATGCCACTCTTTCCTGAACTCTATGCTCTGTTTTTGTTTCCTGTACTGCTAGCAACTGAACACCTAAAGCACCTTTCATGCATACTTTGTCTTATGAGCAATTCAAACATCTTCAAAGTAGGTTAAAATTATCCCTGTGATTGAAGGTTTACAGGCTTGAAGAAGTTATTATGATTTCTGGAACAATAGTACATTCAAATATTCTTGAAAGGTGATTCTTTGATAGCTTTAGACAGAATAAAAGCAGTGGTAATTGGTAATTGGACTGGTAATTTTCAGATACACTGGGTCCAATGATGGGATTCAGCCAATTCGCACCACTTCGGGAGAACCGATTGTAAACTTTCTGAGCAATTTGATGAACAGGTTGTCGGAAGAAATAATTAGGGCAGAGAACCGGTTGTTAAATTATTTGAATTCCACCACTGACTAGGTCCTTTGATAAGGAAATATAAATATTTTTTTTAAAAATCAGGCTGAATTTATAACTCATTTTATAACAAGTTTAGGCCCATTTCCAATAAAACATTAAAGGTATGTCTTTTCAGCTGAATGTCCTAATTGAAAGAAGCTTTGCAAAACTATTAAAAATTTCTTATTTGTTTTATTAAATTAAATTAACTTATTAATGAGCCTCTTGTTTTCCTTTAAGAGAAGAGAAAGTAAAAGGAAATACCAGGAGATTGTATAATGCCAAGAGATTGTAGATCAGTTTGGATGACATAGATGACCATGCCTCTCTGCAACATATTATTGACTGATTATGTGCATATCATGTTAAACATGTTTTACTACATATAACACTTGCAGTGGTTTATTCTAACATTATTCTTAATATAATGAATGCATATTTATTTTGCTACTAATATTCATAATAAATATTTAATAATGTAAAATACTATTTAATAATTTAAAGGGTTCTTCCTCCAAAGAACATATAGATAGGTGCTATCTTTTTATTCTTCTAACAATAGACCTCTTGTAATCATTGATACATGCAATCACTCTTAAGTCCACATCTCTTGATCATCTCACAATGAACATGACCATCTAGAAGAAGAGGACAACTATGCCCTTCTGCTGGGAGTCTTTATCACAAGAAGGACTAACATCTTTTCATCAAATGCAGTCATTATCTCAGCATGCAGTTATATAAATATATATATTTGGTTGCCTAGAAAAGAGTCAAATGACATTAAAGCACAAATACCTCAATGTGGGAAAGATCAGGAAAGAAAATATCCAACCTGATGCATAGATCTCTCTATGCTTTCCCCAGTCAGAGTGTTGATAGCCTTAAAATACAGATCAGGTAATTAAAGTGGGGAGTGTTATTCTTATTAACCTTCCCCACCACCATCAACAGTGGAACAATTTTCCATTCTCTTCAGATGAAGTATTTTCAAACTAGGTAGTTTATATAACCCATCTTTCCAGGACTGCATGGGAACAGAACAATGTGGACTTACACTTATCATGAATAACTTCAAATAACTTGTGGGAGACCCTTAAGTTTCACAATTAAACCATGAAGGCTTCAGTTCAGACCTTGCATCATTGCTCTATGTGGAGTCCTAATATTTCATTTCAGTACTGAATTGAGGGGTGGTGGTGGTGGAAATCAGCAGAAATAATAATTATTGGGAGGTAGAATACTAGGAATATAAATTCTTTCTCTCCTCTCTCTTTCTGACTCTCATTAGGAAATATGGCTGATCTGATTGCTAGATAGATTGTACCAGCTATTATTAGACATTGGAAATGGCAATGTGTAATTTCATTCCATTCTGAGACAGCTTGTTCAGACCACTGCAAAACTAGCAAGGAATATAAGCATTAAAATAACACTTTGGTTGACAGATCCAACTTAATACTTTATTACTGAAAGCAATACAGAGGGTCTTGCCACACAGATGGTATGAACACCAATTTTCCAGGCATGCAGCCCAAGATAATCTGATAAAATGCATCTATCACTTCTTGTCTCTTTATCTCTTTGCTCTCGAAAGAAAGAGACATTAAATTAAGAAGAGTTATGCTTTCATGAGTGGCATTAGTGCTACATTAAAGAGCAAGCTGTAGAACTAATAAAAAAAGTTAGAGTTACTTCTTCCCTGCCCCAAAAGTTAAATATAGCACCTAGAAAAGAGGAGGCAGAATTTTTAAGTATGTTGGCAAGATTAAAATACTTCTTTTTAAAAGAAAGAAGACATTTTAATGCCTGAGTCAAGACAACACTTCTTGCTATCCTATATGAAGCCAAAAATTAGAACAAGAGCTAAATGGAGCACTAGAGACTAGATATCACGCACCAAGTCACCTGACATCAGCACCTTAATTGAAGGGCAAGGACAGGCCAGATGCCATGAATACATCTGGCCTTCAGTACATCTCCATTCTTTTTGCTCATATGACATCTCTTGTTCAGATAATTGCCTGCCTGTTAGCAAAGCTGAGACTTCGTATTACGTATTATTCAATTACTTTCTTTATTCCTACCAACAATATCTAGTCGTCTCGCTGAGGTAAACATGCAAGTTAGCAGTAACAGGATCAAGGATTAAGATAGACTAAACTGCTGGGAGATTTGTTAGTCAGCAGTATAAGAATTGAGTAAATATATAAAATAAACTCAACAGAGATAGAAACTGGTAGCTTCTGGTTTTGCAAGTTATCTCTTGTTTCTCAAATGGAGTTTATGCTTTTGTTTATCTGATGTGATGTAAATGCGTAATCATTCTCAATGCTGGGAAGAAAAACACATATTGAAAATCACTCCAGATGTGAGTGATCATTTTAGCAAGATAGTGTTAGAAAATGTGGTTGTGGGGATAATTTGTTGGCTAACCGCATAATATAACTAAAAGAATTTTTTCTCTTCCTCCCTGACTTCCAGAGCAGTTTTCCAACTTTTCTTGAAGTATGAATATATCCTTTTTGGAGAAAAAAAATGCATGTCTGTTACAACTGTAATAAAAGGGAGATCATGATTTTTCTCTTTGTACTAGATCACAATGTCAATTCAATACTTATTTATTTATTTAATTATTTGTCAACAAGTACAAGGAAACAAGTATCAGTATAGACATAGACATAGACATAGACACATGAAAACAATGGCACAAATAAATGGATATAAATAAGCAAAGCATAGCCATAAACACATAAAATGAATACATATAAGTGGGGACAGTAGGACAGGGACGGTAGGCACACTGGTGCGCTTATGCACGCCTCCTTAGGGACCTCTTAAGAAACTTGTAAGGTCCACGGTAGACATTTTAAGGTAAAAGGTATGGGGGTTAGAGAAACTAACAACTGGTGGCGCAGCAGACTAAAGTGCTATTAAGTAGCACCAGCTGCCTGCAATTACTGCAAGTTCAAATCTCACCAGGCTCAAGGTTGACTCAGCCTTCCATCCTTTCGAGGTAGGTAAAATGAGGACCTGGATTGTGGGGACAATAAGCTAACTTTGTATAAAAAGGAACACTGCTTTGGGGGGGGGGACGAAAGCCCTACTAAGCAGGTATATGCAAAAGTATGAAGGCTATTGCTTAATGCATTGTAAGCCACCCTGAGTCTCCGGAGAAGGGTGGCATATAAATCAAACCAATAAATAAATAAATAAAGTAGAGTGTTCCAGATATTTCCTAGTCTATTGCTGAAGTCGTATTTTCTGCAATCAAGATTAGAGCAGATTACATTTAGTTTGTATCTATTGAAAGCCCTTATGTTATTGTTATTGTTATTATATTCAATTCACTTACATGTGAATCTTTAGCAAAAAGTCATGATGTGAGAGAAGACTCTTCCAGGTTTTGTATTATGCCAAATCATCATTATGATCACCATCATCATCCTTTCTTTTTTAAAAAATAAAATCGTTGTTTTGTTTGATAAAAATGAGAAGCAAAGGGGAAAAAATGGATGAAATTTGCAAAGATGAAATAGGATTGGATGTCTTCTATTTACCTAAATCAGGATGCAGATGAGAGGCTCTCTCTCTCTCTCTCTGTGTGTGTGTGTGTGTGTGTGTTTAATGATCTGCAGGGTTCCTGGCACTCCATACTTCAAATAAAACCCTAAGAAAAATTGGGGAACATTTTTTCACTCTGGAAAAACAATCAGAGGGACTACAGAATATGGAGAAACACAGACACATGCACACACACACACGCATGCATGCACACACACACACACACACACACATGACAAAGAACACACACTTACCTAGAAACTTTTGAGTTTTTAACTATTATCTGAAGAATTTTTTAAGAAATCTAAAGCTTGTTAAATGTAAAGAAGAAACGGGGAGCACATCTGGGAAGTTTTGACATTTGGATTCTCCTTAAAATATCTTGATCTTAAGGAGTTGCAAAAATTGCAAAGGAAGCGGAGTCTACAAATCCATTATATGTGGTTGTCACTAGCTCCCCCCTCTTGTAAAAGAACTGGAGTAAATTAGGAAATCCCTTTGAAAAACAGTTTTTATCTTTCACATGATGGGTTGCTGAGCAACAAGAACCATTTTTATCCAGACATAGGAATCTCTATCTAAACAGCGGCAGTGAAACCCGCTGCATTTTTTCTGCTTTTTAGAAATATCTCATGTTGCTTCTTCTTTCACTTAGGGCACATGCTCTAGATAAAATATGGAACTACGTCATGGGGTAGTCACACCTCCCCACTTTGTTCCTGAAATTTGAAACAATTTTGGTCATGTCCCAGTGACTGACTATGTGGGAGGCAGCTGAACAAGAAATCACAGGCTGTCTGGTGACTTTAAGCCACAGTTAATTTTACCTTTTCTCAAGGAATGAATGGCAGCCCTTTGTTTAAAAGAATGAACACTTTGACCATATTACATTTCATGATGGAGCACATCCTTTGTCTGCCTTTGATAACCCTTGACTGTTAAGAATAAATAATAAAAGTAAATGCTATGTAGCATCAGTCTGGGATTTATTTCTGAGATTTATTAGTGTGTGACAGACTGGACTCTGGTTTTTATACACAGGTCTTCTGATTTATCTACTTATTTCTCTCTAAGGATTATTCTTCTAATTCAAGATAACCAAGGCATTAATCTGTTGGCCATTGTTTTCCATTAGGAATACCAAGGGATACGCATCAGAATCCATTTTTTTAAATATTCCAAATTTTAAATGTTCCAAATTCCAAGATTTATTTTTTGAGTTATAGGACTTAAAATTCAGGCAGATAGATAATTGAATAGGCATAAAGAAAAGGCTGGCTTCCATTCTACGGTTTCCAAATAAATGAAAGTTCACATACTGTATTTTCTGGGCACATGGTTGTTTTGGAAAGCAAACATATATTGATCGACTGATCAAAGTCGTCTTGAGCTCAATATTCCCTTGATATATGTATCAAGGGTATATTAAGCTCAAGAGGACTTTATGTGGGAGGTCTCCTTTCTATTATTCCATTCTACAATAACTCTGTGAAATAGGCTGGGCTGACAAGAGAGCAGCTGGCCTATATTTACCCAGGGCTGAGGACCTCAGTCTAACTTTCTTCAGTTGATGTCCAAGGCATGTACACCCTTATACACACATGCAAAATACTGAAACATACAATCCTAAATACACATACTCTTATATACAGTACATGCATATAAACCGTGATGGCGCAGTGGTTAGAATGCAATACTGCAGGCTATTCTTCTGACTGCAGGCTGTCTGCAGTTTGGCAGTCCGAATCTCACTGGCTCAAGGTTGACTCAACCTTCCATCCTTCCGAGGTTGGTAAAATGAGGATCCAGATTGTTGTGGGAAATATTCTGACTCTGTAAACCACTTAGGGAGGGTTGTAAAGCACTTTAAAGTGGTATATACTGTATTTTGCAGAGTATAAGACGCACCTAAGAGAGGGTGAAAATTTGGGTGCATCTTATATCCGGAATGTAGCCCCGCCCAGCCTCTTAAAGGGAGGTTTCAGAGGCTTTTCAAAGCATTAGAAAAAATGCTTTGAAAAATTAAAAAAAAAAAGTTGGCCATGCCCACCCAGTCACATTACCCCCCACCCCACCCCACCAAGCCACGTCCACAGAACCAGTAGTAACAAATTTTACATTTCACCCCTGGGTTGGGCCACAAAGAGATCAAAATTGATCGTTCATGATTGTTCTGAGTAGACCAAGAACAGGTTTGCTATCTCCTCTGTGCAGGAATCCAAACAACTACTGAATGTTATAATGAGATGTAGAAAGCTTTGTCTCTTTGATGCCACCTAGTGATAATCAGAAATCAAGCAGCTAACGTTTATTTGCTGATTAGGTATAGAAACATTAGGTAGTTAACAGTTAAACAGTACTAGTTATTGTTATAGTATTTTTTCTGTGTAGTACAATTTATATACAATTTGTCTCCTTTTGGAATGTGTTTTATGACCTTATTAGACAATCTGTGGCCTTCCAAGTGTAGCTGAACTTCAACTCCCAGCATCCTTCACCACTGACCATTTTGAAGAGTCAACTTTTGATGGTCCATTGATTGTTGATTCTTCTTCCTCGGACAAATGCAACATTACCATAGTATTATAGTGAAATCTAGAGATTTCGTTGGTATTTTATCCACAGGTGAGGCAAAGGCAAATGGGAATGGAAAGAATTAAACACTTTTGCCATATAGTTCATATACTGTAGGCATTTTGACAACATTGGCTTTTGGACAACATTCATTGGTTGATTTCCACTGCTTTATTTCATTAAATATATTTATGTGCATAACATTTGAAATCATGGAATTGCCAATGTTCATTTCTATGCGTAGAACAACAGATATATAGTGCCATGTTCATGGCAAGCTAATGGAGATAGGGCTTAAGTTTTGGATCTGCTGTTTATTCCTTAATAGCATAGGCAATGTTGCTAAACTGGAATATTTCTGCCAGTAGGCTTTCGTAGATAAATTTGCCTTAGTTCTTGTCTTCTCAGAAAAGTATGCGATAGAGCAAGTTCAAATGAATGGAAATAAGTCAGTACGTTTTTCTTTGTTTTAGTCTTCCAACCATGTTCATATGGTGTGTTCACCTGTTGAGAAGCTGGATCTGATCTGGAATGGCCTCCTTTTTGTGATTAGGTAAAAATTTGTAATGAAACTGTGATAGCTTCCAGACTGAGTTTCTAAAATTTTAAGAGCAATGAACAATTCATAGTAGTGAAAGAAATAAGCTAGGATAACATAGTGCTTGGAATGTATGTCTGGGCTACAAGCTAGTTAATTATTTCATTTAATTGCAAGCATAGGGGAGTTCTGATGGGATCAAGGAAAGAATTTGTGGGAAGTAAGATACTTATTATTTCCCTCCCAAGCTTCTTTCATTTTTTTCAGTCTCTTTATCTCTGTCTTATTAATAATTTTTTAAACTCAAATGTTTTAAAGAGAACATGAAAACTAACACAAACCAATACAGAAATAAGGTAAACAGAAAAGAAGAAGATAAAGAACAGAAAGAAAAGATAAAAAGAAATACTAAGGAGCTTCCACTCTTTATGGCTGAGGTATTGTTAACCTTGCAAGGTTGTCAGAGAAGAAGCACACCCAGAAGCTGTGATGGGTTTCTACCTATTCGCCTTGGTACAGGTGAACCAGTAGCAGTGGCGACGGGAGGCTCCACCTGCGTGACCAGACATCATCAAAAACATTCTGCGTGTGCACTCCCAAAGCTAGTGTGCTCCCACACACGCTACTGATAGAGAACAGGTAGTGCCAGGATTGGAATCCCACTACTGCCCAGAAGTACTAATTCTTACATTACTAAAAAGTAATATTTACAGAATCTTGAAAGTCCAAAAGTAGATCTCTTCCCATTTGCCTTTAATGTCCAAGAAACTAGGGAGGGTCCCTTCTGAGATGTTTGCCATGGCTTAGTTCCTTCCGCAGGTTCAAACTGCTTTTCCTTCTATTTCCCAAGGTCTTTCCTTCATGCCATTATAAGTATGGTAAAAATAAAACATTCAGATGTCTCCAGCGTTCAAAGTTTTTTTTTTTCTCTCACAGTAAAAATATTTATTCTGAACAAGATTCTAACGATGTCTTCTTTAAAAAAATATTGAGCTGAAGGGGGCAGGATTATATACAGTAAATTACTTATATTAAGTAAATTCTTCTATTAAAAATTAATAGAAGAATTATTTTCATCTTAAAACCAACCGATAACCCAGGACATTAAGCTAGAGCCTTTGGGGGGGTTTCTTTTTAATGACTTTTCTGTGAATCTGCAAGAAGGTGGTTCTTTTCAATGATAGCTTATGTGAGTGGTTCACTAAAATATCTCCTGAATCCTTAGCAGCCTGTGATCATTACATCTTATAAAAAAAACCCTGCAGTGATGTTAAGATTCTCCATGGCATTTGCATTCTGAACTTTAATTCTTCTTTTTCTCTTAACCTAGGTTCCCTCTATTGTACCATTTGTCCCTATATTCTCATTTAGTTCCATATTCCCCATCTCAATCTTTGCTTTCTATTGCCTTGTCTTTCCAAAACTTATCAAAGGTGTCTTCTCCTTTTCCTCTCAACAGAAACTTTACAATATAGTTAGCAAACCTTCAACTTCCTGTGCAGGGTTGAATTCCTGCAGTCTATTATTGGGCACATGCCATTGGAGTATGGAGAGGACTGAAGCATGAGTGGCCATCCAGTTTCCTCTGATAAATGGATTTGTTGCTCTACTAAAGCCTAGACAGGGGATAAATCATCCCAGATCTGAAAATATCACTTGCAAAACAAGTGGGTGAAATCTACTTACCTTCCTTACCAGTTCGAAAGTGCATGCACCACATCTGCGTGCATCACAGGCATGTGCAAACCCTCTCCACGTACGTAAAACCTTCTGTGCATGCACTGAGAGTAAAAAACATATTATTTCCTGATTAAAACCAGGAAGTAATGACACCCTTCCTGGTTTTAGTGGGTGGAGCCTCACACTGCCATCACTACTGATTCTCTGAACCACCAGCCACAATTGCTACCGGATCACTCGATCCGGTCCGAACCAGGAGCATTTCACCCCTGTTGCAGAGGCTTTTAAGCATAGGACAATAGTTTCATGTGGCCTTATGGCTTTGTCCATATTGAAGTGTTCATATATTAGTTATGTTGGTATCCTTAAACAGAAGTGAAACAAAATTAGATCTGGAGTATGGAAGAATTAAAAGAATCTTACCTAAAAGGTAAAGACAGCTTTTTTTACTTGTGGCATGGCAAGATTGCAAAGATGCAATCAGTAACAGCTTTCTTTTTATTTATGTCCATCATAAATGTTTACGGCATAGGGCTATACTTTTTGCTATTCTTTTTGGTATCACTTAGTGATTCCAAAACACAGGTATTGTTTTGAGACTTTGACATCAGCTATCAACAGGCACTGTGGTCTTCTCTGGCAGAGGCTGTAGAATTTCAAGTGGAAAAAGATGCAAGCAAAATGTAAATTGCTCTTGTAAGGCAATATTGCCATTGTAAATTATGCTTTGTTTTTTCCATGAAAAATTCTATCCAGGAAGAAAAAGTCTGGCCTGATGATTTACTTTTGCCAGTTACAGACCTTCTTGATAAATAATCTCTGCAATGTGTCTAGAGCTTTTAACAAGTCAACACAATGAAAAGTAGATTTGATTATGCAGCTCAGCCCAGCCCTACAATTCATCGGCTCAAAAGATGTTGCTCTGCTTTTCTTGCACACATCAAATGTCTTCATGACTGTTAAATGCTGCTTAACATCAGTAATATAATGTGCTGTCAGGCTTTCCATTAGCTTAGATTTTGCATTCTGGGAAAGTTGGATACCAAGCAATTTCTATTTTTTTAAAGAGACCCTTCACACTTGTTTTATATTAAGTTTTTAAGAATTGGGAAAATAGTCATTAAATTCAAAAAGCCTTCCAAAATGCTCCTCCTCCTCCTTCTGTAGTGCTATAGCACTATACAAATCATTGAAGAAGTGCTTTCCTTTAACACTGCAAGCATGCCTTCCAAAATCCTTGTCCCAGAACAGGACAACTCTTGTTTGCAGAAGTAAAGGAAAATGAAAAATGTGGCCATATTATTTTCCCCTGCCTTGTTTCTGAGTTGAGGCTTCAACTCAGAGGAGCAGAGGCATCTGCAGGGGGGTAGGGAGTATACGAGAAAAGTTGAGGTGGTGATTGTGATGGAAACCTTATCCCTTTTGTATGTGCAGTGACGTGGAACGTACAGAAGGCAGAACTTCAGTCACGGCACTGTGACTGCCATTTTGACCCTTCGCTCCACTGAAGTCCCCGCAGAGTACTTTGTCAAAGAAAATATGCCATCTCTTTAGCTCAGGAATGAGAAACACTTCATCTCTGCAAAGTAACACATCTTGTCAAGTTAAAGCCAAGCTGCTTCATGCAGGCCTGTGTAAACAACATAAATGCCACCAGAGGGCCTTTACCCTGGCATGATGGCATGCCCTCCCCTCAGCTGTCCTTGAAGGCCAATACAGAAATATTCCCTCCTGGAAGAGGCAATGTTCCTGTGACTCTGGATGTAGAGAAACAATAGAGCTTGTACTACATAAACATCCATACTAGCCTTATTTCACCATTCTAGCTGGATGTGATCAACAGCATACTGATGACACTTCACTTTAAATTATCAGATCAGTATTCAGTTTTAGGTAGTTCTTGAACATGGTATAAAGTATAAGATAAGTGAAGCGGTGGTTTGAGGGAAAGGACCTCCCAATGTACACCTGAGCACTGCCTTTCGGTGGGTGGTGTGGTTACTAGGAGTTGCATTCCCCACGACACATGGACATCCCCGGTATGGGCGTGTTGCCCATTGAACCTCATTGCCTGAATTCGCACTATTGACATCACCACAGGGAATCAGGGAGCATCTATATTTAGTACATGATTGTTGCTATTCTTAATATTTGTTGGTGCTTTCAAAATAGTCTTGTATTTGGCATGGCTAGTCTAGTGAAGAGAAGGACCAGGGAAGACATGATATCAGGGTTCCAATATTTGAGGGGCTGCCACTGAGAGCCACAGAGAAACAAGTCAAGCTATTTTCCAAAGCATCTCAAGGCCAGACAAGGAATAAGGGATGGAAACTGATCAAGGAGAAGTTCAACCTGGAAATAAGGAAAAATTTTCTGACAGTGAGAACAATAAACCATGGAACAGAAGTTGCCTTCAGAAGTTGTGGGAGCTTCATCACTGGAGGTTTTCAAGACAAGACTGGACTGCCATTTCTCAAAAATGGTGTGGAGTCTCCTGCTTGGGCGGGGGGGGGGGTTGGACTAGATGGACTACAATGTCCCTTCCAATTCTGTTAATCTGTTAAAATATAACTGACAAATACCATAGAAATCAAACCTTGCCTTCAATCCACCTTCTAGACTACTGGTCTCAGTGGGGTGGTGGTGGTGGTGGTGGTGGAGAAGCAGACTTGATTGAATTTTACACACTTGCATTCTCGAGTTTCAGTCCTAAAACTGAGGCAAGAAACTGAATGAAATGAATCCAGACAATCAAACCAGTGTTTTTGGAAATGAATGGCAGCTATTGATCTTATATACAAGTGTAGACTTTGTTTTTTTATGGTTCAGCCTTTCTTATAGTTAAATTAATAAAGCTGAGTAAGCATGACATGATTTTAAATGCTGGAAAAGGAAGATAGCCTTGTAGATTCAAGAGATCTGTCATAACAAATTATTTCCAATTGCTAAACAAACATTGCTATCCATCAAGTTGAATATTGAGCTTGATATACTTTTCAAAGTTGTTAATAACAAAGGAAAAAAATAGTTACCAAAGAACAAGTGATTACAATATATTTTAATACAATATATTTTAATCTAGTTATTAGTTATCAGTTTACAAATTGTAATGCACAAAATATTAACATCACTTACATATAGCTGATACACACTTACTTAAATATTAGCTTATATTGCCAGAAAATCAAGTTCCAGTCTATAAATATTTACAGAAACAAACAATACACTAAGCTAAACCATGGATATCAAAATACTGTACAAAATAATGGGATATCCTGTGGCTAGTAATAATTATTTTAAGAGCAAGAGCTAACACATCTAAACAGAATGGCTTGGATCTGAGTTAAATTAAGGAAACCTGTACCAGCCCACACACATAAAAGTATTCTGTCTCTTTCTCCTCTTTGTAGCAACTTCTCTTCTGAATCCCTTCTGAAAGATAAGGATGCTCTTCAGAACAATGTAGGAAGATGAACGTAGGCAATTGGGGAAGAAAGTAAGTGTCTCCAAATTAAATGAACTTTCTTCCAAAATCTTCAACCACAATTTCATTATTCACAGCTGTATGATGTTCTGTGAGTAAGTATGTAGGATTGTATATGCATCTGTACATCTAGAGTTTATTTATTTCCATTCCATAAACTTCTTTAAATTCACTAGTTGTAGAATCAAAGCTGTTGAAAGACCAGTTCAGCTTATTTGCTGGGTGGCTGGCCACCTGTCATCTCTCCTGCAAACAGAGTGGTATCTGGATAAGTCTATTTTGGGTATATTTTCCTCCATTCTCCACTGTTTTAATGAGGCTTAATAAATTTGAACCAAAGGAATGACAAAGCTCTGATGGGATATACTTCCTCTAGTTGCCCATTAATCAGTTGCAAAACAACAACAACAAAAACAGTAAGTCTGGAAATATATCAATTCAGTATTGTTTGAATTCAGAATCCAGCTAGTAGAAGAACAAACCAATAAATCACAGATCTGCTTTGCAGGGAGTGAATTGGAAGAGTTCTTGGGAATGAGGCCATGTGTCTGAATTTACAGAGACCAGATCTGACTTTGAAGGTATCCTCTATTGGAAGAGCTAATAAGTCCAAATCTACTTGAAAGAGAAAATACCCATAGAAGGAAGAGCAGGAGACTTGAAATAGTTTATCAGCATAATCAACAGTCCACAAACCAGATTGTGCAAGCACAAATGTCACTAGCAGAGAAATATTTGATTGACTTATAGCATATAAAATCTGTCTTCTTTTGCGATAATGAGCTCCCCCCCCCCAATTTGAAACAATGAATAAGGGACTACTTACATTTTTAGCCATAGGTTTTTGAGTCTCTAGAGATGGTCATGTATTGTCAATATGAATTAGTTTTAACAAAACATCCCAACGAATTGCCCCAGCTTGCTAAATATATATTACACCCTGTATGCTTGAAAAACTCCCTGGGTTTATAGCTGATGATGATTTGTGCTAAATTCAAAGCTTATTTGTAAAACCTAGAACAGCTTTGGAGCTGTTCAGATGTACATGTTTATCTCTTGAGTCTATGCAAGTCTGATTTGCATCAATTTGCCTGAACCATGGAGCATAAAGTGAAAGCACAGCTTTGCACTCATTGAACTCCTTATTCCTCACAAGCAATACCTTTCAAGGGAATTTGCTCATACATCCGGCTTTACCAGATCAAATGCTTAAGAGGAAATAATGCATACAATGTAAACAGCCTAACATTTGTCTTGATAGTTGTGTAATTAAACTCAGAGCTTTTCGGTTCACAACATTTGATCAGTGTGATTTGAAAGAATATTAGAAGTGTATGTGTGTGTGTGTGTGTAGAGTGAATCTGACCAGTTTCAAGGCAGCTTGTCTCTCTTTCCTTTTATTCCTTCTTCTTTCTCCTTATAAAAGGTGTTCCAGACACTTCAACTTGATAGATTGTATCTCTTGCTTTAAGAGATGCATCATTTCCTTGCCGTCTTAGTTCCAACAGTCCCACTTAGTGTACTGAAGCACAGTAACTCCTGAAGCTGATCCTCAGTTTTCACTTGAGATGGTTGCCTTGAACCTTGTTTAGAAGGTTATGGTAATGTTGAGATTTAAGGAATCTTGGATAAGAGTCTCTCTCCATCAATACATATATAAGTCTCTGAGCTTCATCAAAACTTGAAGGTGTGGGATCTTGAACTTTCTTAGCTACAGATTTTCTTATGTGAAAGTCAATGTTGACCTGGAGAGAACAAAGTGAAATTTCAACATCTTTGTAAAAACTACCCCATTGATAGAGCAATGTTTAAAGTCAAACTCAATGCAATCTGAATGATTGCTACATTACACCTTTGAGCAGTTATGGAGAAATGAGATCAATACCAAAATAAAGTTTATATTTCTTGGTTCTCTGATATTGTGAGATGGCAGGCATATAAATTTAATAAATAAAATTTGTATAGTTATGCTATGTACCCCTTGGACTTTGAGAACTTGAAAGAAATTGTTGGAGGGGCTGGAATAGCTGTAAAGGTATAAATTTAAGATTATGAGATGGAAATAAGAAAAATAAAGATGATTTATGGTTTGTTAGCCCATAGTTTATGGTTTATTGGTGAATATGTTTTTTCTTGACAGCATATAAAGTTGAGCACAGTTTAGAAACCCATTTCATAATGTCCTCAGCAATATAGTCACTTATAATTCGATATGCATATAACTGATGCAGTGCAGATAATTTGCATGCAGCCTCATGTAACTGAAGGCTTATGGCATAAATCAGTTAAACAATTTTTTTAAGCAACAGGGAGTGGTTCCATGGAGAGACTTTTTCCATGGAGTGGTGGAGGGGTGTGGCTTCACATGCTACCTACATCCTGTGGATGAGGCTTTGTTTGTGTGGCCTAGTTTCTGGCATGTTGCAGCCTGGTGCCGGTTCATGGACTAGGGGTTGGGGAGTGGGGGCCTCTGGCATAAATAGCAAATTAAATAATGATAGCAGGATTTCATTCTTAACATAAGGCAAATAGTCTGTTCATGATTGTGGGATCTCGACCTCCCATGGGGCTTCACTGTCTTTTATTTCATGATAAAATGGGGTGGGAACCAATGAAGTGATACAAAATCAATCTTTGATAAATAATCTTTGGTAAAATAAATTTCATTATGTAAAAATGATTCTCTTAGTACATGAATGTTCCAGTCCAATTACTCAGTTGATTGATTGATTGATTGATTGATTTAGTGCTTACTTGTTTTCTGGCATCTGACTTGACAAACTCTTGGTAAATCTTTTCCGCTTTGCCATGTAAACAATCCGCTTGTGCTTTCCTGTAGTCTTCACATGCCAGCCAAAACTCAATGTTTTCATCACTAAATTCTGATTTCAAAAATTCTCTGAATGCCTCTTGACCACCTTCAGTGAATAAAAATGTTAACATGATTTCAGTCATTGCTCTAAATTAGGTTGGGTAACCTAATCTGAAGATATACAATATTTCTGCAAACTTGTAATATAATATTAGGAAATAGAAAGGGAAAAAGTTCACCAGGAAGTTTTGTGGACTTTGACTACTTCAGTCTTTCTGAACTACTTTTGAACTTTTTTCTCATTCTATTGCATGCAAATTTGATATTTTGTTATTTGAGTTGTCCAAAATATAAGTTGAGCTATTAGTGAGTTATCCAAAGAGTCAAGTGATCAGCTCGAGAGCAGTTTCTCAGTTAATTCAATCAATGATTACAAATAGACTGAAGGAGGGAAAATGAACATCCTACCAATATTTTACAGAAATGATACAACAGCTGGAATTAGTTGTTTTCTAAATAAAAAGGTACTAGAAAGCTACAAACACAAATCAGCAATATTCTGCAATTTCTCATAAATGCAAAAGACAAAAAACAATCTTGTCTAATGTTATCTCTTTGAAAAGATCAGAATTAACAATAGTAATCAATATACAATCAAACCGCTCAGTGCTCATAATTAATTGGTTCCACGAGGTATGATAAGTACCAAAAACAATGAGTACCAAACAAAAATTTGCCATAAGGAATAATGTAGTGAGTCACAAGGCAGTTGTCACTGATAACTTCTAGCTTGTGCATTGAGTACCAAACAAACAACACATACAGGGACAAAATGTTTGCATCAAAATTCATTGAATCAATGAATTTCAAAACAGTTGAATACCAAGCTACCATGAAATATAAATAATTATAGTCTCCATTAGTGCCAGAGAATATGGTTTGGATGTATGGTATGTGCCCATTTGTACATATGAAAAGTCATTAAACCAGGGTTTAGAATTTTTTATTGAATAAATCAAATTAGGTTTTTTTAAATATCTGAAGGACACCACCAGTGCTTTGGATTATGTTTTTCGGTCAAGGCAGATTTTAAGAAAGTGACAGCTGCATTTTTCCAAATTTCTTTTAAGGTTGTATACTCCAAAACATCAGAAAGAAATGCTTACGCTGGGTTGCCAGAAGCTTTTCTAGGGACTGGGACCACTGGATAACTTCTTTTGTAGAAAGCCTGAAATGACATAAAAATGCAAACTGTTTGAAATAGAGAGGCCTCCCCTGGAAAATATGAGACATTGGTGTATATGTTTGATGTCTGTGCAGTGACAAAGGACAAAGTTATGGATATATTTTCTTTGCATCTTTGTTTCCCCTATATGATACCACAATTATAACAATATTATTTGATACGTACATTACATCTTTTGAGCTGGAGTATTTCATGTCAGCTGATTCAACAGGTGGCACAAGACCCATGAAATATTTTTTTGCTTCCACACCCCTAAAACAATGAGAGAATATATTTACTCATTTACTGTGAATAAATCTAGTAATCCTTTATAGTAATATATCAAAATAATCCAAGTTCTAATATAAGCATCTGAGGAAAACATGTTTTTCTTTTGGACCTTCATGGAGTAACCATTCTGTGGAAAAGACAATAACTAATACCAATGTCAGAATATTTTTGATCTGTGCCAGTTTCTTACGATAAGATGGCTAAAATGGCTTTCAAACTCCAAACAAACATCTGGAGAAGCAAATTCTATCATTCAGATTAAATGAGTTTTGTTGCTGTTCAGGCCAATTTGCTCAGAACCCAAAGAAAGTGTTTCCTTAGCTTATTTCTACAGAAATTTGGAAGAACTAAATTAATTAGAATTCTTATACAGCAGTTTATATCTATAAAGACATAATACTAAACATTGAGTAAATTTAAAACTATGGATTTGAATTTAACAAACAATAGTCTAAGGCACATTTTAATTTATGGAAATTGCAAGCTAATCATATGCATATTTTTTCATTAATAAATAATACTAATTCCAGAGGGATATCTTTCAAGTTTAATATACATACAGCATATTTAAAAGTGTTTTTACAGTGAGTAGATGGTATTATATAGCTTCTATAAACTCCATAGTTCCTTTACTTTATGTATCTTATCATCTAAATATACAGTCTTTGTACTCCATGCTGTCCTAGAGTCTGGCATTTGATCCTTCATGAGATATATTTTTAAATACTTCATGAAGTAGAAGTTCCAAAGGCTGAACAAATCTCTTCTGATGTCCAAAGCTTGCTGCTACCAGCTGCAATCATGGAAGAAGACAGTGATGGCTCAGAATATTCTCTAAAAGATAAGGCTATCAGATTTGAATCACTGAATTACTGATTTGAATTACAGTTGGCCACTAGTTGGCAGCAGTGATAGATTTTTTTCATACTTCTTTCCTATCATCTATTCTAGAGATTGCCTTAATCTGTACACATTGAAGTTGTCTGCGGGATTGACCTACAATCCAATTCTACCTTCCAGTCCATCCTCATTGCTTTCTATTTTAGGTACAGGTCTAGGTTCATCTATGGGCAAACCTTAATCCTTCAATACACCATGACAATTTTTTTAAAGGCTGAAGGCCTTGTCAAGGATCCTTATGTCTGATGATTCCAAGCCACTTCTGCCTTGACGAATCTTATTCTACCATTCTCTCCTTAGATCTATAAATGGGATCAAATCAGAAGGGCAATAGAGGAAGAAGAGAAATGAATTTTTATGATTCATGATTGTAATTTCTAAATCAGCTTATTTATTAAATCGATAATTACCTTATTATTATTTTAAATAATCTATTAGTTATTAAATTAGTATTTATTACACTAGTTTAAATTAAAATTTAATATTAAATTAATGATCACATTAATGAGCCGAGGTGGCACAGTGGTTAGAGTGCTGTACTGCAGCTACTTCAGCTGACTGCTAGTTCAGCAGATCAGCAGATCAAAACTCACTGGCTCAAGGTTGACTCATCTGTCCATCCTTCCGATGTGGGTAAAATGAGGACCCAGCTTGTTGGGGGCAATGTGCTATTTAGTATACTGTCTTTGCTGTAAGCTGCCCAGAGTCCTCGGAGAGTGGGCAGCATAGAAATACGAATAATAAATAAATAAATAATAAATAAATTTATTACTTTTTAAAATGATGCCCAATTCTATATAGACTTTGGATGGCACTCAACATTGTAAGAATAAAAAGAAAAGAAAAGAAAAGAAAAGGAAGAGGAAAGGAAGGAAGGAAGGAAGGAAGGAAGGAAGGAAGGAAGGAAGGAAGGAAGGAAGGAAGGAGGAAAGAAAGAAAGAAGCCATAGGAGATCACTAACCAAAACCTGGGGAATTAACCAGTTTTGCAATCTACAGGTGGGAATTATTTGGATCTCTGATTGGGCAGAGGAGGAAATTCCAGAGGGCAGGCGCTATGACTAGTAACTTCTTTCATCCTGATAGATGTTACTATTTGGTTGCAGAGCACATTCATTCTGCTCTATAATCATACGGGTCAGGCAGGAACAGGAGTTACCATGAATAGCTTACCGATCATTTCCATTTGCAGTGTTTTGATGTTTAAATAATTTACTCTAGGACTACTCATCATTTGACACTCACTAACTCAGAAGCAGAAATATAAAAAAGAGGTTTAGCAGAGCCTGTGGGGTTTGAACAATTGCTAAATGTTCAAATCCTTCTTTGCCTCTGTTTCGGCCACTTGAAGATGACACATTTGCAAAATTTTACGCCTTTTTAAAAAGTTCGTCATCATTCTTCTGAAATGTTTCGTGTTTTTTCCTTAGGTACCCATATGTGAGATAATACCAAGATGGGTTTGAGTGGGTGGTGGGACAATAATTTCCGTCTAAGGATCAAAGACTTTTTTTTCACACGCATACATAAAAACCATAGTACTGTTGAACTGGTGTCTTGCTGCTGCTTTAGCTAAGACCACAAAAAAAGCCTAGGGAAACCACTGCATCTTTAAGCTAAAAAGGCTGCTCTGGTGAGTGCACATACACACACATGCACACACATGATACATAACAAGTATCCTGCACCCATTCATAAGAACACTGAAAGTTTGATCCATTAAAAAATCATCAATGAATACTGTCTAAAAATGCAGGTGTGTTCTTTTAAGAAATAAAAATACTGATTTTTTTTTTTTTAAATAAAAGCAAACTGCTTAAAACAAAGTTTTCTGTATGGACTTTGACTAGCATGACATTTATTCAAATACAATTCCTTCATTCTGTTCTATTCCTCTTATCTATCATCTCTCCCATTAAGGTTTGAACAAAGATACGTTTTGTTAATTACTGACATGATTGGTCAAAAAGGATGATTATCCGTTTTATTTGGGTTACTGAGCAGAAACCCAAACTACTAGCTTTTGATTGATCAGCCAGAATTTGCAACCTAAAACTGATGTTCTTCGGTTTTTTCAATTTGCAAAAATCTTCCAAATTTGCAATTTGGATTTCTGCCTTGAAATAAAAAGGAAGCCTGCAAAACCATTGGAGACCATATTTTTGCCAAATTGGGGTCCAAAATCCAAGTAATGAAACCTGAGCTGAAGAAACTTTTTCTAAGAATGTTTTTGCTTAAAATAAAATAGATAGAATAGAATTCTTTATTGGCCAAATGTGATTGGACACACAAGGAATTTGTGTTTGGTGCATATGCTCTCAGTGTACATAAAAAGAAAAGATACATTCATTAAGAATCATAAGGTACAACACTTAATGATAGTTATAGGGTACAAATAAGCAATCGAATCATGCTAGGAAACAATCAATATAAATCATAAGGATACAGCAACAAGTTACAGTCATACAGTCATAAGTGGGAGGAGATGGGTGATAGGAACGATGAGAAGATTAATAGTAATAGTAATGCATTAATAGTAACAGTAATATTATTAATAGTAATAGAAATAAATAAATAAATAAATGGGAAGATACACTTACAAAGCCTTTGTCTTCTTTCGATGGTTTTTGCTGCCTGCAATCCCATTTGTCTTTATTTCGTCTGAAGCGGTGTGCCACATAAACAGCCAAGGCATTTTTCGTTGTCTCTCTTTTGGTTGCAATGCTTCTGTAGCCCTAACATCTAAAGATCTAACCTCTTGCAAAGCTGATGGCTTTATACACTGACTCATATCACCTGCTTTGTAAGAAAGAGGCGTCTTTCCCACAAGCAGAGACACTTCCTTTTTAAACCGTCTGATGACATAAGTAGACTTTGGGACTTTTTTTAAAAAATTAAAATAAAATAAAACTATTGGTTGCTGTTAAACTGGCTAGGACAGGTCTCAGAAGCTAAACTTTTTTTTTTAAAAAAACCTTTTCTTACAGGAATTCTTTACTTATTTACAGTCAAAGATCAAAACTGTCATATAGTCATTTATTATAAGTGCTATTCATAAATATTAATTCACATATAAATAAAAAACTGGTTAACAATGAAAAAAATCCCTTCTCACTCTTATATGTGGTATGTGGTATTCCTCAAACTTGGGTTCTGCATCAGAGACCTAGAGATTTGAGGTTTCTGTTCAGGACATTAGCTGTTCCTAGCAGAGCATCCTTCTGCACAGAGAGCTTTGATGTTGTTCCTGAGATCTATAGAGTCACTCTCCCAGCTAAGGACTTAGAGCCTCAAGTGCTCCTACTTCCCCTTTGACCACTTTTGCCTTTACTTTCCACATCAACAGTAGATCTAATAAGAACCAGATGGGCAGCATAAAATATAACAACTAACTAAATATTATTGGTGAACAAAATTTATTTAAAAGTCTGTAGAGATTCTTAGCCATCCAAGTCATGGTTATCCTAAAGGTGCTTTTTCAGGAGGCAACTGAACTTCCTTGTTTTTCCTTTTGAAGATGTTTTGCTTCTCATCCAAGAAGCTTCTTCAACTCTGACAGGATTCCATTCCCCACTATCCAGTCAGAGCTGAAGAAGTTTCTTGGATGAGAAGCAAAACGTCTTCAAAAGAAAAAAGAAAGAAAGAAAGAAAGAAAGACAGTCCAGTTGCCTCCTGAAAAATCACCTTTGGGATAGATTTATTAAACTTCAGTTTTTCATCAGATTTAATCATTATGAGTTAATACCAGCATTAGGCCTGTGTCCTCTTCATAGCAATTGCCTCTGAACAAAACCTTACCGCCTTTTTCAAAACATTCAAGAGAAAAGTCCACTAATGGGAAATATACAGTACTTTTCCTTTTCCATAAATAATTGGAATACTCTGGAATTTGGTTTAGATAATGTTTTGAAGAATATATGCATCAAAGTAATAGCAGCACTTAGCTGTCCTTAGTTGAACTCAACACTTTTACTTATTTATTTTTCACATTTCTGAACCAACCGCCCATTTCCCTCAGAGAAGGACTCTCCCAAAATGCTAAGGTTGGACTTATATCAATGGGAAATCACTAGATTCTTGACTAGATTGGGAAGCCAAAAACAATTCCACGTCAAATCAACAAAAAACCACTTCCATGCTGTTGCCAAGACAACTACATAACATGGCCATCTCCTTATCTTTCTTTTTTAAGAAATAGAGAGGGTTTGGATTTTTTTGCCCCCATCTGTGGGTATTCAGATTACTATTTTGGTTGGTGCAGTGAAGAGAGGTAGGAAAAAGTCTTCAAGTGGATGGGATAAATATTTAGAGAACTCAGAACATTTCTTCTGTCCATTTGTGGATGTGGGACGCAGTAGGCTTCTTTGCAACGAATAAAACCCTTAATTGAGACAAATTGTGCCCAGGTATTAAGTTGCAGTTTGGAAAGTAACAAATGATGAAAAGCATAAATATTAAGGGGAAAGGGATGTGTGTTTTTACAGAACTCAATTCATATTTCTGGCTGTCCTGCTCATAATTTGTTGTCCTAAAATAGTCTACATCCTAATCTAGCTATCAAAATTTTGTTTTACACAAAATTTACCCCAAACATTCACTCATCTGAGAAGTTCTTAGTAGACTCTGAGCTTGGTTGTTTTCTTGCAGATGTTTCATTACCCAAACTAAGTAACATCATCAGCACACTTCAACCCTGAGCTACAAATATTCTCTTTTATTGGAAACATCCAACTATTAAAATTCAAAAACATTCCATGACAGGCAAGAAAAAGATGAAGATTAATCAGTTATATTCTGTTCCACCTTTGCTGTGCTAAGAATCACAGCACAAATTACAAGTGGATGAGAATCATCAGTTCTTCGTTGATACTAATGGGAAAAAAAGACTTTTCTCATTTGTCGATATGGCAAGACAGCTTGGAAGAGGAGGAGGAGGAGGAATAATGGATGTGAGCAGCACACACTGATCTTATAGTTACTGCCTGGTTGCACACCAAGTCTGACTGTTGGGTTTCCCCTCATCATGTACTTTTCTTTAAAAAAAAAAGATGACTCAGTCTGTAGGATGCCAAACTCTGCATGCCAAAACAGCCATATGGGTTTGTTGATGCTTTTGGGAATGTCCCCTAGTACATAAATGTGGAGGGAAAGCTGTACAGTCACTCTTAGAGATTCAACTAGGCTATAACTAGCTATTAAGAACAGTCATTATTTTTTTAAGATTTATGCACAGCAGTACAATTACCTTATTTTACATGTTGACATTAATAATTGTTTGTGTATTATTGATACTATGGTATAGGCAGGATAACCAATTCTGTAATTACCATGTTGACATATGAAATGTGTTAAAAACTGTGCAAATTGTCCAGGGCATATCATATGAATGCTTAAAATGCCTAGATATATTTTAGGAGGCTTTACAAAGAGAGAAACAGAAGATATTCATTTTATTTCTGAATAAAATAGGCACCAGATTGCGCTGTTGTTGCTCTGGAATCATACCGAACCTTTAAATGTTGTTTGCTTTCCAGAATCCTAACACTCCACATTTTTACACTTTCAATGGGCTTCTATTTACCAAAATAAATGTATGCTGACTAATTCAATTCAACCTTCATTTTGCTTGTGTGGTTACTTACTGAAATTAACCCCAGCATTTAATTAACCTTGTCTAATCTCTGAAATTAAAGTTAGGTTGAGCTTAGTTATTACTTGTATTAGGGATGGGTTCTACTTACCTTTACAAAATGCACAGAAGCATTTTGATGACATCGGAGTTGGTGAGTGGAGCCTTCCACCGGTTTTACTACCAGTTCTATAGAACCGATGCGAACCGGGGTTAACCCATCACTGACTTGTATGAATACCAAGGAATACTAAGACTGGTGGCCAGGCTGAATCATTACCATTGTCACCATCGCCATCTAACCATTCTGGAAGAAAACAAGAAAAAAAAAAACCCACAATAGGCCTGTTCAGTGAGTCACCAGCAATCAAGCTTCTCTTATAATAAAGGATGTTTTTTTATTAATGGAAAGTATAAATGCAAATTTTGAGCCACAAATATAATATGTCATGGCAGTTACAAATCCTTCATAAACACTTTTATGACTGGTAAAGTGAATCACTACAGTCATTAAGTAAATCATGTGGTCGGTAAACAAATCCATTCTTCCAAATTTTTTTGCTGGAAACAAGCAAAAATGTCAGAAACCAGCAAAAAAAAAAAAATCACAAATCATAATCACCTGACTGCAGGATGCTACAACTGGTCATATATGCAAACTGGTTGCCAAGCACCTGATAGACAATCACATGAACATGGGATGAGGCAGCAGTCATAACTTCACGAATGGGCCATATGTAGCTTTTCATAAATCTGTCGTAACTTTGAACAGCTGTTAAACAACTGGTTGTAATTTGAGGGACCTGTGTCCATTCTTTCTTTTTGGGTTTCTACATACTTATTATATGGATGATGTATTGAATGCTCCAATATGTGTTTTTAAAGAGGCTTAGGATAACTAGGATTTGCTCATCTGGTAATGTCCCAGGTCCATGTACGTAATCAATTGTTGGGTGTTGATGATGGCTAATGACAATGAGCGCTGATGGTTTTACAACCAAAAATAAACATGAGCATGATCTCTGTGTTATGGGCATCTTACATCCCCTTTGTCTCAAGCAAGATGAGCCAAGTCCTAAGGATACTTGCCTTAATCTTTCCTTCTACAAAATACTGACAAAAGCAAAGTCTTTACTAAAAGAAGAGTAGTTTTGTTCAGAATTTTGTAGCAACAACCAGAATTAGACGTGGATAACAAAGGAAGCAAGCTTTCTAAACACCTATTACTTTGAGGTACTCAGAAAAGTTTCAGATGACAGTACGAGGATTCTGATCCTGCCTTCCTTTTTAAACATAAGTGTCTGTGTGTGTCTGCATGTGAGAGAGCTATTCAAAGTAGTAACAAGTAGTTCCCTTTCTCCTTCCTCCTTCACGGAAAAAGAACTCAACCTTTCACTTTTGGGAATGTGAGAGGTCTTGCTGTTGCGTATTAGTCATACAATCTTACCATCTTCCTTATCAGCATGAGAATTGATGTTTGATTAGTTTAATTTAAATGTTATTAAGGTGACCCTTAAAGTTTAGCTCTTTTTTGTTTTGCCCAATTTGTCCTGATCTTTACAGATTATTTTAATGCGGAATTTCAAAACATAAATAGCAAGCAAAAATGCACTCCTCAGACTGTTCAGAAGTGCACATCATGGACCACTATTCTTATGAGAAATAGCAATGGATTTAATATAGTTAGTGCCAATAAAACTAAACCATAGTTTCAATTCATGTAATTTGATCCTCGCCAGAAGAAATTTAATGTACCTGCAGAATAAGCTTGCATGTGTATGCGAGAGAAAGCAAAACTTAATTGAAGTATTTCACGTTGTTAGCCTTTCTTAAGCAAACCCTACTCAAACAAGCCAAGATCACACAATGTTAAGAACAATCAAGAAACCCAGCTTGGTATAGTAGTAAGGAACCAGGCCAGAAATGTTTTAATCCCACTTTAGGCATGAAGGCAAGCTAGTGACATTGGACTAGTCATTCTTTCTCAGCCCTAGAAGAAAGGAATGACAAATAGTTCTGAAATCTTAGCAAGAAAATTGCAGGTCAGCATTAACTTAAAGCAATAAAAAGAAGTGGGGGGGGGGGGGGGGAAGGAATAGGAAGTCAAAAGGTTCCACAAATGGCATGAGAAAAAACTCAAAATGAATCTCTCTCTCTCTCTCTCTCTCTCTCTCTCTCTCTCTCTCTCTCTCTCTCTCTCTCTCTCTCTCTCTCTCTCTCTCTCTCTCTCTCTCTCTCTCTCATCTATTTATCATCATCATCACCACCACCACCACCACTACCACCACCACCACTTTTTAAAGCTGTTTATCTCACTCACAGAAGGACTTTGCTTGGAGAATGTTTAAAGAAGGATTTATTTGCTTTAAAGAAGGATTTATTATCTTTTCAAACTAGGAAGGAACTGTTTGTTAAAAAAAAGAGATTCCTTTGTGGAAACTCCTACTATCCCATCTATTTTTGGGGGGTGCTTCCATCCTGTGTTCTGACCTCAACAAACCTTTCAACTTCTTTCCAAGGTGTCAAGATTCTATTGACTGAATTAGGTTAAACAGAATCAATGAAATCAAACTGTTGTTGATGACATCCTGTTGGCTCACTGTATTAATAAAAACAATGAATTTGGAAGAACTCTGTGGCTTCCAGCCAGTGCATTAACTGTCTTGTACATTCATCTGTGCTGAGATAAGCTCAGGGATGCAACAGCCCTCCCAACAGCAGCAGTGACATAAATGTCATCTGTCTGGTGGCTTTCCTGCCACGCAATCTCCTCATGCTTGTAGGTAAACAACAAACCACATACAGCAGTCTTGTTTAATAAATTGTCTCCAACATTTTCATAGACAACAGGAAGGTATTGAAAGGATCTGAGTCAATTCATCTGAATCTGTGGCAGACAAGGTTTATTTGGGTTTAATCTATCATGGACCCTTAGCATATTTTTGCTCTAAAAAAAAGAGAATACTTCCAAGGAGTAAGAGAGAGCAACTGATAGATCCAGTGACTAATGGACTGGTTGCATTCCAGAGGGAGCTTGGTGTTGTCTTGGAAAGTCTGCTGCCCAGACTGACCAAAACCCTGGTGGTCACTGGAATGAGTAGTGACTTTGGGTTAAACTGTGCCTGAGTGACCTCTCAGCACCATGCACATATTCTTATTCATATATAATTTTATTAAAACTTTTAAACAAGAAGATAAAAACTAATACAATCTAATAGAAAGTATAAAAGAATAAAAGAAATGAATCAAAGCAAAAACAAAAGGTCAAGACAAGTACATGATGTCAATGATTCCCTCTTTTATCTAGTTGCTTCTTTGCTCTCAGCTTGGCAGCAATTGGGGGTGGGGGGTGGGGTTGGAATGTCATGATTTCTGTCTGCAGATCATGAGACCCTGCTGCCATCCCCAAGGTCACACCGTGCAGGTGTTTGAACAATCCAGACTGTACCCATAACAAAAGAAGTGGATGTAATTGGACAATGCAATGAACTGAGGGGAGATGGAAAAAACAAGTTTAGTTATGTGGACTTCTACACGGGAAACCCAGAGCCAGTTTCGCTTCTTCTGTGCCAATGTAGTGTGTTCAATAAAGTTTTACTTTTGGGTGAGCACAATATCCCAGGAGTTTTCTTTGTGGATTTGCTAGCTGGTCAGCTGGTCAGCTGGGCTGTATTTGGATTTCAGTATGCTTTTAGGTGCAATTCAAGTTGCTGGCCATCACCTTAAAGGTCTTTGTAGGTTAGGATCAGATTATTTGAAGGACCCCAGTTGTTTCTACCTCTCCAATCAAATGTTGTAGATCCTCTTGGTCAAAGAATATCAGCTGGAAGACATGCCTTTTCTGCTATAATGTCCAACATTCTACCATTCTCTATAGAGATCCGGATGGCACCAATTCTGCTGGCTTTTCCTAAGGCCCTAAAGACCTGGGTCTGTGACCTCATCTTGGGATTACAAGGAGATTTGGGGACCCGCTTCTTGGTTATAGTGGTGATTTGAATTGATGTTGCTCAGTCACTCTGTATTTTAACTTTTGTAATGTTTACAATTGTTTTTCACTTTATTTTAACTTTGCCACCCAGAGTCGCTGGTTATCATGGGCAGCCATAAAAATGTAATAAATAAATAAACTGGACCAAAGTCATCCATCTGGCTTCAATGTGGTGGTGAAATCTTCCCTGGTTTGAGACCGGTTCACTGAGGGTGCATGCTCAGTGCGTGCCAAACACATGCTTCATGTGGACAAAGGAAGCTTGGGAAGGTAGGTAGAACAGCGAGTGGGGGGACATCTGTGCCACATGATTTAGATTCACTAGAAATCAAGATTTCCTGCTTTCTAGTGATTTTAAATTGCATGGCACAGCTGATCGTCGGAAATACCGGTTCGGACAAACAGGTAGCTTTTTTTTTTTTAAACTACTGGTTCACCTGAACCGGTAGTTTATATCACTACCGGATCACTCAAACTGGTGCGAACCGGTAGCATTTCACCACTGCTTCAATGTCTAAGGCAGGACTAGAACTCAAAGTTTCCCAAGTTCTAGTCAAGAACCACACCAAACTAGCTTTCAACTCCAATTCTATATATCTGGAATATTTGACAGAACCAGGGTGGAGTAAAAAACTGAAGTTAAAAGAGTGGGGAAACCCAGATTCTAATTCTTTCTTAAGTACAGAAACCAGCTGGGTGATTTCCTTAACTCCTAATCAGCATCAAAATCTGTCATAAGCCAGATGGCACTATATGCACTGTTAGCATTCTATAAGAACTGCACTGAGTGTAATGCAAAATGATGGACCTTACACCCAAAGGTGACAAACACTTAAACTAGGTGAATCTTGTGAATTTGAGCTCCAAGAGTTATCAAATTTTGGAAGTACTTTAGAGATTTTTCGAAGTGGGTCTTCCCTCAGCAATTTTCCAACTGAGTCAGTTCACCTTTTGAGAAAAGGGGGCAACCTGTTTCCACCCTAAATGCCAGGCTGTGATAAAATTATACTTGCAAGTGTGGGGGAGGTAATGATATCAAAGAAGTGTGATGTTTCCAGACTTCAGTTTTCCTCTCCTTTCTATCAGGAGGCTTCCCCCTCCCCTTCTTTTGCTTTAAATAGAACAAGAGGGTTGTCCCCTATGGCAGTATGTATAACTTTTCTCCTCAAATATCACCCTGCCACAACAGCACTGAAGTAAATTAGATTGTGTTGTCAATAACTTTTCATAATTGAGGGTGGGTTTGAATCTGGTTCCACCCAGCCCAGAACACCTCAAAATGTTATCACAATCACCGTTTGAAATGATGAGTTGACAGAATCCTGATATGATAGAATGAGTTGAATTATTTGTGCTTGTTGACTATGTGTTTATGTGCAGACACCTGTGCGATGTTAAGTAAGGTAAAAAACTAGAAGTACTGTACAAGGTGTGGACTGCAGCAGAGCCATTGTCCCATTGATATTCAGGTCTTATATATTTGTAGAAAGTTGCCTTCTTTTTCTTTTTAAGATTGGAAAACATTAAAACACAATCTCCCTAATTTATCACACAAAGGGATACCAATACATTTTTCAACCTCATGCTTCCCTTTATTAGAAAACGCACCCCTTTATCAGAATAGCTCTTTTGGTAATAGGTACATCCTATTTCCTTCAGTTTCTGTTTCAGTTGAGTTTCAGTTTCCTTTAAATGTTTGGTTCACCTAAGTAACAACCTGCATCTTATCTCTGCAGATCAGATTCAACCACATATACTTCTAAGAAGTCACCTGATTTAACAGTCTGAGTTTTGCTCCTGAAATCAGCATATTGGGTTAAATAACCAATGTTGTACAGTCTGATGTTTTGGTTATCATATGCAAACATTATTAATCTTCACTGGAAATTCTTACAGGCAGGTCCTAACTGGAAAATAATTGGTTTTTTTTTTTTCTTAATTGATTTTGTGCCCTCAAAGTTCATGGCAGTTTCCTTGAAACCAAAATCTAGTTGACAAATTCTTGGGAGGAAAAAATTGTTAGCCGTGCGGGCCATCTATTACTGGAATAGGGAACACCTTTTTTAAAAAAAAATGAATTAGAATTTTGTAATATAATAAAGGTATAAAATGAAATTAAAAATAAAAAAGAAAACAGATAAGAATGAAGAAAAAAGTGAAAAAGAAAAGAGCTTTATGTCTTCTGTTGTTTCTATTCAGCAGTTGTCATTTTACTCTTTCTCCTCTGTCTTTAATGTTTTCTAATTCCCAAATCCATAAATCATCATTTCAGTTTCTCCTTCATTTAGGAAAAAAGGACATATAAGGCTTCCAGACTTAAAAAAAAATCCCTGATCATTTGTTACCTGATCAAACAGGTCAGCTCGGGCATTTCGGTAAACACCGTCAATTCACTAACCCAGCTTTCTACTGCAGTGGTGAAATGTAAAATTTGTTACTACCAGTTATGTGGGCGTGGCTTGGTGTGTGTGGGGGTAATGTGACTGAGTGGGCGTGGTAATTTTTTTTTTTACTTTTAAAACCATTTTTTCTACAACCTCTTCCATTTTAAAAGCCTCTGATGATCCCAGCTGAGTTGCCTGATCATCAGAGGCTTTTTTTTAAAAGAAAAAAAACATTTTTACCACAACCTCTTCAGCCGAAGAGGTTGTCGAAAAAATGCTGTTAAAAGCCTCTGATGATCCCAGCTGAGCCGCGCGATCCTCAGAGGCCTTTTTTTTACTTTTAAAAGCATTTTTTCATCAGAAGAGGTTATAAAAAAATGCTTTTAAAAGTAAAAAAAAAAGCCTCTGATGATTGCACAGCTCAGCTGGGCATGGGGTGGAGGGGCAGGGATTTTTGCTACCAGTTCTCCGAACCACCTGACACTATTGCTACCAGATTGGGTGATCCGGTCAGAACCGGGAACATTTCACCCCTGCTCTACTGTCAGTCTTGTATTTTTCGTCCATGTTTCTAATATTGCAGCAGATACCATATATAATACTAGTTTCCCATATCTCTTTTCTATTTCAGCATACATAAAAGCAGAAGATCTTGACAGTTCCATTTTCCTCTTCCAAACAACATAGTGATTAAAGAAGCATCAAGTAGCTATCTGAAGTTAAAGAAAAATGGACATCAATGACAGATACTTTCTGTTCTGGAATTGGTCTGATAATAGGGCACTTACAACTCTGTTGCAAAAAAAAAAAAAAAGAATTCTTTTCACAGTAAGTCTCTATTACAGAGACTTTTGTCAATCACTGGCTTACCCAGATATAGGAACTACAATATGTGACAAAAAGTAGTAACCAGAAATTTGATTCAGGATGTCCAGAAACCAGGGAGGCTGTAGTGTAGTGAAGTTATATGCTACAATAGGCAACATCAGAAACACCATCACAGTCCTAAGTTAAACCTAGAAACATCCTTTGTTCAGCAAACAAGTAAATAAATCTAAAAAAAAAAATCTAAATCTGAGAAGAAATATGGTCTTTTTTCAGGGAAAAAAAAATGAGGAAATAAAAGTGTTGGTTTTAACTTAGCTTAGTATTGTTTATAATAAATCTTCTATGTGTATCATCACTCTGGGGTTACAGTTGAAAAGGCCTTCTTCTGTAGAACTCCAGGCTTTTTACCAAAGTGCCAGACATGTGAATTTTTTTTAAAAA
Source organism: Masticophis lateralis (assembly GCA_030761175.1). Taxonomy (NCBI): domain Eukaryota; kingdom Metazoa; phylum Chordata; class Lepidosauria; order Squamata; family Colubridae; genus Masticophis; species Masticophis lateralis. The sequence continues at coordinate 118,490,993 of JAUDYJ010000003.1, read as the reverse complement.
AATAATTAAAATAATCCGGATATGCCACCTGCTCTATGAGTACACAGAATAGTTTCCTGTAGTTTGATGTATTGCTGTACAGGAAGTTCATGCAGCTGCAAAGTCTGTGAAGGATGGAAGGTGGCTTTTCATGCCAGGTTTTATGCAGAAAACAACAGGATATCAGTTCCTACAATTCTGCCTGTATTGCTGAGAAATCCACTCTCTTAAGATGCTGGGCAAACTGCTATTAGGATGCCAGGAAAAATAAACCAAATTGTTCAAGATGTCCTCATTATAAATTTATTAAAAAAGTCTACCACTAAAAACTCTTGTCTGTTGAGTGAGGCACTACTTTGACCTTGTTTCAAGTTCAGGTACCTCTGAAAATGGATAATTCTGCCTCAGTTCTTAAGGGCAGTATCACTAACTCAGCCACTATTTCTTATGGTTAGAAAGATTTCTGCACAGATACTTTGGAGAACAGTTGGCATCAGAGGTGCTATTTGGCAGATTCTGGCAGGTTCTGGAGAACCGGTAGCGAAAATTTGAGTAGTTTGGAGAACTGGCAAATACCATCTCTGGCTGGCCCCAGAGTGGGTGGAAATGGAGATTTTGCAATATCCTTCCCCCAGGAGTGGGGAGGGAATGGGGATTTTGCAGTATCCTTCCCCTGGAGTGGGGTGGGAATGGAGATTTTGCAGTATCCTTCCCCTGTCACTCCCACCAAGCCACTCCCACAGAACCACCACTGGTTGGCACTACTGTTCAGATGTAACATAAACATCTGGAATGGGACAACTTGGAAGGGCCAGCTCGGCATGGCCGGCTCACTATCACCAGCTCACCAGTTCACCACCTCCAAGTCACTTCAATCTACCTCATGTTCCACTAACTCTTTTAGAAGGCATCTCTGCATGTCATTATTTCTCACTGTCAGAGAAGGAAGTACTAGGATGGCTTTAGTTGTTTCAGTCTGATATTTTCCCTCTTATTCCACTCTCAAATGCTGTGTGAAACCAGTGTAGGGTATATTGATGCACATAGAGGTGATGGTCAGAAATGTTGAGTTCCATATTGACAAACTTGCATTTCTTCATGCTGTTCCTTTTTTTTTTTTTTTAGGTTGTTGAATATTTCAAACTTCTCAGATTAAAAAAGGAAAAAAAAAGTCTCGGACAAAACCAAGATATCTTTGAATGTTTTATAAAGCTGGGTCTTCTGAAGAGGGAGCAGCACAATAAAATTGTACAATTTACTAGGTTCACATAAAAGAAGTAATGTCTACTGAATTATGGGAATCTGTGTGATCCACACCTGTTTTGTTTGATGAGTTCTTTTTTTTTCTTTTGCATGTTCCCCAGTTGTCTAGCAATGTAAAAGAAAGCAAACACTAACAAGTAGAGGATGGCAAAAGAGGAAGTGAAAGTTATTTTAAACAGTACCCAGCATGTGAGTGTATAAATTAACCAAGTGCATTTTTTAGTGTAGGATTTATTAGTGTTGCTGTTGTAAACATTGTTTTTAATCGTTCTCTTTTGTCCTGCTTACTTCACACTTGATAAATTCTCACTAGTGGAACTCTACCGTCATTCAATTTTGTCTTAACTAAGATTCTGTTGCTATGAAAACCCACAAATATTAGGGAGCAGCAGTATAGAAAAGCAGAAAAACTCATGGTATCCTACCATAAAGTTGGCCATCTGGAATAGCCTCATTGGGATTGTTCCAACTGGCTTATTGATCCAAATAAACTGATTTTTGTTTGCCTCTCCTGGCATCATGTATGTTTATGAAGATTTGTTTTTTCCTTCTGTTGAAATGGGCTGTCCCTTTTGTACCAAAGTTTGTAAAGGGTCAGGCAAAAGGCTGTAATCCTAGATGAATCACAAAAGGAATACCATGGTTCTAAAAAAGGAATGCAGATCTTGAGCTCTCAAATCCTCTTATGTCTCCAGAAGCATTGAGAGCCACTCCCATTCTAGATCCACAGTTTCCAAATTGTTAAATGTAAAGATAAAGGTTTCATCTTTCCAGTCATGTCTGACTCTAGGAGGTGATGCTCATCTCTGTTTCCTAGCTAAGGGAGAAAGCATTGTCTGAAGACATTTCCATGGTTATGTGGCCAGCAGGACTATATGCCAAGGCACACAAAAAACTGTTACCTTCCCACTGAATTGGTATCTATTCATCCACTTGCATTTGTATGCTTTCAAACTGCTAGGTGGGCAGGAGCTGGGGCAAGTAAGTAATGGGAGCTCGCCAATCATGCAATGCATGGGTCTCAACCCTGGGATGTCAGCTTTCCAGTGCTGTTAACTACTGAGCCATTGTGCCCCTCCACAAATTCTTAGCAAATTGTAATTTTCAGTCAGAATGAGGGAAAAGGTATTAAATAGATCAGGCATAATCACATGAAGCATAATCACATGAAGATAATGCATGGATTAAACATGAATGTAAACTAAATTAAACATTGCTTTTGTCTTGATTCCATCCACTTATTTCTTGACAGTCTTTTCCAAAACTTGGCCCTTGAATGGAAAAAGAACTATATGTCCCTGGTCTAAAATCATATTTACATGAGAGGGAGTAAATAATTTTTTTATGTTCAAAAATTTATTTCTAAAGTCAATTTATATTCTGCATCCAATTGGACTGAGCTTCCTTTTAACATGCCCTTCCGGTCCAAGTTCTACTGGCAAAACATCCTAAATACAGCCTTGAATTTACAATATTATTTAATTGTTCCACAGAACAGTCTTTCACTGTCCATGATAAATGTTGATAAATGTCATTATTCATGTTTTTTGTGTATTCAATTTCCGGGGTGGCTTTTCATATACAATTTTATGTTCCACTCTGAATCCAAGTTTCTTTAGATAAGACAATTGACAAAGAAGCCCATACATGAAGTAGAGTTTGTTAAATGAAACTGCAAACTTCCTGTGGAACTGTATCTTCATTTTGTATCTGGGGTTTGTCATGTGATACTCAACTGCATCTGTGTCGTTTGTGACCAGGATAGCAATTTCCACACAAAAGACATTTGTTATTTTGAACATCTTAAAAGCATTTCCAGAGATCTTACATTATTAATACTGCAGAACAAAAAATAAGAATAGTGGACAATGCCATATCCAAAAGCCAGTTAGTATGTAATCATTAGTTTCAACTGTCCCTTCCAACTATTTCTGTTCTGTTCTGTTCTGTTCTGTTCTGTTCTGTTCTATTCTTCCTTTTTTTCCCCCTCTTAGAATGCAACTGTTTTACTCATTACCCTGAGAGGAGACCCCATTTAATTCAGTGGGTTATTGCTAAATGGGCAAAAACTGTAGATATGGGAAGAGTTGGAGCTGACTGTTTGTTACTACTCCAGAACCATGGTAGCACAGTGGTTAGAATGCAGTATTGCAGGCTAACGCTGGCAACTACCAGCAGTTCAATTCTGATTGGCTCAAGGTTGACTCAGCCTTCCATCTTTCCAATGTCAGCAAAATGAGGATTCAGATTCTTGGGGTCAATATGCTGACTGTAAAATGCTTAGAGAGGGCTGTAAAGCATCGTGAAGACTAAGGGCTATAAGTCTAAGTGCTATTGCTATTGATACTAGAACTTCAAGACCCACCAACTCAAATCACAAAGAATGCCAAGTGTAGATGTCTTGAGTGCTGCACTGAGATTGTGAGTGGCATGTCAAGTGCTAAGTTCCCAAAAGTAGATGAACCAGGAATAAAGCTAAACTTCATTTCATTTCTTTTTTATTTAAAATTACTCTGCATACATTCATTCAGACAGGCCAAAGGCTTACAACAACAACAACAACAACAACAACAACAACAACAACAAACTAATGACATGAAAGCAAAGATATAAAAATCCACCGACAATCCAAACTGCTGACCTCGCAACAACAAAGTTGAAACTGTTAATGTTAATGCAGCAAAATTGCACAAACTGATTACAAAGCTAGATATGACCGAGTTGCTAAATTAATCCACTGGTCATTATGTAAAAGATATGACTTTCCTGTATCCAAAAAGTCATGGAAACATAAAGTGGAAAAAGTTATAGAAAATGAGAAGTTGAAGATCTTGTGGGACTTTCGAATACAGACGGATCATCACTTGGAACACAACATGCCAGATATCACAGCTGTCGAAAACCGAAACGTACAATTTATTGACATTGTGGTACCAGGAGATGCCAGAGTTGAAGAAAAAGAACTGGAAAAAATCATGAAACCTGGCCATCGAAACTATGCGGCTATGAATGAAACATGTAACAGTGATACCTATTGTCATTGGGGCACTTGGTACCATGTCCAAGAATTTAGAAAATGCATCAAGAAATTGCAGCTTCCTGCAATAACACCAGAGGAACTGCAAAAAATTGTGCTACTCGGAACATCATATATTTTAAGAAGATACTTGGTTGATACCTAGGCACTGGCAGCAACCTGTATCAACCATTAGCACCAGTCAATCATTTTTGTGACACATTTTTAAATGTTCAGTTGACTAAGTTTCATGTTTAATAAATAAAGTTCATCATCATCATTATCTTCCCACCTAAAATTATCTACTGGGTCATCATGGACTACTAACAGCATGAAAACATGCTTTCTAAGTCATCTAACCATGCCTCCCTTGGATATAGTACATGGAGCAAAGACCAAACCTGTGTAACTATTCTTAAGGCTCTGGGGTGGAGAAACAGATTCTTTTCAGCCTAAGAACAACATGACCCCATGACTAATTCATTAGGGATCACATGCCAATGATGAGCAGAGTCAAAGAAAATAGACCTACCTTCCACAAATATTTGCACATTTTGTCTCTTAATCTAGGACTCTTCATTGCGAGCCAGAACTTAAATTGGTTCCAGAGTCAAACCAGATTTTTTTTTTCATATGATCCAAAAAGCAAGAACTAGAAATCCCTGGCAGCTGGATTTTGCAAGGACTCAGGTTGCTTTCAAGGAAGTCCTATATAGAATATGGTTGTGTAATCTTGATGTGTCAAGGCATTTAAGAGTAGCCTGTTATTCTTTTCTTTGGAAAAATAAAAAAATATAGCACCAGTCAAAGAATAATTCCTGGCTATAGATGCCTGTCACATTTTGAGATAGTCCAGACAAGAAGTATCAACCATGAGTACTAACACCACCATTATTGTAAGGTTACTGTTGCTTGTATCCTTACGATTTAAATCGACCATTTCCTAATATGATTTTATTGCTTATTTGTACCCTATGACTATCATTGTTTTGTACCTTATGATTCTCGATGAATGTATCTTTTCTTTTATGTACACTGAGAACATATGCACCAAGACAAATTCCTTGTGTGTCCAATCACACTTGGCCAATAAAATTCTATTCTATTCTATTCTATTCTATTCTATTCTATTCTATTCTATTCTATTCTATTCTATTCTATTCTATTCTATTCTATTCTATTCTATTCTATTCTATTCTAATGTATTGAATGCATATAGTTCGGTTAAGCTCTGCTAAAGTGAAACTAACCTTTAGATGACCCTCACTGTTAGCTCCAACTGTTTTGGAGGGAAACTTTGAACATTCATATTTGGGCAGGTTTTTCAAGCATTATAATTGGTTAAGACCCTATGGGCCCAGAGTATAAATTACAGGCCTTTGCCTGCTGTTCCTCAATTCCAGTTTTGAGTCAATAAATCCTGTTGTAGCTATGCTGGTCTGGTTCTTGCCTACTGAAGCCCAACTTCATCATTCATCAACGTGAATTCAGTTTGAGCCAGGCAATTAATCTGAATTATAAAAGTTTAGCATACATTTTGTTAATTTGACTTAACAAATCGATTAAGTGCAAGTTATCCAGATCCTTCCTCTGATCTTTGTCAGAATTATTACAGCCAGCACCCAATCCTTTGAAATCTGGGTCCAGTGCTCTATTAAGGTAAAATGTGAAAGTAGAGATAGGACCCACAAGTCCAAATTACCCTTTATAAATAATGAGATCAATGGGGACTTTTCCTGGTTTAGACTGCTTAATTATATCTTTAAATTCTGGATCCATTAATTTTTTTTATTTGCTTTGTTCAATCAGAACTGATTCTTGGACACTGACTGGACATGTCCCCGAGGGTTTCTTGGTAAGCCTTTTCAGAAGTGGTTAGCCTTCCTAGCTGAGAGAGAGTGACTGGCCCTAAGTCACCTTCTGGTGTTGCGCCTAAAGAGGGACTAGACTTCACAGTTTCCTAGTTTCGAGTCTTACGTCTTAACCAGTAGTAGGATTCAAGTAATTTAACAACCGGTTCTGTGCTCTAATGATTTCTTCCAACAACCAGTTTGCCAAACTGTTCAGAAAGTTAACAACCGGTTCTCCCGAAGTGGTGCAAACTGGTTGAATCCCACCACTGGTCTTAACCACTATACCAAACCTGCACTAAGAAGATTGTAAGGTAAAGGTAAAGATTCCCCTCACACATATGTGCTAGTCATTCCTGATTCTAGGACTCAACTCTGTTTCAAAGCCGAAGAGCTGTCCAAAGATGTCTCTGTAGTCAGGTGGCCAGTATGACTAAATGCCAAAGGCGCATGGAACACTTGTTACCTTCCCACCAAAAGTGGTCCCTATTTTTCTACTTGCATTCTTACATGCTTTGAACTGCTAGGTTGGCAGAAGCTGGGACAAATAACAGGAGCTCACCCCGTTATGTGGCACTAGGGATTCGAATTCTGAACTGCCAATCTTTCGATTGACAAGCTCAGCATCTTAGCCACTGAGCCACCATGTTCCTAACAAGAAGGTTGTGTTTAGCTCTCATTCCACATAAGAGATCTCCTTCTGTGGATATAAAACAGGGGAAAAAATGATTTTCTCTGATATCAGCAGCTATGTGGGAGAAAGTACAGAAGTTATTATTTAAAAAATGCAGGGATACCAGTTTTCCTAAAATAGCAAGCTACTTTGCATAAACGTCTGTTGTCAAGCACTGTTTCACAGGCTCCTAATGTGTTGATTATTCCTGTTTGCAAAGACTCTTATCTGAACTTGTTTACCAGAGGAAGCTATTCCCAAAGGCATTGCTAGTTCAGCCTCTTAACAGCTCTTTACAACTGCCGCTTTTTGTTTTGCATTTAAAATACTGATGGCATGTTGATGGCTTCAAAAAATAAAAAGAGCTGGGCCTTACTAAATACTTCCTTTGGAAATATGGAGAGAATGCTCCATAGGGCCTCATTCAAAACAGCACACTTGGAAGGGAAGGGCGCTTAAACATTAGTAAAATTCACCAAAGTCTAGCTGTGTAATAATGACAGTGAATAATTGATTCAAGGAGGAATGGACCACTTCTTCTGAATCCCACAGATTTGCTGAGGGGGAGGGGGATGTTTTGAACGTTCAGAGTTATCTGTAAGTAAATCTGTTTAAGTCTGAAAATTGCAGTGGTTGTTCCTAGGTCTCCACCTCTCACAGCTTTTCTTTTTGCTGTTATACATTTAAAAACGGAAAGTACAGCCTGTGCAGTCAATAAACACGGTGTGATATTATCATTTGTAAAAGTCTCTTCCTGGCAACTGTTTGTGGTAAGTGGTGCAGCTGAATGGGCAACAGCTGCTTCAGAAGAAGGAGCTACAGGTAGTCCTTGGCTTACGACTACAACTGAGCCCAACATTTCCATTGTTAAGTGAAACATTTAAGTGAGTTTTTGCCCCATTTTACAACTGTTCTTGCCACAGTTATTAAATGAATCACTGCCGCTGATAAATTAGTAACCCAGTTGTTTAATGAATCTGGCTTCCCCACTGACATTGCTTATCAGAAGGTTGCAAAAGGTGATCGCGTGACTTTGGGACACATCAATGGTCATATATATGAACTCATTGCCAAGCATCTGAATGTTGATCACATGATTATGGAGATATTTTTTTGATCACATTGGAGAATTTTGATCACATGATTATGCTGCAAAGGTCATAACTGTTTTTCATAACTGAAAAACAGTCAGGAGTCACATTCTTCAGTGCCATTGTAACTTTAAATGGTCACTAAACTGTTGTAAATTGAGGACTACCTGTATTGAATCTAAGGAGCCCAGGGACCATATCTTGGAGTCTTGCTCATGTGGGAAGAGAGGAAACTAGTGAAAGATACCACCCCACTTCATTTGGCAAGTCTCTTTTTATTTGTTTAGAGAATTCCCAAGACTTGTTCCACTGTTACTACTGTTACAATTGTTTATGTTTCTTACATGGCCATTCTTCTTCTTAAATCCCATGCCATCATCGATTCTTTATTGTTGGAGGGTTTAATCAGGGTTTACACCAGTCTTCACTCTTTGCCATTTCTTCCTCCTTCCTGCTGTATTATTCTCTGTTCTTATATCAAGGAATATAGCATTATCAACCAGAAATGGCTAAGGGCTGGTCATATAGGGTTGATTTCTGAATCTGATGAATTAATACAAAATAGCTGAACCATTGTATGGAACAGTGGTGGGTTGCCCCCAGTTCGGACCGGTTCTATAGAACTGGTAGTTCTATAGAGGCTCCGCCCACCAACCCCAACGTCATCAGAATGCCTCTGCACATAGAAGGAGAAAGGTGTGTGGGATATGTTCGCCATCTTGAGTAATTTGTAAAAATAATAAATGTGGGATCCAATTAAATAAAAATAATCAATAATTAAATAATTATAACTTCATATATAAAAGAAAGAACTTCATATATAAAAGAAAATCTGATGTGTAATTTAATCTTGTTTGAAACAATTTTGGGGTTATAACGTTATACGTGGAAATGTGCGATATCCTAAATTTGGGTTGTTATTTTAATCTGACATGTAGTCTATATATGGTTTGCAGTAAGTATTTTCAATGTAGTGTTTACTTTTTCTAGTTTATCTTTTACATCTTGCTGTTTTGAACCTTGCCAATCAGAGATTGTTTACAGCTTAATGTAAAATTTAATGGAATTATACTTAATGGATATATGTCCTGACTAGAGAAATGTTTATTGTAGGCTAAGTTGTTAATGAGGTATTAGAATATACCAGCCCTATGATACTTTAAATTTACTGGTGGTTCAAGACTTGTGTGTTATCCATCTATATGCGCGCGCGCACACACACACACACACACACACAATATTTCTACAGCCTTTTAAATCTATATTAGAGTAATATTATTCCTTTTTTTATTCTAGATTATAAAAGAGAGAGGAAGGAAGGAAAGAAGGAAGGAAGGAAGGAAGGAAGGAAGGAAGGAAGGAAGGAAGGAAGGAAGGAAAGGGAGGGAGGGAGGGACTATATTTATGTAGTTGGAAACAAGTACATGGGGTTGGGAGGAAAAGTTTAGATAACAGAACTACTACAGTGTCTCTTAGTATTAGGAACATTCTATTCATATCACATGTTCCTACAATATGATAAGGCAATTAGTGGGTTATTGGAATAGGCTGAACAGTAAATTACACATCTTCATTGTTTTATATCTCCGTAGATTCTATCACAATTAAGGTTGCATAGCAGTGATGGGTAAGGTTGAATAGTCTTGTACGTTGCTTCTCTTTTAGATAGTTCATTTTTTTCTTTTTGTTTAATGTGTTTCCAGAAATGAACAATAGATCTAAATTGCAGAAGGTCTTTAAAATTTGGCCAAGGTCTACATAAATTTAGGTCAATAAGTACAGGAAGTTTCTGATTACCCTATTTCTCTCTGTAGCATAGTGAATATTCTTCATCATATCTAATGATTGCATGAACTGATTAAGAGATAACATTTGATCAGTCATTTTAAACAGCCATTTTTGTGATAAAAATGTTTATGCCAGAGAAAATTCCTTTATGAAGGAAATGTGATTGCAATTGGAAAGAAATGTTAATATTTAGCCAGTTGGCCTTGAGATTATGGGAAAAGAAGTATGGATTTGTTGACAAATTGTAAATAAATAAATGTTTAGAATGGCTAACAATGTTATTTTCTATAATAATCCTTTCTGTGTCTCTACCACATTGTTTTCCATCTCCCTTAACAGGAACTCAATATTTCATAAAATCAGGTATGTTTTAGCTCCACATCCATTATTTCTACTGATTGGAGGAGGGGTTTGGATTTCCTCAGCAGGTTGTTATGAAATCACTTAATATGAGAGAAAATAATTATTGTACAAGTGTTAATTTAGAGAGATCCTAGATCAAGCAAATAAGCTTGAATTGTGGAACATTCAAATAGGCACAAATATGAAATTGAAAGTTGGGTGCTGAATGTAATATGAATGGTGTATGATGAAAGTCAAGCTTAAGTAGATTGCTTTACTAATGGTTCAGCACTGAGCAGAGAATAACAGAATAACTGAGTGGAAGGCACCTTAGAGGTCTTCTAGTTCAGATCTACAACAACTCACCACCGCCAATTTGCTGTGGCCAACTCGCCGTAGGACAATTTGCCATGGTCAAATCACCATAGGACAAGAGTTACACTAATATTGAAGAAACAGTGCAATAGAATCATTAAAGAAAGGATGCCAAAGGAGTGACTAAAAAAAATGTGAATGATAAAAAAAATTAAAACATTTTTTAAAAATTATATTAAATATTTAAATTGAATTGAATTGTCCCACAGTAAGTTGTCTCATGGTGAATTGCTTATGTTGAGTTGTCCCGCAGCAAGGTGCCCATGGCAAGGTGCCTGTGGCAAATTGAGAGTTGGCATGGAATGTTGGCTGTGAGTTGTCCCATTCTGTGTAGTTCAACCCCCGGCAAGGAATCAGAGGAGGGTTATGTACCTTTGGCTTAAACTATTAATGAATAAGGATATAAGAAATGTTTGTGGTAATGTTAGAGGTGTGTTGAATGGGGATTTACCATACATATACTTTTCTACATAGACAATAACATGTTGCTTGCTGAGAACCAGAATGATTTGCAGCACATGTTATATGATATGATGCAACAAGAAATATGAATTTAAAATTAATGCATTAAAGACTAAATGTAGTGGTGTCTAACTGGGGAAATGGAATAAACATAAATTATATATGAATGCTCCATAAGAATGAACATAGTGCTTGCTAAGGAAGGAGAATGGAGAAAGGTTTAAGGCCTGTGATAGCATAGGATAATATGTTGGCAGTTGCAAGAAAGAAGTATTTGTCATAAAAAGTAAAACTGGTTGTATGTAAGAAAATGCTCTTAACCATGATTTCATATTCTAGCAAATAGTAGAGTTGAATAATTCTGATTCACATTTGGCCAAGTACAAAGCTATAAGAGCCACCAGGATTGTTTTAAATAGCTGGATGTGCCTGATTAAAAAAATAAGTATTGAAATGTATGAGTGATAGCCACTGTAGCATTAGGGTTAAGATTAACATTTTGCATTAGGATAGAGAGTGGGGCATCATTCTTTCTCAACCAACATAGCTCACATAATTGCTTTTTAAGAGGGAGTGCTATTAAATTATTTAATGGAATAAAAAATGAATCATAAGATGTAGCCAAATACTTCTGCCTTTACATCATAATTATTGCTTCAGTGCCCTTGCTTCAGGAACCAGCAACATCTTCAGCTTCAGAAACACCTACATTATTAGAAGGGATTATAAAATCCTACAAGACAAAAAGCCTACAATTAGTCTTTCTGGAGAATGTGGCTCAAGCATTACCTTTTCATACTCAATGTATTCCCTTCAGTTTGATCCTGACCAGCTCAAGGTTGATTCAGCTTTTCATCCTTCCAAGGTTGGTAAAATGAGGATCCAGAATGTTGAGGACAATATGCTGACTCTGTAAACTACTTAGAGAGGGCTGTAAAGCACTATGAAATGGTATATAAACCTAAGTGCTATTGCTATTGCTAATAAATCAACTGATATTAAATTTTAAAGACTGAAGAGAAAAGGATCTGGAGGTCCCCATTTTGTCTAAGAAAGCCACTTTGGTCTCTTGGTTAAGATGTGGGGCTAGAAGCAGAAAAAGCCAAGTTATAGCTGTGTTTTAGGGAGGAAAACCAGGTCCTAGATTGTTGGGGGCAATATGCTGACTTGGTAAACCACTTAGAGAGGGCTATAAAGTCTTGTGAAGTGGTATATAAGTCTACATGTTATTGCTATTGCTAAACCCAGCTGGGTGACCTTGGGTCAGTCATTACCACACCTGGTAATGGTGTTGGCAAATCACTTCCAAAATGCAATTGGAGATTTGCTAAGTTAAATTTAACTTGAAGTGCATGCCCCTCCCTGAAAAAAACAAAATGTAAACCATAGGAAGTTGTTCCAGCATCAGTACCAATACTTTCAATAGATTATCAATTATGGCTCATTCAACAACAATGAAAATATTTTGGGCTTATTGGTCTCCACTATGTTTGTGTAGAAAAGTAATGATAATTCATTATGTTGTCAGAAATGCAACAAGAATAATGATTCATTAAAACATGTTTTTGCAATGTCCTAAAGTTATTAGGTTTTGGGAATAAATAACTACTGTACATATATTATTTTAACTCTGAGACAAGGTTCAATATTTGCCTATATTCCTTTGAATATACCTATTACACAGAAATTGACAGCTGGATAATGGAAATGGATTTTCTGTGCAATTGGTGTTGCTAAGAATCTAGTTCTCTGCTGCTTCTCCTGATGTGTGAGTGAGCTGCTTATAAACTGAAGTTATATCATGCTGATTAAAAGAAATTTTATTTGATGAGAGGCAGAGGGAAAGAGAAACTGTTTCATTGTCTCTTTTCGTATTGTTTCATTCTTTTTTTTCCATTCTGTTTTATTAAATAAAGTACTACATCCTCAAAACAAGCAAAGAAAAAAGGTTTTAGCTACCTGAAGGCCTTTTGTGTCCTGAAATGGCTTACATTGACCATTGTGCTTGGAAGACTTTCTCAAGACAAATACATGGTGCTATGTTTTTTAAACCCTTTTCCAGATAGAGTCTTCTTAAGAGTCCTTGGCTGTATTTCTTGGATGTTAAATTTAAACAAAAATTAGGATATCATTTTTGCCTTTTACAACATGCTGCCCTCCCCAAACCTCCTATAGGAAAATCCACTTTTAATTGGTATAATAACAAAAAGTAGAAAAACGTATTTTCTATATCACTTTCCAAATGAAAATCCATGCTAAAGATGTCTCCCTGAAATGGCAGTATTTATCCTCAGTAAGGGCAAATAGCAGTTCTAGAGGATTTTTTTTTTTTCTTTAAGCAAATATCGTTTTTGAGAAGCACTCCCTTTCCTGAAGCATGTATTTGTGTAGAAATTTATTTTATTTTAGTCCTAGGGGCTAGGTGGATCAATGCATTCCCAATGTGTCCATTAGTTCATGTATGCATTTATTCCTTTACAAATATTATGTCCTGCCCAGTTTCCTACTACTCTGTTTTGTTTCACATTCTAATTCTGCTGTTATGGGAAAAAAATATGAGAAAAGGAAAAGTACAATATTTTTAAAGATATAATTCCTGAAATAATACTTTTTGGTTCCATTTTTAACTGAATTTGAGCTGAGCATTGCACTGTATCATTTTGAGAAGTGTAAAATGTGAATAACGATGTCCTGATGAGTGTGTATTGACAGTTGTGTCTCTTAAGACCTTTTAGTCCTTATCTCCAAAATAAAAGGGTTTTTCTTCTTTTTTATATTAGTGTTCATTTCGCTTTCCCTGCCCTTCTTTCATTTAATCTTTACCTCTTTTTCTCTCATCCCCGTAAAATTTTGTTTCATCTCTTTAGTTTATAATCAATATTTTATGCTTAAACTTTAAATTATCTCACCTTACATTTAAATGAAATCTTAAATTTTCTTTCTCAGTTTTTTATATAGTGTTTTCCTCTGTTTGGCCAGTTCTCTGTCACTTCCTCAGATGGTCATTGATAGTTGTGGGTAGATAAATGATATGTCATAGCAGGATTATTCTTTTTTTAGTATGATGAGCAATTATGCGAAAATGATATCAGACTAAGATAGCAAGTAGAGAGGAGTAGAGAGGGGTTGATACTGAACTAGTGTCAGCCAAATATTTTCCTTACTTTATTTGCTATTGCTCTTGGAGATAATCTGAAGGAGATCAGCTCAAAAGAGCACTGCACAGGTTGTTTGGGATCTATGGTCATGTTCTCCAGCAACAAACTTTCTCTTCATTCTAAACTGTTGGTGGTGCTGATTATCTATCCAGTCTGGGTGGGTAGCCTTCTGCTGGCCAGAAATGTTATTCAACATTTTCAGGAAGAAGAGGGGAAAGTTGTAGTAATTTGGATGATGATGCAAATTATTGGACCAATATTTGGGGGAAGGTAGAATTCTCTATTCTTCCCCAGTGTTCCTCAAGTAGTAGTTGTAATTTTCCCCAATGGGTAGTTGCAGGAGTGAAATCCAGCAGGTTCTGACAGGTTCTGGAGAACCAGTAGCGGGAATTTTGAGTAGTTTGGAGAACCGGCAAATACCACCTCTGGCTGGCCTCAGAGTGGGGTGGGAATGGGGAATTTAATTTAATTTAATTTAATTTAATTTAATTTAATTTAATTTAATTTAATTTAATTTAATTTAATTTAATTTAATTTAATTTAATTTAATTTAATTTAATTTAATTTAATTTAATTTAATTTAATTTAATTTAATTTAATTTAATTTAATTTAATTTAATTTAATTTAATTTAATTTAATTTATATGCTGCCCTTCTCCGAAGACTCAGGGTGGCTTACAATGTAGTTAAAAAAAAACCCATTATAAAAACATTTAAAAATTAAAACTTTAAAACACATTCACACCATTCATGGCCAGATCTCACACGATCGCAACAGTGAGATCAATGGCCCCAGGCCTGCCAGAATAGCCAGGTCTTCACCACTTTTCGGAAGGCCAATATGGTGGGGGTGGTCTGGACCTCAGGAGGTAACTGGTTCCAGAGAGCTGGGGCAGCCACAGAGAAGGCCCTCCCCCATGGGCCCACCAGGCAGCATTGTTTAGCTGATGGGACCTGGAGGAGACCAACTCTGTGGGATCTTACCGGTCGCTGGGAGCTCCGTGGTAGAAGCTGGTCTCGAAGATAACCTAGCCCTGAGCCATATCATTTTGCAATATCATTCTTCTGAAATGGGGTGGGAATCAAGATTTAGCAGTATCCTATCCTTGCCATGCCCACCTAGCCACACCACGCCCACCAAGCCACACCCACAGAACTGGTAGTAAAAAAAATTGGATTTCACCACTGGGTAGTTGTAATTTTCTTAGTTAAGCTTCTTTTAGAATCATAATGCATTTGCATTTACTTTGCAGTTTAACTCAAAAGCGTAGGAAACTGAACCACCCTGATTAGCAATTGCTCTGCCAATACTCATTGGCCAGGTTAGAGATGGCCAGCCGCTCACAAACTATAGGCTATAAGTTGACCAAGATGTTTTTGGAAAGACAAGACAAACTATAGATTATATTATATCTAAATGCAGTAGTCTAATTTTTAGACTCCAGTTCTTTCCTTAACACATATTACTACCAGTGGTGGGTTGCCCCTGATTCAGATTGGTTCACAAGAACCCAGATGTCCACCACCCCAGATGTTGCCATAGGTGATCTGCACATGCAGAAGTGATATGTGCACATACAATCCCATTGTGAACCGGAAGTAAAATAAGTAGAACCCACCCCAGATTATACTACATATATGAATGTTGAAGTATACTAAAAGGGAGGAGCATACCTATCTAAAGTATGCAAAATTGAGTACAAAGCATACAAAGCAGACCAGCTCCTTCATTAAGTGAGTGCCATCATTGTGGTAATGTGAACAAGATCCAAATTCAAACACAGAGAACCGACCTTTATTTTGGAATAGTATGATTATTCTTTTTTGCTCTAATCACTTTATGAGATTGGTTTTATGAATTGAGAGGTCAGTACAGAGATCTTCTGATGGTGAGAAATCTAGAGGACTTATTTTGATGTCTAGTATATTTTTTGGGGGGGGGGGAAATTTTTGTGGATTCTGTGTATTGTAACCTGTTGTGGTCTATTGGAATCAGCAGTTGTGGCCCGTCAGTGGCCTGTGCAGTTAGTAGCTGATTCCAACAGCGAGGAGGCTGGTGTGGTGCTGCACCAGCAGCCTGTGCAGCTGGTGCTCAAGTCAGACTATTAGGAGGCTGGAGAAGATGTGGTGCCAGAGGTGGTGATTCAGCCAGGGCCTTCAGAACCTCCAGAAGCTCCCATAAGTGAAGAGGAAGAAGAGGAGGAACCTGTTCTCGATGCATGAGTGTGCAGAGCTGTTAAAAGGCAGGAGTGGCTCCTCAGGTCTCCTCGAGAGTAAGGCTTGGGGCTAAGTGCCCCTAGCCTATTTAAGGAAGGATGACGACTTATGCAATTTGCAGGAAACAACTTTGTTCATATTCCTTCATGTCTTGGTTCCAGAAATGTTTGATTCAGCTCTTTTTCTCTCTTGCCAGTTTTCCTGCAAATTGCTTCTGGGCATTCTGCTAACTACAGTAAGATTATGGTTATCTGAAATATTGTGCCTCAGAATTGAGTTATTATTCTTTGTATTCTTGTCAGCTGTTAACGAAGTTAAATTAACAGCCCTTGTTCAGAAAAGACTGATTTAAACTATACTTGTGTTTGAACAACTACTAAGAAAGCTCATTAGTAGTCCTTAATTAGTAAACTAAGGTTTGTACGGATTTTGTGTGTGCTGCATTCTTTGGGGTCCATAGCTGGGGCAGAACAACAGTCTATATTTTTAATTATTTACTGTTTTATTTATGAAATGTATATAACCTTTAGTCATAGACTCTAAAAATAAATATAGCACATAAGTAAGATAAATTTTATTTGATTGCAAATCTCTATACTTGTAAATCAAGATTCTATGACCATCCAAATGTTGAATTAAAATTCCCAAAGACCCTTCTCCATTAGTCTTGATGTCTCCAGCTATTGGAAGTTACAGTTAACCAACATCTTGACAGTACACCCCAATTTCAGATTTCTCATTCTGTGTTCTGATTTTTTAAAAAGTTTGAATCTATTGTTTTCTTGGGGTTATTTTATTCCTTCAATTATATTTGAGATTCATTCATATTGCTGGTGTTTTTTTTTTAAAAAAAATCCTGCTTTCAAAACCTGTTCCCATGCCTCTAAATTTGATTCCTACTCTCAACCTATTAGCATGTAATAGCAGCAATATTACAGATTATATGAATGTTAAAATGTGGGGGTAATCCACTTTCATGACATAAAATTAATATAGGGGATTTTCAACAAGTGGAAATATTGCTTACCTCACCATCGTAACTTAAAAGAATCAAATCACTTCTACAACATTAGTGACCTAGGTCATCGAGAAGTGAAGGCTTTCTACAAAATCACTGTGAGACAAATTCTAAGTTACAAAGGAAGTGTTGGGAAAATCATTTGACTAAAAACTAAAGGGTAAAATTCACAAAACCATTAAGCCAGACATTTGGTTTCATATAGCATACCTGCATATATTAAGCAGTTTGCATACAGTGCACTCATTAAAGGAGACAATTCCACATTTGCAATGGGGATATTTACAAGAAATGACTGAAATTCTTATAAAGAATCTGCTCAGGTGAATGAGCTTTCTTTAGACTTCCATCAGTTTGGGGTTTGTCTTGGTTTTATTCAGAATTCAGCTTTAGAAATGCTGAGAAGCAGAACCTACTACTTGACAGAATGGGCAGCCTTTTCAAGGAAACTGATTTAAAGAGTTGTGACAAAAACTATGGTGCATGTGATTAAATGTTTGCTATTATCACATTGCTTTGCTCCAGTGGTGGGTTTCAATTTTTTTTACTGTTCTGTGTGTGTGGCTTGGTGGGCATGGCATGGTTTGGTGGGCGTGGCTTGGTGGACATGGCAGAGGAAAGATACTGTAAAATCTTCATTCCCTCCTCAATCTAGGGGAAGGATACTGCAAAATCCCCATTTCCTCCCGATCAGCTGAGACTTGGGAGGCAGAGAATGGATGGGGGCGGGGCTAGTCAGCAGAAAGATCCATATAAGAAAGATGTAAAAATGAAAATGGACATGTTGAAACATGAAATGGACTTACTGGAGAAGGAAGAACTAGCCTAAAAAATAAGAAGTGCTAAACAGAATTCTTTTGAAAATGCAAATAAACTAGGAAGATGGCTAGCATATAAATTGAAAAAAGAAAGGGAATTAAAAAAAAATACAACTGACTGATGATCAAGGACAAAGTAAATTTGGAAATAAAGAGATGGGAAAAATAATACAAAAATATTATAGGCAACTTTATAAAAGAGAGTTGGTTGAAGAGGGGAAAGTCAAAAAATATCTACAGAATGCAAAATTACCTTTTATTCCCAAGGACATTGAAGAAATGCTAGATGGGCGTATAACAATGATTGAATTAACAGAAGCACTTAAGAAAAAAAAATGGAAAAACACCAGGACCAGATGGTTTGCCTGTTGAATACTATAAGACATTATAAGAATCTTTATGTCTTCCGCTTTTGGATGTTATAAATGAAGTAATGATAAATAAAACAATACCCCAATCATGGACTGAGGCTTATATCACACTGATCCACAAAGAAGACACAGACCCACAGCAAATTAAAAACTATAGGCCTATATCCCTGCTAAATTCGGACTATAAATTTTTTGTTAAATACTGGCAGAAAGACTTAAGAGATACTTGAATAACTTTATACATTCAGATCAAAATGGATTTCTTCCAAAAAGACAAATTAGAGACAATATAAGAATAATTTTGAATACCCTAGAATATTATGAAGCGCATCCTGAAAAACAAATGGCTTTGATATTCCTAGACGCACAAAAAGCATTTGACAATGTGAATTGGCAATTTATGATGCTACAAATGGAAGAGATGGGCTTTGGAAGGAAATTTATTCAGGCAATTGAAGCTATATATTCGAAACAGACAGCAAAAGTAATGATTAGTGGAGAATCAACTGATGTTACGGAAATAGAAAAAAGTACTCAACAGGGATGTCCTTTATCCCCATTGCTATTTATGTTGACTTTGGAAGTGTTGAATAGAAATATTAGAGAAGAAAAAGAGATAAAAGGAATGAAAATTAGAAAGGAAAAATATAAATTACAAGCCTTTGCTGATGGCTTGTAATTTGTATTTACTTGTATTTATTATTGAAGAACCATTAACATCAATAAATAAATTGACAGAAAAAATAGGTGAATTTGGGGAGGTTGCCAATTTGAAAATTAATAAAGAAAAGATGAAGATAATGACTAAAAATATACATACAAAAATACAAAAAGAAGAACTAACATTTCTTACGTCTAACATTTTCATTTGTCTAAGGTGTTATAGGCTTATAACATTTGTCTAAGGTGTTATAGGCTTAACCATATCTAACCTTCAAAAATTTCAAGGACTACATTGTCTGAATTTTTATAGTGACTGGTACAATTGTATTCCTCAATGTTATGTATTTTCTGCTTCTTATAGGTGATACCTGTGAATAGCAGGATCTGTGTAAGTTTCTGTGCTGTTAATATTATCTAAACAAGAAAAAATATAAAAGGGGAGAGAAAGGCAATTTATTTGATCTGCATATTTGTAAAGGCTGAAGTATTTGACTGTTGATGAAACTTAATACAGATTGTCTATACTGTTTTTTTTTAATTTATTTATTTATATGCCGCCCTTCTCCGGAGACTCAGGGTCGCTTACAATGCTTTAAGCAATAGCCTTCATACTTTTGTATATTTATACAAAGCTTGCTTATTGCCCCCACAAACTGGGTCCTCATTTTACCTACCTTAGAAAGGATGGAAGGCTGAGTCAACCTTGAGCCTGGTGAGATTCAAATTTACAGTAATTGCAGACAGCTGGTGTTAATCACAATGCTTTAGTCTGCTGAGCCACCAGGCCCCTGTAATATGATTTCTTTCATTCGATTATTCTTTTGACTACCATGAGAACTGGGTGATTTTGACAGTTCCAGGAATGGTTGCAAAATACTTATGATATTATTCCTCACTCCTCATCCTTAAAGTTCATATACAATTCTTGACAAAGAATTGGTGGATATGCCAGGAGTCAAGAGCTGCTTATGTATTTGTTGCTAGCAACGGCAGTTTGTTGCTAAATAATTCTTCAAACGTTCTGGAGTCTGTATATTCTCACTTTCAGTTACAAGTCTACAGGTGCGTAATAGACATTGCAATTTCCGATGCAATGTGAACGATTTGGGAGACAGACAAAAGGCTTAAATATCTTCTTCCTGTTGGACTGATCTACTTATACTGGATGTAAGTCTGAATCTTATGAGACCCTGATTCAGATTTATGTCCTACAAAAAGAGGAGCAGTATAACTCCCATCATCCCTGATCATTGGCCATGCTGGCTAAGGGCTGTAGAAGAATCCAGTGATCTGAAGGATTGCAAGTTCCTCAGCCCTATTCTCTATAAATCTCCATTCAGAACACATGGAGGTGGTTGTGACCTTTTTGTTTGAACATTTCTGCCAATGAGAAAATTTTTAATAGGATTTCTGTCCTTAGAATGAATTTGCGGTATCTTTAAGGCTGCAGCCAGCATGCCATAGAGATAGAAAGGACTATGTCTTCTATACACTGGAAGACTGTATGACTTCTAGTGTTTCTAGCTTTCTTTCTTCTTTAAAGCAAAGATTTCCAAGAAAAATAAATAAATAAATGTGTAAATATCTACCTTAGGATGTACTAATTGGTATTCAGATTGCTTTAACTAGGAGGCTTCTCTCAGGTCTATAATTTTACAGACGATTCTGTTCACCCTACTTTTACTGATACCCTTCTTAAAACATTAGCTTCCCTAAATTATCTATTCCAGAGGTGGTATTCAGCAGGTTCTGACCAGTTCTGGAGAACCGGTAGCAGAAATTTTGAATAGTTTGGAGAACCGGTAAATACCACCTTTGATTGGCCCCGCCCCTATCTATTCTCTGTTTCCCGAGTCTCAGCTGATCGGGAGGAAATGGATATTTTGAAGTAACCTTTCCTTGGAGTAGGTAGGGAATGGAGATTTTATAGTATCCTTCCCCTGACATGCCTACCAAGCCATGCCCACCAAGCCATACCACACCCACCAAGCCACGTCTACAGAACCTGTAGTAATTTTTTTTGAATTTATTTATTGTTTATTTATTTATTGGTTTGATTTATGTGCCGCCTCCCCCCCCCCCCCAAAGTGGTGTTCTTTTTTATACAAAGTCAGCTTATTGCCTCCACAATCCAGGACCTCATTTTACCTACCTCGGAAGGATGGAAGGCTGAGAACCTTGAGCCTGGTAAGATTTGAACTCACAATAATTGCAGGCAGCTGGCAGCTAAGTGCTATTTAACAGTGCTTTAATCTGCTGCTCCACCAAGGCTCTTCACAAGAATCCCAGCACTGATCTATTCCCTATTTAAGCATTACTGTGCCCTAGAGTTAAATGAGCTTTCCTTCTAGGCTGCTAAATCTGAGAAATAACGATCTTGAAAAATCTATCAAGAACAATCTTTGGGGAACAGAAATTTGATTTGTGTAAAAGTCAGATGAGTGGAATTTGATGTTGTCTCAAGAAGCCCCCTGTACCCCAACACTTCTTTTTTTTCCTCATTCTTAAAATCCATGTATTTTACCTCAAGAAAAGGGTCAAGCATTGAAACCCAATTATATGGGCTGCTTTTCTTCCAGGCAATGTGATTCAGTCTCCACTTTCTCTCTCCTGTTCATCCACCTTTAAAATTATGTTTAAGGTGAGCAGATGTTCCATATGCTTTTGGATAAACGTGGTTTGAAGCAGTGGTATGCTGCTCTGAAATTCGGGGAGCTTTTCAAGGACAATAATCATTCACATCCTTCTTCACAATCTTGGACATTTTTGGATCATATTATAGCTATGCTTGCTAGAACTTACCTGCATTACTTGGTTGTCTCATTGTCAACACTACTACTACTCTTTCTAGAAGGCAGAAACATAGAATGTTGACCTCTAACAATTTCCCCCTCCAGTACTATAAAGCAACCTCAGGGCTTTATAGTTTTTCTTACATGATTTGTCATATTATAGTGTGTCAAGGTTTCTATCCATCTCAGGTAGTGTGATTCCACTTGTCAATGTCTAGCCTCAACATTTTGGATATAACTCAATGGATATAACACTAGGCTTGGAAGTATTTGTTTTAAAATCTGACAGATATTTTAACTGGATTTTTTTAAAAAAAATTAGATTTATATGCTGCCCTTCTCCGGAAACTCAGGGTGGCTTACAATGCGTTAAGCAATAGCCTTCATACTTTTGTATATTTATACAAAGTCAGCTTATTGCCCCCACAAACTGGGTCCTCAATTTACCCACCTTAGAAAGGATGGAAGGCTGAATCGACCCTGGGCCTGGTGAGAATTGAACTCACAGTAATTGCAGGCAGCTGGATGTTAAATGCTGCCTTAGTAGGAGGCATTAGCCTCCTATGCCACTCAGGCTCCCTTTTCTTTCCCTGCTGCATTATTTTGCAATGTTTAAAATTTTATAATTTTCCAATCACCTGAAATAGAAGAGTTTCACTCTCAGCTGTCAAATAACCCAAGTAAGCTGAGGTCCTTCTTATAAAAAGAATATGATGGTTCTTGATTAGAGTAATATTCCAGGACTAAATTCATTTTCATTTTCCAATAGTTTTGCCCTAGAATATGAAATGTGTTGCTATGGTTTGCTTGTTTTTTTTTTAAAGTGTATTGCCTAGTCTTAAAGAATTACCAATCAACAAATATAGCAAAGTTAAGGGATAATGTTCTTATGTCAGACTTAGACAGAAAAATGAAGGAATTCAAATTAGCTGTTCAAGTCAAGAGGCTTTGAATAGGCTTCAAGGCCTTGCCACTTAACATTCCTCTGTTATCTAGTTCATGAAATTCTCCATTTATTTACAACTGGACATTCACCCTTGAGTTTCAAGTGCTGTAGCCTGAGTATTCCAATCATTCTATTTGGCTGCAGTCAAAAGAAGCTCAATGGAATTTATTTTTGAATATATCCATACAAAATTGTTGTGCATCTCTTCCAATGTCAATTGCTTGTGTTTCCTTCAATTTTCAGCCCTACTTCTCAAACAAGGTACAGTAATTCATTTCTTCTTAGGCAGCCAAAATGAAAATGGATTTGGAATTCAAGTTACTGGAAAACCTTTTCTATTTGTATTTTTTTCCCTTTTCCTGACGTTTCTATGGCCCTGACTTTTATTTTTTATTCAAGGATAAAGGACAATTATCTTTTTCATGATAGAAGAGAAATGTTAAACTGCCCCAGCAAGTCTGGATTTTAATGCAGAGGAGGAAGAGAGTAGGAAAAGAAATACCTGGACAAATGATAAAATAAAACATAACTGTTTTGTCACATTGATAAGCTTTCCATAAGCAAAAGTTCTGAATGAAAGAAGTTTATGGCAGGAATTCTTTACAGGACATTCCTACCTGATCTGACGAAGCTCTCTGATGATGGAGATTCACAGCCATCTATTAGAAGCCTGCAAGATAAAATTGAAGTGAAGGAAGAAAGACTTTATGTAATTCCTTTTCTTTACTGTCATTAAAAAAAATGATTTTTTTTTCTTATTGTAAGAAAAAAGAACCGGTAGCAAAAATCCCTGCCCCCCCCCCATGCCCAGCTGAGCCACGCAATCATCAGAGGCTTTCTTTTAGTTTTTAAAAGCATTTTTTCTACAATCTCTTCAGTGGAAATTTTTTTTTAAAGTAAAAAAAAAGCCTCTGATGATCGCACGGCTCAGCTGGGATAGTCAAAGGCTTTTAAAAGCATTTTTTTCTACAACCTCTTCAGACGTTGTAGAAAAAATGCTTTTAAGAGCCTCTGATGATACAAGCTGAGTTGCCTGATTGGTAGAGGCTTTTTTTCTTTTAAAACTCTCTGACGATCCAAGCTGATCGGCAGAGGCTTTTAAAAGAAAAAAATGTAGAAAAAATGGTTTTAAAAGTAAAAAAAAAACCATTAGCCACGCCCACCCAGTCACATTAACCCCCCCCCACTAAGCCACACCCACAGAACCAATAATAATAAATTTTAGATTTCACCACTGTGGTTGAAGGTGAAGTAGTCATTGACAGGTAGTACATTATAGTGGATAACTTTGTGTACTACGCTTAGGTTGGACCATAGGCAGCATAGTTCTAGGTTGTCCAAGTCCAAAATTTCAAGACTGGTGGCATAAGGTATTTTGTTGCAAGCAGAGGAGTGGAGTACTCTTCTCATGAAATACCTCTAGACTCATTCAATTATAATGGCAAGAAGACAACTGTGAGCCGTCTAGGGTAATGCTACATTGAGGGGTGGCTAAACACTTATTTAAGTAAGTATGTGGGGCTATACATCTCTTATTTCAATATAGAATGTTTGCTTATCAGCAGGTACTCGCTACTACTGCATGTCAGGTTCCAACAAAGAAACAGGAATGGTTGGGGTCATTGATCTCTGAACACAAACAAACAACTATGATCTCTTTTACTTCTTGAACTGTTCAAATAATTTCTTTGGATCAAAATGGAATTTAACTTTATCCTTTTCCTTTTGTGTTTTTTGTCATTTGGGTAGTAACTCTAATCGTAGGAAGTGTTATTTCTCAGCTTTGTAAAGGATTCAGGAACACCCTTTTTAAAAAAAGGGTTGGAAAGCTTCTTTAATCGCCTAACAAGCAATATTCCTGAAAAATTCGTGAAAGATTTTATGTTGATACAACTTATTAATCACAGCATGCGGAGCGACGTCATAAAAGACAAGATGGGTGTCACAGCAGTGTGATCAAAATCCAAGCCCAGAAATCCCTACTTTCAATCTAAAATTATTATTTCCTGCCATGGAGTGAAAACAGTGTGGGAATAGATACTCGACTGATACTTCTGGATGAAAACACATAGAATCAGCTTGCATATTAAGAGTTTTTTCAATCTTTTTAATATCCTTGTTCTGTATAATCCATGTAAATTTCATTTATATATGCATTCCTTTTGACATAAAAATACAATTTCTGGGTGTACATCAAAGGTTGAAAAACCCAGGTATTACCTGTTGTTGCATGTTCCACATATATTCTGAAAGATAAGTGTTGAAAAAATAATGTATGGAATAGTTTTAGCTTGCCTAAATTTAAAAGTGTTACAACACTGCCCACTGGTGGCCTGAACTTAAAAAATATTTCCCAGAAACATTTATTTTAAAGAGCACATTTTCAGTGCGCAACAGATTCAGTTGCTAGGAATAAGTTAATTTTGTGCATAAATTGTGTAAACAACATTTCTGTGACTTTTATCCAGAACATCCAATAATGAGTTCATCTAAGTTTGGAAAAACCGTATAAGCCTTAGTAAATAAAGAAAAACTAATATGATGAATGTATCATTCTGATTTTAGTAAAAAAAAAAAAAAAATCAATGTAGGCTCCTCTCATGCAACCATTTTGAATGGTCTAAAAATTTTCACTTTCTCATACCACAAAATCCTGCAAGAGCAGAAATGTTTCTGCAAAATCCAGAATCCCTAGGTGAAAAATGAACTGTAAACATAAACTTTAGGAAATTGAACTCTATTAAGAGTTATTTTTCATTGAATGTGACAATCTTGTGACCACAAAGGTTTAGTGTTTTAAGAAAGAAGATGTAAAAAAGTGTTTCCAACATTTGGAAGTTACCTAAAGAAAATGCAAAGCCTCCAAAGTGTGCACATATTTAGGACCAACAAATATAAATATTGGTCAAGGAAAAGATTTCTTTAAGAAATCTGGATAGCTCAGCAGACTAACGCATTGTGCATTGTGATTAACTCCAGCTGTCTGCAATTACTGTAAGTTCGATCTCACCAGGCTCAAGGTTGATTCAGCCTTCCATCCTTTCTAAGGTAAGTAAATTGAGGACCCAGTTTGTGGGGGCAATAAGCTGACTTTGTATAAAATATACAAAAGTATGAAGGCTATTGCTTAATGCATTGTAAGCTGCCCTGAGTCTCCGGAGAAGGGCGGCATATAAATCACATTTTTTTAAAAAAGAAGAAATTGCTCATCTTATTAGAGAATAAATTAAAGATCGGTGAAAAGTCACAATAGTTTTTAAAGAAGATGGAAAGTGAGATAATATCATTTGGAGGTGTTACAAATTCTTTAATACTAAAATGTAGCCCTTCCTGTATTTATAAAAGCAAACTGGATAATGATTCTTTCAATTTTGGAAGAATGGCAGGATAAAGTGGGGTTTTAAATACATATAAAGTGGAAAATATACCAGCACATTAAATATTTCAACTGAAGCTGTGTAAACTGATTCTGTTGACATATAGAGCAATATCATTTCTGACTGATCTTCACTAGTGAATAGTGATCCATTCCAACTGTTGTATTGCTTGTCTATTATATATTTATAAAAACCCTTTTCACCCCTCCTCCATGATTCAACCCTTTTCATGTGTCCTCCCTGATTCACTGAGGTATAAGGAAGAGACAGGTAAAGCATAATCTGGTTTACAAAACTCTTGTCATTGTAGCTTATTTTACTAAACTGCAATTCTAGTCTTTCCACAGAGTTGATTTTCTGGTCTTGTATACCTAGTGGGACTGAAAAAATATTATATCTGCAAGTGTCTTATAAATTGGTTACAGTAATCTGACTACTTATGTTGTTGTTGTTGTTGTTGTTGTTGTTGTTGTTGTTGTTGTTGTTGTTGTTATTATTATTATTATTATTATTATTATTATTATTATTATTATTATTATTTTGCTAACCATTGTTGGAAGAAATGTCCATCTGGGTTCAGTTCCAAGTGGGAAGAAAGACACTGGAAACATGGAGCTTGCTTGGAAGGGGGGTTTAATGGTGGACAGGACCACAAGCAGGAGGTTGGACTCGAAGGCCTCTAAGGTTCCTTCCAACTCTGTTATTCTATAGTTCTAACATGGGTTTTTTGGGTTCTGGGCAAAATGAGCACATGGCTGAGAGAGAGAGAGATTTATACCCTCTCTTTGGCTTTGAATTTTAGCTTCCTGTTCCCGAGGCAAGCCATTGGCTGCTGTAGGGGTCATAGCTAACCTTGTAGGTTTTCTGAGTCAAGCTTGGTTGAATTGTGCTGGGTGATATAACGAAGGGGCTTTGGGCAATTCCTATTATGGCTGAGGATGAGGGTATTTATGAATAGACCTAGCCATCTCTTTATTTCTTAAGTACTGACATATGCTGTGGGCTATTGAAGAGGGTGGGGGCTATTAAGAGTGAGTCTGCTTCCTGCCTAGAAAAACATGTTTCTCCATTTCTCATCCAGGGAAATATACTATTCTGCCTTTTTAAAATTTCCTAGAATATTTTATTCTTCTAGGAGAAGGGTGGGTGCTAACTTCCTACACTATCTAAGGTGTTTGTTTTTGTTTGTTTGCTTGTTTGTTTGTTTGTTTTTGCTATGATGGTTTTAGCTTTGGGGAATCTTCTTCTGGCAGTTTAGTTATTATTATCCTGATTTTCACCTTGGGCAGAAAGAATGCTTAAGAATGTTGATTGGGATGGCACCAATCATTTCTTCACTTGAGAAGTTAATCAATACTTCAAGAAGATCACCAGCCATGTATATGAGAATGTATCTGGATTAGTAAGAGTAGGTCTTTGGGGTGGGGAAAAAAGTAGAGAGAAAATGACAAAATATGTGTCATGATACAAACCATATCCAACATTCCAATGCAAGTACAAAAGCTTGCGACTGACAGTATGATTTTTATGATGCATGTTTTGTTATTTTTTTTTTCTTAATTGCTATTTGTATCAGATATCTGTCTCCATAACTATCTGAAATAGATATTCTGGGAAATTAATATAGCAAAAATATTTATGACATGCTTGATACTAATATTCTACCACATCAGATCACTATCTATCTGCCCAGTATTAAAAACAAACAAGTAAAAATATTTTTGTTAAATTGGAATAGATGTCACTTCATTATTATAACATTTTTATCAGGGCAATAACCAACAGAAACTTCTAGTGCTTTTAAGAGATGTAGCAATCAATTTACTTGTTTAAACACATTTTTATTTTTATACTGGCTATTGGAATACATATGTATTACTATATTTTGAAAAATTGATTTTTGAGGTATTTTTGTTACCTCTCTTCAGCACTGTTAGCAATCATAAATCATTTATTTATAAATTAATCATAAACTATGTAAGTCTGCAATCCTGAGCATTTTGATTTGAAAACTGACTATAGGAATCATCGTAGGGAAAATATGTTTTTGATACATTCATGTAAAATGTAGTGATATTTCACTTTTCAAAAATCTAATGAGTAGAGTAGGGTAGAGTAGAGTAGAGTAGAGTAGAGTAGAGTAGAATAGAATAGAATAGAGTAGAACAGAACAGAACAGAGCAGAGCAGAGCAGAGCAGAGCAGAGCAGAATTACTTATTGAAGACATATACTTTTATGTTCCTATTTTGGAGTTGTTTATAAGAGAAGGGAACCTGTGGTACTTCATATGTGGATGAACTTCAACTCTCAACATGGTCTTACCATTAGCTCTGCTGATTGTGATCAGTAGGAGTTGTAGAGCCACATCTAAAGAGCAGGAGATTTTCCATGCCTACCTGAATTCAAATGTTCAACAATGATATTTGTCAGTTCTGCAAAATGTTTCAAACATGAAACTGTTTCAAGTTAAGGCATTGTTCCGCCTTTACAGGATGTGTTTTGATTCTGTTCTGTCTGTTCCAGAAGTGTCTGAAACAGCCTGATTTTGAGACGAGCAGCTGTTTTGAAACTAAGATACTTCCATAATCTTTAATATAGCACTGGTGAACTTCCAGTAAAATTAGAACAATCTATTTTGAACTCAAAACAACTTCAAACTTGAGATGTGTTGTGTTATAACCCTTTCCCAAAGTCCTATTGTCAATTATCTGATTCTTATAATATTCCTCTGGGTCTAGATCAATGGTGGGATTCAAATTTTAATTTTTTTTAACTACTGGTTGTATGGGCATGGCTTGGTGGGTGTGGCTTGGTGGGCATGGCAGGGGAAGGATACCGTACAATCTCCATTCCCTCCCCACTCCAGGGGAAGGTTACTGCAAAATAACCATTTCCTCCCGATCAGCTGGGACTCGGGAGGCAGAGAATAGATGGGGGCGGGCCAGTCAGAGGTGGTATTTACCGGTTCTCTGAACTACTCAAAATTTCTGCTACCAGTTCTCCAGAACTGGTCAGAACCTGCTGAATACTACTCTGGTCTAGACGATCCAGATATAACCTGCCTGTCTACTATATCCTGCCTAGAAGAATAGGCTTGAGAACTCACCAGCAAAGAGATTACAGGGAGAGATTGTGTGAACATAACTATTGTAGGTAGCCTCTCCCCTGTTCTGAAGTGATTTCCCCTCTGAGGCTAGGATGGTTACCTCCCTGGTTACATTTCATGAGGCAATAAAACCTATTCTTTTTCTGCAAGCCTTCAGAGACATCTCTTTAGTCATGGCAGAATAGCATGATCCTTTAATGATGATTTGATTGTTTTTATGGTTTTAGGATTTTTATGGTTTTATGGGTTAGCAGGATACTGAAAAGTGCCTACTGTCAATAGAGCAGGCAGCATGCAAGAACATATAATAACGAATAAAATTAATGAATCTGTTCTTGATTTATTGGCTTAGTCCAGGGGTAGGCAACCTTAAATACTCAAAGAGCCACAAAGTTCCTAACTGGGAGCCCCCTGTTCAATTCTGGAGCTGACCAGAAGTCTGGTTCCCCCACCAAAGAGTCTTCTCCTAGCACAGTGTCCTTTTTCTTCTACCTATCCTAACCCAAAGCCCTATCAATTGTGGACCCAACTGGTGACAGAGCACCACAGCAGAGGGATGAAAGAGCCACATGCGGCTCCACAGCTGACCCCTGGCTTAGTCCATATGAAACTTTAATATTGGATTTCTCTCTAATGTTTTGCTTCTTCAATGAACCTTAAGATAAGGGGTGAGATTTACTTACCTTCCCTACTGCTTTGCCAATGTGAATGTGCCCTGCGCGCATTCGGTCTGGTCGCTCCGCTCACTCTGCTCACTCCACTCACATGCACCATCACCTGTGCATGCGCATGAACAGAGGCTTAAAATGTTGCAAAAAAAGGTGACGTCATGATGTCCGCGCAGGTGGGCGGAGTCTCCCACAGTTGCCGCTACCAGTTCACCTGAGCTGGATAGAACCGGATGGATTTCACCCCTGTTTGAGATGGCATGCCATATCAAAACACTGCCAATATGCCATTCAGCTTATTCAACCCAATAAGAAATGACACCATACATTGCAGAAAATAAATCCAATGGATCAACTGAAATGGTTTTTATGAACAGTCATCTCTGTTCGATGCTTTACATATAGCTTTGCAATTTATAGGAAAGGGAAGAAAAACCAACACGGTTGCATGAATTGCAGCAACCCATGATATAACCTAGTTACATGTGAGCTTTCTGAAAACTGACAAATTCTATGTTGTAAGGGGTGAAAGCTTTGAAATTATGGATCATGACAAGAAATGGTAAGGACAAATCAGACCTTCAATGGCTTGCTATATCCCACTAGTATTCTTCTTCTTTCTGAAGGTTTATAGAACTGTTATCAGTTCTATAAACTTACCACAAGATGGTATCAGAGGATTTGTAAAAGCAATATAAATAAAGAAGTCTTCATGCTCTGGAGAAAATGAAATATTGTTATTATTATGAGAAGATGCTTCTGAAAACAAAACCATTTGCAATGCCTAAGCAGAACCTAGACCTTAGGTGACATAAACTTCAGTAGTCTGTGCATTTGAATTTTAGATTTTATACATATATACATTCATTTTATATACACCAGGGGTGTCAAACTTGCGGCCCAAGGTCCAGATGCGTCACATGTTGGTCACCCTCATCCCCGGTTTGGCGAAGGGGAAAAAAGTTAAGATTACGTCATGTGACAACCATATGACACCATGAGTTTGACACCCCTGATATACAATATATATGCTAGCAATAATTTGTATTGATAGGTAAGTGTGTCGTATAGCAGATCATTGTACATATATACTGCACGCTTCACACTTCACTTCATTGTACATATCTACATGATTCTGCATGTAATTATGTCCATGAAAAAGGAACTGGGAAATATGACTTGAGATATTTTTATATAGTCTCAGTAGGAAGTGCATAAATTTTAAAATGAAGTATTTATCTCAGTTATAGAACTGGCAAAGAGAATATGATGGCTGAGAGTATGGTAAATAGCTTCAAGTCCTTTGTTTTAATCTCTGATTTGGCATTGCAGAAGCCTCAAACAATTTGATATCTAATATTTTTTCTTCCTAGCAAATGCAGGTTCAGTCATTTTTTTTGTTGGATAAGCCAAGTGTTGATCCATTGGTTGTAGTAATAGAAAGTCTGTACATTGTGAGCTTCATGTTTTGTCAAACTGATATTGCTCTGGCCTGATGGAAGCATCTGCTCAGTTCAATGAGATTTACTTAGAGAAAGAAAGGAAATATGCAATATCTGTTCCTCTTTATCAGTATACTTTTTTAGAAGCAGTTTTAGTTTAGTGATGTTTTGCAGACAGTATCTTATGCAGATGAAAGGGACTTTGGAAAATAAAATTATCTGTTAATATAGACATCTGTACATGGTCAAAACCATCTGCAATGCATGTTCCCAGAGCTATGGGCAGAAACTGATATTATTGGGTCAAGATTTATCATGGCATGGCATGGCATGGCATGGCATGGCATAGGACAGGACAAGACAGGACAGGACAGGACAGGACAGGACAGGACAGGACAGAATTGAATTCTTTATTGGCCAAATATGATTGGACACACAAAGAACTTCCCTCTGGTGCATAAGCTCTCAGTGTACTTACAAACAGCAATCTCTATGGAGCAGGAGCTCTTTGAAAGACTTACATGCAAACAGTTAAAGTGGGATGGAGTTCTGCTGGCTCCACTTTGTAAGCTTTCAATTCTAATCTTCCTGTTTTTGAAACTACAAGTTGCTGTTCATCCTGATTTTTCTTTTAATTATTAGTTTATAATATAAAAGAAAAGAAAACACAATCCTGATTCTTTGTGCTTTAAATCCCTGACTTGATTCCTGGTACAGCATTGGATTTATGTTCACCTGCCAACACTATTTTCTGTGTTGGTCTCCTAGCTTTGTTTGTTAGACTGTTTACTCCCTATCTGACCTAACTATATATTACCTGCTCCTTGCTCACTTTTGCCATATCTAAGAGAAGATGTACAATCTTGTCCATGAGTCCTGCCTGGCTGGGCAGTATGAAGGAGACTGGGATGTTAACTGTGTATGAAAGATGAAAATAAATACACAAATAAATACAGACAGTGATCTGAGCCAAATAATCTTTTTTTTTTAAAAAAAAGACTGCAACTATGCAATCTGCTTACAGCATTAATCTAGGGGTAGAATAGAAAGATTTGTCTCAGATATCAAATTACTGGTTTAGGAATGTTGGAACATTTTCCCTTTATGTTTACAATCAATTTAAATTAATGATTAAGAAAGTTGTATAGGCAGTAGCCATTTTATAAAAGAAAAACACTGCTATTTGAAACAAACAAGCACGACATGTAACAAAACCCATGTAAAGGAAGACATATTTGAGGCATAGAAAATCACACCCATTTTACTCTCTCTAACAAAGAGACATCTGCTCAACTATAAATAAGGAGACACCTGCTTTAAGTCTAAGGTAAGGAAATATTTGTTTGAAATAAGCTAGCACATTCCATTCCACTGACAATGATTGACTAAATCTTAAAATTAAAAAAGTCTATAAAAAGGAAGACAGAGATGCAGTTCATTGCATCCACCCATTCAACGCTACTTGACAACTTTGGATGAATAAATATATTTTCTTTGATCTCTCCTGAATATCTGGTGTATTTTATTGAAACAAACCAGGGAAAAAGAAGGAATTTGATCTTTTTGATAGTGGTAATTTAATCTATTTTTTATTTTTATTTTTTATTTTTTTATTTTTGTCAAGCACATATTAGATAACAGATATAAGAATAATGATTATAAATACATGAAATGGATAGAATAAATGGTGACTTTAGGACAGGGACGGCAGGCACATTGGTGCGCTTATGCACCAACTGAACATGAATAATGAATAATGAACATGAATAATGAAATTAACTGAACATTTTGGGGGAAACCCTCTCCCAAATCTTATATTTCTCTCATCAGTTTTTTTTAATTCTCTCATGCTAGAAATCTTCCATTTGAAAACAGCCATATTGAGATTATTTTACATCTATTATAAGAAAGTAGTATTTTGGTGATGTTTTCAGTATTCCAACACTGAAACTGAAACAAGCAAAGCAAATGTTTCGTGCAATTTCATCAAATTACATATAGTTTAGTCACAGAAGGAAATAAATCCACAAGAGAAAGTTGCAGTTGGGTGTCTCAATCTAATGTGGGAACCAAAACCATAATTTAAGACTCAAGGCTAGTAACAGTTGTAAACTCTTTGCCTCATAAAACAAAGCTGGGTAATTCAATGGCTTGTGCAGTTTGTTTTTCTTCATAGGAATGACTGCCTAACTCTGCCTGTTGTTTACGGAATTCTAGAACAAATGAAGTCCTTCATCTACATAATTTCTTTTCCCATGTAGTACAAATAAAAGGAGAACGGGAATGAAGCAGGGGTGAAAAGCGATGGCGGCGGATGGTTCGGAGAACCAGTAGCAAAAATCCCTGCACCCTCCCACCATGCTCAGCTGAGTCGCACAATCATCAGAGGCTTTTTAAAAAAACTTTTAAAAGCATTTTTTCTACAACCTCTTCTGATGAAAAAATGCTTTTAAAAGTAAAAAAAAAAAAAAAGCCTCTGATGTTTGTGTGGCTCAGCTGGGATACTCAGAGGCTTTTCAAAGCATTTTTTTTTCTGTAACCTCTTGGCTGAAGACATGGTAAAAAAAATGCTTTGAAAAGTCACTGACAATCCCAGCTGAGTTGCCTGATTGGCAGAGAGGTATTTTTTAAAATGCCTCTCTGACTATCCCAGCTGAGTTGCCTGATCTCCAGAGGCTTTTCAAAGCATTAGAAAAAATGCTTTGAAAAGTTAAAAAAAAAGTTGGCCATGCCCACCCAGCCACATTACCCCCCCCCCCCACACACACCAAGCCACACCCACAGAACCGGTAGTAACACATTTTACATTTCACCCCTGGAATGAAGGTACCTTGCTTCTGAGAAACTGATTCTACAATTTTTCCAAATCAAATGTTTTACAATCCTCAAATGTTGGTCATCATGTGGGGTTTGTTTTAATGTTCATGACTGCATTCACATCAAAGCAGGGTATTAAAAGCTACCATTTGCTAGTGGTATTAGCAAATTGTATACACCATATTGTGTATGGTGCTTTAGAAGAAATATCTATGGAATTTCTCAGTCATCCTGGTCATGGTTGTCCCAAAGGTGCTTTTTCAAAAGGCAACTGGACTTTCTGTTTTTTCTTTTTTTCTTTGAAGATGTTTGCTTCTCATTCAAGAAGGTTCTTCAACTGTGACTGAATGGTGGGGAATGGAAGGATCATTTGCATTCTTTTAGCAGCTGGTCATTTGCATTCTTTTAGCAAATCTTGAGGCCATCTGGAGGATTATCTGTGTCATCAGGGTCACTGAGTAGTGCAAATGGGTGTGGAGCCTCCTTGGAACTGTTGAAAGGAGATAGATGATGTTGTAGACAGGAGATAGATGATGTCCTATCCCTCCTCCTCTGTTCAATTTTCCCTCTTTCAAATGAGGGAAAGGGATACGACATCACCTATCTCTAGTCTGCAACACAGTCCTTTCAACAGTTCCAAGGAGGCTCCATACCCAGTTCATTACTCAGGTGACACAGATAATCCTCCAGGTGGCCTCAACGACTTGCTAAAAGAATGCAAATGATCAGCTGTCTGCAAGGAGTCTAAATCCTTCCATTCCCTATTATCCAGTCAGAGCTAAAGAAGCTTCTTGGATGAGAAGCAAAACGTCTTCAAAGAAAAACAAGAAAATCCATTGCCTTCTGAAAAACCATTTTTGGAAGAAATAGTTGAAGCTGTTATAAACCAATCTTTAGAGAAGCAGCCTTTTTATTATTTTAGGTTCTATTTTGCAATATGGACTTTCTTCAGCATGGCTTGCTCCAGGATCAAGAAGCACTTAGAATTCACTTTATCTGTCAATAGTGATGCTCTTCTGAATATTATATGTAGTTATCTATCAATTTTCCCCACAATATCTCTAATATAGTGCCACTATGGGAAAACATTAATATTGGTTGCTATTCAGCTTGCACCAGGCATTAGAGAAATTTTAATTAAAGGAAGCTCTTAAAAATTAAAGAGGAGACATTTCAATACTATAGCACTTTGCTTCAGTGGACTGCTCATTGTCTAGTATACTTGAGACCTTTAATCTGAAAAAAAAAAAAACTGATGGGTTTAGATAGATGAGTCTAATCTATTTTTCCTCAATCATGTCTTTAGCAGAATACCTAAAATGAAGTAATATCTCTTTTGAGGCACAATTATTGCCTGGTGACTTAATGGACGTACGTTTAAAATTCTGAAAATGTTTTTATCAAGCTTTTATAGATATAATAAAAGAATTGACTATTTTAAGGCTTAGTTGAAAAACTCAGTTATGTAAAAGATAGTTAATTGTGATAATGTAAAATAAATTACAGAATGCATTAAGAACATGATATAGACACAGTTAAATACTTTCAAGATTGAATAAGAAAGAATACTGCATATGAAAATCCTACTTTATTAAACAATTAGAAGGCAAAGAACTATCAGTTTAGTCCACTAGGAGACCATGAAACTGCATATAACATTGTAAAAATGAAAAGGCCTCATTATACAGTAAGTGAATTACAAGAACAGTCTGATTTAAGACATTTTGAGAAATCTTTTCATGAATCATTTCATGAAATGATTATTTCATGAAATGATTCATTAGGAAGATCAAAAAGAGAAGAAATAAAGAAATAAATATAAAAATAAATATTTATTTATTGAATTTATACAGTTGCCTATTTGCCCATGGCTGCTACATTTCTCAATTTCTTTAAAATATTTTTTTCCTGTCTTTATTATTTTTATAAATAAAGTGACAAATAAGGAGCCTGGATAGCTCAGCAGACTAATGTATTGTAATTTAACTCCAGCTGTCTGAAATTAATAAGTTCGAATCTCACCAGGCTCAAGGTTGACTCACCTTCCATCTTTTCTAAGGTAGGTAAATTGAGGACCCACTAGCTCTTAAAAAGACACACCATGTCTAATTTTCAGAAATGTTTATCTTTATCTGTAATTGAACCTACCACCAATACCTCAATAACGTAGTTATTTTACAAGTGAGTTTAGCCTTTAGGTATAATCTTATTTGGAGGAGAATTTCTGCCATTGCACAATTGCTATCACAGCAGACAACAATGCATGAGCTTGAATGAGCCAGGAAAAGCTATGTTCCACTCAAAGAAAAAAAAATGAGAAGAAAACTGAGGCAAGGAGAAGTTAGCAAGACTGTTCCTGCACCACGAGCAGTGGTGAAATTCATTTTTTTTTACTACTGGTTCTGTGGGCACCGCGTGGCCTGGTGGGCGTGGCAGGGGAAGGATACTGCAAAATTTCTATTCCCACCCCACTCCAGGGGAAGGATATTGCAAAATCTCCATTCCCAGTCCACTCTGATATACCACCAAAGGTGGTATTTGCCGGTTCTCCAAACTACTCAAAATTTCCACTACTGGTTCTCCAGAACCTGACAGAAGCTACTGAATAGCACCCCTGACTTCATCTGTAACTGGAGATTATTTGTGGAGTTTATCTGAGCAGAAGATAAGCTTGGGATGATAAGTAGAAACTGATCTTTTATAAATGCATATGTTATTTGGCCCTCAGTCAAAAAGTTCAGCTAGTGAAGCAGCTTGTATTTCTAAAATAAAGAAGAAAATTGCATTGTTACTGCTAATTATACTGTTTATCTTTTGTACAGTAGCAAATGGAAATGATGGCATGAAAATAATTAACTATGATGACATTCTTTCCCTATTCAGAAAATTACACACTTGAGATCCAAGTGGTGTGCTAGACTATGTGGAGAGAGACGGTTATGTTAAGATTCTATTATTGTTATTTTATTATTACTAAAAAGAAAATTGTGATAAATTTCTAATCAGGGAAATGTGAAGGCATTAAACAAACTGCCAGGTATTACGAACAGAATGTGTAAAATGCTGATTCTGTATTTAGAAATGAGACATACGGTGTAGCCTCAAGTGCTGCATTAAGAAAGCTGGCACTCCACAATAAAATATACGTTGAATCTTAAATCATACCTGAAAAAGCTAATTTCTTTAAAATAAAAGAAATGGAAAATTGAAGGCTGTATGAAAAGGCAATTTATTTGAAGCTTTGAATTATGAGGGAACAATAGGCAACATGAACCTTGAAAAACACAATATGAATTAGGAGTTATATTTTGTGAGAGGGTTTTACCTTTTTCTGTCCTTCCAGACAAAATAATTACATCCAACCTCAACCTTAAAGGCTTGCTGGATTACTGTGGGCAGGTCCCAGTCCAACCTACCTCCTGGTTTTATTATTGTGGGAATAAAATGGTGTAAGAGACTGCATTATAGAATACCTTGAGCTTATATAACATACACACACATGCATGCACACGCACACACACACACACACACACACACATTTATGCATAATCATACACTGATGCAAAAAATAATGTGTGTGGTAAGCATATTTAGGGGAATTGTCTATGATAGCATAATCCTTTTGTTTAATTACAGAACAAAACATAGCTATTCTGATTTTAAAAAGTTTGATATCTTTTGACAGCTCTTTCTTCTTCTTGGCTTCCATTTGCTTTTCTGCCTTACTTTTTCCATGGGCAACAAACTTGTAAAAGGGGAAATTTGGTTATATGTTTGGTACAACAACCACAAAAATGTCATAACCAGCTCACCATTTTTTATTATTCTTTTCTTAAGAGCTAAAGCTAGGCATTGTATTGTTTGAAACATACAAAATGCCCCAGGCACAGTGTGTCCTTGTATGACTAATTATATTAGGAACTTAGTTTTCTGACAAGAATGAAAAAAAATATAATCGCAATGATATAGTTATTGTAAATCTCTTTGTGTTCAGAAGATTGGAAACTTCTGAAGTTATTGTAAATCTCTTTGTGTTCAGAAGATTGGTCACTGATCCCAGTGACATTTAGCAATCATGTCATTGTTGAATTATTTCTGTGGAAGAGTAAAAATAAAAACATTTGCTGAGGAGGAAATCTTCTAGAGCTAGCTCTGTTATTAAGCTGGGGGACAAAACTCGTCGGCTCCTCCTCCTCCTTCCCGTACAATGATGACAAGCTGAATAACTAGCAATTATCTAATATGCAATGTAATTACCAAAACTCCCAATCTCTTTTCAAACCAAACAGCCTAGAAGATGATAAACAGAAAAATACTGTAGACAGGCATTTTCTATTATTAAAGTGTTTCTTTTTTAAAAAAGTTTTTAAAACCTGAACCCAGACACTAGGAAACATTCAGTGTGTGGAAGCATCTAAAAATATTTCGTTACTGCTAGTCCTTGATTTACAAATTATCCTCACAGATCATCACAGCATCTCAATGGTCATGTAATTAAAATTCAGGCACTTGGCAACTAACGTGTATTTACCACGATTGCAGCATCCCAGGGTAACGTGATTGTCATTTGTCACCTTCTCAGCTGGCTTCGAACAAGCGGACAATGGGGGGAGCTGGATTAACAACTGTGTGATTCATTTAATAACAGCAGGTGGCAGCACTGAACCAAATTCACTGGTTTATTTCTTTTTCCAGCTAATGTTCTCAGTGGGAAAAGAAACACATGAAAAATTGATGTTGCAAAGAAAGTATGTCTGTTTCTGAAGGGTTTGAACAAAAGATCTGCCTTGGAGTAAGTAACATAACCAAGAACAGCCATCAGGATGTGAAAAGAGATCTTCAAGGAACTTGCATTAAAAGAAATGCATGTGGAGAAGTTGCATACAGGTTCTGTATCCTACCTAGAGCTGAGATTTTAAGAGGATGCACATTGTGGTTATTTTATTAAAAACATTTTAAAAAGAGAGAATTGTATTAATATGCAAAGACAGGATTTGTATGAAACTATATATTTGGAGATTTATGGATAATGATAATTGCAGCAACACATAAATGATAAAGAACTTTGGAGATGTTCCATGAAAACCAGTCAGCCTCCCCATTCTGCTTTTAAGAGAGAGAGAAAAAACCCATTAAGGTTGCAATTAAACCTCATCTGAGCAAAGAGTCACAGTGGCAGTTAAATTACTTGCAATTGTGCTCGTTTCTTCTTTTTAATGCTGATAGAAGTTTTATACTGTTTCTTGTTCTGGCTCCTTGATCTCAGTCCTGATACTCAGACAGAAGAGATTCAGAGGCTCTGGTTTCTAGCTGCTGCTTTTAAATGTTAGACTGTCCTGTAACAAGGCCTCCCTCATCTGTGATTTGATCATGGTTGACTTGGCATGCAGTATTAAGACTTGGCTGTGCCTGGAAGTGGGGTATTGGCCCTTTCTGAGATATATCTAGCTTGGGTTTTATGTGACACCAAATGAGAACCCAGGACAGGGGTGAAGGAATAGGAATTATTATCTGAGAATTCAGGTTTCCTGAGTCCCAAAGGTGCTTTTTCAAGAGGTAACTGGACTTTCTGATTTTCCTTTGAAGACATTTTGCTTCTCATCCAAGAAGCTTCTTCAGCTTTGGATGAGAAGCAAAACATTTTCAAAGAAAAATCAAAAAGTCCAGTGGCTTCTTGAAAAAGTTCCTATGGGACAACCATGACCTGGATGACTGAGAATCTCCATAGACATTCATCTTTCCTGAGAGTGTTGCCACACAGGTCACCAGATGTGAGATCTGTTTAAGTTGGGCTCTAGGGATCAGTTGGGATTGGTGCTATTGTACCAGCCTCCTTGTTGCATAGCAACCTTTTTGCCTAAATAGCTTGACTTCATTTCCAGTGTTCCCCTTTGTACTTGTGGATTATGCCTTGATTACTATGGGATTATCTGGTGCCATGATCTACTCAGGGAGATTGGACCCATTAAATTGGTCCACCCCAGTGATTGATGGATGTGGAGGGTTTTCTGAGGAAGCTCTTTCTATAGATGTGCTGCATGATCCTTCTGAGGTATTGGTTGTTGCTTGGAATAAAGTTGTGACTGAGGCATTGGATAGAACTGTATTTATATATTATATAATGGTTTTAACAGATTATTCTTATTTTTTTTATTGGATTGTTATACATTGCCCAGAATAATGGGTATAGTATACCTCCATGAGATAGGCAGCTATATACTGTAAATTTGATAGACAGACAGACAGACAAATATAGTTTTGCATCTTTCCCTTACCCAGTACCAACAATTGTAAGGAATCATGAAAAAGCTAGAGGATGAACTGCATTTTATTTTATTAAAAATAGCGGAGTTTGGAAATGTATTTCCTATTTGAAAAATAATGCAATATTCCAGATTTTAAGCATCACAGCACATTTTGTAACACGAGTGAACAAAATGAAAAGAGGTGTCCTAGTATTGAAATGAAGAAAAATATAACCATGAGCATTTATATAGCAAGGATATGAATGAGGTTGTTACAGATTCCACAATTTAGTTTTGAAATGCTATGTTTTGTAGACAAAATGACCAGGATAATATATA
Organism: Masticophis lateralis; assembly: GCA_030761175.1. Lineage (NCBI taxonomy): Eukaryota > Metazoa > Chordata > Lepidosauria > Squamata > Colubridae > Masticophis > Masticophis lateralis. The sequence continues at coordinate 118,450,176 of JAUDYJ010000003.1, read as the reverse complement.
TTGGCCCACAAGGCCTGCTTTGAACCCTTTTAACAATAAAGCACATGTTTAATTTTGTTTTTAAAAGGGCTACATAGTGTTAGGGGATTAAGTAAATGCAATAGTCCTGCTCCATTAGCATTTAATCTCATTCCATTCAGCTAAGTGATTACAGCTGGGGTAAAGTGCAGTCCATCTGTCCTAGAAATTCAATTTTGAGTGAAATTTAAAATGTCCAGTTTGCACAACAACTAGCAATCCTTAGAGAGAAGGCTGTTTAGTTATCAGAGGAGATTTCAAATAGAAACAATTTCTTTAGACATCAACGACAAGAGCTAAGCTTAGAATAGTGGCAGGAAGCTTTGAACCAAATGGAGCTCCTAGAGATAAATCTCTTACATGGCTTTTTCCATGTAGAGTAAAGGAGTCCTAGGAGAATACCTCTATAATCTCTATAATGCTAAAGTTTTCTGAAAAGGTATGTAGCAGAATTTTTGTAGCCTAGTCATGTCAAGATAATACTTTGCAGGATACCACCAAACAATGAAATATTCCAATTTTAAAAAGCAGTTCACCTCAATACTTATTTCCCCACCATTTCTGATTTTAAAAGGTAGGAATATTCTTTGGGATTTCATCTCATACAAGGCATATGCAAAATAAGGAGAAGGTCAAAGAACATGAGGAAGATGCAGAAGAAGATTGGGAGCTGACATCAAAGGCGCACTACAACAGCATCACATAACAATGGTTGAGGCCACCAGAAGAGGAAGCAGCAGAACTTTGTATCTCCCTCAACATTGGAAGGGGAGGGGGAGTGAGAGGGGGATGGGGAGTAGGAGGAGGAGGGGAAAAGAGGAGGAGGAGGAGGAGGAGGAGGAGAAGAAGAAGAAGAGGAGTATACATATTGAATACATAATTCAATGCATTGAATGCAGCAACTTCATTCAGGAAGTACATCACATATTTCTGAATATGCTCTGATTATGTATTGGAAACTGAAATAATTTGTGCCTGGCCATAAATAGCTTTCTCCTATTTCCAAATAGTATATGCTTGAACAGACTGCATACTGTTCTCTATTCTTGAATTGCATCAAGTTTCAACTATATTATTTTGATGGAACTTGAACATATTTAGCAATTTAGTCCACAACATCCTGAGGTGTAATTATTTAAAGGAGGACACTAAAAAGGAAGAACAGTTGATAATAATTTGTGTCTATTGTGTTAATAAGAGAATTTTATGGGAAATTTAATTTTCAGGATGAATTATGGTAGTAATTATGGTAAACCTCACTGAATCCAGTGGAAGTTTTCCAAATGTACAGGAAGTATGCTATGTACCGTATGCATATGATTGCTTATTTGTACTCTATGACTATCATTAAGTGATGTATCTTATGATTCTTGACAAATGTATCTTTTCTTTTTATGTACACTGACAGCATATGCACCCAGACAAATTCCTTGTGTGTCCAATCACACTTAGCCAATAAGAATTCTGTTCTGTTCTGTTCTGTTCTTTTCTGTTCTGTTCTATGTATACGGTAGGATTGTATTGTTCGACAATATTTGCAAGGCCTAAAAGTTGAACAATTTTCATGGACATGAATGCTGGGGTTTTTTGTTTTCTTTACAGAAATAATTCAGAAGCCAGAGTAACTTGGCTAAAGAAAAGGTCCTATTTGTTTTAGAATAGATTGTTCCTGAGTTTTTAATCTGGATATTTATAACTATTGAAAGTCTATATGGCGGTTGTCAAGCTGAAGAATAGTGTGTATAATTCTCGACTTAGGAAAATAAAAATGAATGGTTGTTGACCTGAGCTATGAGGCTATTATCTAGCACACTGGATTTCCTCTGTGTACTTTGTATATGTACCATTACTTTGCTAAGTCTAATGTTTTAATTGACACACAGTCACAAGAAGTCTGTAGCAACCTGACTTCTTTGAAAAGAAAACATGAAACAGTAAATTAACAAACATTATTTTAATTAATAGAATAATAAGCAAGACAGATTTTCCAGTGGAATAATAATAGTTAAATTCCAATCCTAGCTAGTATTCTGCTCTTATTGTGAACAACAATAAAATTTGAGAAACTTTTATGTGGCTTCATCTAGAACCATGATGGTGAAGCTGTGGCACACATGCCACAGGTGGCATGCAACGCTCTCTCTGTGGGCACGTGATCCGTCACCCCAGTTGAGCTCTGCCGTGCATGCGCATGTGCCTCCTGCTGGCCAGCTGGTGCATGCAGGGGGCATGGGAGGGACATGTGCGCATGCGCAGGAGGCTTGGGCACATGTGGAGGAGATGCATGCATGCATGCGTGGGGATGCATGCATGGGCACACACACATGCATAGGGGGTTGGGCGCATGCACGGGGCCACGTGCACATTCGCACATGTATGTATGCGCTTTGGCACTTGGTCCGGAAAAGATTAGCCATCACTGATTTAGAATCTTTCCAATAATCAGTATTATTGTTTCTGTTAGCATATCGTAAAATCTCCAAAAGCATCATCAAATGCATTTCTGCAGACATCCTGATATTAACATTGTCTTTTTTTTTTTCTTTTACATCCGAATGTACATGTGGTCTAAAGGTGTTTTTTAATGGTAAATTAGCTTGACCATTCAAATAGGCTTACTGGAAATAAACATCAGACGTCAATGTTGACAGAATTTAGACTAGGTTCAAATATTTTCCATTTGGATTATGAATGGAAACATTTTCCATTGCAAACAATAATGGGGGCCAGGCCTACCTGATGCCACCTCTGTTCATTTTATGAGAACTGTTTAAAGTGTTCATAAAACACTCTGCTGTGGATAAAATAATATGCCAGCCGACACTGTTGCTTTTGTAAGGAACAATTAGAAGAATGTCACATCCTGGAAATGCTTTAATACCTAAGAGTTTAAAAATGAATACCAAATCAGGTACAATTGAGTTTCTGTGGTTAAATAAATATTCAATGTCACAAATATGAGTTCCTCATAGTATATCAGTGGAGTTCTTATAAAACATATTTTGAAGAGGATTAAATAGGAAATCTACTTTATATAGTTTGTATTTTCCATGTTTAATGCATTTCAGAATTAATCTTGCAGTCCGAAATGAATGGTTTCTATTGCCTTCAAAGGACTTAAAGAAATAACAAATATACTATAAATCTACTGTAAATAGGAATAGGTCTACAAGCAAATAATAATCAGAAACGTTATTTATGACATACCCTCTTCCAAACAAAATCACAATTAACATTTAAAAATTAAATTGTTAAAAAATATAGAAGCAATAAAATCTGTATACATTACAATACATTTACAATCACAGAAAAAACACACCCTTAAACAGCTAGTAAATTGATTTATTTTTATTTATTAGATTTTTATTTTGCCTTTATTACTATATAAGTAACTCAAAGTAGCAAACATATATAATGCTCAACTAACTTTTCTAATAAGGTTTAAAACAATCCCTCCCTTATCATATAATAACAGTAAGTGCCATTTTCTAATTGCCATCTGACTTTACTACTTTTGTAAACCACCTCCTATTACTCTGCTACATTAAACAAGTAAGTGCTCACATTTTTTTAAATGGATCTGATGATGTCTAAAACAGAGCGGGTGGGAAGAAAATCCCTGTTCTGTTGCTCATGTGGTAGACTGATACTTTGTGTATGACATGGAGGGCATCTGCTTGGCTGGAAATTCAATCCTCAAACATTTGTTCCAAAGTCAGCTAGAGCAGAGGTCAGCTGTGTATGCATGTGAAGCAGTAGACAAATATGAACAGATCTCCAGGTAAAAGAAACAAAGTCTCAGTTCTTCCTTCTATATAAAGCAATTATTTAGTAACTATTACCAGTAGTAATAAGTAAACCACTATTGTACAATTATTATTTAATTATTATTATGGTACCATTAAACTACTAGTAGGGACCTTCTAGTCCAGAAGTGTCAAACTCCTGGATAGCTCAACAGACTAATAAGCAGACTAAAGCCTGTTATTAACATCCAGCTGTCTGCAATTGCACCAGTTCGAATCTCCCCAGGCTCAAGGTTGACTCAGCCTTCCATCCTTTCTAAGGTAGGTAAATTGAGGACCCAGTTTGTGGGGGCAATAAGCAGACTTTGTATTTATTCTGGACCTTTGTATTTATATGCCTCCCGGAGAAGGGAGGCATATAAATCTAATTAAAAAAAAAATCTGGTGTAGTCACGGTGTAGTCATGTGATGTATCATGACTTTTTTCCCCTTTGCTAAACTGGGCGGGGCGGAGCCAGTACCTGATGCATCCGGCCCACGGGCCACAAGTTTTATACTCCTGTTCTAGTCCATCCAGGCTAATATTGAAAAAAAAACTAAGCTTTGACATATCTAGTCTGTACCTGGATATACTTACCATTTGAATAGAAAATCACAGGGCGGAACCAGGATACATAAAGTATATAAAGAAAAATGAAACAAAACAAAACAAACTTTAATCCAGTAGGCAGCTGTGGCTAACTGGTGGTGGGTTTCATTTACCTTTGCTACCGGTTTGCTCGCACACATGCGCAGAAGCTTCCGTGCATGCGCAGACCATATTTGATGACATCTGGGTGGGTGGGTGGAGCCTCCTGCCGCTACGACTACTGGTTCACCCAAACTGGGGTGAACTGGTAGTAACCCACCACTGTGGCAAACCTCCATATTGCTGCCAAGAAAATTATGTGGACATGTTCATAAAGATTGTTTTTAATGATTCTTGGCTTCAAAATAAAGTCAGGCTTGATATAATTAATCTTGATTTTACTTCTATTAATTTAGGACTATGATAGTTGCATTACTTAACTGACATCTTGTGGCCATCTGGAGCTTTGCAGCTCAATTATGGTAATCCTATTTAAATGCCAGATAGGAAATATCACGCCTAGGAACTTCCTGACCAATTATTGAAACCATTTGGACTACACAGCCTTGACTGAAGATGCCAAATGGATCCAACTAACTGAGATTGAAGACTGAACAAGTGACCCTGTAATTATATTTCATAATTAGTTTAGATATAATGGACTAGAAATAATGGATTCAATCTTTGATTGAAAGGACACATCTAAGAAAAAAAAATACTACAATTCAGAACTGATACTACTGTAAGGTAAAGTGAAAAAATTGTTATAAATTGCAGATATTGAGAAACAGTGATCATTCTTTCTGGAAATTTGTGTATCCACATGCACACCCATGAACACACCCTGCAATGAAGAATGAAGCTACCTGTATGCCAAGCAGCCTATATGAATCTTTAAATTAGCCTGCACTGGGATTTAGGACACTATCCTATTGGCAGAAAGGAAATGAACTTCAGTTTCAGGGTGCCCCTATACATAGAATGGGCTAGTGTTGCTTTATAATTCTAGCAGCAAAGTGTCTTGGGGTGACTCTGACAATTGCAAGGTTTACAACTGACTCTTAGAATAAGAGTCATTGATTAACTCAAATGCCAGCATTCTTTTTCAATCAAATGCAAACAAATCAACAACTGAGGTCAGAATTGCTGAAGATTATGATGTTTTTTATCTGTGCTTGTGTGTGACAGAGTTGTGTTGTCCATGCACAAGTATTGCACCAACCGCTTACCAGTTGTGTAAGCCCAATTATATCTTTTTCTGATGGACCTTCTGAACAACTTGCCCACCCTTTCATGGGTTAGATTTTGTCAACTTTGTATTGCAAATTAATAAGACTAGATTCTTCTCCATCATGTTAGTATCCAACTTGATAAATTACTAGGCATTTCTAGATACTGCTAAAAAAATAGAGAAAATATAATGGTTATCAAAATGTGCAGAAAATCTTCAAGGAAATCACTTTGACTAATATATAGAAAGCTAGCTATATCATGGATTCCCCAATTGGTGAAAACATTCTGACCAGATAGCTAACCAATAGCATTCCTACCCCACCTCCCAATCACATTGATGCCCATGTCAGCATAAAAGCCTTGTCAGTGTTTTCCCATGTTGTAGAACTTTTGTTCAGGTGTCTAAAGGCAATGGTCTGGATTGGTAGAAAGTCTCAGGTGCAATCATATTGCTGTTTCTCCAGAAACATTCTGGTTCCATAACATCTCTTGGACTTGTCCTTCATGCTAGTGGAAACTACAGCGTGCAGAGCTTTCAGCCAGTGGCAGCTGGTATGTCAATTTGGCCTTACCTGGATTAGGACATCCTGGCAACAGTGATTCATGTCTGTGATTAATGTAATATACTTTACCTGGCCTGCCATTAAATGTGATTCAGAAGCTTTACTTGGTAGAAAATGTGCAATCAGGCTGCTAATGGGTACACACTGGCATGCTAGCTTTATCCTTGTTCTTGGCAGTTGCTGCTCTGTTTGCTAATCAAATTCAGAATACTGGTTTTTTGCCTGTATGCCTTTATATCCTTTGAAAAAAATTGGTGTAGTTGTTTATCATGCAGTGACATATTGGGAGACTCATCTTATGGGTGATCATAGACCCTAAATGGTCTGTATCTATGATGGCTGTACACTCTGGAATGTGTTATGAAAGTTCATCTGGCACCTGTCTTCTAGCTTTCCACATGATGGTTTTGATCAAATGCTTGAAGTTTTGTAGGCTGTTGATTGAATGAATGGGCATTTTGGTTTGGAATTATTTATGCTAATTCCATATGTTTTTAATAAACTGCTAGGTTACATAAAAGTATTGCAAAACAAAAAAAAGGAATAAAAATGTAATCAGTTCATTCAAGTTCAGGATTCTCTGTTCCTATAAAATTGCCATAAGATTCATATTAATACATACTTCTTTCTTGTATTAGTGTGCATACTATTTCTGGCTTCTAAATAGCAGCAACAGCAAAGGGTATGCTGGTGTCCAGAATCATATATATCATCATGGCTGATATTCAGGTTATACAATAATCTCAGTTTTAAAATCTCAGTTTTATTTCTAGTTGCACTAGCCATTGGTTGGCTTTTATCCTGTCATACACAGTTGCTGAATTGTACACTGTTGATAGGGTGACTTTAGTGTATAGGTTTGATAAAAAGTTTGAAACATGCAATTATCACTTGGGTAAGAATATGCTGCATTCATACATGTTTATGACTACAAGGGATTATAGCAAAGCAGCACATATGATACAGTGAAGGGGAAAATTGAATTTAATGTATCAATTATGGTCAGAAAAACTATGGGAGATCAATGTCTTGGTTATACTATACAAGGTAAACATGCACATTTCATTTCTTAAAATGTTCTTCATTCATCTGGTTATACTTTTCATTTCATATATATATATTCCAAAGACCCAATAGTCAGTTTTGTTAGGGAAAAAATTGGGGAGAAACTGTTTTCACAGGTGTTTGGCCATGCCATATGGCCAACGCTGCAGATCCACCCAATCTCCTGTAATCTTAACACACGTGAAGATAGTAAAGTTGGGGAAGATTGAATTAAACTAATTTTTCTCTTGTCACTTGCAAATTCTTCTCTTATCACTTGTTAATGTTATAACTTCAGTTCCCTGGTTTGGAACTTCAGGAATTGTAATCCCAACAAATTTGGGGTGTGATGATTTGGCAATAGTTGATGTTGACTGTGGCAATAACAAGAGAAAAGGGTGTGTTTGTGTGTGTATATACTTTTAATCTCCATGTTATAAACAGCAGAAAACTTGAATTGATATTTTATAGGGTAATTGTTATGAGCAATTGTCTTTTATTCAGTTCTCACTTAAAAGAAAATTAAAACGTGGTTTTGGAATATATTACATGAATAGAAGTGTGTTTCCTTAGCTAAGACTGTGGTAATCAATTCGAGGAGTAGCATCTGTAAATAGCTAGATAATATTAGTTAATGAATGCAGCTTTCACATTAAGTTACTTCAAAGACCATGCTTTGTTATGCTGTCAGATAATTTGCCTTTACGAGATCTCTTGGAAGAAAAGTGAAAGGGCTCATGTATATGGATGTTTAGAATTTTTACTGTCCAACTTAGAAGCCCCTTGAATATCTGCAAGAAAGTTAAGTTTAATTACCTAGATACTTTACCCAACAAGCCTTTGAGATTTTTAAACATTAATTGCAAATAATATTTTGTAACCCAATTAGTACTGTTATTGGGAAACAGGAATTTTTAATCGTTCAATCTGCTGCTACAAAGTTCCTCCTCCCTATTCAACATTTAAAACATACTTTTGTATAGTTATTGAAAAGAATGTTAAACAACAAGGCTACCATGTAATATATTTTTAATTACAGGATTATGAATAGAATTAAGCTTGCATCGAGCAGGACTGTAGTAAATAATGGAAAATCGAAATATTGTTTAAAAGATGAATAGAAACCATTAGATTTATTTGTGTGAATGTAAACCTCAATATATTTTAAAGCTTTCCTCATTTATTATTTCCAAATATATAAATAAAACACACATATACACTTTCATAGAAAGCAGAAATATCTATCATGCTTCCATCAGATGCCCAAAGCAATGATTTGGTCTACTGCCGACCCTGGTCAACCCAGCAGTTTGCTCCTGCTCTGAGTTTAAGTCCTAGTGAATATATTTTTTCTCCATGCTATAGTTACTATAGTTTCTGCTCCATACTACAACTGTCCTTTTGGTTTTTCATCACAGCGGTTGAGATAATCAAATGCATATTTTTCTTAAGGTAGCTCTGAAGCTTGCTTTTCACCTTCACCTTGCACTACTAGGGGTACAAGCCTACAAACAGGGCTTCTATCCCTCATTGCCCCATATATCTTTTGAGGAAAAGTTATTTTCTTCAACTTTGATGTCCTAAAAGTATGTTTTCAATCCCCCCCCATGCCCCTTCCCAAATTCTTAGCAATAGCAATACTAGCTGAGAGCTCTGAAAACCGATGTCCAAACTTCTGAAGAACGCTCTAGTTGGTCAAGCAGATGTAAGTGTATCATTTCTCCCCTGTATTTCTATAAGGAAGTGCATAAAATAAGTCATGTAGATGCATTGATGTCTCATTTATATCACACATATATTAAGGTGCCTGTATTCGCACAGATAGTTCCATTGATTGTATAGACAGTTCTTGCAAAAGCTATTACTATTCCTTGTGTTTGTTGACATACTAAATTGAAAAATTTGTTCTTTTAAGCTTTCTCTGGAATCTCAGACTTTTCTAGTCATTATTGAGAATGAGTTCTGTACTGATCATGGCTATTTAATTACCTTAGCTGTACATTTCAACTTCTTCATATCCCTACTTATTTATTTGAGCATTTACCTTAGGGTGTATTTGTAATTCCTGTGAACAGTTTGACACAGTATGCACTTCACAGTATGTAAACAATAGAATTATGCCTTTCTCATTGAAGTTCAGGTCATAGCAGAAATCAATAGGAGCCAAATATATACATCACATAATGACACCATTTATGGCAATTGAAAATGCCTGTTGATGAACCTCGAAGATTGATAGCTTACTACCCTTCCATTTATGGCCCATGCCTAAATTTGGTGGCCATCAAAAGAGAACTATTGAGCCCAACATGTACTTTTCACAGCAAGGGCATAGGTTTATATGGCTTGCTTCTTGAGCTGTAGGAAAATGGACACTGCAGGGTGATTGGACATAATGTTTCCCAAGGAGCTCATTATGTGATCATGGAGATCCTTCATTCATATATCTGGGACTTATTATAGCCATTTTACAGAAACATTTGGAACTTCCATGATTTTCTTATTAGTTGGTTAAATGCCATTGATTTGGATTTGGTTCCTGGTGAATATAAGGGCAAATGTTCTCTATTAAAAAACAACTCTACCAAAGATATTGAAATAATTGATGTGATCCAATACATTCATCTTTTGCATTGTTCTCTTCTTCCCTCAGCCTTAACAATCTATTGTTTTTTCTAGTCCATCGTCTGATTACATGCCATGCCCCAAATATGTGATTTTCTGTTTACTGATTTTTTTCTACTGGAGACAAACCTACCCACCCACCCCAAGTTTCTGAGCAATGACAACATTCTTTGGAGCATGGTGGCTTGCAAAAAACCACCAAAGCAGCTGGCAAAAATGTAAACACTTATGTGCTGAAAATTGTACCCAAGGGAGAAAAACAAAGTGCTGCTATAGTCAGGGAAGCATTTCTGTAAGTGTTGACAACTGAGCCACTAAAAAACGTTTGGTATTATTTACAAGTTTGATCTCAAGGGCAAATGAACTCAATACTTCGCACATTTCCATAACATCTGTTTAAGGACTGTGGCTGAGATATAATTTAATGTATTTTTTATTTGACACTTAAAAAATCCCTATGTACGTCTAAATCCCAGTAGCAACAGGTACGATGGAGGAAGCATTTCAATATAATTGAATAATTTATTTTCTATTATTATTAAAGTTTATTATAATAGAAAGATTGATTTATTTATTTATTTATTTATTTATTTATTTATTTATTTATTTATTTATTCATTCATTCATTCATTTATTTATTTATTTGTTTGTTCGATTTATATGCCGCTCTTCTCCGGAGACTCAAGGCGGCTTACAATACAAGTAAAAAGTAAAAAGGAAAGGAAAAAGTACTACCTTCTAACATTTTTCATTGAAGTAGAATACAAAGTACAGTTGAAACCTCAACTTTTTGTTTTACATATTTAGTGACTGCTAGCTATTGTTACAATTACAAAATCATTCTAATCATCAAAACCTAAAATCAAAGTTTCATTTTTTTTCCCCTGTTTCAAGCATGAAGTCCAGAAGCATTTTCCAAGTGGAAACAAAATTGGATTAAGTCTTTTTTTTTTTAAAAAAAATTAAAACCATTAGTTTTGCCACTTCCACCAACAAACAATATATATGAATAATTTCTCTGTAGCTTGATTAAACTCTTACATAAAATTTATTTAGTTTTCCTACTAGCCAAAAGTATTTGTCTGAAGTGGTGTAGGGTTTCCTGTCTAAGCAGAGGGTTGGACTAGAAGATCTCCAATGGCCCTTCCAATTCTTTAATTCTATTCTATTAAGGTTCTAATTTCTAATATCTGTATCTATTTTTAAATTCTAGAATTGTATTGTCAAAAAAATACGTATTTCAAACAATGTGAAATGCAAACATTGGGGTACAGGGGACATGTCTTATTGAAAGTGATTTCATACAAACACTGATACATAAATTCTTCCTTTGCTCTTCTTAAATTCTTCTAAATGCTCTTCTGAGAGGAGTAGTTTGCACATCTTTCATAAAATACATGAAGCATTCAGAAATAAAAATTTTAATTCATTCTCCTCACATTTCCTCACATTTTAACATTTTACTTACATGCCCACAAGGCAGGTAACATTAATTAATAATGTTAATATAATTCCAGCAACAGTTTAAATTAAGAACAGATCACATCAAATTAAAATTACAAGTGACACAGCAGGACAGTAAAGCATTGAAACTATTATCTTCAGTGGTTTCATGGACTAAAAGACTCCAGCTTGCTCTGAAAGGTTAATAGAGAGCAAGTTGAGGTATCTTTCTGTAACTCTGACACAACTGAGATGAAAACTTTACTGGAAATATATAAAGTTCTATTTTAGTCAAGGTTTCTTTTGAAGAACTGAGAAAGTCTCTACCAAAAAGCTTTCTTGTCTATTGTGCATCAGGTTCAGGAATGAACAATCCTGAATCAATATGCTTACAAATCACTCTCATATTGCACCACTGAAATGTCTCTAGATCAGGGGTATCAAACTCACATCATCACTGCGTCATCACTTTGCTAAACCGGACATGGGTGTGGTCAGAGTGTGATGCATACGAGCCATGGGCCGCGAGTTTGACAGCCCTGCTCTAGATTAAATAACATTATTCTACAGCAGCCAAGAGTTACAGAAGAATGAGACCTTGTTGTCCTGATTTTATTCACATACATATAATGCAATGCAAGCTTTGTACTGCGATTTTTCTTCTTTTAGGTACCTTAATCTACTCAAAGACTAAGAGAACACTTTGTATATTTTACTGCCAGAAACTAGCCACAAAACAAGATGCCAATTTTCTGCTCTTTGGACCTCACTAGGGTACACATTTACCTTAATGACAAAGTCCCATTCAGAAGAGAAGGCAAATGGAACTAACTGTACCTCATAAAAGAGGGTAATGCTTGTATCAAGTTATTATACCATGTGACACCTAATAGTATTCTCAGATTGCATAAATCACAGGTGTCAAACTCGATTATGTCACATGACATCACATGACGTATTGCAATGGTTTTTGCCTTTGCGAAGCCGGGATGGGCAAAGCCTTTGCATTATGCATCCAGCTCACAGGCCATCAGTTTGACACACCTGGCATAAATGGTCCCTCAAAGAATATCTTTTGCACTTAGCTAGTGTCATTTTGGCTACCTAACAAATGCCACTCACAAAACAATTATAAACAGAGGAAACAATTCGTTATAGGTCTAAAGTTGAGGTAAATAGGAAGAAAATATCTTCCTTTTACCAGTTTCTGCTGTTACTGTAATATTTTGCCCTTCAGCTGCTCCTATCCAATAATAAACCTGATTGGGCTTTTTAATACTTTAGGATAGGAGTGTCAAAGTTGATTTCATTGAGGTCTGCATCAGGGTTGTGTTTGACCTTGGGAGCTGGGGTGGGCATGGCCAGAGTGGGTGTGGTCGTCATGTCATTTGTGTCAGGGGGCACCTGTGGTGGCCTAAGCGCTCTGCCAGTGAAAACTGGCTCCTGAGCTCCATTTTCAGCTGCAATCCTCTGCCAGCAAGAATAGAGCTTGGGTGGGGCACGTGCAGCCCTCACAAGCTCCATTTTTGCTGGCAGAGGCACCAGGGGCTGGTACTTCGCTATTTCCAGGGTGGCCCCACCCAGATCTAAGCATCCCATGGGCCGGATGTGGCCCACGGAGCTTGAGTTTCACACCCTTGCTTTAGTACAATGCTGTTTAGGGATGCTTCTGAAGCAAGTTGACAATATGGATTGCCAACTAACATGCTAAGAAAGAAACGTCCATCTCTTTTCTATCCTTTCTCAGAGTTGATAGATAGGCACAGAGAGAGAGAGAGAGAGAGAGAGAGATAGGTAGTGAGATAGAGAAGTTATAGTTATTTCATTTTCATTTTTCATTTTATTAGATTTATATACCGCCCTACTCCCGAAGGACTCAGGGCGGTGAACAGCCAGAAAGATAAAACACACAAATTACAAAATTTAAAAGACAATATAAAACCCATTAAATAATTTGGCTCAGAACAATTTAAAAAACCCTCAATGTTTTAAAACCAATTTTAAAAGTTACAGTTAAAAGGGAAGTTAGGCCAGGCCAGTCTGTTGAGATAAATAGGTTTTGAGGGCACAACATAAGGTGTGTAAATCCGGGATACTTCACATCTCCGGGGGGAGCTCATTCCAGATAGCAGGTGCCCCCACAGAGAAGGCTCTTCCCCTGGGGCCCGCCAGTTGACATTGTTTGACTGACAGCACCCTGAGGAGCCCCTCTCTATGTGAGCGTACTGGCCGGTGAGAGGCTACTGGTGGCAGAAAGTGGTCCCGTAAGTAAGTTATGTAATATAATAATACAGAGTTAAAATACATGTATACAAACTATACAAACTTCAGGTATCAAAATGCACGTATATGCCAACACAACCACTATTTTGCATTTTCCCTGCTTTTCCTCAATAACTGCTATTTAATCACAGGTCATTCTAAATAGTGTAGTAATTGTAACACTTCACACCTAGTATACTAGTGGTTTTTAAAGAAAGATCAGCATAAAAGCAGCTAGTCTGAAAAAAGAAAAATAACAATAATATCTGGATTTCAAAATGGGCATGGTGGACATGTCATACTAGTGTTACAATTACCATACTACTGAGCAAGACCTGAGCAGCAGCAGACTTTAGTAGGGAAAACATTGGAAAATCCAATAAGAGGGCATTTCTGCCATTGCATAATTGCTATCACAGTCAAGAACAATGTGGGCGCTGGAATGAGCCAGGAAAGGCTATGTTCCACTCAAAGCAAAAAAAAAAAAAAAAAAAAAAAAAGTAGGAGACTGAGACAAAGAGAAAATAGCAAGTTCCTGCACTCCAAGTGCAGATGTGTCTCTTTTTGCAATTAACTACTAGGGAGTAATAAGTACAGGGGCACTCCATATACAGGTAAGGGATTTCAGTTTCTTCTGTGTGTTCTCCATGCCAACCTCCTTCTTTCCTTTCCCTCACAGGCACTTTCTAAAAGAAGGCACCATTGGTTGACAATGGTAGAGGTAATTTTTGTGGCTTTAAAAAAGTGAACATGGGAAAGACACCCCACCCCCCACCCCCCGCCACACACACAAAAACACAAACCAGTGGTGGAATTCAAATTTTTTTACTACCGGTTCTGTGGCCATGGCTTGGTGGCGTGGCAGAGGAAGGATATTGCAAAATCTCCATTCCCACTCCACTCTGGGTCCAGCCAGAGGTGATATTTGCTGGTTCTCCAAACTACTCAAAATTTCCACTACCGGTTCTCCAGAACCTGTCAGAACCTGCTGAATAGCACTCCTGAAAAAACCCATAAGAGACTCACACAACAGATCAGATTTTTACCTCCCATCTACTATGGTCACAGTCTAGATATGGAAATAGATATTGTGTCTTCATGTTAGTACTGACTGCTGGATAAATCCCTTAAGTTTTCAGAAGCGGGTTGCCTGGTGCCTTAACCATTACACTAAACTGGCTCTCTATTACATATTTACAATTAAGTAGATAAGACAAGAAATTGGAGGATGACATCATTTATTATGATTTTCTTTAGACTTAGCTGAAAGCAAAATGCAACAGCCTCACATCTGAGTTCTGTCACATGAAGCTTTCAGTAAGACATATTTTTTTTTAAAAAAAAATCCATACTCCCTATAATGGAAAACTAAGAGAATAGACACAATGTGAAAATAACTTAATTACTAGGTATTTAAATTATAAAAAATAAAACCAAATTCCATGTTTTAAAATCTGCAATTTCAATTTTGCAAACGATTGTTAATAGTGAGTCACCTACCCTGCTAGCCATCAGTATAGAGATGCTAAGAGATTCCAAACTGCTTTTGAACTTGACCTTTAGAAAAATGGCAGCCATCTTTTTTGATTTCTTTTCAATTCCTTATTTGCCAGTTCTTTATAAGCTTCTGACTTCAGAAACCGTGGGAATGAATCTTTGACCATGAGGCTGTAGATTAATTTTTGAGCATCATCAAAACAGTTGAGAGTTGGTTTCGAAATAGCCTCCATGATGCGCTCTCTGGTATTGAAGTCAATGTTTATCTGCAGGAAATACAATTGTTTATTCTACTAGATATATGAAGGGTTGTCTGGGAGCCAAAAGCAAATAAAATTTGAATCATATCCCAAAATACACTCTTTGATGCAAAGCAGCAGGAAGGTCAGGCTTTTGTTACTAAAATATTGAATACTAATTTTAATTTAGTTTTCTATTCCCCAAAGCCATTTGTCATAACAACACCACCAAAAACAGCAACAGGTTTTCTGGCAAATAAGATGACTCGAAAATTTTCATGCTCGATATGTATGTATTTGTGTCATTCTTTTTCTCACCTGGTTAATATTTGATTATTGAATTTCAGTGTGTATATATTTAAGGTAATTAAAAAATAATCCCAATCTTCTAATATAGAAAGCTATAGAAATTACATTTTCCTGTATTCAACAGAACCATAAAGTCTCTCTCTCTCTCTCTCTCTCTCTCCCTCTTTTTTCGAAAGCCTTCATTCTTACTCCAATTAAAGCTTGATCTGACAGCTGCAGCCTTCTCTTTGTCACACTACCTGTTAAATCACTGAACTTTTATGAACATTAAAATTCTTAGTGTGAATCTGAAGATTTTAGTATTTTGTTTCCAAATCCAATGTGAAAGTTCAAAAGAGAAGCAGAAACGAGACCATTTGATTGAATCAGCTTACTATCGTTGTGAGATAATTGGTTGTATTGCACCCAACTGTCAACAGACCCAAGTCATGTTTAAAAATGGGAAAGCAGGCTGAACAGCATGTTTTTAAACAGAAAATCAAATGAAACTGGTTCTGCCTGTTTAGATATTTTATTTCCCTGCATACGTCAGTTAAATAATCAGAGACAAACTGACCACTAAACTAGAAATCAAAGTCAAGAAAGGTAGGAAGAACTATAAAATGCTTTAATGGATGCTTTTTGGAACAGAATAACTTATACTAGTGACACAAGATAGAAATAACTTTGATTTATGCAATACTATATATCTAAAACTAGTAATAATATTGTTTTTTAGGCTGTTAACTGACCTGAATTGTATTTCCTTTTATTGTTCTATTCCAAGATGATAAGCATGGTTTGCTTGCCTCTGCCCTTGTTACTCGTGAATGTTCTGCTTTTGAATATTTTAATTTTCTCATTGTCTTCTGCTGCGAAGGCCTGCCAATGCATTTTTCTCTTGGGACTATTGGAAAATGTTATAGTGTGGCACTTACTACATAGTCTGATTCATCAACTTGGCATCTACCAAATGTTTGAATTATAATTATCACAATCCCTGACCAATTTTAATATAATATATCATATGAAGAGGGATGTGAAGGCCTTTTCCCCTGGACCCTGGGGATTCTGAACATTGTCGTCAAAACAGATGCAGGATAGTTGATGGTGTATTATCCGATTAGACAATACTGGGCAAAAAAGAACAATAATCTAACTCAGTGTAAAATGGGTTTATTGGATTGTTTTCAGCGATAATTTGCTTTCTGTATTCTCTGGGAACAATGTCTGAATTTCAGTTGTATGGAACACAACCAATATTATGCTCTGTGCAATGAGTTTTTTGACATTTCAGCTATTGTTTTTCCCAGTAACATCTAATTTTGGTTAATCATGCTGAAGATTGTGGGCCCAAATTCATACTGTAGGAGGTTCCAAAATTTTTAATCTGCATGCATGTATGTTATCATCCCCAAATCCTGTATCATAGTAGATCCTCAAAGTTAATGCCACAGAAGTCCAGTTACTACTAGGCAACCATCCATACTTTCATCCTCAAATCAAACTTGAACCCAGGTTGGAAACCTCTTTTTATCAAAGAGAGTCTGGAATACTAATTTAATCATCTGCTCCAGGGCCTTTCTCAAAAGGGAGATTGAAAAACAGAAAATAATTATCTAAGGCACATACCCAAGTCAGTCTTTTTACAGAAAAGCTTTATGTATGCTTCCTCTAGAAGAGTTGGGAGATACTTCTACATTGCTGATCCACTTGGTGAACAGCTTCTGGTAGCTCTTATAAACCAGAACAGTCATTCATTCAAAAAGAATTCACACTAATGCTCATAATCCTTGTTCTTATTTTTAGGTTGAATTAAGAGAAATCATCCATCAATACATGTGGACAGCCACAATATGTGGCTTCTTTGATCATCCACCATTTTGTGTATGAGATGAGCAACATGATCATAATCATGCATAAAAATCAAATGTATATATCCAAACTGATAAAGATATTAATTATTTTTCTTTTGTAAGTAGAAAACAGTGTTTTAAAGCATCTATAACTGGGTTACCTCCTGTGGTGCATCAGCTTGGATAAATTCAGAGTAAATCCTTTGGGCTTTTGAAGCAACTTTAGCTGCTGACTTTGTTTTCTTGAAGTCTTCACAAGCGAGCCAAAATTCAATATTTTCTTCACTGAATTCTGATTTCAGAAAAGTTCTAAATGCATCCAGGCCATCTGAAAAACCAGAAAAAGAACCGGGACACATAAGCAACTTCTTGGTGTGAAAATCATTAAATACACTGAAGAGTATAAGAATAATTTAATTGGCTTTTATTGGAAGAGAACCAATGATTACCGTTTATGGATATGAGCCAGTCATGCCAGATTATGACACTTAACTTGTGTCCCTTTATTCTGGTGAGTGATTACTAAGAGTTAGTGGCCTTTTTATTGGCCATTCTGGAGGGTGAATTTTACCATTTGGACCAAGGGCCTCAAATTCAACCACGATGAGTATTCTACAAAGATTAGTTCATTAAGCCAAAGGCCAGATAACCACTAAAACTTTTTCATTCACTGATAGACAAATTATTCTAAATTCTATCAGTCACAGTCAATCTGCCCAATATGAGGGATGTTGAGTGCTTCAGCTCAACACCATTGGAAGGGCCATAGCCTGCTTGCTGCAGACAGACCATTTTCCAAAGGGAGTTTGAACATATTCATCCTCTCTCTTTCTCTCTCCCTCTCCCTCTCCCTTTCCCTTTTCCTCTCTGTCTTGCACACACACACACACACACACACACACACCCCTCTTTTGATCAAAGTTCCAAACTTTTTGTTAAATAAAATAGTTAGCATCTTTGAATCAGCCTTAATTCCTGGTGACTATATGGACAGGTCCATAAGTTTGCATGGCAACATTTTCCAAAATTGTTCAATATTTGCTTGTTGCTAAGAATGAAAAGGAGTAAGAGATGTACAGTCACCCAGCTGGCTTTCATAACTCAGGCCAGACTAGGTTATAATTGTGTGTTCCATAGTTACTCCCAGTAGCAAATGGTTCATGAAAGCCAATTTTGATCTCATGTCTTTTCCCCATATCCATGCTTTTGATAGGTAATAATTACACATGGTTGGAAGCTAAAATGTTTTGGTGTTTATCTGAGCATTCCCAAAAATGGGAATCTGATCTGACTGATGATTAGTAAATCAATTTTTAGAATTATAACAGAAACAAGATTTGTTTAGAGGAAATACAGTATAGGAATAGGCAAAACATACCACCTAGCCAATACAACCTATCAGTAGGAAAGTCCAAGAACATTTGTTGTCTGCAAGTGTGCCTGGGCAGAAAGACAGAGGGAAATGGCTAGGGAATTGAATATCACGTATTTTAAAGTTACTGAGGTTGAAAAATACAGTCTTAAACAAAAAACAGGCAGAGTGATAGATGGATAAAGTGGGGACACAAGGTAAATTAGTTCAAGATCTTGAATACGTTGTGGTTTTGACTTCTGTGTTGTTTTATATTAAATTGTGGTTGTTTTGTTTATTGCTTACTTTGTTTTGTTTTTAATTTTATGTTAATTTCCCAGATTAACATACTGATACAAATAATTCAAACTGAGAATCCTTTACTGTCTATTTACGCACCCTACTATCCCTGTGTGATCAGTGTACCATGAGGTGCTGAAGAATCAATAGCCCTAGATCTAGACCTCCTATATATATAATTTGGGAAGCTACTGCAGGGCTATCCAGAGAATTTCAGGAGATTTCTACTTCCTTATTGAATCTAAGTGAGATCTGAAATGAGTCATTTGTTTTGTTTTAGAGTATTTGTTCTTTCTTTGATCAGTCAGTTCAGGAGTTTTCAACTGGGAAATATTGCATCAGCAATTTGGGATATCTGTGGTGTGCAAAATAATTCATCCATGTCCTTTGGGACTGAAGACTTTTTCTCTAGTTATAATCTGAATTAGATATTGGAGTTCCTTTATTAGGACTTATTTTTATGACAGGAATTATTAGTATATAATTTTTGTAAGGCTCTTGTGGAGTGTTTTTGTAGTATCTCATACATTTTGTTTTTCTATAATTAAAAGACAATGATGTGCTCTATAAAGTTTTGGTCTGCAAAGTGGCCTTAATAAAGCCGATGTTGGTCTGCTGGTTATTAACATCAGGGAGGAGAAGAATAGCGATGTAGACCAGGTTTGGAAATATATATAGCTCCTTGGATTTCTTGAGAGGAAAAATAAAAAAAATATGATGAAATATATGATGAATGGGATGGGATATGAAATGGAATGGAATGGCATGGCATGGCATGGCATGGCATAGCATGGCATAGCATAGCATAATCTTACCTTTGTTAGCCAAAAGTGTATCCACAGATTCCATCCATGACATTTTTTCCCCCAGGGATGATCTGTAGAAACAACATTTGCTCTTGAAATTATCATTATGAACATGTAGCATTTTGCCCTACAGTTATTTCCTCATAGCTCATGGGATCTAAATTAAGATATTGTTCTTGACTTTTTTATCTTTCTTGTTTTTTCCCCCTTCATGCAGTATTCTTCACTAAGGCAAGAAGAACCAGAGCAAAATCACAGTGTTAAAGATGTGGATGTTCCACTGGATTTCCACTGGATTTCTTTTTTCTTTTGACATCAGCTAGTCTGCTTATTACTCTTTCTTTGCTTTCTCCTAAATACCCCAATGGTATTTAATTATAATTAGCTAGCTATATTTAGTAATTATAAGGATTCTCCAGTGCAGGTCTTCAAGGAACATTAATTAAATATAAAATGTCTCAATAAAACACATATTTGCCATCATGGAAGAATGGTTGGTCAAATTGACAAAATTAGTTGAGATGGACAAACTGATTTCTTTGATTAAAGAAAAGAAAACATCAACTTTTTTTGGTTTGGAATCCCCTTATGGACTTTTTCTGTAATTTTTTTTTTTTAATTAACTTGTGATTTATGGTCTGATGATTAAACAGGATATATATATAGACAGAAAGAAGAAAGTCATAATGTAACTTTAGGAGAAAGAGGTTAAAATATATCTGTACTTATAACAACTGTAAGGAACACCTGAAGTTACTTCTGTGTATTTTCATATCTTTCTTTATATCTTTCTTTTTTCTATTTTTTTTTCTTACTGTGCTTTTAATTTTCCCTATTGTTTTTCACTGTTTCTGTTCTAATTTAGTCTGCTTTGGTTCTTATTATTGCTTTTAATGAAAATTTTGTTCTACATGCTGATTTACCTTGGGATAAAGCCTATTAAACACATTAAATTTGATATATGTTTGGATAGGCATGGATTCCCCAATCTTAGAAGGAAAAAAAGAAAAGAAAGAAATTTAGTGTTGATGCCATGTGAAATGATTGCACAAATGAATGCATCATGTAATTTAATATAATATCCAGATTTCCTATTCAGGAGAGAGTCTTGTTAGCTGATAAAGAGGGGAAAAAATAGAAGGAAAGGTTTTAGTGACGTTTCAGCACAGAATTGCTCTATGCCTTCTCGACACTGAGTGGGCTGCAGCCATTAATTCATATGATTCTTTTGCTAGTGAGAAGGTTAATAGCTTCTCACTATTGGCTTCTCCAACAGCTTTGGCTAGTGTCAAAAAGGTTATAATGCTAACACTGGATAATAAATGGGCTTTGTCTTAATCCCTTACATGTACTGCTTTAAAAAAAAAGCTTCCCAGTTTTGATTCTCAACAAGACTTTGATTAAATGTTTGTTAAAAAGCAGTAACAGAATCCCTCTCTGTTAAAATCTAGTTTAGTGTCCTGTCTGTGTCAGAAAAAGAAAGAAAACCTTGTCTTCTTATTCCAACTCCAAGAATCTAATTAGTTCAATATATTCCAGCTCAGGTCAGATTTATCTAAATCTAAGATCTTGTCAGGGCAAAATAAGATCTTTTCCAAGCTGGTTAATAATTTCAAGTGCTTTTTTCTTCTTCAAAGAAGCAATCCCTTGAGCTTTGATATATGTACCACCAGCTGCAGACAGAGAATTTCCGAGAACCTGAAGAGTTATTCAGAATCCCACCGATACCTGCAACATATTCATTACAGTAGTCTTTGCCCATGCAATGTTTCCAAGGAAGAGCTGTTAATCTATTTCAAAGTCTACTACAATAGTTCAGCTATCTATTTTTTTAAAGTAGCCTATTCCCTAGGAAGCAATGTTTATTATTAATAGATCCCCGAACTTCTTACAAGACAGCAGAACAAAGGGCAATGTGAAGATCACTCTTATGTTAGAACTAAATAAATTTTTAACCTGCCCTGACTCATTGAATGGTAAGGCAGTATTCAAAAAGCATGATAGCCCCAATACAGCAGAATACAGAACAATAACATGGTAAATAATATTGCAATTCTTTAGAAAACAGAACTGGTCCAAAAAAGAAAACTAATTTAAAAATCCAGAATAATATTTTTAACTGCACTAAAACAATAGCAATATGATTTTTCTTTTAGTGATGGTGAAGGTAAGGGCATTCCAGAAATACCTCTCAGTTTCTTAAAAATGCTCTATTTATAGATCACATCACCGTTCAATCCCTGAGAATACTTCATTTTGCCATAGATATGGCAGGAGCTATATAGGAGTTCATCCATTCACAGTATTCCTCCTCACCATTATTTTTTTGTGCACTCAGTTATTCCTATGCATAAGGGCTGAGCATCAACTTTTCATGGGTAGAATGAGTCCATGCTGATCTGCATGAATACAAAACCAATGCATCTAAAATACTGAAGAATCAATGCAGATCAGAGGTAGATAACCAGAGGTGGGTTTGGTTTGGACCGGTTCAGGTGAATCAGTAGCTCCAATGATCAGCTGGGAGCAAACCAGTTCTCTCAGACAATCAGCTGGGCCCACCCGCCTGCCCCTATGCTTTAGTTATCTTTATCTTCACAGCTGATTAGCATGGCAGAGCAGATTGCAGAGCCTCACCTGTTTTAATTCCCAAACACTAATGCAGAAGATAATTTTTCATTTATCTGTGCATGCGTGAGCAGCGCACCATCACCAAACTGGTGATTTTCCACTAAACCGGAAAGATCCCACCACTGTGGATAACCAATATTTCCTGGCACCCTAAAATTTAATAATATACTAATAAATTTTGAACAACATGATTTTCACTCAGCATTGAGTTTGGGGAGCAGTTTTAATACTAGGGTTAAGAATGCACATCCCCATAAGCAAAATTTACAAAATGTGTATACACACTGAATGAAAAACATGGGACAAGAATTTCCAATCCATCTACTTCTATCGTATCTTCAGAAAGGCTTCACCCTTCATGCAGATTCATGCAGCCAATCTTGAGAGAGATGACTTCTTGTTACACCAACAGGCAAATTTTTACATTTAGTCAAGTGCATTTTTTAAAATTGTGAATAATTTGCAACACATTTGGGAAAGTTAGGCTAAAAAGTAAAAAGCAAATATAAAGGAAGAAAGATCAATCTATAGATGATCACATGCTACATTCTTCTTTTTTTCTCTCTCAAAAAAAAAAAATCAGAAAAATTTTGAAGTGCAGAAGCTTATTTGTTTTTCTGTTTGTTCAATTTAAATGGCTGACCATATCACATAAGCAACTCTTAGTAGTGAACAGAGTTAAAATATAATAGCACTTAGACTTATATACTGCTTCACTGTACTTTATAGCCCTCTCCAAACAGTTTACAGAGTCAGCATATTGTCCCCAACAATCTGGGTCCTCATTTTACGCACCTCAGAAAGATGGAAGGCTGAGTCCATTTTGAGCTGGACCAAATCGAACTGAAGGAATATATTGAGTATGAAAAGGTAATGCTTAGAAAGAAAAAGAGTAACATTCAAAAATATAGGGCAGTGATGACTTTTTCTTTTTTCCTTTTAAAAATATATTTATTAGAATTTTAAAATACACTAAAATTATAGAAAATGAAAAGAAAAGAAAAAGAAAAAAGGTAGGAAATAAGGAAAAAAGAAGATCAAAGAGGAAAGCATAGAAATTTGACTTCTACCCTTCTTATTAAGTAAATGCAATCTTACTCTTCATCCCTTTCCAGCCCCCAAATCCATAAATTATCATTTCAGTCTTTTTTTCTTTTCAGCAAAATGTCCATACAAATTGGCCTGCAATACTGCATTCTAACCTCTGTGCCTCCTATCAATTGTGGTGGCACAGTGGTTAGAGTGCAGTATTGCAGGCTAACTGCCTACTTCCAGGAGTTCGATCCTGACCAGCTCAAGGTTGACTCAACCTTCCATCCTTCTGAGATTGGTAAAATGAGGACCCAGATTGTTGGAGGCAATATGTTGACTCTGTAGACTGCTTAGAGAGGGCTGTAAAGCACTATGAAGTGATATGTATGTCTAAATGGTATTGCTATTGCTATTCTAGTCTTTTACAGGGTATCATTTTTAGTGATTTCAAGTGAAGAAAAATTAAGAAAAAATTGCAGTTTGTTTAGATGACTACTCAGGAGATAACAATTTCACATCATATACTGTATAGCATCTCCTTTCCTAATTTTTTTTTCTTTCAAGAAAAGAAAAAAAAAAACTTTTGAAAAAACAACTCACTTTATTGGCATGTTTCACTGTGCCACTTGTCCCAGGTAGCAGTAGCTTTTGCTTTCTGGTTGATTCTGTGAGAGAGATATAATTTCAGAGGAGGAATATCATAATTAGCACACCTGTAATTAAAAAAACTGGTTGCAGACTGGTATTCAACATCTACAATGTTTTTAAAATAATATTTTCTTAATCATAGATATAACAATAACAAATTATTTGATGCAATAAAGGTAGATTGTTTTAGATGGATCTGGATATCAACAAGATTCAAAGGAAAGTAGTGATTATCCTGTCAGAATAAATGTAGACATTCACAGAATATTTTAGTGTGAAGAAAATGAAGATTTGAAAATAAGCAGAAAATTATATATATATAGTTTATTGTCATTGTACGTGTATACAAAGTATACCCATACAACGAAATTCACATAGCACCAAGCCCAACACATATGACAATCCCCAGACACACCCCCACCCTCCAAAAATCCCCCATCCCTAAACCACCCAAGCATCCACCCAGCAGACTAAGTAATGCTGTCTAACAGCTCATTGATGGTGACCCATCAAATTAAATAAAATTAAATCATAAACCAAAGGAAAATTAAATTGTACTGAAGATTTTACACATTCTGCCTCCCTTTTTTTAAACACAATACTCCAAAAGAGCAATCTCCACAGGAAATGGTTTGAATCATATGCTTCATATAGTCAGTGGCCAAGCAGAAGATCCAATCAGTAGCATTGCTGGAGGGAAACTTTGTGGCTAAAATCTAGGGTTCCACTTTGTACTGATATCTAAAATGCCCCATGCCATGTTTGCAGTTTTAAAAGTTCCTTTTTGTTTGCTACCCTCTATAATACCTAAATTTTTTTTGTCCCTGTTTTTCTATTTTCTCTCCAACTTCACCCAACTGACAGATTTGGAATCTCTGGAAATGTATAGTCAAAGTAAGTAATATTTATAAAAATCTAGTAACCTGAAAAACAGCAGACTGACTCTGCTTGGATAGACTGCTGTGGGTAGATTTAGGCATCCAGGCAGTCCAATTGGAGAGTGGTTTGATAAACAGCTCAGGATACCAGTTTTATCATAGAGCTTTAAAGATGCATGCATGCATAGAAAATTCTTCCTGCAACAAGAAGTTTTACAGTTTTGCATGCAATGGAAATGGGATAGATCCTATATGTGAGGGCAAATAAATGGAGAAACAGAGTTTTACTCTGTTATTTTAAATAGAGTGAGAAGTGAGTGTTATTAATAACTGTTGAGCTGAAAAGTCAGTGTTGGTAAATGTTTTGAAGGTCTGTAGAGGCTCAGAGCTTCCAGGGACTGCATATGGCCCTGAGGCTTCCACATCTAGTTTCAACCCTATTAGGTCTTTTTCCATGGTGGATGAGAAAATAAGTGGGAATGGGCTAAGGTAGAAAAAGTGTCTCGCATCAAAATTGTGCTTAGGAATAGAATGAGAGACCTTGGTGTGACTCATGACATTGATGGGGAACTTTGAGGAAAGGGAAGAAAAGATGCTACTTAGGAGACAATCAATAAGAGGGGTAAGAACCCACAGTCATTTAACTGTCAGAGAAAGAAAGTGAAGAAGTATCTGTTCTAATAAAGTAAGCAGTTGAGAGTGGAAGGCAGGATGTTTGTGCTTCAGACATCCAAGAGTCTGTTATTATAGCCTTACAACAAAGTAGATTTAGCTCATCTAGTCATGTTTCCTGTCTGGATTATCCAGGAAAGGTGACACAGTTTCCCTATGTTTCAACTAAGGATATGATTACTTCACAGCTGACGATCGTACTTTTTAAAGACTCAAGCTTGGGAGGCTTAACAGTAACTCTAACCCCGGAGTTTCAAACTGGCAGCCAGAGGGCCGGATGTATCACTTGAAGGCTACACCTACCCCAGCTCCATGAAGGGGAAAAAAATGTCACGAAACATCATGTGATGGCAACATGATGCCACAAGTTTGACACCCGTATTTATAATCCTGTCCTTAACTCTATGACATCATTTGTAAAAAGCCTTTTTAAAGACATATAATGCAACATATATGCACGTGTATATAAACACATAAACTATGTATTTAACGTATCAGTGGTGTAGCACCCTTACTTTATTCTTTTTGCTCCTAAACAGCAGAAAATCATATTGCCCAAAAGGTGGCTGTTAGCTGGATACACTTGATGGAGTATCTAATGTCATATGAATTCCTAGACTCCAATCAGTGTTGAATGTATCATTTTACAAGTTGCAAGCATTTCTGCTTGTTTCTCTCCAATGTCAAAACAAAAATGCTCAATACGGTGTTCAAAAGAAATGGAAAAGTAGGAGCAACACTTGATTGATAGGTTTATACAGAATTTACTAAGGGTTTAAGCATGGCTCTGATTATTCATAGAATGTAACATCACCCACCTCCAAAGAAGGCTGTTATTAGTGATTATCCAGAAAGCCTGATTGACATCACCAGGTAATCTGGCCTCAGTTTGTGTTGTGCATTCTATTTACATCCTAAAAGCCAAACATAGTAAAGCATCTCTCTGCTGCTGGCCCAAAGCAGGTGCTCCTCATCTGAGGAAAACATATTGTAAGGGATGTTGATTATTCCCTCTTGACTTCCATCCAATCTTAATGCAGAATATGATAAGCTAAAGGTAAACCCAATAAGCTTGTGTAGCCTATTATTTAGCTGTGACAAACTAAATTAAATCAATCAGCAAAAGAAATTTCTTACTTAACCTTGAGTCCTAAAAGAAACATAAGAGTAAGATGAAGAACAACCTCAGGCAAAAAAGTAATTAGCAAGAGGAAGAAATAGACCACATCTGGTAACTTGACCAGCATGGGGTAGCAGCAGTGTTGAGAGAGAGAGAGAGAGAGAGAGAGAGAGTTTTAAAAAACTCTTAAATACTTAGACTCTACACCATTTCTTGTATTTGCAGCACTATATAATGCATTCTAGAAGCTGAAAGACAGTCATGAACATACTAATGTTGTATGTGCAAAATAATACTATAGCTGTGAAGCCACAATGTCTGAAGTGTTTAAGCAATTAGATATAAGGTTTGGAGATGGATAAGGGTCTTTTTAAAATATAGTTTCAGTGTTTGTTGAAAAGTAATCTAATAATATAAATATAAATTGAACACATACATATGCGCATATGTTTAGCGCATTCTTTATTTTGTAGTTAAGACCTAAAGGCTTACTTGTGTCATTCTGCTTTACAGTAAATTATTACTCTAAATTATTATAATTATTACTGTTTGGTAATAACTGGATTTTTTAAAAAAAAAATTAATTTATATACCGCCCTTCTCCAGAGACTCAGGGCAGCTTACAATGTGTTAAGCAATAGCCTTCATACTTTTGTATATGCCTGCTTAGCCCCCCAAACGGTGTTCTTTTTTATACAAAGTCAGTTTATTGCCCCCACAATCTGGGTCCTCATTTTACCTATCTTGAAAAGATGGAAGGCTGAGTCAACCTTGAGCCTGGTGAGATTCAAACTTGCAGTAATTGCAGGCAGATGGTGTCACTTTAACACCACTTTAAGCTGCTGTGCCACAAAGGCTCTTATTTATTTAATAGTCCAGCTCAGTCTCCTAAAATTGTAACTCCCAACTTTTCATTCCGAAGCATGAATTTCTTCAATTGTGCAGATTCCTGAATTTCTCCCAGTGTCAGGATAATATACCAAATCATAGCATTTCTTCAATCCACTGATGAAGGTTCTCTCTTGTACATCAACTTGACTTGATGAACAAATTGATGATCAGTATGATAGGAAATGCTATGCAATGGCACTATTTTCTAGGTTGTATAGGATGGTTTTTTTTTTATTTAATGTTTTTTTTTTCTTTCTTTGCAGGTGAGATGAGTTGCTTTACCCATTCTTATCAGTGACTGGGATACAAATGGTAAAGAACAGGGTGGTATTCCATCTTTATTTTACACGCAAATGCTAAGCAGAGAACAAGCTGAATTTTATTTCAGCACTGGACAGCGTCTTCCATTAAAATGGTAGGTTGTCAAGTTTGTATGTCGCATCTTTTTCTCATCAGTATTATATGTTCCATAAGGAAATTTCCTCCTTCTGCCAATTGAGGGAATTGTATCCATTTTTATTCATCACTTCCATAGTCGGTCTATTTGACCCTTCCCTAGCATCCATACAAGAAAAAAAAATCCTCACTGTCCTGAATTTGGTTATGACTTGCATCCTATCATGTTTGACAGATACAGAAAGAGAGAGAGAAAAAACATTCTATTCAATTGCTGAAACACTTATTAAAACAGTTTCTGCCAGGGCACCTGCAAATTGCTACAAAATGTCATTTTCTAAGAGACTGGGAATGGATTCTTCTTAATTTGTCAATTATGCCTGGAATAGCTCTCATTATAAAGGGGTTTGGAAGTTATCAAGTCATAGCACTCCAATCAATCAGACACTAACAATGTCTCTCATTTCATTTGTCATCCTGGACCATTTGAGCTTTTTCTGTTATTTTTAATTTGAGGATTTGTCATACTTGGGCTGGATTTTTTTTTCTTTTGAAGGTTGGGAGGAAACTATAAAGTACCCTTCTTGTTGCTACATATCTGTGCATTTGACCTAGGAAAATATTTTCTTGTAAACTGACCAGAGTTGTAAACTTTACAAATAGAATAAAATCAACTGACCAACTAATTAATCAATATAAATTGAAAGTTTAACCCAGCATTCAGTTTCTTGTAGTGATCAGCCAGATGTTTCTAGGAAGTAGAAGCTGATTCTCATTCTATATTGTTCAGTATGAGATTCCCTATATAAATCATAAGTAATATTTATTCATCTGATTATGACTACACTTATTAGTAATTTATTATCATTTCTCCCTGTTTGGTTGCTTTATTTGGGATTAAGGTTACAAACCAGGTGAGATCTTAAAAACATTCAGCTATCAAAAGACACATAAAATGATGCAATTACAAATACGAATATTTATACAAAATGACAAAATTGCTCAGACATTAAGTCAGTAACTTCTTTTTGATTTACAATTGGGGTAGAACACATTTTTTTTCAGCAGTATGCAATGAAAGCATGCAATTTATGATGGGAGGCTGATGACTTTTTCTCTTTCTTGAACCTTTTTTACTGGAGGATGGAGCAGACTGAGTTTTAATAATTTCATTATCTGTATTCTATTGCTAAGTATCCCAAGCACTCTTTCTACTGGAAAAGGTAATACTTAGCATTAAATAGTATTTATATAATATAATAATGTAATATAAGAACTGATGGTTAGAGTGCAGTACTGCAGGCTACTTCTGCTAACTGCTGGCTGCCTGCAATTTGGCAGATCGAATCTCACCAGGTTCAATGTTGACTCAGTCTTTCATTCTTCTGAGGTGGGTAAAATGAGGACCCAGATTGTTGGGGGCCATATGCTGTCTCTGTAAACTGCTTAGAGAAGGCTGTAAAGCACTGTGAAGCGGTATATAAGTCTAAGAACTATTGCTACAATATAGTGTAGTATATTGCAGTGCAGTGCAGTGCAGTGCAGTGCAATGCAGTGCAATGCAGTGCAATGCAATGCAATGCAATGCAATGCAATGCAATGCAATGCAATGCAATGCAATACAATACAATACAATACAATACAATACAATACAATACAATACAATACAATACAATACAATACAATACAATACAATACAATACAGAAGTTAATGGATTCTTCTCTATCTTTCCCAAAATAGGTTTAGGATATGAGACTTGGCTACTACTCCCTTTCCCATAAATGTCTGTGAAAAACAGCTAAAATATCTTCCTTGCCAACCAAGCCTTAGAATATACTCTGCATATAGTACTTAGAGCCATAGGCAGTTGACTTTGCCAGATAGGTAGAAAAATATTTCAAAATTCAAAGCCTTACTTGTATTGCCCTCAGTACATTGTACATTCAGTACATTCAGTTTTGTCAACTGCTTAAGAAGTGTTCCTTCACTCAGTTTCTGGGAACTTTGAAAGTGCAGGGTTTCAGGATTGCTTTGAGCATTTTGTGTAAACCTGAGAGTACTGCAAATACATCAAAAAGCAATATATGGATTTGGTGACATTTTCTATTGTATTTTAAAATAGTTTTAATGTGTCTCAATGGGTTGATGTGCTTGTTTTTATTATTAAAAATGCTCCTCTGATTTTGTGCTTTATCTGCTGAAAGATTGTTGCAGTTGGAAGGCTGATTCTTTGATGAAGTCCAGCATATAAATGAAAATTAATAAAAGATTCATCATAATCACCACCACCACCATCAATAATCATGTATCTGCTAATATAGAAATATGTCCTCTTTCTATTCAGTAGGGCCTATCTTAGATAATTGGGTGCATTGGGTTCTCATTTAAGCTTTTTTTTAGGTTCCATCATGCAAAAGACGTTGTATGATTTGTTTATTGATTTCCCAGTCACTTGTCATTCTTACAGCCTTGGCTTCCTTAGTATGCAGAGCAAATGTATCAGAAATGGTGGTGTTCAATAAGACAATAAGCAACACTAATCATAATGAATGAAGAATAGCAAAGTAAGATAAAGGTTCCCCCGCACATGCGTGCCAATCATTTCCGGCTCTAGGGGGTGGTGCTCAGCTCTGTTTCTAAGCCGAAGAGCCAGCACTGTCCGAAGACATCTCCATGGTCATGTGGCCACCGTGACTAAATGCCAAAGGTGCAAGGAGCCCTGTTACCTTCCCACCATTACATTTTTCTACTTGCATTTTTTACATGCTTTCAAACTGCTAGGTTAGCAGAAGCTGGGACAAATAACAGGAGCTCAACCCATTACACGGCACTAGGAATTCGAACCTCTGAACTGCTGATCTTCTGATCGACAAGCTCAGCATCTTAGCTACTGAGCCACTGCGTCCCTGAATAGCAAAGTAGAATTGGCTAATAGACATTCATATTATATTTTATTAAAATCATCATGAAATTTTTACTAAAGGATTTTGACCTGGCATTGCAAAGACTGTACAATTACCATCAGTTATATACAGAGACTATTCTATACTTGGGAATATGTGACTTCAAATACTAGCCTATAAGTCATATAGAGGACCCAGATTGTGGGGGCAATAAGATGACTTTGTATAAAAAGGAACACCGCTTGGGGCTTAATGCATTGTAAGCCGCCCTGAGTCTTCGGAGAAGGGTGGCATATAAATCTAATTAAATAATAATAATAATAAAAAAGCCCTACTAAGCAGGTATAGGAAAGTATGAAGGCTATTGCTTAATGCATTGTAAGCTGCCCTGAGTCTCTGGAGAAGGGCGGCATATAAATCGAACCAATAAATAAATAGATAGATAGATAGATAGATAAATAAATAAATAAATAAATAAATAAATAAATAAATAAATAAATAAATAAATAAATAAATAAATAAATAAATAAAAGCTTTAAGTTAAGTAAGAATACTGTAAATTTAAGTAAATGCACATTCATATCCACTGAAGAGTAGCTAGAAGTATTACCCATTAGAACATGGGAGGGCCATCTCTTTTCAGTTCGGAAGAAACTCTTTCAGGGACAGTCTTTTGGGACTGCATGCAAGTTATGAATAGAGCCAAATAAAGTTGTGTTTGAGATTAAATCCAGAATGACTTAGTTCATTCTTTTTCCTTTATTCCCAATACCCCGTGGGCTCTCTCATTCTCTAATATTCTCTATTCACTCTCCCAAACAGCATGTTGTCTGAGGCATGAGCAGAAAGATCTTACCAGAGGTCTGAACGTGTGGAACATTTTTGAAATTGTTTTTAAAGCTGCTTGTAATTATATGAAGCAATCTCATTTTTAATATAAGTATTCCTACATTACAATAATACATTAGAAAGTCATGGATCTTTGTAGCCAGGGGTGAAATGCTAGTGATTCGGACCGGTTCAGTTGAACCAGTAGCGGCAGTGGCATGTGGTTTGGAGAACTGGTAGTGGTGGCAGCACGAGGCTCTGTCCACCCGCCTGGACGTTGTTACTTCCTGGTTTTAACCAGGAAGTAACCTGTTTTTGAGCTTCTGCGCATGCGCAGAGGGTCCAAGCACACATGTGAAGTGAGCATGTGTGCACAAAGCATGCACTTCCAAACCAGTAGGGAAGGTAAGTAGATTTTACCCCTGCTTGTAGCCTACCTGTACTTATTCAAAAATGGCTGGAGTTCCTTACTGGCACCTGGATATGTGATGAGAAAATATTGTTTTTGCAGTATAAGCCTATATATTTATTTCTTGATATGAATTACATGATACACAATGCTTTTGCCTTGTCAGGATTCCAATTTATTTTATCAGTCTTCATTCAACCCATTACTGAATCAAAACACTGAATCAATATTGTATTTTTCTAGTGACTAAGACAAATAAAAATAGAGTTGGGTGTTATTAGTCCAGTAGCATTTCATTTAATTGATAATATGCAAGATGACTGTAGGATCAAGGAATATTTTCAAGGTCATAGCCCTCCTCAACACTCTTGATCATCTCAGTTATCAGATAAATTAAGATTATTTTGGGAGAAATCTGAATATGAACTGAGTCTAGATTCTCTGCTTGCTCTGTAAGACTTGAGGCCTTCCATTTTTCTCAAAGAATCGTGCTCAAGAAGGCTATTTTAGAGTCTTGGTTATGCTATTTTTGGCTATTTAGAAGTAGTAGTATTTGATTCTACTTCTCAGTAGCATCCATTAGGGCAGGGTTAAAGGCAAAGGGGAAAGAATAATTAAACAGAATCATGGTGTCATGGCAATAGCCCCTTTGTTCATGGATTGTGATGATATGATGCTGCTTTGGTCATTTTGATGACAACAGCAAACTTCTGCATGTACCCAGGCTACTTCTCATATAAAGAATAATATCTTGCCATAGATAATGGATTAGTTGAAAAGTTGATGTTTTTTTGATATCTGCATACCACATAGTGAGGAAAAGCCTAAATGAAGAAACAAGACTACAGTAGACACCTCTAAGGTTCATAGTTGGTTCCTTTATAACATTAGAGGGGACTGTGTTCCAAAGGGTGATATGAGAGAGAAGAAATCTATTTCCATATTCCTGTACAATGTTTCTATCAGCCTCATTCTGTTCAAAATATTTATACTGCATGACCATATATTCCAAGTTTGCTCCTGGAAGCACGAAGCCGAGAACACCAGCCTGAAGATGACGAATGAGACTTCATCGAAACGTCACCAAGACACTTCCAATTTTACGCGGGAGAAGACCCGAATAACCAAAGACCTACATACAAACACCTGCAAAAACCTCAGAATATATATATATGAAAATGAGTTTGGAACAATAGGGCTGTTCTGCTTTATGGATTTTCCTAACATCCATGTTTATATCAGGAAGCTGAATGATTCAGTGCTGAAACTAGATGATATTATGGCATTGTAGAGAGCCTTGGTGGCACAGTGGTTAGAATGAAGTATTGCAGGATCATTTTGCTGATTGCCAGCAGTTCAATCCTGATCAGCTCAATGTTGACTCAACCTGCCATCCTTCCAAGGTCGGTAAAACAAGGACCAGATTGTTGGGGGCAATATGTTGACTCTATAAACTGCTTAGAGAAGCCGTACGAAGCAATATATAAGTCTAAGTGCTAGTGTTGTTGTAAGCTGCCCAACGTTGCTTGACAGTGTCATGAGCAGCGTATTAATTTAATAAATAAATCTTTTCTCCAAGTCAATTATGGATGATATGCAAAGACATCGTTTGCGCAATGTCATTCAAATAAGCTATAATTTCTGATTGTGGCTAAGGAAGTGATTATTATCTACAACATCCATCATAGCCAAGTTTCAGACATCATACTACACCTAACCACAATGCAGATAAGCATGATATGCAATTATTTCCAACTCTGTATGTAATTATATAGGGAAACTGGCAAAGACGATGGTGACAGTAGTCTATTTATAGCTCACTCTCTCCATGCTCACTAATGTAATATTTTACATTAGTAAGTAGAACTCATCTGTTACTGTCACAACCTTTCACTTAAGGTGTTTCAGAAATATTTTCCTACTGAGAGTTCAGACTCAGAAAATAGAAGTAGAGCAACAACATTCTCTCTGCCCCCAGCAAAGGTCAGTTTTTGCAAACCTGGATTTTGGACTTTGGCTATCTTGACAAGTGCAGTTTACCATCCCAAGCATTTCAACATCCAAAGCTATTTCTTTCACAAATCTAACTGGATTCCAATGTCATAGCTGAAGCAACCATAGCTGCTGGTGCGATCACTACACTAGTGCTACTGCTGTAGAGCTTAAGGCTCCCAAGTGAGCATTCAGTGTCACATTAAATTTAATCTTCTGTATCCCAGGAGGCTGATGTTAATAAGATAATGCTGAATGTTGTGGCATTCACAACAGGGGTCAACTTATATAAGGGGAGGTGGACTATGAGAAGCATTTTCCTTTACAGAGCTCAGTGGAACCTGACATCCCATTGAGAAAGTCCTTAACTTATATATACTGCACATCAAGTGGGTTCTGGCTATTGATTGCTGGCATGCAAACAAAGAAACTGCTTTGGTTTCAAAGAACCTGGCCCAAGTACATTATTATTTATTTATTTTTTAAAAATGCTTGTGACCAGCGTCTCATCCTTTTCAGGGTGGTCCCTGCAAGACAGGTTCTTATTTTCAGTTGTGGCATCCTTAGCATGTCGAGGAGAACACACAGACACAGACAGACAGACAGACACAAGCTGTTGAATGGCTATGGAACTGGGCTGTTTAAGCAAGATGAATATAATCATTATTACTCAAACTGACATGGAGGTGGAATCAATAAACACAGCCACCAGAGAACAGAGCCTTGCTAAAAGATCTTCTTACCTAAATAAGATAAGTGATTCCTTCCCACTCTTGGCTTGTTGTTCAAGTTCAGTTTGGATTTTCTTGGATGGAGTTTAGAACTGGATTTCCTTTCTCTGAGGTGACTGTTGGCTTCTCACGAATCCTATTTTAAGTTTAGTGGTTTGCCATTGAGGAATCCATTCCATATCCAAGATAGCCTGGATTTGATAGGGACTGGAAGGCAGTCAAAAGGAAATAACTATACCCATGCAATCTTGGCTATCCAAGCAATGCCAACATAAACTCAAAGGATTAAGACATGGCTGGCATGTAAACTAGGAGAAGCAGCATCTGTTCAAATGGCATGCAAATGCATCATTTGCTAGAGCAATATGCAAATTCCTACTTTTGTCATTGCCTGGCACAGATTGGAAAGAATAAAGTTCAGAGCTGAAAATATATCATTTTTCAATTGATACGATTTATCTTCATGCCATGCCATACCATATCTTGCCATGTTTTGTTTTGTTTTGCTTTTTAAGGAAAATTTACAGGATGCTAGACGCTCAGCCCAAGGGAAGTTAGCAAATTGGAATTTCTTTCAAGCCAAGTGACAACGGCTATGATATTTCTAAAGCTCATGGATAGTTCTCCTGTTTTAGTCAATATAAAATAGGAAATAATCTTGCCTTGGCCTTTGAGTCATCCTTTCTAGTTTAAGAGAACAGAGAAAATAAAGAGTAGCTAATGGGTTTACATATTACATTGTTATAAGCATAATCCTGGTTTGTTACATAAGCATGGGCTGATACACTCAAACCCGGGTTTATACAAAACACGGTGAATCCAGACCTAGGAAATAATACAGCTGGTTTGGATTGATATTTGAAATCTGCTAAAATATCACTATACCATTTTTAAAGAATATTTTATTAAACTCTGGGCAGGTCTGAGATTTCCTAGTTTAGGGCACTTTCATGTGCATAGGTACTATTCCAAAATAGACATTGCTGCCCTGGCTCTCCACAATATTATGCACAATTGCAAAACCATCACAAATTCGGTGAATTACTTTTGCCTGAGTTGTTGCTCCAGAGGAAAAGCTGAGATAACGTTGCAATATTTCCTCTGGAATGGCACAATGACTGATTTTTCAGGGGTGAAAACTCCTGCCTCCCTTTTCCTTCAAGTTCTCTCCTCTGAAGTCAAATACTTCCTTCCCATCCTTTCATGTTGCTTTGTGGGGTAACTATACTTTTTCCCACTGGTAAAAGAAGTGACAAATGTGTGAGGCACAACAAAGAAATAGGCAAGAAGCTCCAATAAAGAGAAAAAAAATGCTTATCTTATTAACATTTCATGAGTCTTAACCTTAAGATATGGAGAAGAGGTCCATGCTCAAAGTATTCAGCATCTATTATCTTAGATAAATAACTTGGAGGAACATTGAGAAGCATCAACATACCATATTTTTCAGAATATAAGACACACCGGAGTATAAGACGCATCTTAGTTTTTGAGGAGGAGAATAAGAAAAAAGCTGATTGTCAGGTGGATCGACCTCCCGGAATAACTCAATCAGCTGTTCCCAGACGTGAATTTTAGGAACAGGTTCCTTGGTTGTGAGCTCTGTGCCTTGTTCTTTTTTTGCTTTTTTTTTCTGCCTCTGAAACATCTGAACTGTTTCAGAAAAAACTTTCCTGCCTCTGAAAGCCTCCGAAACAGAGCTTCAGAAAAAAAGCCTCTGAAGCTCTGTTTGGGGGTTTCTTTTTTGAAGCTTTGTTTGGGGGCTTTTTTTCTGAAGTTCTGTTTGAGGGCTTCTTTTCTGAAGCTTCGTTTCTGATGCTTTTTTCAGCCTCTGAAACGTCTGTTTGAGAAGCTGGGTGGGGCTACATTCGGAATATAAGATGCACCCAGATTTTGACCCTCTTTTTTGGGGGGAAAAGGTGCATTTTATATTCTGAAAAATGCGGTAGATTCAGTAAATGTAACTTATAGGTAACTCTCACATAGTTAAAAGTCTGATTTGAAACCTCCTCTTAAGATTATAGAATAGTTCATTTTCATTTACACAGATGTATTATTTCTACTCAAAGAAACCACAGTATGCCATCTTTATTGCAAAAATAAAGCACTGATCCAGACTGAAAATTCATTGTACAGGACATGATTTTGATTAAATCACTGGTGCTTGTTTCTAACCATATGGGTTTCCATTTAAAGCACAATGAAGAACTTTTCAGCCATTCAGCAATTATTATTTCTGGGCTTCTAAACAACCTGGCAAAAAGAGTGTTTCTTTTCTTTTTTGGTGGCGTTCCTAGCAGTTTAAAAGGTGAATATTTAGCCTCCATATGTATATTCTTTACTCTGTGAATGCTAAATTATTTCCGAAATAACAAATCTTACAGGTGTTATTATCACCTCTTTCTTTGCAGAGCAAAGAAAATGCACTAAGTAGCTCAGTGCTTCAGATAATAGAATCATCACTTGGGATTTCTTTTGGTTCCAAGGTCTCTAAAAATTGCTCTACAAAGACAGATGTGATTTCTTGTTAATTTAAAACACAAAGCAAAAAGTAAAAGCAGATTAACTAAACTTAATACTACCTTTTTAAATCCCAGTCTCAACACTTGCTTAGTAAATAATTAGCTCTCAATTTACTGTAGCTATTTAGCTATTCCAAAGTTATTACACCAGACTTTTAAGCACAAATGTGTCAGTCTCAGATATCTAAAGGCTGCTCATTTCTTAGTTATACCTTTGCTGTCAAACATTATTTGTAAATTCATTTTGTTACACTTTTCAGCTATAAATCCAGCGGTGGGATTCAGTTGGTTTGGGCCGATTCGGGCAAACAAGTAATAAAATTTCTGGCTGATTGGCCCCGTCCCTCCCTTCTCCTCCCCTTCCAGGGTCCCCACACACCCCATTTTGGCTCCCAGGTAAATGCAAGGAAGTCTACTAGGCCCAAAACAGGGTGTGGGGGGTGTGACCCACCGCGGCCCATTTTTGCTCCCAGGAGGCTTCAGGGAGGCCTCCTAGGCCCAAAATGGGGCATGGGGAGGATGCAGCACATTCACCCCATGGCCCATTTTTGCTCCCAGGGGGATGCAGGAGGCCAAGTGCTACCTGTCACATCCCCTGGTCACACTCACCATGGCCACAACCACACAGCCAGTCATTAGGGCAGAGAACCAGTTGTTAAATTATTTGACTCCCACCACTGTATAGATCCAGTGATCCAGTAATGATGAGGCTAAAATTTTCTAGTAAGTATGGTTATTTTTATTGGGATTATTGTAATAGAGATTTTTTTTTCTTTTGGTGACTTTCAGTCAGTTTTTGACTCCTAACAGCTCCCTGGATTACTCCAAGGAGTTTTCTTGACAAGGCTTCTCAGGTTTACCATTGCCTCCTTCCTAGGGTTGAGAGACAATGACAGGTCCAATATCACCCAGTTGGCTTTGGGTTTCAGGTGAGACTAGAATTTACAGTCTCCTGGTTTCTACACCAAACTGGCTCTTACTGGAGATTCTAGCTCTGGTTTTCTCATCATTTTTAGAGCAAAAATATGGTTGTAAATATATAACTTGTGGCCAAATCAACAAATCCAATGGATGAATGGTTCTTGTAGGGACTGGGAGAAAGTATATGGCAGCCAGTGAAGGAGAGTTCAAAGAGGACATGGAGTTAAGTGTCAAAATAATAATTCCAGGTGGTAGATTCTAGATAGCAAGAACTCTTTTGATTAGTGAGGGGAGAGGGAAGGGAAATGCACATGAAAAGTGGTAGTGCTTTAATTGTACACAACTCTCATCTTTACTCTTTTTTTAAAAAAATCCCATTCCCTTGCAGATATCACTGAGCAACTCCCTTTTTTTCTTCCTAGTCTTGTAATCATTCTCTTGAGTGGTATTGCTGCCATGCCTAAATTACACTTCTGCCTTTGGTGCTTTACTTCAATATGTCATCCCATCACTAAAAGTGAAGTATTTGTCAGCTTCCACTCTAGTTGGGTTTTCTAAATGCAGAAAAACTGGACATAGCCAGGAGGATAACTATTTCTGGACCACCAGATGGCAGCTAAGAAATATAGAAAACTCTTGTTCTGTGCCACCATTCATCGGTCATCTGGATCATTTCACTCCTGATCCCATAGCTTTAGTATCTGGTTCCAAGGCTCTGGAGAAAAAGATTGGAAGCACTCAGACTAAACCACAAGGTTGCATCTTCTTACTATAGTATTTCCCTGCAACTTGGTCATTTTGCAGGATCCAATCTGGGTCGGTCACCGGGACCAGAGGTTTTGTATTCTGAGCTTTCGGACTCATGCTAGAGCCTATCTTCAGGGAACTTCTCTCTAGCAGAGTTCTCTAGTGAGCTGTTCTGTATGTGGTATTTATAGTTGTATGTAGCTTTTTAGCCTATCTTCAGGGAAGATAGTTGTATGTAGCTTTTTAGCCTATCTTCAGGGAACTTCTCTCTAGCAGAGTGTGAGCTGTTCTGTATGTGGTATTTATAGTTGTATGTAGCTTTTTAGATGTGTTGATGGCTGGCTTTTAAGTCATTGGCTGTCATTTGCTTCTGCTGCTCAGCCTTACTTGATAGGCTGGTGGGATATCAGCCAGATTTTATTTTCCTGGTCTCCAAGATCACTGCAGATGGGAACTACAGCCAAGAAATTAAAAGACACTTGCTCCTAGGAAGGAAAGTTATGGCAAATCTAGACAGCATATTAAAAAAGCAGAAACATCACCCTGCCAACAAAAGTGCATATAGTCAAGGCTATGGTGTTTCAAGTCGCAATCTATGGTTGTGAAATTTGGACCATAAAGAAGGCTGAGCACCAAAGAATTGAAGCCTTTGGACTATGATGCTGGAGAAGACTCCTGTGAGTCCCTTGGACTGCAAGGCGATCAAATTGGTCAGCCCTAGAGGAGATCAATCCTCTTTAAAAGGCCAGATCCTGAAGATGAAATTCAAATACTTTGGCCACCTAATGAGAAGGAAGGACTCACTGGAGAAGAGCCTAATGCTGGGAATGATTGAGGGCAAAAGAAGAAGGTGGTGACAAAGAATGAGGTGGCTAGATGGAGTCACTGAAGCTGTCAGTGGGAGCTTAAATGGACTCCGGGGGATAGTAGAGACAGGAAGGCCTGGAGGAACATTGTCCATAGGGTTGTGATGGGTCAGACACAACTAACAACAACGTATCAGTACTTCCGCTGAAGTACTGGTGAAGGGCCTGTTTCCCAGGCTTCAATCACTTCCCTGGCTGTTTTTGTGCCTGCTCATCCAACAATCTTAATAGCTACAAAATTGAATGTGTGTCCTTGGGAAATGATTGAAGCCTGAGAAGCAGGCCCTTGTCAGTCAGCAGGAGTGCTGATTTATCACCAGCCTATCAACTACTTAGAAGGTGAGGGTTGGGCAGCACAAGAAAACAACAACCAATGTCTTAAAAGCCAACCATCAATACATCTAAAAGCCACATACAACAGGCACTATAAATACCACACAGAG
The DNA here is from genome assembly GCA_030761175.1 of Masticophis lateralis. Taxonomy (NCBI): domain Eukaryota; kingdom Metazoa; phylum Chordata; class Lepidosauria; order Squamata; family Colubridae; genus Masticophis; species Masticophis lateralis. The sequence continues at coordinate 118,409,646 of JAUDYJ010000003.1, read as the reverse complement.
AACAGCTCACATTCTGCTAGAGAGAAGTTCCCTGAAGAAGGAGAGAAGTTCTCCTTTTGAGAAGTTCAAAAGCTTGGAATACAACACTATGGTCCCAGTGACTGACCCAGATTGGATTCTGCAACATTATTTTGGGACATGTATATTCCCCTTCATTTACTCATCATTTTGACCACATATTTATTTACCAGCTTAATCCTTTACCTGGCAAGTACTGCATTTCAGTCTGTTCATTATCTTGTTTGATTGCTCTTTGGGCATCAAGAAGTGAAATGTGACTTTACATTTCACTTCTTGAAAGATGAAGTTACATTGACATGCAAATGTTAAAAAAAAATAAGTTTCATTAACTTTGAAAGAGGAATGGGTTTTTCTTTTGTTTCTTTTCTTTTGTAATTAATCCTTGGAATCAATATAATTTTAAATGCTGAATTCTTGCAAGTTGCACAAACAATTCTTGCACCAACTTACTGACATACTGCAATTCTGGAGTTTTGCGTATTTGCAATGCTGGCTTGGCCAGCAATTTTCTAGTTCTCTGCTTTTTGCCAAAAGATGTCAGTATTAAGCTATTAGCTGTGTCAAATAGTTGAATCTCTCTGTTACCTCATCAGAGTTTTCAGTCAGAGCCAGTCACATATAGTTATAGAGCACTGAAATAATTTCATTTGTTAGAATTCATGAAATAGTTCCTTCCTATTGTTTACCTTAGCCATCCATGGCTCCCAGTATACCTAAAACCATGCCTCATAGTGTAGGATTTTTAAGTTATTATGCCCCTTTTTTGTTTATAATAAAATAATTCTATTATTATTTAGAGCAATAATCATAAATCATGGATGAAAGAATAAATCAATATCTGAAGCATACATTTGTCATATTTATTTTCTCCCCGCAGCTTTTGTGGCTGCTGCCAAGCAAATAAAGAAAAGCTGCTTAAAAAAATTAAAACAACTAAGCTAAATATGACATGAAATATCATACTCTGGCAAATTTGTATTCTGAAGATGATGCTTCACATACAAGAGGCAAATTGTTTTAAAAAACCACTCTAAATTTTGAATTATTTACGAATCATTGTTTTATGTTTCTGGCTAAAATCACTCTTTGGATGGGAATGATTATACTGGCATTAGATTTCAGAACTGATACCTTTTGAAATTGTAATCTGCTTTATCTTGCTATTTATATAACAACAAGGGAATACAACTCCGACTCTACAACTCTACTGCAAAAAAATAAAATAAAAAATAAGGAGCATCAGAGACGATAAACCAAAACTGTGATTAGTTCAACACTGATTTTATCTTTTGTATCTGTGGGACGCAGTATATAACTCATGTCTATTTGTAAGAGCACCTGCTAGTGCAATGTTTCTCAACCTTAGCAACTTTAGGATGTGTGGACCTCAGCTCCCGGAATTCCTCAGCAAAGCATGGATGGACTAGTGAATTCTGGAAGTTGAAGTCCACACATCCTAAAGTTTGCCATGGTTGAGAAACACTGTGTGAGTGACTCGAAAAATAAAGATGGCAGCTGCAAAAATGCAGTCAAAAGTCCTGCTGCTTTTTTATGTGACACATATGGAAAGAAGAGAGACTCCAGTTATGTGGCTACAGCTGCCATCTTGACTTTCTTAAGCATGCTTAGAGATGCTCCTGGGGTGTTACCCTGAGAAGGAAGCAAGTTTTCAAAACCCTATTGCAGAAGATGAGCAGGGTGAGCTGGAGGGCAGGATTAAATGTGTCATCATTGCACAATCACAAGAGACCCAAATCTGGTCCCCTTATTCACTCTTATCAAGCAACAATTTAGGTAGACCATTAGTAGACCAAATTCTTGTGTATAGGTAGCGAGAATAAACTCTTAGTGCTTTGGACTCAAGTCCTGCTCCTGGTTATTTTTGTCTGACATCTATTGTTTAAACAAAGTGGCTCAAATACATTGGCTAGGTGGCTCAAGTGACTAAGACACTGAGCTTGTTAATCAGAAAGGTCGGCAGTTTGGCAGTTCAAATCCGTACTACAGGTCTCCTGCCTAGGCAGGGGTTGGACTAGGTGACCTCCAAAGTCCCTTTCAACTCTGTTACTATTACTGAAGGACACGTCATCATTTTAGCAACGTGAGAATTCAGAACCTTGGATAAATATTTTTTTTTAAAAAAATTGTCCAATATTAACATTAGACATTATTGTTCTAAGACTAAAATTAGAATTATTCAAATAATACCAATTGCCTTCATACTTGTTTCTTTCTGCTTTTGTTCTTATTCTTCATTAGTGAATATCAGTATAGAGAGAAGGAGGGTGGAGTGGTGGAGGGAAGCCTCCTTTATATTGTTATTCGGAGAATACTTGCATCGTCCACAAAACATTCAAAGCATCTCAAAAATCCCAGACTAGAAAAAGTGTCTGTTTTGTTACAGAAGATCCTTTTATTGGTGGTTCAGAGCACAAAGGTTATGAAACCTAATAACAGATTCACAGACAAATCACTCCATGAGGCCTAATTTGCAGACCCCCCTTTTTTTCCAGTACCAGTAAGGAAACAGATACTAATTGCAGTTCCTATGAATTATTTTAAAAGGTTTAATGAGTATTTTAAAAAGAGAGGACTAGTCAACCATTGTTATGAGAATCTCCCAGCCCCATCAAACAGAAAAGAAGAAACTTAGCATCAAATTCACTTGTCTGCAACCAAAAACTGTGTTTCAGAGCTCGCAGCTGTGTGTCTAAGAAAACAACTTGTCTCTGAAAAGAAGTGGGAAGTTACAAGCTGTCTCCTACTGTGTTTAATAAAATAATGGAGGCACGACTTGATAATATCCGGAACAAGACCAAGACTAACATGATGTTCAAAACCCACCAATACCTGCTGTGAGTTCCCTAAACTTTTCATTTACATTTTCTAAATTAGAGAAGAATCTGAGTCAGATTTTGGTCTCCAGCTGTTTCTTTAAAAACAAAACAAAACCTTTATGAGTACATTTCAATGGTTTACCATTGGTACTGAAATGAGGATTATTTTCTCTAGTTCTAACTAGAGATGTCCGAACTTGCAATTAATTAAATATTAAATTTAACATTCTAAATTTAGCATTCATTATTTGGAAAAAAGTGATGCATGGCCTTATGAGAACATGGGCTATGTAGTAGGTTGTTCTTTTCAAAATCCATGTTTGCGTGTATTTGATGGGATGGGATGGTTAGATTAGGAGATGAGATATCCATGTTCTAATATGTATTCATCACAATCTAGTTTACAGGGTTGTGCTGTAAGGAAAACTAGGAGGAGGTAGTGTCACCTTGAACTCTCAAAATGAAAAGTGAGATATAAATTTAATAAATAAATTGAGTTTGTTTCTACATCTACTTGGTCTACTATAGTTTATTGGAAGATGGAGAAAGAATAATATGAACAGAATCCTTAATAAGCAATAGCAATACCCTTTCTTATATAGCACTCTAGTTGTAATGGAATTAAACTTTAATAAGTCCATGCTATAATGGCTAAGATTGAGTTTGGTGTAGTGTTTAAGGCCCTGGGCCAGAAACAATGAAACTGTGAGTTTTAGTCTCCCTTAGACACAAAGCTAGTTAGATGACCTTGCATCAGTCACTGTCTCAACCTAGGAAGGAAGCAATTACACTAATATTATTCAAACACTTAAGCCACTTCTGAAAATCTTGCCAAGAAAACTGCAGAGACAGGTCCAGGCAGATGCCAGGAGTAAAAACTGTCTCAAAGGCTCTATCTATAATCCCCATGCTAAGAGTCCATGTCCGTAGAGATGTGTGTATCGAAAACTGCAAGGTGACATGTGTATTACTATGATTGAAATCCTGTCCCTTTTGAACACACTTACAAAAAGGTCACCAAACCCATCATCTTATTGATTTTAATCTTGGGCAAGCTAATTAGGAGATTATGAGAGCTGGTCTGCAAAATAAATGAAGAGAGCCAGGTCCTTAGAGAATGTAGTCAGCAAAGAAGGATTAATTATGTTGTTTCTGAAATATTTATTCATATACGACATCACCTTATTATAAATACTGTTTTCAGTATTGATTTAAATGATACAATTATGAATTTACTAGATTTTTTAGACCTATGGGTCTAAGAAGTGGAGTGAAGTGGGGTGAGAGGTTTTTCTAGTTGAAACCCCTGCTTGCTGTATAATTTGCTAAAGCATTTCAGACTGCCAGTGCAAGGAAATTTACCACTTCATGAGACAGCTTGTTCAACTGGTTGACAGCTGTTACTCCCAGGGGAAAATATTACTAGAAACATATACATAAGGTTAAGAACATTCTGGTTTAAGGACAAATCATAGTTAAGAACAGAGCCTATCACAGCAAAATTCGAGTTAAGTACGCAATGGTTCAAGTTCATTACACAATGCTACTTATATAGTATTATAAAATAATAGTGTTCTGGTTTACATACAGATGTGACTTAAATACAGACTTGGAGAACAGAACTTATTCTTAAACTGGAAACTACTTGTATAGCAGTTCCATCATTCAGTAAAAGCCTACAATATTTTTCAGAGTATAAAACACATTTTTTTCCCTCCTAAAAGAGGCTGAAAATTTGGGTGCATCTTATACTCCGAATGTAGCTTTTTCTACGCTTTTTTCAGCCCTAAGGAGGTGCTAGTGAGTGAAGTGATCATGCTTTGTCTGCTCCCTCTGACTCTCAGCTGTGAAGCTTTTCAGCCCTAACAAGGCACTAGCGAGTGAAGCAATCTCTGTGGTTTGCCTGCTTTTCTCATTGCTTCTCTCTCCAAAGATCAGTTGTGCTTTAGAAGCTGTTTTTTATCCCCAAGCACGGAATAAAAACCAGCAAATTAATGTGCTGAAGCTGACCAGACTAAGGACGCTAGCCAGATGAGTACCTGGTAGGCAGATTTTCTTTTCCTATTTTCCTCTCCAAAAACTAAACTGCGTCTTATACTCAGGTACATCTTATACTCCAAAAAATACGGTATGTGTTTTTACTCAGCAATACTTTTCACAGTGTTTAATTGGGCTACTCTATAATAATTATCCTTAGGCTTGCACCATGATCACAGTCCCATAAATGTATTTTTCTATAATAACCGAGGTGGCCAAAATGAATTTATCGTGGCAGCTTAGATAGCTTTTAATTGGATTTCCTGTGTGAGAGAGTGAATCAATACAAGCTTCTTGATCAACAACATCTATTTTAAACTTACACATAAAGGGCAATAAACTCACAGCTCTGATGCAATTTGGCAAGGCGACCAAAGGAACTTTGTTATGGACACAGAATAAATATTTGTTTATGAACAAAATGAATAGCATTTCCCTACTCTGCTTTCTTGATATCACGTGCCAAGGGGTCAAGTGGACAGCTTGGCCAACTGGAGATTGTCAAGTTTTTCTGGCTTCCAGGATGATGGTTGTTATGTTCTGATTGGATAGAATCTACATAAGGTTTCATGCTTCTCGCGGATTGGCTGTCCAGATCATGGGAGACTTAACATGCTGTCGTTGGCCGGCTGGTCTGCCTGGGACTCCTTAAAAAGGCGAGCTCCGGCAGCCCAGCCGGCAGAGCGTAGTCACACATTGCTGAAATAAAAAGGTGCTGAATTCACTTAACGACTCTCGCCTGTTGCCTTGCACCAATCTAACAATGATGAAGTTGGCAGAAGTTGCTTCTTCTTCCTTCTGGAGTCTCTTTCTGGATCACAAAAGCTAGATACCCAAATATATGGACAGAGGTGGTTGCAAAAGGAAGTATACAATCATTGAATATGATCAAACAGAAGCAGGTCAACTTTTGGTTATGCATCTTTAATTTGCATTCCTGCATAGAATGGGAAATTAGATTTGATACATTAAATTTCCCATATGAGGTCTATAATTTTAAGATTCTAGTTAAGGATTTTACTGGGCATTATAGTAGATCTTCCAGCTGTTTACAAAGGACAAAGATTTTGGTTTTGTTTATTGCATGGAGCCCCAGCAAAGCATAATGTCTATTCAAATCTTGGAATAAATCTGGCTTCATTCAGATAAGGTGATCTATTTTCAACAGTTACCAAATCAAGATGTCTTATGGACAACATATGCCAACTTCCGTTTTTCTCTGTTTCTCATTTTTCTAACTTTAATTAATTTCAGTGTAATACACAGTTTGCTGCCAATGACCATGCCATTAATTGTAGACAGTAAGTAGAGTGATGATATACTAGGAAGCATGCTGACTTCTGCACTTCACTATGGCATTAGAAAAGAAGCTAGGTGGGAGAGATGGAGTTATTTAGGCCTTTAAGTTCTCAGCATGTAGAAATCAATCTTCTTCCAGCACATGGGAATATCAGCAGTTTGTTTCCTATTTCTTGGACTTAGCTAAAAGAAGGGCAAAATCTTGTCCATGAGAACAAATTTGGGGGTGTCAAAAAGTCTGTGGACATCTTCTGTCATCCAGGTCATGATTGTTCCAAAGGTGCTTTTTCAAAAGGCAACTGGAATTTCTTTTCTTTTCTTTTCTTTTCTTTTCTTTTCTTTTCTTTTCTTTTCTTTTCTTTTCTTTTCTTTTCTTTTCTTTTCTTTTCTTTTCTTTTATTGGATTTATATACTGCCCTACTCCCGAAGGACTCAGGGCGGTGTACAGCCAACAATAAAAAATACATAAATACAAAATTCAAAACTCAACTAAAACCAGATTAAATAAATTTGGCCCAGACAGAATTAAAACACCCCAAATAATTTAAAACAGATTAAAATTTAACACTAAAAATGGAGAGTGGTTAGGCAGGCCCGCCTGGCGAAATAAAAAAGTCTTAAGAGCGGGGCGGAAGGTGGGCAGATCTGGGATCCTCCGTATCTCCGGGGGGAGCTCGTTCCAGATAGTAGGTGCCCCCACAGAGAAAGCTCTCCCCCTGGGGGCCGCCAGCCGACATTGTTTGGCTGACGGCACCCGGAGGAGCCCCTCTCTATGAGAGCGTACTGGCCGGGGGGAGGCTATTGGTGGTAGTAGGCGGTCCTGCAAGTACCCAGGTAGGCGGTCCTGCAAGTACCCAGGTAGTAGGCGGTCCTGCAAGTACCCAGGTTTCTTTGTTTTTGCTTGATGATTTCACTTCTCATCCAAGAAGCTTTGGGGTGTCAGAAAGTTTAGGCTCAATGGTGGGTTATTATAAACATCTTTTACTGGGATTCCTTAAAGATGAAGTCTATCGGAAAAGTTCTAAATTATCCCCCTTGCTAGTCTGTAACATTGTCTCGCAAAGCATACTTCCTGAAACTTTCATGTGTAAACTGGTTGTACAGAAGTCCTATTTATAAAATTTATTCATTGTATTTACCTAAACTTGTCTTTAAGAGAAAATAATCAGTAATATAACTAAAAAATGTCAGCCAATCATTTTGATGCAGAGACCTAGTTAAATTTGAATTTCAACCTTTGGCTTCTCTCTATGTGACAATTTAAAAAACAAAACAAAAACAAATCACAGGTTATTCTAAGTTTGTGGATCATAGGAAACAAATATAGTTGAGTTATCCTCACATAAACTCTGAAAGTACTTATTTTTTAACAGGCATGGTTTTAAAATGGGAGTTTTTTTTCCTTTTGTTACATAAGGTCGAAGAGTGTAATTTTAGTGATTCTATGTGCTCTCTCGTCTTCTCCTTGTGTGAATTCTCTCCATCTCCATCTTTAATATATAGCATATAACCTCCAGAGTATATAGTCTGAAATCTTCAGATTAATTTATGTACATCTGCAATGAAAAAGGTGAAATGCAGTTAGTATATTCCTAGAATAAAAGGCTCACTTTCAGTAGTATTATTCTGTATTTTCATTGTTTTTATTAATTTAAAAGAATTTTTCTTCCACGTTAGGAGCCTTTAGGTTGGAAATAAAATAATACAATAACAACAATAAAGAAGCAAGAAGGTATTTTCTTACTAAGTGGAGTGAAAGGTCTCAGCAAACAGGCAAGTCTCCCAGGCTTTCAAAAATCCTAGCAGATTGGGGGACTTTCAGATCTCAGGGTAATCCCCATCCCAGGCCCTTGTCATTGATCTCCAATGTGAACTCAGTTTTCACCATATCTCCAAGGGCACTTTGACATGGAATCATTTGCATTCTCTAACCCTTAAAAAGGACCAACTCTATTCCTACTGACTTCAGAATTCTAAGAATTCAATGAATGCAATGAAATGCCGTGAATTACTGTTCTCTATCCAATTGGTCATTTGGAGTTTACTGGGGGTGGGGGGGAATGGTTCATTCAGTTATCTTTTTAAAATTCAGTTCTGCCCAAGCTACTAGTGGTTTTAAATCATTAAAAAAAAACAACCCATAAGCAGTGGTGGGATTCAAGTAACTTAACAACCGGTTCTCTGCCCTAATGATTTCTTCCAACAACCAGTTTGCCAAACTGCTCAGAAAGTTAACAACCGGTTCTAACCCCGAAGTGGTGAGAATTAGCTGAATCCCACCACTGCCCATAAACCTTGATCTTTGCTGTTCACAAAAAGAAAAGGAAATGGTAACTAATTTTTCTCCCTATGTTTTCAGCACATATTGTATGTGTTTTGTTTTGTTTTTACAAAGAAAAATGGATCACTCTAATGGTGTAAATCCTGGAGAGCTATCAAACTTTATTTATTTATTTATTTATTTATTTGTCAAACATGTATAAGATAACAGATATAAATATACATATGGTTATGAATACAGGATAAGGATACAAATAAATGGGGACAGTGGGATAGGGACGTTGGTGTGATTATGCAAGCCCCTTACAGACCTCTTAGGAATGGGGTGAGGTCAACAGTAGACAATCTAAGGTTAAAGTTATGGGGATTTGGGAAAGTAACCACAGAGTCAGGTAGTGCATTCCAGGCATTGACCACTCTGTTGCTGAAGTCGTATTTTCTGCAATCGAGTTTGGAGCGGTTTACCTTAAGTTTGTATCTTTTATGTGCTTGTGTATTATTGCAGTTGAAGCTGAAGTAGACATTGACAGGTAGGACGTTGTACAGATAATTTTGTGTACTATGCTTAGGTCAGACCAAAGGTGGCATGGTTCTAAATTGTCTAATCCCAAAATTTCAAGCCTGGTGGCATAAGGTATTCTGTTGTGAACAGAGGAATGGAGGACTCTTCTCGTGAAATACCTCTGGACTCACTCAATTGTGTTAATGTCCGATATACAACGCAGGTTCTAGGCAGATAAGCTGTATTTGAGAATTGGTCTAGCAAAGGTTTTGTAAGCTCTAGTTTGCAGTACAATATAGCATTGATATGTTACATATCAATACATATCAATATAAGTGTTGTGGCCCACCAGCGGCCTGTGCAGCATTGATATGATTTAACATGTTAACATCTTTGCAATTGTGTGCTTTTTCCAAATCCTCCAATCATGGTTAGGTATTCCACTGCTAGATGAGGGAGAGAAGATAAAGACTTTTAAAAATCCCATCCTTTTTAAGTTACTAGAATTGATTCTCATTTTAAGGACACTTCCACACTGCTTCTTAGGTCCATTCCCAAAAGAAGGGAAGGGGTAGAAAACCCAGCAAATGTCACGGAGTCAGAATTCCTCATCAAAAACTTGCTAAAGTAGTTTGAGAAGTGGGCTGAGATAAGAATTTCCACCTATGGGAAAACAGAATTGTTCTGTGTTTGTAATTTCAATAGTATCATGACTACAAGCCAGCAGCTCCTGGCACTGAGAAAGTTCAGAGCTTTTTTTGAATCAGCACAGAATCGAGAAATCATTTTGAACCACCAAAGACATAAAATGACAGGGTTGTTAGTTTGTACTCTAGCTGCATTTCTCTTCAAGCTATTGTATTTCCAGTATTGGGGTTAGGAACAGAATAATAATTAAAGGTAAGAGTATTCTAAAGCAAGAAAAGAACGAAAACAAAGACACTTTATTTCTTTATTGTTTTGATAATAAAACCCAATCAAAAGTGAGCGGGACAAATAAAGACATTTGATAATCTTCCCTGTCTCTATTGGGTTTGATCTGACTCTCTTGGCATCTTCAAAAATTTTAGAGCATCACTGAAACTTATTCTTAGGTTCTACACAGCCTAGACACCCCATTTCATTTTCTTTGAGGGGTAGACAAGTTGTAGCCCTACCACCATGTGGCTTCCAAGTTATCTGAATGGCAAACAAACACCAATGTAATTTTCAGAGGATTTTCTTTGGGAAATCCAATAAAATGCTTTCTTTTCATAAAATGCTTGCTTCAATAAAAACTCCCAAAGGGAAACAATCACAGCCCTTATCTTTCTGGGGACATTATTAGGCAATTGCTGAGGTTCTCCACAATTTTATTTAAAAGAAAAAAAGTTTAAAAGAAGAGGCTTTAATCATACAGTTCAGCAATCTCAATATATACAGTAATATTGGTTCCATGATGGTTTTATAGATGGGGAAATAGTGATAGTTTTTGTGGAAAGATTACTAGGATTTGAAATTCCACTGAACAAGTAAAGCAGGGCTTGATCATAATTGAAGAATGGGTCAGGGATTATAAATGTATTATTTATTTATTAGTCACATTTTTATGCTGCCCAACTCCCGAGGGACTCTTATAACTTTATAATGTTTCTTATAAAGTGCAGGATAAATGGAAAAAGGGTGACTTTGCTCTACCAGTTAATAGTTCCACCCATTAAACCAATTCCAGTTTCTACACAGACCAGTTCAAAAGCTCCCTTTAATAAAAACTCTCCCTACAGCCTGAGAATATTTTAGATATACTGTGCCTTAGAGCTAATTTTAGAATTCATATCCAAGTTAATAAAGAGGAGGAAAAAAAATAAGCATCTTCAATATTATATGCTCATGTTAAGAAGCAATCAGAGTATAAAATGGCAGTAGCACAAGATATGTGTTTTTAAGTATAATGAATAATGAGCATGTGTTTGTTTCTAATTAAAGAGTGACAACAGATTTTGCAGGGATATGTAAATAAAGAAGAAGACTTGATTTGCGGTTAACATTACATTCCACTCATGTAATGTTACCCCTGAGGGGGAGGAAACTATCCTTATAACACTATTTGAATAGTCCTGGTACAAGCAAACTAGTTAATGATTTCTGCTCAAACCTTAATGGGTAGCATAGCTGAACAGATGCAGCCAAATGTCAGCCACTAAAGAGCTTTTTGAATGCAAAAGGCATTGTTTAGAAAGTGGCAGAAACACCATCAACTGAGCAAAACCTATTAAGCAACAAGGCATAGATTCACCTTTGTGGTAAGCTTGGGGAACATGATGAAATTCTAAAGTAGTAATGAAGCATAGGGAGAAGGGCAATTAATTGGTGAACTCCACTAATTAGCATTCTAGAAACTCCCTTGGAATGACACCAAAGAGCTAAATCATTATTCTGATATAGAACATATATGGGTATACAGTATCTTACCCGAAGAGCCTAATATTTATTTTCAAGGCAACTCTGTGAATGTTGTTTATGGAATACATTACTAACAAGCACAAATATTTACAAACTGAAGGGTAAATGCGAAAATCATAAGCCTCTTGCCTTCTTAACAGGTGTGTCTATGGATATTGGTCATAACAGTACTGTACAAGTCCTGCCTCATTTTTTACATCCATCATGTGTAATACATATAAACAAGGGGTGTGATTTTGGCCATCATTTTGACTCCCCCCTCCTTTCTATAAATGCCTGTGGGTTTTGGGCAAAATTGGAAGCAACCACAGAAGCTCATTCTGAAATCCTAATGGCAGTTAAAAATATGGTAATATTTATAATTCATCTTTATAGCTATAAGAGCTGGGATCCTCTACGGTGCTACTAGGACTGTCCCATTACATTGCACTTCCGTATGGCACAATATTCAACAAAAATATTTTAGTTCTGCAGAATGATTTACAATAGTGTCGTCGGTCAAATTATGTCGACTGGCGACCCCCAGGCGGAGAGCCTGCTCTGTGAGGGCTCCTGCCCTTTGGAATGAATTGCCCCCGGAGATAGTAGGATCCCCAACCTCCGTACCTTTCGCCGTGCCCTCAAGACCTTGCTATTCCATCAGGGGGGGCTGACCATTTAAATGAATTTTAATCAGGTATTTTAATTTTGGGGTTTTTAACTAAATCGGGCCAAGTTGTTTAATACTTTTAAATTATAAATTTATGGTGTTTTGTGTTTTTACTTTGGCTGTGCACCGCCCCGAGTCCTGCGGGAGAAGGGTGGTATAAAAATATGATTAAATAAATAAATAAATAAATAAATAATAGCTCAGTATTGTAACCGCAAACAAAAGTAATCACCTCTTTGGCAGGTGTTTTGGGGAAAAGAGTTGTAGCTGGGAGCCTAGGAATTATCCAAATAATGGATTGGTATCCTCCAATTGTAATAGAATTCAAGTTCCAGAATATATGGACCATTGGGGATGTATCTGTAATGTTATATATTTTATATTGAGGGCAAGTATAAAACTACCTTAGGCGAATAGTATAGTGATTAAAGGCATGAAACCAGGAGACAATGAATTCTAGTCCCATCTTAGAAAAGCCAACCTGGTGACTTTCTCCAGTGTTACAAGGGAGGCTATGTGAATCTACTTCCAAAATCTTGCTAGGAAATCTGCAGGGACTTCTCCAGGGACTTGCCAGGAGTTATCCTTGTTTTCAATGTCAATCAATCAATAACTCTACCTTTCTAACCCTGGGATTTAAAATATAACACTGCAATTTTAAAAGGCTGAAATGATTTATCTACCACTCCACTTTCCTATATCAACATTCCAATTTCATGTATGGCACAGTGATTTTGTTGCTATGACTTTCTCTGATATCCTTTTATGAATGAAATTAAAAACGAAAAAGGTAAAGTTAGTTAATGCTTGCAATGGAAGTCCCAAAATGGTGCCCCACCCCATTTCCCTTTGTCATCTTTTTCATTGGGGGTGGGGAAAAAGCTGAAGAAGACATTTCCATCTGCCAGTTGCAAAACAGAGATATTTCCTCATCCATTAAAGAGTCAGTTGAGATGGTGGCGGTACAAATATGATAAATAAAATAAAAGCAAGCTCTACAACTTTGTAGAAACTTCTAAGCATAAATGCTGCCCTGATTATTTTACTTGATGCAAAATTCTGAGTCTAAATGGCTCTAGATGAGAAGGGGTAACACACATTTCCTTCCCTGCTTTCCCATCTCCACGCTAAAACAATGGAGTTTTACTTCTGAATCAATATGCCTAAAATTGGGCAGAAAGTCTTGCTAGTTTCCAACAAGAGAAATTTAAACAGAAGTGCAAACTGTGCCTAAATGTACTATTGATCCATAGAGGGCAGCTTGGAGAAAAATTGCACAAACCAGAAAATGAGTTTTTTCTAGCTCTGGTAATAGTGCTTATGCTCTAAAGCTGTCCAGAATTTTGACACTAAATCAGTTTACTTCAAAATAATATAATTCATCTGAAATTATCCACAGCAGCAGTTATTGTGTGGCAGACAAGAAAATGCCTTTGAAAAAAGATAAGGACTTAGTACAAATCACAAGTACAAGCATATGAGAAATTTATATATATCTTACCCCTTAACAATATACGTAACTGTAGACCTTTAAAAAGAAATCACATCTAAAGCTTGATGGTTAGTGAAATGGGGTATATTTATCCAATAGGACTCTGGCTTATTTTCTTACAGTGCAGTGCTACATTCCTTGACAATCCTTCAAGGTCCCTTCCAGCCCTAGGAAGCTGCAGTGCCCCTTGTCTTATGGAATTGCACATGGCACTAAATGTGAGTCCAGCTGAAAAACAGCCTTTGCAAATATTTGTGCTGTGGAAATAGGTGCATATATATATATTTTTTAAAAAAATATCCGAGATCTGCTGAAACCCGATGACTGAAGAGAAATTACTTGCCGTGAAAATAATGAAATCTTTGCTGAAACAGGTCAAAACAGGTTATGCCTTAAATGCCAGCAGGTGTTCCAATCCTCCCTTCTGTGCAATAATTTGTCATTAGGCAAATGCAAAGTATACATATGCCTAAATATAGATATTGTATTGCAAATCCATTTTTTTTATTTTGATGATCTTCTTAACTACATTTTTTTTAAAAAAACAACAACCCCTGCTTTCCAAAAACCTGCTGACAAATGTACAAGAAACATATGCCAAAACAATTCAATAACCTTGCAGGCTGAAAAAAAAATGTCTTTGGAAGGAGGACAGTTTATTGATTGTGACAAACTAACCTTGAAAATATCAAAGGCAGAAACCAAAGGAGCATTTTAAATAGCTGACAGATGAAGGAGCTGAGTCCACTACTCTACTTTGCTCAAAGTCCAAGGACTTAGATGTGATCTGATTTATGACTTGACATAGTATCGAGTTACAAATTAAAGCAATATAAATAATTGCACCAGAATCCCAAACTGGGATGGCATATCAACATTGCAGGTGAGTAACTTTGGTGCAAATACTAGTTATTATTTAATTACCATCTTTTCATTAACTGTTAAGCAGGCATTCTGTTAGATTGTGATAGAGGAGAAAGAGAACTAGAGATGCGTCATTGATTGACTGATAGTTTGCAAGCTCTGTTAAGTCTTGGGTTGTTATTTTTTTCTTTTATGTAGATATCTTCCAATTTTATGTAGATATCTTCCAATCTGTGGTGTCTGTGTCATTCTCCTGATTTGGCTGGTTGATTGGGATATTGGTTAGTTAGAATCATGTTTATTAGAATATTAGTTAGAACCATTCCATTTGGTACTTCATCAGTTACTGTAGCCATCTGGGTAATGAACAGAGTTCTGAACTCACTTCATTTCCCAAAACTAGAAATTCTTCTAAGTAGACAATATTTTCTAAGGTATCTTAGATGTTCTAAAAAAAGAAATAAGGCAAGTATTTACAATATGCACTTTGAAATTCTCTCCCAATTTAATTAATGGTTTACTGGAACAATATCCTTAATATTTAAAATGCATTTGGCAACATATAATCAGTAAAATAGGATGTATGTCTATGTGCGCATTATAGATTCATATTCAGTCTACTTTGAAGTAGTGGACATATTTTAGAATTAATAGAAATCAATATACTTGATTTCTAGAAAAAACAGACAAATATTTTAGCAAAGATGATTCATTCCTACTCTCACTTTATAAATGGTATTATCTGCAATTCTTCAATCCGAATTCCTTCATGGCAAATTTGTAAATTACTAAACACCTTGTAGCATCTTAAAATAAGTTTATTACTGCATACAGAAGTGGACCCCAATCCATTTCACTCAGACATGTAGCAAACCAAATGCTGTGTTGCTAGATTTGCCCATTTTTCCCCATGTAAAAAAATAACATGTTTATCCCTTGGAAATAATTCCAATTTATTGTGAGCATTCTGGAAAGGCTACTTTAGGCCGTATTTTCTTTGGGACAGGTAAATAATTCCAATGATTATTTTGTTCAATCATAAGTCTGTTAACTTTTGGTTGAGCTTGTATGTTGTGCTGAATTATGATGCATTTTAAATAAGCTACAATGATTGGATTTACCCAAACCATAACCTAACATTGAATGATGACTATAGCCTATATCTGAGTTTGCCCTTTCCTCATAAAGCTTCCCTTTTGTCTTTGTTGACAACTATAATCTCTCTACCCTCTTGTTAACCAACTAAGTAGACTTAACAGGAAATCAACTCTGCAGAAAAATGACAACAGAATCTGGTAAATCTGGTAAAAAGGAAACTGCAAATCTTACAAAGAACTAGTTTAGTCTAGTGGTTATGGTATCAGACTAAAAACTGGGAGAGAGTAAGTTCTAGTCCCACTTTAGGCATGAAAGCTGGCTGGGTAATTCCAGTCACTCTCTCTCAGCCCAAACCACCTCACAGGATTGCTATTGTGAAGAAAACAAGAGAAGGAAGGCATATTAGATGTGTTTACTGCCTTGAGTTATTTATACAAATAATAAAGGCAGGATAAAAATAAATATATAAATTGTGCTCTACTTCTTTCTCCTTCTTATATTCCAGTGAATCAGGGCAGAATCCAAGTCACCTCCAAATGTCATCTTGTTTTTCTGGACTTCTGTTGCCTAGGAAAAAGCTCTTGAATATTTCCATCGAAGTTATCTTCCCTGTTCTACACTTTCATAGGTCCTTATTTTCCTAAATCCAGTATATGTATGAGTATAGAAAATCCTGGAGCTGTAGCCTTCATTGGCAAGTTGTAAAATAGAACTAAACACCTTACTGAGAAAGAGCAATGGCAAACCACATCTCTGCAAAAAAGAACAACAAGAATGCATTAAAATCATTACTAAGAGCTGACTTTGACTTGGAGACTTTATACATTTATTTAAAGGGGAACATTGAGAAGTCAATTATTGTCCTAAGTTTATTATCATTGTAGCATTTAATTGTGGGATATATCCAGTGGTGGGATTCAGCCAGTTCACACCACTTCGAGAGAACCGGTTGTTAACTTTCTGAGCAGGTTGGATGAACTGATTGTTGGAGGAAATCATTCGGGCAGAGAACCAGTTGTTAAATTATTTGAATCCCACCAATGGATATATCTACTAAAGCAGTGGTCCCCAACTGGTCTGTGACCCTTTGGGAAGTGGGCCACACAAGAGGTGGGCGAGTGTGTAAAATTTCATTAGTGCATGCATGAGAACTCGGTTGCCTGCACAAAATCATCCTGGCAAGTTGAAACGAAGAAGCACATAGCTGCCAAAATTTCATGAACTTTGGCAGCTACATGCCTCTTTGTTTCAACTTGTCATATCCCCTCCTACCCTGCCACCACCATTGCTGCCAATCCAGGGACCCAGAAAGGTTGGGGACCATTGTCCTAAAGAATCACTCTGAATATGTGGAAGTACTGTAATACCTGATATTTAAATAAGTTAGGAAAAAATATTTACAATCTTTGGGACAATGAATCATTCCCCCCCCCTCCCCAAACTGTCCCTTTTCTGGATTAAGAAGCTAAGGGCTTTCCAAATGATTTTTGATGGTTTAGGGAGGCTTACTAGGAAAAGATTTACAACTCTCTTTCCTCAAGGCAACATCATTTATTGATAAACTAGGCAAACTGTATAAGCCATTTGGGTAATTTGCTAATCCTAGCACGGAGTGCATGCATTGTGTGATTCACACATTAATGGTGAGTAACTTCCATCAGAATTTCTTTCCCTTTTCTTTTGCAGCAGGATTTCGACTGTAAATAGGATTCCCTTTCCTTTGTCTTGCCTAACGCATAAGATGAACAACTAAAACTCTCTGATTCTAACCCTGTGAACTTATGTTGTGTGTCGCAGGCATTTTCAATAGCCCTTCAGACATTGTAGTGCATCAATTTGAAAAGTACATAATGATAACAAGCCACCAGTTGCTAACCTTTGGCCCTGTAATTAACCATTATTGTATTAGTAGTTTTACAGACATAGGCAATGTAATTTGTACTAAATGTTTCATAATAGTTGAACTTTAGGAATTCATTTGTATGCAGTTACCTTTACTTAAGCATTTCACCTTTCTTTTTTCATGTGCTAGAATAATATGTTGCCCTTCTCCTCAGCTATCAGGGCCATTTTTTTATATTTGTGAGCTGCTCATAGAACAGTGCCTTTAGAGAGTCAAAATAAAGTTTCTAAATAGCAAATAAGATAAAATAATACATTGCTGGATAGTTATCACATTACTGTAGTGGAGGAATAAACATGCCACTGGTTTACCACAGCATGTATGTCATGAGAAGTAAGTGTTCCATAAAGAGGCTGTAAAGAAAGAAACCAAACTAGTGCAAATCTTCCTTGAAAGGGAGAGAAGGAAGGTTATTCAAGGTTTATTTCACTTTGGTTTCATCTTCAATCCAACTTGAAGTTGGCTGGTTGGTTTGTTTTTCCAATCCTTGTCTGCCATTACCTTTGAACAAGGCAAACTTGAAGAAAAGCACATGAACCACTTTATCTCCTTCTCTCCCTCCCTCCCTCCCTCTCCTTCCTTCCTTCCTTCCTTCCTTCCTTCCTTCCTTCCTTCCTTCCTTCCTTCCTCCCTCCCTCCCTCCCTCCCTCCCTCCCTCCCTCTTTATTACAATCATTGATATTTTATAAGGAAAATTCTTTGGCTGAGGCAGGTTATTGGTTCTCTGACACAATATTATCCGAGCTGCTTATGATCACCCTGATCTCTCCAGGGTTTAGCGTAAAAGTCTTTCTTATCACCTGCTATCCTATCTTTTTATTGGAGCTGCTGACCTTCTGTGCTGCCACAAATATGCTTTGAGCCCTCTGCCATTCTCTTTGAAGAGCTGCATATGCATCAGAATAGATTATGATCTAAATTAAAAGTCGGTATTTTCTGCAGTGGTGCAAATTTCACATGAAACTAGGCATGCACGGCTTGTTTTCAGATAGCTTTTTTACTCTTTTACTTTTCCCCTTTAAAAAGTAAGAGAGAAATGGTAGAATGGACAGTTTAGGTTGTTTCTGATTCATCGTTTCTCAAAAATGCCTGATTTCTCTCAGCCGATGACTTCTACTGCTCCAGGCCAGAACTGAACATATTTGGGTTTTACAGCACCTACAGGTTATTAGAACAAGCTATGCATAAGGACCTGCTTTCATGGCTTGAGAAATATGTTGGGTCATCTTGTGACCAATCGTAATGTTTTTGCAAAAATTAATTCTTCAGAGTCAGTATTGAAAACCCAGCATCATTATAAGCACTTGAAATTAGGAGCTTCAATTGACAATTGCACAAGTTACAGTTGGAGAATTTGCAAGTTTGTTATTGAACCAGAATACAAGTAAGGGACTAGTCCTAAGACTAATAATGTGAATAGATATGGACCCAGCAGCATCTGCTGGGGGGGATGGAGTAGGTTGGGATGGCAACAGTGGTGGAATTCAATTTTTTTTACTACCAGTTCAGTGGGCATGGCTTGGTGGCGTGGCATGGCATGGCATGGCGTGGCTTGGTGGGCATGGCTTGCGGGTGTGGTTTAATGGGCATGGCAGGGGAAGGATACTGCAAAATCTTCATTCCCTCCCAAATCTTGGTGGAAGAATATTGCAAAATCTCTATTCCCACCCCACTCTGGGGTCAAGCCTGAGGTGACATTTGCCGGTTCTCTGAACTACTCAAAATTTCTGCTACTGGTTCTCCAGAACTTGTTAGACCCTGCTGAATAGCACCCCTGGATGGCAACATCTGCAAGGTGACATGTGGAACATGATGATCCAAATCTTTTCGAACATGCATCAACATCCCACAATGTACAAAATGTACAAAATGTACAAAACAGGGAGGGCTTAGAGTGTGATGTCCTGTTCACTATATTGCACATTGTGATATACGTTTCTTATAGATGCTATAGTCTTATCTCAAAATTGTTTTGAAGCATTGTTTTTGCTGTCTATTAAGCTACGTTTCTGCACTGAGGCTGATGATTTTTGGAACTGTACGGCATGGCAAATGCTTCTTCAAAATTAAAAGCCAGATGAACCAGTTTGCCTCATTGGGATTATCTAATCTGAACCATTTCTCTCAAAGAAATTCTTAAGTATAAATAGTTAGTTGACCACAACCAGCATTGCCTTAGTAAAAAGACTATCACTGTGATAGAGTATAAATATTATTATGGTGCCCAAAATGTCATTATCTATGATGGAGAGTGACGTCACTTGCAGATACCACTTTCCAGATTTTTCAAGTGGGAATGCACATTTTCCCTGTAGCAAATTAGTCCTAACTTCCTTAAAGAATTATTTGGGATAAATCAAATAATTTATTATCCCCTGGGAAAGTATCTTAAGAAGAAAACAGTTCTAGATAGCATCTCTACATAATTATTTCAGAAAAGCGACATTTTCATGTTTTACAATAACATCCTATTCAGGGATAAACTCATTAAACATGACTTGTTTGCTGCTTTTTAATATATTTTAATCTTATTCACAGCTTCTAATACTGTGTCTCTTCTTAGGTTAATCTAGGTGTATCCAATCAAGTGAAACAATAAATATAATTATGCATTCAAACATAAAATGAGTGGGAATTAATTATATTCATATATTCCTACCCGCCACCATATGACAAGCAATTAACAATGCATTACCATACACAGTGAGCTCAAAGAGAGAGAGAGAGAGAGAGAGAAAGAGAGAGAGAGAAGGAAAAAAAGTGCAGAGTTCAGTATGAATATTCAATGCAGAGAATTGACTTTTGTCTTTTTTTTTAATAGCCAGATATGATAATGAATAAACTCAGGGGCATGAAAATCACATCCAAGTTTTGCATCCTGTTCACAATTTATAAGAAAAGTAAATCAGTGATCTGCTGTCTCATACCTTCTGACAGTACAATATAGCTTACTGGAAGTTGGGGCATCATAAAAATTTATCAAATATCAGGCAAAATTTTGTATCCTAGTTCTCATAGAGATGGCCAGTGTGGGGTTCAGCAACATGAACTTGTTATATGATCTCTTGGTGTTGCTCTGTTTTCCAGATGTTAAGTATATTTTAAAGTTCCTTTAAATAAATTCATCAGTAGCAGAAACTGACAAATTGCAAAATACTGGCCTCCAGCATTTTGGGAGTATTTCAAAAAATGTCCATAGTTTTGTTTTGATTTTTAAAGATTTATAGACACAGCTCAGTGCTTTGTTTGGAATTATTTACCAATCATCTCATCCAAAATTGAAAAAGTAAGTTGCATAGTAGAGAACATTTGGGGAGAAATTGAGAGGAAATGCGGGGGGCGGGGGGTGACTTTAGCAGTTTAAAATAAGGGGGCCACTCTATTGGATGAATTAATATTTTGATGATCATTAGATGGCACTAAAGAGAGTTTTCTGAATTTCTTTACTACCTTATATTGTAGTCCAGGGATATCCAACTTTGACAACTTTAAGACTAGTGGACTTCAACTCCCAGAATTCCCTAGCCAGCATGATGGTTAGGGAATTCTGGGAATTGAAGTCCACAAATCTTAAAATTGCTAAGGTTGGACACCCCAGCTCCAGTGGTTGTATGGATTCCTTTATTTATTTCAGCTCAGTATTTGGAGAAAGACTGATTGCTTTCTGCCAACACATAACTAAGATGGTATCCTATCATTCTAAACCAGAGGTCTTCAAACTTGGCAGCTTTAAGACTTGTGGACTTCAACTCCACAAGTCCACAAGTCTTAAAACTGCCAAGTTTGAAGACCTCTGTTCTAAACCTTTCCCAATTTAGTACCCTTCAGGATTCCGGTTTTCAATTCCAACTCTGCTAGCTAGAGAGGATCTGGAGCTATGGTGCAAACCTCTTAAAAAAGGGGGAAAAAACTTTTGAAGAGCATAAATAATAAAAACAGAAATAGCTTTCCAAAGCCTGAGTGAAGTAAATAGTATTTTCCTTGGCCCAGAAAGAGAAAAAACTCAACCAACCAACAAACCAACCAACCATCCTGAAAATGGTCCTTCAAACTAAAAGACATTAAGTGATTCCCAAATTGTGGGGCCATCAGTGAAAATAGTGTGCTATAACTCTCACAAGTGTTAATCTGATACCAAAAATAAGCTGCAAGCAAAACAATTCTGTCAAATCACAGTGCATGGGGAAGATTAACCTGGAACAAATATGTCTGTGGAGTATGGGGGAAAAAATGTAAAATTCGTAGCTTTGATAGTGCGATGAAAGCTCTACTTCAATCTTATTGCTATTTTGACTTTTGTGAACATACCGTATTTTTCAGAGTATAAGACACACCAGACTATAAGATGCACCTACCTTTTTTGGTGAGGAAAAGAAGAAAAAGAAATCTGCCTCTGAGCAGTTTTGCCTCATTGCAGCAAACAGCTTGCTTTACTTTCATTTTCGTTTTCAGCATAGCTTGATTAGGATAAGGAAAAAAAAATCTGCTCTAGCAATTTACCTCTTTGCAGCAAGCAGTAGAGCCCTGCGCAAAACAGTTGAGAGCAAATCAACTGAGAGTCGGGAGGCCAATCCAATCAACTTGTGCTAATTAGGTGGTGCTGAAGCTGAAAGGAGCTGTTTTTTTTCTTGCTGTTTGCTTGTAAGGAGGTAACTGCTGTGAGGCAGAGGCCAAAGGGTGGGGGCCAGTGGATGGGCGGGGCTACATTCAGTGTATAAGACGCACCTAAATTTTCACCTCTTTTAGGGGGGGGGAAGGTGTGTCTTATACTCTGAAAAATACAGTAATCTGTGGAAAACCCTAAACTGGAGGCTATATTAGCGCAAATATTCAACATCCAGATGTTTTTGAGTTGCTTATGGATTGCATTTATACAAAAGATGCAAAAAATATCTGTATATGGAATCCCTGTACAGTCTGAATTTTCCTCAGGCATTTTGTGGGAGTGGGGTCTATGACAATTTGCCACAGCCAGCTCAACATGACCAACCTACCACAGCCAACTCATCACAGCCAACAAGCCATGGCCAACTTGTCACAGCCAACTTGCTGCAGGATAACTCGCCACAGCCAGCTTGCCACAGGACAACTAACTGAGAGACAAGAGTTACACTAATATCAGAGATATGGTAGAATAGAATCATTAAAGAAAGGTAACAAATGGAGGAATGAAATTAGAATGGCAAAAATTAGGAAAAAAATATTTATTTTAAATCATTAAATAGAAATTGTTAAAATGTCCTGCAATATGTTGTCTTGCAGCAAGTTGGCCCTGGCGAGTTTGACCACAACAAGTTGGCCACAACAAGTTGGCTATGACAAGTTATCCCATTCCCTCTATGGAATCCAGATGCCTTAACTCTCCCACTGCTAGCTGTATGATCTAGACTAGCAGTCACCCACTAGTGGCACGTGGACCACTGGTGATCCATGAAAAACATTTGGTGGTCCGCAGAAAAATCTTTGCATTTTTGCATTTTTTATATTGCACTAAATCAGGGATCTTCAAACTATGGACCCTGGGCCGGATATGGCCCGCTGAAGCAATTAATCCTGCTCGCTGATGGGATGGAGTCTTTCAGGCACTTAGCTTGGCCACCTGTTTATTAGCTCCAGCCCTTCCTTCCCTCCCTGGGAGTCTAGGCGCCTCAGCGAGTGGTGTGCGAAACTTCGGCCAGGCTCCTTGAGAGATGGAGTTTGCAGGGGGCTACAAGATTAACATTCATTCTTGGCCATATTTGAGATTCCTAGCTGCAAAGGACAGCCAAGCTAGGGTTGACTCCAGGCGCTTCTTTCCGCTAACAGGCAGCCAAGCTAAGTGCCTGAAGGATCTTATCCCATCACTATTTCATATTAGTGGTCTGTGGGATTTAAAATTATGAATTTAGTTGTACCTGAGGTCCGAAAGGTTGGTGACCCCTGATCTAGACTACAACTATTAGCAGGTTACTAGTGTCAGAATGCCAAACTCCATGTCTGTGTATGCAATCCTCTTTGCTGCACTTTTGGGAGAGCTACTTTGAGTTGTAACAAAAGAAAGGGATCATTTCTGAGCAAGGTATTATTTTCAAGCATCTAACTGTTAATAATAGATCTATGCTAGTTTTATTTAGTTATACATTGGCTCTTCCCCTTCCCAGCCTCCCATTATGTCTTCATTCATATACTACGGTGGAATCTCTTGAGAAAAGAAGCAAGACAGGCTTACCTTTTTAATCTTGTATTCTCAATATCTTCCTCTACTTCCCTCAGTTCATACATTTTACATGATGATCTTAGTGCTTGGGTAGAAATGGAGTCAGCAATATAGTTTCCATAGCCAAAAATTTAATCTAACTTCACTCTTATATCTCCTTTCTACTGATTTTGTTATTTGCTTAACAGTTCTTGCAGCAAAAATCCAGTTTTTGAAAGTTGATCTTCCCTTGATTCTTGTTGCATTTTCTAAACAGATCATTGGGCTATAATAATAATGGTGAAGATTAATGAGCTGTAATTATAATGATAATCAAGTGCTTAGAAATAATAGGAGTTAGTAGAAATATTCTAAGCTTTGTGCAAGAATCAATGGCATAATGGACAACACTGTTGATGGTCAAAGGTTATACACTGGGATTAATAGTTTAATAGCAAGAGAGTAATCTTTCAAGGAACTCACTATCCTCACTGTTTGTCATTGCACTGATTACTGAATAATACTGAATAAGTTAGACCAGTGGTGGGTTTTTACTGGTTTGCCCTGGTTCAGGCGAACTGGTAGTGGGGACGGTGGGAGGCTCCACCCATCCACCCGGACACCATCACAGACACTCTGTGCATGCGCAGAAGCATCACACATGCATGAAGCAAGCTCCCGATTCTGAACCGGTAGTGAAGGTAAGTGGAACTCACTACTGAGTTAGACCATGGCTAACACACATCTGCCAGGCTATCTTTTATATAGTTGATCGGAAGTTGCATGGAAAAGCACCTTATGAAATAGAATTGTCTCTCAACACTGTGCATATAAATTGTCAAAAAAAATGCAATGGAGTTTGGACTGGACAAATATGCCACTATCAACAGGAGAAAATTAATGAAAACTGAAGGAATCACGATGCCGTATGGAATGGCCAATGAATCTGGATGAAGATGATCACTACAAATACTTGGGCATACTTCAAGCTGACAACATCAAGCACACAAACATCAAGTAAAAGGTTAGAAAGGAACACATTGTGAGAGTGAAAAATAATTTCCAAACTCAGTGTAAGAAATACTGTCAAGGTAATTAATACCTGGGCCAACCCAATCATTAGATTCATGGCTCTAGTACTGGACTGGATTGAAACAAAATTAAAAGCCCTGAATAGAAAGACCAGAAAAATAATGGCAATGAATTATGTCCTTCACCCACATAATGATGCTGACAGACTCTACTTACCAATAAAAACAGGTTGCAAGTATTACTGAATGTTGCAAGTACACCAGACAGTTGAAAAAAGGGCATTGGAAGAATATCTGAAGAACAGTGAAGAAGGTATACCATGAAGGTTTACTGAGTACTGGAAAGACCAAATTGGTCAACAAATGAAGACTAGAAAGACCAAATGAAGAATAGAAAACAGACATGACAAGGCAAAGTATTAGATGTCTGGAACAAGGAAAGTAGGAAGGAAGGAAGGGAGGGAGGGAGGGAGGGAGGGAGGGAGGGAGGGAGGAAGGACCAAAGCAGATAACAAGAACTGGTAATGGCAAAGAGCAGGAAAATTGAAGAAAGAGAAGAAAGAGACAGAGGGGCTAATTTGGGCTGCATTTGTTTTTAAGATTAAGACTTAGAACAAATGTGTACAAAGTTAGAATTGATAAAAGAACAGACAGCAAATGCCACCTGTGCAAAAAAAACCTAAGAATCAGTGGATTAGCTAGTTAGGTGCTGCTTGAAGACTGCACAGATTAACTACAACAATGACATGACAAAGTAGCAACAATGGTGCATTGGAATATGTTCAAGAAATACCATTTATTTGTATTCATTCTCAACAATCACTCAGTTCCTACATAGTGGCAACAGTTATCTTTATTCATGATGTACTTACATCCTGCTTTCAATACTTGAACATGTTCTCCTTAAAAAGGAACTGGAAATTTGGTGTAAAATGTGGTAGCAACTCTATTAAAAATTGTAGAGAGCCATAATGCCAATATTGAAAAATTTATACTGGTTATTAGTTCCTTGTTTTATTTTATTTATGTTATGTTAGAATCTTTTTATCCTGCCTTTATTATTTTTAGATTTGACTCAAAGCAGCGATCATACCTAGTACTCCTCCTATTTGCACAATTTAATTTATTAGTATTGACTTATAAAGTCATAATCTGTTTAAGGGCTGATTATCTAAAGGTTTGTCTCTTCCAGAACTGAAATTTTTCAGATCAGCAGAAAGACTCCCTAATAACTCTATTGACAGAGGCTCATCTCTGGTGTGCAATAGAGCAGGGGTCACCAACCTTTTGGACCTCAGGGACCACTAAATTCATAATTTTAAATCCTCCAGACCCCCAATATGATCTGCCTAATGACCAGCTGGGTGGGCGTGGCTAGGTGGGCATGTGACTGAGTGGGCATGGCAAACTCGATGTCACTCACATTGAGGGGCACCTCGCCAGTCTCTACTCACCCCTCCCTTCCCAGTCACTCCTTGCCTCCCCGCCTGGGCTCATTAGGGCCCCAACAGGAAGCAGTTATTGGAGTAAAGCAGCCACCATGAGGAAGAGTTGGCAACTCCTTCTCTACTGAGAAGGAGGCTAGTAGAGGCACCTCCCTGAGGACTACAAGCATAGACTTTCCAAGCAGAGGGAAGGCCTGCTG
This sequence comes from Masticophis lateralis, assembly GCA_030761175.1. Lineage (NCBI taxonomy): Eukaryota > Metazoa > Chordata > Lepidosauria > Squamata > Colubridae > Masticophis > Masticophis lateralis. The sequence goes on along the minus strand of JAUDYJ010000003.1, from coordinate 118,383,371 downwards.
AGTACAAGACCAGGTACAGGCGCCTGGAGGCTCAGCAGGCTGAGATGGTCAGCCAATTCCAGGCCATGATGCAGTCCCATTAGAACAAGGTCCTCCAGCTCTTCGCTACCAGTGGCACTTCCCTCCAGGCTTGCACCAGGAGGCTGAAGGAGACCCCAAGTCAGAATTTCTGTCCCCCTCTGACCTATCCAAAGGGGGAGATTTTCTGCAGTAACACAAATGTTCATTGCATGTATCTGTCCCGGGGCCATAGTTTGAGGACCCCTGATTTAGTACAATATAAAAAGTGAAAATAATTTTTCTGCGAACCACCAAAATTTTCTTACAGACCACCAGTGGTCCATGGACCACAAGTCGATGACTGCTGCAATAGAGGAGATTCTCCTGCATTGCTCCTGGGATATAGAATGCATTTTCTCACAGTTTCTGACTATGTCTGGCTTTCACTCTCTCACTGTTCCTGTATCGACTGTAAAGATGCCCTTCATTTTCAGATTTTTGCCAAAATTTGTCAATGTTTATTTTATTGTATAGGTGTGAGCAGTGGTGGGATTCAAATAATTTAACAACTGGTTCTTTGCCCTAATGATTTCTTCCAACAACCAGTTCACCAAACTGCTCAGTTAACAACCAGTTCACTCCCAAAGTGAACTGGCTGAATTCCACCACTAGGTGAGAGGAAGGGGTGGGGGGGAGTGAAAATACACACAATATACCGGTAATGAGATAAATGTGTCAGAAGTTGGGCTAAGAAGGATAAGGGTAGGATCTGCATTACAGCCTTGTCTGATCCTCATGTTGATGTAATTTCTAGTCCCTGCAATTGCCTGTGATTTAGGATTAATTTCAGTCTGTGCAGTGGTGGGTTTCAAAATTTTTTTACTACCAGTTCTGTGGGCGTGGCTTGGTGGGCGTGGCAGGGGAAGGATACTACAAAATCCCCATTTCCTCCCAATCAGCTGGGACTTGGGAGGCAGAGAATAGATGGGGGCGGGGTTAGTCAGAATTTTTACTACCGGTTCTCCGAACTACTCAAAAATTCCGCTGCCGGTTCTCTAGAACTGGTCAGAACCTGCTGAAACCCACCTCTGATTCTGTGGGTAATTTCTTGTATAATGTTTTTCTTATTAAAGTTTGCTAGTTATTCAGAATGCTTCCCAGAATAAACCAGGGTTGGTAATGAACTGGGGGTGGTACTGGTAAATCAATATTATGGTGTGTTTTTTTTCAAAGCTGATGTCAAAACAGGTCCACGAACTGCATTCCGGGTTCAGACTCTGCAAACTGAAGAGGAAAAAAACCCAGTAAAATGAAAATATATTGGCAGTTTCTCAGTTTGAAATCTCTGACCTTTCTAATGCAAACAGGTCACAATGATGTCAGGCAAACTAGGGACTCAACTTGATTTCCATATGTGCCATATAAATAATATAAGCTTTGGGAAGAATTACTTAAATAATATATTTTTCAAGAGCATAAGCCTACCCACATTAATATTTTATGTACATCTATACTGTTTTCCTGATGCAAGGAGAGAGAGTTTTGCCAAGAAGTTTAATCATGCAAAATGAAAAGCTATATATCTGTTTTTACCTGACGATTGCTTTCAATGCACATTTCGGCTTGGAATCCATAACACTCATAGAAGCTCTTGGAGTGATGCAAGCAAAATGAGGAGAACCTATCCCAAATTTCTTTCAATGTACATTTATGGAGCAAAAAGGCAACAAAAGTTGAGAAGAGAATAATAATAAGAAAAAGCAGTTACATGTCACCCTACCACTCCAGTGGAAATTTAGCTTTTATAGATAGTAGAGAAAGAAGTTGTGCTACTATTTATATGTGGTGATATTGGAAATCTCATGCTGTTCATGCCTTTGGCCTCTTGCACTTGAGCTTTTTATTTATAGCTGGAAATTTTTTTTCGCAGAATCAATGTATTGTGATCACCATTAAACTATCAAAAGTAACTGCCAAACATACTAAATATTTTTGACATGGTTTGTTCACAATGGAGGTAGCATTTTGTTGTTATTATTTAAAGCAGCAGCAGGGACCAGGGACCAGTTCTGTGGTAGGTATTTCTTCTGAATAGCAGGGGGCATGGTTTTGTAGGCTGCCTGATTCCACATATGAGTGGATTGGCTTTGCATTGCCTGGGTTGGGCTACAGACCGGTGCCAGTCCATGGTCCAGGGCCCAGGAGTTGGGGACTCTTGATTTAAAGGATTTAGTTTGTGTATATTGCTCCAATATGCTATAAATAAATTCTTCTCAATCTGCCTTACCGATGTGTAGACACCAGCTTTTAAAACAACCGTGCTATCTCAGTCATGGTGGGGCTTAAAATCCAAAATATGGAGATATCTAGTTTGAATATGACTACTCTAAATTAAAGGAAATAATTTACTTAATTGTAAACAAAACAGTGGTTCCTTCTTTAATAAGTGGGGGGTTTTTTTGTTTGTTTGCTTGCCTGCTTCTTAACATTACACAAAAGTTTATAAATGCTCAGATTAAATGAAAATGTGAAGAAGCAGTTATGTGGCCAACTACTAGTAGATAGAGCTATTGCCTTGCTTTTAAGTGATGCTGCGGGCATGCCATTCCTTCTTGGAGGATGGTTGCTTTAAGAGGAACCCACTGCCTGATGTAGGGAAATTTATAGAAAGAGGGTAATATAGTCAGCAAGTAAATTTGAACAGTGAGAATTTCCCTTGCAATCTTTCCTTTACCAAACAAGAAATGAGAAACATTCCAGCTGGATGAACATTGCATGGAAAGAACCTGGGTGATTGATCCAATAGGGAGCCAATATAATGTCTGCAGGGTAATACAAAGAGGCAAAGTAAGATCTTATGATAAACAAAGGGATACAATGAATATCAATGATTGGTTAAACTTGTATGCTTCCTGACTCACAACAATTCTGGGCGCTTCACAACAATCAAACAAAAACGTTACAATAAAATGGCAAGATGGCAAGCATGACATACTGGATACAATGAAGGTTGCATGCAAATAGCAATAGCAATAGCATTTAGACTTACTGTGTTTTCCCGAAAATAAGACCTGTCTTATATTATTTTTGAACCCTGAAATAAGCGCTTAGCCTTATTGCCATGCGTTCAAAAATCCAATTGGGCTTATTATCAGGGGGTGTCTTATTTTGGGAAGAACAGGATATATATCACTTTACAGTGCTTTACAGCCCTTCTAAATTGTTTTACAGAGTCAGTATATTGCCCCCACCAATCTGGGTCCTCATTTTACCAACCTCAGAAGGATGGAAGGCTGAGTCAACCTTGAGCTTGGTGGGATTTGACCTGCCAAATTGCAAGCAGCTGGCAGTCAGCAGAAGTAGCCTGCAGTACTGCACTCTAACCACTGTGCCACCAAGGCTCAATTTATCTTTAAATAAATTGATTACCCAGGGGGACATCTGAATCCCTGCTTAATCTTCAGACAAAATTTAATCCATTTAATCCAAAGTAAACTCTACTTCTAAATGATACCACTCTTATTTCATGCAGCAACCAACCATATTCACACATTTCATAATTCAGGCTGATTTGTATCATCATAAACTTTGTCTAAACCAACAAATGTACAATCAACATTCTTTCCCATGTTCATATACTTCTCAGTGACCTGCTAAAGAACAAAAACTGGTCTACACATTCATTATCTGACATCAGGCTACATTGTAACTTCCTTATTTTGTTCATTGTTGTATCTCATAGCCTTTCAATCAGAAATCTACCAAATACTTTCCCAGGCATCCTTGAAAAACAAAGCCTTCTGTAGTTTTAGCATTTTTGTTGCTACCTTTGCCTCCATGTAGGAGAACAATAATACCATTCTTGCAACCATCACACAGAAACAGTCATATCACACATATAAAAACAAAGTGCACAGCACTCCAAAAGCAAACTAAATCCTTTAATACGGTTACATTGTCTATTTTGGCAATGTTGCCCCTTTTCAACATTCCTCACAGCATTTATCACTTGCTTTTCAACATTTTTTTTTGTTGGGCGCTAATATTTTTAGCTTTTGTTTCAATTGATTCTTCACATGGTGCTATCTTCCCATTTCATAAATCTCTACAATATTCATGCTAGGATTATCACACATCAATTTCATCCCGAATAATTTAATCACTTTTTAAAAATTCCATTCACACTTTTGGGGGCTTCTCATTTATTCCTTTCCATCTACTTCCAAAGCAATATCTTATTTCCATCAAACTGATCTACATTTCTCTGCTTCCTTTGATCTTATCCATTCCTTGTTCTCTTTGACTATAGTCCTCACAACAGTATTCTTCTTTCTATACCTGTTATGCAATATCTACCTTTCATTTTTTCCATAATTCCATAATTCTCTTAGATCTTGTTTTTCCTCATTCTAAACCTGCTTATTATTCCACCAAAGATCTTTTTCATATTTCCTATTAGCGTAACTCTATGGTTACACTGTATTTATGGCACACTGTATTGTTGTCCTTTTCATTTTGTTTCAAGTACCTTCTGTATTCTGTTTCCTTCTGTTTCCTTTCTATTTATTCTGTTTGGTAGATCTAGCTATTTACAATCCCCCTCCCTCTCTCACTCTTTCCTGTAACCATCCATCCATCCATCTATCCATCCACAATTCTCACTTCAGGTATTGTGCTTTCACTCTTTTCTTCCATATCCACTTTTTAGAAAGATCTCCTCATGAGATCTTTAAATAATGCTCTGCTCACATTCAGAACCTCTTATCACTCTTGTGTGTCTTTCACTGATTTCTCAACCATTCAGTATAAGCAGTCAAATCTGTCATATTTTATTCCTTTTTCCACATGTAGGTAAGAATAGACTTACTCTTAAATCACTTATTTGGAATAGATTTTTTTTTGGCACCCAGCAGAATAATTTTTATTTTGGAATGTACGCATTCAGAATATTCTAAAAGTTTCTTCCGAAACTCATCTCCAGTACTTTCATTAGCACCATTCATTACAGCTTGATATGCATCATTGCCCAGCTTCCCACAAAATTCTTGATCTCATCTGCACTCACCATCACCTAGATGAGATCAATTCATGCTCTCAAATGTGTGATGTTTAGTCTCTTCCTTCATAGCTAAAGCTATCCCATAAAAGGTAAAAGTTCCCGTGCACATGCGTGTTAATCGTTTCCAGCTCTAGGGGGCAGTGCTCATCTCTGTTTCTAAACTGAAGAGCTAGGGCTATCTGAAGACATCGCCATGGTCATGTGGCCAGAATGACTAAACATTGAAGGTCCACGGAACACTGTTACCTTCCCACCAAAGTGGTCCCTATTTTTCTACTTGCATTGTTTACATGCTTTCAAACTGCTAGGTTGGCAGAAGCTGGGACAAGTAACGGGAGCTCACTCCATTACATGATGCTAGGGATTCGAACCGTTGAACTGCCAATCTTCTGTTTGACAAGCTCAGCATCTTAACCACTGAGCCACCACATACCTTAAAGCTATGCCATAGATATTGACATTTCTGTCTATCTTAAATTTGGTAAATTGAGACTTCCAAATCGTCTTTTCATAGCAATTTATATAGCAATTTATATAGCACTCCCTAGTGCTTGACAGAACTGTCTGGGCAGCTCACAATGTAAGCATTATTTGCATATTGCCTCCAAGAATCTGGTCTTCATGTTACCAACCTCAGAAAGATGGAAGGCTGAGTCAACTTCAAGCCCCACCAGAATCAAAGTCTTGGCTGTGAGCAGTGCTGAATGCAATGCTGAACTTTAATTGCCATCAGGGCTCCTTAATAAGATAGGGAAAACTTTGATTAGGTTTCCTAATCAAAGGAAAGACAATGTCACTCACAGAAGCAACCTAGATCTAAGGAGAAAATTCCTAACAGTGAGAACAATTAACCAGTGGAATAAATTGCCTTTGGAAATTGTGGGTGCCCCAACACCTGAATAGCAATAGCAATAATACTTGGATTTATATACTGCTTTATAGTGCTTTACAGCCCTCTCTAAGTCAGCATATCTCCCCAACAATCTGGGTTCTCATTTTACCAACCTCAGAAGGATGGAAGCCTGAATCAACCTTGAGCAGTAAGACTTGAATTGCTGAACTTCTGGCAGTTGGCAGTCAGCAGAATTAACCTGCAATGCTGCATGCTAACCACTGCACCACCACTCTCAGAAATAGTATAGCCTTCTGCGAGAGCAGGGGTTTGGACTAGATGACTTCCAAAGTCCCTTCCAACTCAGTTTTGGACATGTTTTAACTAAAAGCAAGTCCTGGCCATTTGTTTCCACCTGGATTGGTAGTATTTGCCATGACCTGGTTTATGCCTTGCTTTTCTTTTTCTGCCTATGTGGCATTTCTTTCTCATTACACCCTTTTCTCTGATGATTTTTCAATTTTTTTAGAACTGCACAGCTAATGCATATGAAATTGCCACCCTCAACAGTTGCTTCTGGAGGGAGAGATGCCATTTTTTAATACAGGATCGTTGAGTATTTCAGCGGTACTTATTATTTAATCCTGTTATTTTTTATTTAATAAATGAAACTTGTGTTTAATATTTTAGAAGTCGCTGTGCACGGCAAGATATCCCTACCAAATACCCTGAAGCAAAAAGAAGAAGAAAGAACTGAGTATAGTAATTGGCACATGCTGAATCATATACTACAAGCATGACTTGAATAGTAAATGTTTCAAAAGAAAGAACACTCCTTCCTTACTATCAATATCTCTAGACAGCGTTTTCAACAAACAGCTTAATCTGAAAATTAGAATAGCAGCTTTCCTTTACTCTCCATGCCTAAATAACCCCCCCTTTCCTCCCCAGTCTTTGAATTTTCATTTTATTTTCAAGTGTATTTACATAATTACATCCTCAAATTTAGGATCAAAAAGAGAACCACCCTCTCTTCATTCATTTACATGGAATGAATAGAAAATCAATCGCTGCAATACCATAATATAAATCAAAGAGGTTAAAGCTTCCTGAACCAGATCTTTAAAACTGTAGCACAAGGAAAAGAAATAAACTTTAGGTCATTCTAACCTCTGCAACAAAATAAACTTACTAACTTTCTTTTGATGGTGCAAGCAAATGGTCCGCATTTACTTTTTCTGGGAGGAAAAGCATTATAGATTTGTGGAAGTTTTAAACTATCTGGTTAAACAAAGACAAATATTTTAAAACTGCGCCTGCACTGTACTGATACAATTTTCCTACTGGTTTGAGCCCTGATATAGCCATATATGACAGGTATCCATGTTTCTCTCTTGTTTGGAAAGAGATAACAAAAGTCTTCTCAGATTGTCACACTGTGCTTTATTTACAAATGGTACAAATTTACAGACTGAACATACAAATGGTACAGTTTTTAACAGAAAACTAAAGTACAGTACCCTGCATAAGATTTTAAGGCAGATTCTTACAGAATTCCCAAGCTCAACACTCCACATCACTTTCTCTGCCTTTCTATACATTCTCTCATCACACATACAGTTATATGGATTATCTTTAGGGATATCCTTGGGAGAGGAACATTGCATATCCTAGGTAAGTTTATTCCATTACTCCTCATCAGAGGTTTCTCAAAATGACCTAATTCTAACAAAGAGTTGTCTAAGTACCCAGTTCCCACGGCAACCAATCACTTGTACTTTATGAAATACTAGGATGTAACCAGTTAGACCTTGACGGCAAGTTTGAACAGCTTTTAAGTATCCTTTTTTTTTTTCTGAATTATCGATCCTCACTTACAATTTTTTACCTATGTCAAAAAAGATTTCTGAGTGTGGTTTCACAGGAAAGGGAACATATCACAATTCTGTGTCCTCTTTGTTTTTTAATTACACTATCCTAAGAAGATTTAATCAGGCACCAATTCCCCTACATTCTATAAGATTTATTGTTTTTGGTTGTGTGCGTATCTTCAAGTCAGTATTGACTTCTGACAACTGCCTGGATAGTTCCCTCCAGGTTTCTTGGGAAGGTTTTCAGACACGGTTTATTGTTGCCTGCTTCCTAGAGCTGAGAGGCAGTGACTGGTCCCAGGTTACCCAACAGGATTCATGCTTCAGCATGATTAGAACTTGTGGTCTTTCAGGTTCTGGCCTGATGCCTTTACTATTACACCAAACTGAATTTCTAAAAAGTTTATCCTAGGCATATGTACTTCTTGTTCCTCAATTTATTCAACGTTTTTCTAGGTCACATTTAAAACCAAACTTCTGACGATGTGTTTATTCTTTCTAAATTGTTGAATGTATCTGTTCGCTCTTTCACATTAGGAAGCATAATGTTGAGCACGAATATTTTCACCCTTTACCATGTCTCAGAATGTGATATATGGCTTCATAGAATATAAAGAAAGCAAATGGATAGCTCCAATGCTTGATGAATAATGCTATCTGATGTTCTTACAAAAATCATTCCCACACGGTAAGAGGCAGGATTTCCCTGCTTTAATGTCACATATTGTATTTGGGTTTTGTACTCAATAAACATATTTCTATTTATGACTATGCGTGTCCATAGCCATTATTGTTAAATATGGGTACCGTTTATTAGAGGCTTGACCTTCACAATATTAGGTCTACTACACATGATTTGCAGAAATAAAGATGATTACTAGATGGCAGTGAAGAGATATAAAATTAACTTTGTTCTGTTTAATAGTCATCTAAATTTTTATAGCTCAGAAAGGCCTAATTTCATAGAGAGTATCTGAGAATAAAAAAAAAAATCTTGGCTATCCATGCAATAAATGAAACTGAAACCTTTGGATTTGATCATCAAGTAAACAATATAAAAATAAAATGGAAACAATTCTGTGAGTTCTATGATAACTTCCCTTATCTAAACTATTTGAGGCAATAATTGGAATGAAGATGGAGTCAAAGGGAAATTAACTTTTACAGCCAGACAGCAAAATCTGGCTGGGCATCTTTGAAGTCATTGAAGGTAAAAGAACGTGATCTCCGTCGAAGAGCTGAACAGCCTAAAGGTCTGCCATGGAGTAAGTCTAAGTAAAGGTTAGACTTTAAGAAGCGTGGATAACTGTCTTGTTCCATCAGAGCATAAATTTTGTTCTGTGCAGCATCAAATGTGTTGCGCGTTGGATGAGCCATATTCTGATTTACAGAGGCTTTGGTATTAAAATCAAGGTTGACCTAGAGAAAAAGAAGAAAACATCTGATAAAATGGATGGTTGTTAATTATTCCCAATTTTTCCATATAAGGTATTGACTTCCTATCCCACGCATTCTGCCCAAGTATTGTAAAGAAATCTGCTACTTTCAAATTTTATGAGATGCATGGTCAAGAAATGTGATGGGGATATTTTTAGTCTCATCCGCGCTGAAGTTTCAGTAATGAGTCCTCAGGGAATTATATATCTCATAGGCTTATGTCAATTGGTTATCTATTTGAGAAACTGTAAACACCTGCTTGCAACACCTTGACAAGCTGAGTCTTTGTCTGGGATCACATGGCAGCTCTAACACACTATAGACAAGTGTAACATCTGCATTCTATATGTGCTGAACATCCATATGAGAAGCATGTTCAACAAAATGAAGTGGGGCACAGCAGATTTTCAGTGACAAGAAGTGTGCGCGCTCCAATTTCTTTATTTTTTTTTTCTAAAAATTGAACAGAGTAAAACATTAACAATGTTCATCACTTATTTAGCAGGATTTAGAATGGATACCTCCCCAGTTTTACTAATGTTATATTATTTCAAAAGGAGGATAGGGTTAGTTTTAATCTTTGTCAACCTTCACAGGGAGGGAGAAAAAAAAGTTTCTTTCCATAACTTAGCTTGTTCAATTTATATGACCACCACTTGACTGGAATGTTCTAATCAACTGCACAAATCATAATCATCTCCTAGACTTATTTCAACATGCCTTTCTTGAATACATGATACATGATAGACATTTGATAGTTAAGTATAAATAACATCTAAGCCAATACATGAAATATATCTGTATATTTATTTACCATTAAATGTAATTAATATGCAATCCTTAACTCTTGCCTTTTGAACAAATCTGTAATCAATTTTTTAAATCTGCTTAAAGCTTATTATTCCGAACGCTGTGCTTAAATTGGTGATTTATTTTATTCATTTGTCTTATCTGAAATCTTGCCAATGTGTTATTAATAACTTGTATGTACTAATAATCTCACCAGTAATTATTGCTTCAGAAGACTGAGGATGAATAATTCTTATACAATACAAGTAGCAATAAAAATAGGCAGATAAAGTTCTTAGCAAGTGAGTATTTTCACTTTTTATTCCTGTTTCACTTCTGGGATAATCTTGTAGTAAAAGATAAAGGTTCCCTTCAAACATATGCGCTAGTCGTTCCCGATTCTAGAAGGTGGTGCTCATCTCCGTTTCAAAGCTGAAGAGCCAGCACTGTCCAAAGATGTCTCCATGGTCATGTGGCCAGCATGACTAAATGCCAAAGGTGCACAGAAAGCTGTTACTTTCCCACCAAAGATGGTCTCTATTTTTCTACTTGCATTTTTTACGTGCCTTCAAACTGTTAGGTTGGCAGAAGCTGGGACAAGTAACAGGAGCTCATCCCATTACGCAGCACTAGGGATTTAAATTGCCAACCTTTCGATCAACAAACTTAACGTCTTAGCCACTGAGCCACTGTGTCCCCTTGTGGTAGCATGTGCTAAATAATCTTAACCTTTTTCAAAGATGGATTCATTCCAAATGACATTAAACAGTACAAAACACAATGCTATTGCAAATTTTCTCAGAAGTAAGTTTCACTGCAGTGATTTTTGTTAGGAGCAAGGATTGAGATTTGGGGTAGTGTGGACGGCAGAAAAGTCAAGAGGACATGTCATGGACATCCTCTCCCTGCAGAATCTTTAAGGATTTAAAAGGTCAATTGTGTTAAGAGAACTATTTTCACTGTACCTCTTTTGGTGATTCTCTTTCAATGAATGTCTCATAAATTGTCTTTGCTTTGAGTGGAAGTTGAGAGGTATCTTTACTTTTCTTATACTCTTCACATGCCATCCAAAACTCAATGTTCTCTTCACTAAATTCACTTCGCAAAAACCTGATGAATGCATCTAAGCCAGCTACAAAATAAACAACATGTAATCAAAGAAACAGCAAATAAAACAGGATGACATTTTCTCACTACCATTTTCAGATGTTTTTGAGTTAACTGTCTCCCTAAATTACACATTTTTGTTTTTTTTAAAGTCAGTCCTGGAACAATAACTGTGATTTGTAGGATAAAGGATAAGCAAAAATAATGTCCCAGACTTTCACTGTGTGGAGGTTCATTTTGAATACATTAAGTAAGAAAAGCTTTTGGAAAAATCAGAGTTTAATTTGAGAAATGTACAGGCTGTATCTGTTGTGGTCCGCTAGCAGCCTGCAGAGCTGGCAGCAGAGTCGTACAGTGAGGAGGCTGGTGAGGAACATGGGCCAGTCTTGGAGTCTGGGGAAGGCTCAGATGAGGGCTCTGCATCCGAGGCAGAGAGGGGGCCAGGGCCATCTGGGAGTTTTATGCGGACTCTGGAGTCTCCAGTGTTGGACACCAGAGAGGCAGAGGAACAGGGGGAGCCGGAGCCTGTTCCTAGTGTGTGCATGTGCAGAGCTGCCAGAAGGCAAGAACACTTAAAACAAAAGGGACAACTTGGGAGTAAGGCTTGGAGGTGATTGGCCCCTCTCATAAGACATAAAGGAAGAGCAAAGGCACATGGGCCTTTGCAGGAAGCAATGTTGTGGATGGTGTCAGTTTGTACTTTGAAGCTCCGTTTTTGACTCTGTGTTTCCATGTGGCCTTGCCAAGATAATTGCCAATTAGGTCTTTGGCAGTGTGTCAAAGAAGATAAAGGTGGTTTTTTACCAGCCTTATCCGAAGGACTGTGGCAGACTTCTGTTGGACTATTTATAAACTCTTGGTGATTCAGAACATGCTGTGAATGAAAGGAATTCACAGCTGTTAAAATAAGAAAAAGGGTTTTTTGGGGACTAATTGTGTGCTTTTTACTATATCAGGAAGCCTAGGTCAGAACAGTATCCAGATTAAAAACATCTAATTTAAGGACAAACCCTAGATGTAAATGGACTGCCTGTTAATAAATATGGCAAATGACATTCTCCTTCTTCAGGCTGACAAATTGCTGAACTTCTTCATTTTTCATATATATAGCCTGTTTTCAGTAATTTTCAGGGGTTCCTGACAGCATTGTGCAGTTTCAGCACTTTATCAGTTTGAGGAAGGACAACGCTGTGTGCCAGTTTTAGTAATAGGTAGTCCGTTTGTAGTATGAATTCCCATTTAAATAAAAAGTCAGGTTAAAGAGATAGGTAGGGAAGAGAACTCCTTCTTAACTTGAGGATTCCCTGTAATAGGTATGGCATATTCTTTCCAATGTACCTCTTATATGGTCTAATAATGGGCAGATTAGACTGTTTAGATCAATGTCAATTTCAACTGGATTCATTTATATATTAATTATATATGCATATTCATTTGTAATTTTGAAAACATCCAGCTTGACACCCAGCTCATATTTATTCCAAAAACAACCAGCTCTCAAATATGTGTGTGTGTGTAATTTATTGCAACACAGGTATTTGATATGCACCATTAATGTTATTGAGTTCAGAATTGCACCACGATCTACAAATGTATTTCAATCTTCATATTGACTATAAATTTGATTATATCTTTAGATAGTGTCTCTAGATAATATTTTGGCTACAGGATTTGGTTCCACTTATATTAGTGGATGAGAACCATTTTGGTGCAGTGATTAAGGCATCAGGCTAGAAACTGGGAGACTATGAGTTCTAGTCCCACCTTAGGCAAGAAGCCAGCTGGATGACCTTGGGCCAGTCATTCTCTCTCAGCCCTAGGAAGGAGGCAATGGAAAGCCACTTCTGAGTAACCTTGCCAAGATAACTGCAGGGACTTATCCAGGCAGTCTCTGAGAAGCAGACACAATTGAATGGAAGAAAGAAAATATAGAAATACTATTTGCAATACTTCATAGACCCCTAGCTGATCTATCTCAAGAAGAATCTTAGTAAAACTGAAAAATATATAGATATTGGCAATAAAATAAAAGAACTGTAAAATGCAAAGAGCTGCTGTGTTGGATCAGGCTAAAGTCTGAAACTATAAATAAAATATGTTCTGATTTCAGTCAAGTCTTATTCTTACATTTATTTTATTGCTTCTTATCACCAGTTATCAAGCACTTTTGTTTTTATTACACTTTTTTATCATAAAGTTTACTTTAGTATAGCACAGTATGCTTAAGTATGGTCTATCACTCTTAATCCAATACACAGCTATTTTTATATATCTACAGTAATGCTACCCTATATTTTATAGAAAATCTTAATATAAATTACAGACATAGAGCAATATCTTAGAATCAATATATTGTTTAGAATACAGAATATTGTGCCTACAAAACCTGTATAAAAAGTGCACAAACACATGTTAATGGCTCACATTTTCAGTGCCGTGGAAAAAAAACTTATGAGAACCTAAACAATTAGTCTTTGTTCAAAGATAGCAATAACCCAAAACTTGGCCACTTTTCTGGAAGCTTCTATTGGCTTCTTCAGTTAAAAATAAAGTATTTTTTTCTCCTCTAATCCAGTGTATGGATTATGTATAGATCCTACCAATCCAATCATATGCACATTACAATGGGCATGAGTCGAGTGTTAACTCAAAAGTTGCTTGTACGCTGATTACTTCATTTGCAGTGATATTTTTTAAAGATAGGTCTCACCAGGGTGCTCAAAACTCTGTCTGAGGCAAAATAGAAGAGTTCAGGATTTTAAAATGGAGAAAAAAAGATGGGGGAAAAAGAAGAAAAGAAGAAAAGAAAAAGAAAATGGAAAAAGAAATAACATTTAGAATTAAAAATGAATTGAAGTAAGATTCATAGATATAATGAATTTTAGAAAATGCAGCTGCTGAGATTGGTAATGCTTGAAATGTTTTTAACTGTAATAATTAAATTAATTAAAATATTGGAAATTAAGCTGAAAATTAATCTTGTTTAAATTAAGTATAAAGCAATGGATAATTATCTTGATTTATAAATGAATTGAAGTAAGATTTAGAAACATAAATGAGTTTAATATATGAGATTGTAATATTTGGATGAACTTTAACTGTAACTATGGAAACTAATAATTGAACATTTTTAATTGTAATTTTGGAATTTAACTAAAAAATTGGAAATTATATTGTATTATGAATTAATTAGATTTACTGTTCAATTAGAAATGATTAAGATATTGTTGAAGTGGTACAAATATATATATTTGAAAAAGTAATTGAAAATTGGCTGTAAGGTTTAAGATGTACTGTGCGAAATAATTTGGTTTATTGTTTAATAAGAAGAGATCACATATATATTTGAAAAAGCAATGGAAAAAATGAATGACTGTAACATTATATATTTAAGTGACTTTTAGTAAGAGATTGGATTGTAATATTTGGAAAAGTTGACAAACAAAAATATTTGTGATCAGAATAAGGGAATCAAGTAAGGGTTTTAACTTGGAGAAAGAAAAGGGAAAAATTGAATTTGATTAAGATTAGAGATTAGGGTGAAGGGTAACATTGGTTAATAAAAATTAGAGAGAAAGATTGTTATGGCAAAAAGTGAAATACATAAATTGTGCTGGAGATGACTAAAAATTGTATAAATATGACTCGGCCAATACTCTGTTCAGAAAAAATGCATTGTATGTTTGATTGTCTGTCTGTGTAAAAAAAAAAATTAATAATAATAATAATTAAAAAAAAAAAAACTGTGTCTGAGGCCCAGCAAGGCAGCCTTTAGGTAATGCATATTGAACTATGGGCCAGCAAAAGTTGAGTAAACATGGTAATCAGTGGTAAAATCCTGCTGGATCTATCCAACTTGCGTAAACAGGTAGGACATCATTACATTCCATTTTTGACTCTCTGCACATGCCCAGAAGGCTTTGCGCATGCGCAGAAGAAGCGCGCATGCACATGCATGCTCCTGCGTGTGCTCCCGCGTACTCCTGTTCCCGAACCGGTAGCGAAAGTAAGTGGATTTCACCACTGATGGTAATGTATAATATTATAAAGGTATTAAATAAGCACTGCAGGTATATTTAGAAACTATAGTTTAATGTACAATTACTGAGAATAATTGAAAGCTGCAGCATGTTTTTGCTTGGAAGACTTGGAATTTTCAAGTGGAAATGGGAAAGGAAGATGATTGGTCTATTGACTAATGATGTCAATCACAATGACATTTTCATTGAGTGAATTTTTTCCTTTATTGAACTTCAAAATTGTATGACTTTTTGTTTCCTTTTCAATGGTGTACTCAATTTTGGATTAAAAGAATAAAATAATTTTGTTTGTAATATTGACATCCTAAATCATAATTGATACTGATGGAATACCTAGAAGTTCATATCCAAGTTAATAGTTCCAATATGTAATTGTTCATTGTGCATTACATAACAAATTTAATATTAGTCCTTAAGGATTAATAAAATATCCACTTCTTCCTTGAATAATTTTCTCCACTACTGAAGCTTCAATACTTCTAAGCGTTTATGGTAGTGATCAAAATTCAGGGCCATTTTTCACAGCAATCTGGCAGTCAAACTTAATAGACTTCTTCACTTTACACACGGTTAATCCTTCATCACAGAAGAAGAAGAATGAAAAGATATTTTGCGTAAAACAATTGAGCCTTGCTGTAAGATGTTGAACTGTAATGAAGCATAATGCTAGTTGAAAACATCAATACCAACCTTTGTGAGAAATCAGCTGGTCAAAAGATTCAGCCCATTTTTTTACAGTTTCAGGGGACTCACTGCACAAGACAAAAATAAGAGCCGTCACCTGTTGTGTGCATATTTTCAGATTTTCCTAACATATTTTATCTCCAGTTGATTTCAGTCGGTCATATTTCTCATGGTATTGAATAAGGATTTCTTAGAGAGAGAGAAAAGCTTCAAAAAGCTTCTGATCTGATTTTGTTGATTTCTTTCCTATTAAATTATGAAAAGAATCAATGTATTGAAAGGAAGTGCTGTCTTCTGAGTCATTTATTATATACCCTTAATCTTTTTAAACAAGTAAATGCATGTTTGACACCTTTATTCTTTTAAAATAAATAAATAACCAAAAGAGACCATTTTGTTTGTGGTGGGTCAATGATCTATGAAACGGTTTTGTACATAAAAGCTTGGGAAGGAAAGAGAATTGTTCACACTGAGATGTGGTTTTGAACACTGCCGAAGACACTATGACCACAGGCTATTTTTAACATTACACAGGAAGCTTCAGAAAGAAGGATGCAGTAGGAGTGGTGCTGGGACATAAGCACACCATTTGTTTACAGCAATATGATGACTTTTTCACCAAATGCCATGCTATTTTGGAAGGACTTATATTTAATTTAGGAGATGAGAGTTGCTTTTCTTTTCTTCTTCTTTTTTTTTTTTAAAAACCCAACTATGTCAAATTGTCCATAGTGGTCACTGGTCTTTGACATTGTAGCTCACCGAAAGGTACACTCAAAAGTCTCAACCATTCTTCTGCTAAAAAGTTTGGGAAGTGACCTTTTCAAGTACATGCTGGGCTGCTTTCACAAGCAGTTGAGAAAGTTGGATTTTAGATAGATCATAATATGTGGCACAGCCCTGGAGAAGTGTACAAAATAAATTAATTTAGAGGGAAATTAATTTGCAGAGGGAAACAAATAATGAGGAGATAAAGACAATAGCAGGCAAGGTTGATAACCTAGCTGAGAATGAGATTACCATTTACAACCTTCTCAGCTGGCTTCTGACAAGCAAAGTCAGTGGGGAGCTGGATTTGCTTCACTACTCCATGACTTTTTTAACAATTGCAGTGATTCACTTAACAACCATAATAATAATAATAATAAAAAGCTCATAAAATCAGGTAAGATTCTCTTAACAATTGCTTTACTTAGCAATGAAAATTCTAATCCCAATTGCAGTTGTAAGTGGAGGACTATGTCTTTTTAAACAGAAATCAGAAGTCAATTCACAAATATTTATTCATTTTATAGATGGTGACACTTAGGTGGAGATCAGTCTTCAGAATGTCAGTGCACCTATAGCTGAAAACATACACATACAAAAAGCAGACTTCATAATGATATATACATTGAGAAAAAGAATATGTGACAATTGAAAAACATTCATATATTAAGGCAATTTTTCTTTCAACTACCAGAACTCCCAAGCCAGTATACTGGGTGGTAAATGCTATGAGTTGAATATTAAGGAAATTGATATTGAAATTGATATCTAACATCTACCATTTTTACAAAGTGTGCATAAAAAAAGAAAGAAACAGGACACAAGATGTCACAAAATCAAACTAAATAACAGAGCAAAAAGGATTGTGGGAAGATGTGGTTTCTGCAAAAAATAGCCTTGAAAAAAAACCTTGTAAGAAGTCTATTAAGAATTTCAAAAATTTTCTGTGAGATCTCATAAACATCACACATGCATGCATCTATGTTTGAAGGGCCATCACTAAACTGCACAATGGTGCAAAGGAACTGAAATCCTAATCTCTATCAAAACGTGGTGATGAAGCATCATATTAGTATTATACTGACACCTCTCCTCCACTGCCCCTCAAATGTCTCAGTTCTTTAGGGGTTTGTTGTTGGGTTTTTTGCCTTTTTTCCTTGTAAGTTCCTTTAGCATTTGGGGATGGAGTTTTTGAACATCTTTCATTGTAGTAAAGTGATACTAAAAGTTGTTGAAAATACTCCACCTATGCCAACCTGTTTTGGTGGAGCTATGCCATCTTTATGTCAGAAAGTCCCTTGTGATTTAAACTTGGAGATTTAGCTTAAACCCCACCCCCCTTGATGATCATCTTATTACATTAAGCAAAATCTATATCATACTCATGAAACCTTTTAATGAAACATTCTCCATAGAATAACAAAACAAAACAAAACACAACACTATTTCCTGTTAAACTGAAGGAGAAAGGCAGAACACTATTTCCTATGATTTAGGGTAGCATTCTGGCTTTCAAATTCTGGGAGTTGAAGGCCACACATCTTAAAATTAATAAGGTTGAGAAAACACTGATTGATAATGATAGCAAAATGAAAACAACCTGTAAGACAGGCATGCAATACATGTTCTGAATTAAATATGACTCCTTCTTTATGGCAGTCTTTTTAATTATATATTTATTTATTTCCAAAAGAAGTCTCACCTTGATGCTTTTGCTAGTTGTTCAAATTTGTCAAAATTCATATTTGGGTGCAATTCAGACTTATGCAAGAGACTTAGCCGGTTCCTTTTTTCAAGCGATCTACAAGAAAATGAAAGTTACTGCGGTAAGATTTTTCAAACATTTCTCTTTGCCAGCTCAGAGTGCTCTGTAAAGCTCATTGCTTCCCTTTCACATATGATTCCATAAATGTTGATGTTATTCTCCCCCTTTGCAGGAGAGAATAATAGATTTCTCACTTACACCTCTGAATATTTTTACATACAGAATCATCTGCAAAGGGTAAATGAACATCTTTTCATGTTGATAGTCTTTCACATTTACTTTGGTGACAAGATCAGTAGGGACTTGAGAGGGGGGGAAAGGAATAGCCTTAATCTTCATGAAGCCAGGCTGAGATCATGAGCTTCTGATACTATGCTGTTTAAAATCAGATCACAAAAGAGGAAATGCAGTCGCTGAAATGATTAAAATGAAACACATTTCATGATGCATTCAACAAAATTTGAATGCATTAGCTAGTATATCGCTGCCACAGAAAGTGCTGCTTTCTTTGATAATATCGAATAATGCAAAGGGGGTGATGATGTGGTAAAATAATGGCTTTCCTTTCCTCTGTTCTGATTCCTTGGTTGCCATATCATAGGATTTGTACAAGTAGATGCTATCACCTCAAGAGACAAGAACAAAATGGAGGTGGAGCTTTCAGCCCAAACTACCCAGCCATTAAATCTAGCATTAGGACATTTTTTCTTGCACTATTTTTTTTTAATTGATTTATATGCCGCCCTTCTCCGGAGACTCAGGGTGGCTTACAATGCGTCAAGCAACAGCCTTCATACTTTTGTATATTTATAAAAAGTCAGCTTATTGCCCCCACAAACTGGGTCCTCAATTTACTTACCTTAGAAAGGATGGAAGGCTGAGCCTGGTGAGATTCGAACTTACAATAATTGCAGACAGCTGGTGTTAATCACAATGCTTTTAGTATGCTGAGCTACTAAGCTCTTTTTAATGTTTTCTTGTCAGCATTAACTCCTGTTGACTGTCTGAAGTTTTCTTTCAAGATTTTTCAAAAGAGGTTTGTGATTGCCTGCTTTGTAGACAAGGTGTTGGCCCACAGTCATCCAGCTGGCTTCATAGTTAAGGAAGTACGAACCGGGAGCAACTCACCACTTCGTACAGTGGTGAGTTATTCCCAGTTCGGTCCAGTTCTATAGAACTGATAGTAAAATCAGCAGGAGGCTCCACCCACCCACCATGATGTCATCATGCGTGATCTGTGCATGCGTAGAAGCTTCTTTGTACACGTCCTGTTGCAAACCGGTAGTAAAGATAAGTAGAACCCACCCCTGGACTAGAACACATAGTTTTTATCCTGATGTTTAACCTTAGCTCTCTTGTACCATATTACTTGTATTGTATTTTAATTACTATAATGAATATAGAAAAAGAGGATTGATGTATGCATAAGTGTATACATATCTTTTTATGGATACAACATTTGGCATCTGAGTGGCATCCTTGACCTACAAAAAGGAAAGTATAAAAAGCTAAATGTAACCTAGTTACATTTAACCTGATGACATTTAATCTAATTTTCGAGCATTTCAGAATTTCATCCTTCTTTTTCATTATAAATAACAATCTTTTGTGGAGACCATAGCCAAAGCTTTGAGAGTTGAATACAGATTGTGTATTCAACTGGTACAACCTGGTTCTCCCAAATATAACCATGCAGCTTGAGAATTCGAGGCATTATATCCAAAGCCTCTAGATGGCATCAAATCTTGCTTATTTATTTAACAAGTTTATATGGCCAGCTATCTAAGCAATGGAACAATGAACAGTGGATAAAAATACAATGTACATTCAAATCCAATTTATCAAGGTCTTTGTAAAAAATTTCTTGCTCATAAAACACATGCACAATGCTAGGTCCCACTAATAATCTAGCCCCAATATCTTGGCGGAGAGAGGGAATCATGTTTTCATAGCTTCCTTGAAGGCTGGCAGGTCAAGACTATCACTGGGGGAGGAGAGAGACTGTTCTCTAACATGGAACATAGAGATGGCCTTGATAGAAATATTCAGAAGCTTTTACAAAAAGAAAAAAAGACAGAGGTATTCATTAAGTTTTAGGAAGAGACTCAAGCTGGCTCTTTTCTGAATCAGTAAGGTATAAGAGAGAGGAAAACCACAATCTGTCCATAAAGCAGTGGTGGGTTGCTACTGGTTCACCTCGGGTCGGGTTGAACTGGTAGCGGCAGCGGTGGGAGTCTCCACCTACCCACCTGGATGTTTCTGCGCATGCACAGAAGTGGCACATGTGTGCACAAGCACACCCATGCCCACAAGTGAACTGGTAGCAACGGGATTTGAATCCCACTACTGCCATAGAGTATATCTCAATGAAGCTTAGTTCTAGTCTAGGACCTGTGGTGGCGCAGTGGTCCTACAGTCTAGCCACCTCTGCCCACAACTTAGAGTTTGATCGTGACCAGCTCAAGGTTGACTCAACCTTCCATTCTTCCAAGGTCAGTAAAATGATGATCTGGATTGTTGGGGGCAATATGCTAATACTGTAAAGTACTCAAAAATTGCTATAAAGCACTATGGAATGGTATATAAGTGCTATTGCTATTGCTATTTTGTGGAGTTTGTTTCCTGATGTGGACAACCTCAAAGGGCTGAAAATAAGACAAGCACCATGGCAGAGAAGGCACTCTTTGTAGATTCCACCAGTGACATTGGTCACCCAGGAGACCCAGAACATGCCAACCTGACAATCTGGATAGATCACCAAAGATAGGCAAACTTGTAAGTGTTTAGGAAAACAATTAGGTTTATGTATATAATACCCAACGTGACACTTTACAAACTAATTTTTTTTTAATAATCCAAGAACTTGGAAATTTTGTAAGTATCCAATCAATAATCATTATTCACACATTACATCACAGTCTAGCATAGCAATGTAACTAAGGTTTTGTGTGTGTCTGTTTTCAAGTATTATTGCTAAACATCACAAGGCTGACGTTTGTCTACTACTTTGCATGTATGGGTTCTTTGTATTTATTCAAATCGTCATACATATAAACAAGAAACCACTTCCTCACTTTCCAGTATTAAAGATATGAGTGTTACTGTTTACATAACCAAAATGCACCAGCTATCAGTTGTGCCCAGTACGGAAGTGTTGGTAGGCTTGCAGGAAATCCAAAATTTGCAAGAGTGCAAATACTTAAAGAGGAAAAAGATGACTAAAAGAGAATCGGTATGATGATATCATGAGGCCTGAATATGTGCCCCAAGCATGGAATAATGAAAATTACTGGAATCTTGAACACAGAATATTTGCATTGCAATTATGTTGCAGGTTTCATTTGCCACTCTATGCTGACATTCTTAACCAGGATGATTCCATGTTGGCATACCCTTTTAATGTGAGTAGCCACACACAAGCAAACCTTGGTAAAACTCTAAGGCACTGCTGTAAATGACCTTTTTTTTTCATCTTTGACTGGATCTGTGATAATAAAATCCAGCCAAGAGGTGTAGTTCTTGGTTGCAAATTTTAGAAATGGTGTGCTACCAGTTCTCATAGCATGAGAAAGGGAGCAAAGTGTTGAAACCACTGGATCCCGTCCAGTTTGCAAGAGATGTACAGGCAGGAGTGAAATCCAGCAGGTTCTGACAGGTTCTAGATAACTGGTAGCGGAAATTTTGAGCAGTTCGGAGAACTGGCAAATACCACCTCGGGCTGGCCTCAGAGGGGTGGGAATGGAGACTTTGGAGTATCCTTCCCCTGCTACACCCACCAAGCCACGCCCACAGAACCAGTAGTAGAAAAACTGGATTTCACCACTGGGTACAGGGCATCACTAAACAATAAAATAGATCTGCATGCAGGGAAACATAATCACGTATTGGGTTTAGGTACTTGAGGGGAAAATAAAAAATGCTTAATTGCTATGCAGGATTTCAGAGCAGCACTTAAAGAAAATCAAACAGTATTGAAGGATCATTAAATTAAATTATCTAAATTAAATTATTTCTTAATTGTGTTTCAAAGAACTGGCCCTTTAATAGGCAGAAGTGATGTGTTTTCCCCTTTACACATTTTCTCGGTATTGTTGGCAGTCAGAAAGGAGACTAGTGTTCTAAGACAGGATTCTTTAGCAAATACGCATGACTGAAGTTGAACTTAACCAAGACAGGGAATGTTGTTTTCTGCTTAAAGGACACATTGATTTGAGTTCATAACCACTTATTTTGACTCTTAGCAATGTTAACAATCGTATTTTTATTTTGGGAGAGGAGATACTTTTGAAATCTGCCCTCTTTTGACTGTAGGTATGCGGAAGGTATTTACCCTGTTTCCCCTAAAATAAGACATTCTCTGATAATAACCCCCCACCCCAAAAATAAATCCTCCCTGAAAATAAGCCCTGCACAAGCAGTCCCACCATTTCTTCTGGTTAGGGTTAGGGAGACAGCTGGAAATCAGATAAGATGGCAAGAGGAGCCCAATTTTGCTTCACGCGCCCCAAAATAATAAGACATCTCCAAAAATAAGGCCAAGCACTTATTTTGGGGTTCAAAAAATATAAGACAGGGTCTTATTTTCAGGAAAACACAGGTACTTAGTCATGATTAGCCCTGATATCAGATCTTACAATAGCTTTGTAGATAAATCTTTAGTTCTGATTATGAATTAGCAAAACATCTTTCATTTTTACTTCAAAAGGAGGAATACATATCTCCATATACTGAATTCTGATCTTGGTGATTGGGAACTGTTTTAAAAAATAAAACTGTGTTGTTTTATTTTGCTTTTCATCAGAGAGATATACTGGCCTCTTTATAGAACAACTTCTGAGACAACTAATTTGGGTTAGTTGCTTGGGTTTGCTTGGAAAAAAAAACATGTTTCTGTTTTCCTTCATATTTTTATTTAAACATTTTCTACTCTGCCAGAATCACATTGTTGGAGTTAGGAGGCTATACAGACATTCTAAATAAATAAATAACATTAGGATTTTAACAGACCCTTTCAGTAGTATGCTTTTTCTGTGGATTGGCAAACTCCCCCCCCAAAAAAAACCTCCTAAAATACGTATATATTTGCAATGGTTTTCACTTCATGCTATGCATTTGACCAAATGTGCACCAGTTTCTGCATTTGTCAGCCTTTGTTACCTGCTATAAAAAAAATAGTAATTTTTGTATGACTGCAGACTCCTCACTACATCTTGATTTTTTATTTTATTTTATTTTATTTTTTGGAGGGGAGAGGGTAAGGATTGAATAAAGTTTTCATTGAAACAAGAACATGCTCTTATCTTCCCTGTAGCTGCAAAAGGCTCAATGGAATTTATTCCCTCCCTCATGGTTTCTTCTCCATTCTTTGAATTGTAGGTCGGTGTTCTCCTCTTAGACTTCTGGCCTTCTCTCTTTTTTTCAAAGCTCTATCCTGCATGCTATTTCTGCCCTGAGTAGCAGAATGCAATCTGGACTCAGGTATTTTGTTGTTTTTCACACTGAGCAAGAAAGTCAAAAAATAATGAACGTTCAAAACCAAACCCCACAGTCTCTTACCTATTTCCTGAGTCTGGCTTCGCCCCTTCTCTATTCAAGGATTTCATGATTTTACAGAGAGTTTTCACTCTTGATGCCGAGTTGAGCTGAGAGGATAAAACCAGCGGGTTCTCCATTTTGCGTGTAAGCATTCCGTCAGATTAGATCTCCCTCTGATCTTCTTTCAGTTGCACGTTAATAAATCCTCAAGGACTGGGTTGCTCTTTGTTATGTTGCACTTACTTTGAATCTTGATTATTTGGCATGGGCTATTCAGTTTGTGGGATGTTCCCCCACTACAGTCCTAGCTGCTGTGATAAGCACACGTGACCTTTTAGAGAAGTTGTTTCTTTTTTTTTTCCACCCAGAAGTCATTTCTTCAAAAGAGAGATTAGAAATAGGCTTATGTTTTGCAAGTTGGAAAGATAAACGTAGGCCTTCCCTCAACTTGTGGTTGTAGCTTGTGGTTAGCAGATATGAATGTGATATTTGGTCAAACAAGATGGCCTTTAGCACTCTATACTGAGAACTAAACAAAATCAGCCACACAGAGCAGCAAGAGGGAAAATTGATATGATTTCCTCTTATTACAGTTTTTTCAAACAGAACTTAAAATAACTTAAAGGGCTGCAAGTAATTGTTCAGTCAGGAACTGATGGAGACCTGTATTAACTTCAGCTGTGCTGTTTTGAGTGCTTTTTAAAACTATTTTATTTATTTCATGGATATCCAGATCTCCTAAGAGGTCAAGATTCTGTGAATGGGCTAATGTTGTCTTCATCATATTAGAACTCTGTGAAGGAGGTTAGATTGAGTGGCAAAACACAACTGACTCTTGGATGGTGAATTTTTGATTGACAGTCTTTCACCCACAAATTTTCAAATTGAACTCTGGCTTGTACGTATATTTCCTTGAAGCACATATTGTACCCATGTAATATGAACCACAGCTACCATTCTTTATCCTGTCCAAATAACAACAACAAGCTCTACAAAATGTCACCAGAATTTGAGACACAAAATTCATTGTGAATTTCTACAGTTACTTTAGTTTGAACATGAGTTAGAAACTGCAGTATGAAACCCAGCTTTGAAATGTTTGTATTCCCATTTTGTGTGGAATCTCAGAATCTTGTTTCATATCCTGGGATTTCTAATTAGCCACAGAAACATCCAGTAAAAAATGAACACATCTTACAGACGTGGGTATCTCATCTCTCTATTTTAACATTTTACATTCTAACTTTTCTCACATGGTTCTTTTCTTAATTAATATAATGTTAGCACAGAAGATATGTATATTCCTCAGTACCTATGAAACAGAGCTTTTAATGGTTTGGTGTGACAGCATCTGCTTTTTATGTCTAAACAATTTGAAGAGTGTCTATTTTATTAATCAATCTATGGTAGTTTGTATTTTAATGCTTGTTTATGACATATAATAAAAATATTTGTAAAAAATAATGACCACTGCTACCAATTGTCTTGTTATAAAATGAAATATAAGCAAACCTGCATTCTACTCAGGGCAGAAATAGCATGCAGGATAGAGTTTTTTAAAAAAGAGAGAAAGTCAGAAGTCTAAGAGGTGAGCAAGGACCTACAGTTCAAAGAAGGTCCGTAATACTTTTGCAGATTTTACTCAGAATTCTATTTTGTTCCACAATAAGCTGTAGAGTTTTTTGTTTGTTTGCTTAATGCATTGTAAGCTGCCCTGAGTCTCCGGAGAAGGGCAGCATATAAATTAAATTAAAAAAAAAAACAACACTTCTTCTAAAACATGTTTATCTATATCTATATCTATATCTATATCTATATCTATATCTATATCTATATCTATATCTATATCTATATCTATATCTATCTATATCTGTATCTATATCTATCTATCTCTATCTCTATCATCTCTCTCTTTCTCTCTCTCTCTCTCTCATTGTGTACTTGCAAAATAAATATTAACTATCTGTCTTTTCCAAGTTATGCTATTTAAATGTGCATTTAAGTCATTGAAATAGACCAAGCAACCTTTAGATTATCTGTTGGGTGGATTGTGAAAGTTGGAGTAGATCTGTAATATGATGGCAACTTTAGTTAAAGTAATATCGTTAGTATGCAGTGCAAATGTGCACTATTTCCCCAAAGATCTATGAAGTTCCTTTCATTATAAGCTAAATATACAAGTGAAGTGAAGGATAAGAGGAGAGACTAATGAGGTTGAAGGAGACAAAGAAAAACTAAGCCCATATCAGAAATAAAAATATTTAACTCCAGGAAGACAGAAAATCATCTCAGGAAGGAAGAAATAAAGAAAGTAGCAAAGAAAATTCCCAAGATGAAGCAAAAGTGAAAAAAAAAAAGAGTAAGGGGGAAAAGTATAAATAACAAAGGCGATTAGTTCACTTAGTATTAATGTTACTGAAGAAGGCACACACATTGCTTTACTTTCTATTGCAGGCAAGCCCAGGGCCAGTTCTACAGAAGAGTGAAGTAATTGCCTTAACCATCAGATGCTGGAGACCACAAGCCATTCCATCCAAGCCTCTGAATAACAGAATAACAGAGTTGGAAGGGACCTTGGAGGTCTTCTATTCCACCCCCCTGCACAAGCAGGAAATCCTATACCAGTCCAGACAAATACCTGTCAAGACTTTTCTTAAAAGCCTCCAGTGATGGAATACCCACAACTTCTAGAGGCAAGCCATTCCACTGGTTAACTGTCCTCACTGTTAGGAAATGACTCCCTATTTCTAGATCAGACGTCACCAACCTTTCGGATTTCAGGGACCACTAATTTAATAATTTTAAATCCCGTGGACCATTAATATTATCTGCCTAATGACTGGCTGGGTGGGCACGGCTAGGTGGTCATGTGACCGGGTGGGTGTGGCCAACTTTATGTCACTAACATCGAGGGGCATCTCGCTGGCCTATACTCGTCCCTCCCCTCCCAGCCACTCTTCACCTGGCTGCCCAGGCTCCTTGAGGCCCCAACAGGAAGCAGTTGTTGGAGCTAAGCAGCCACCATGAGAAAGAGTTGGCAAAATAGCTCAGTTCAAATTGGATCTGGCTGAGAAGGAGGCTCAGCAGAAGCACCTTACTGAGAACTATGAGCATAGGCTTTCCAAGCCGAGAGAAGACCTGTGGGACTGCAAGGCCAGGTACCGACACCTGGAGGCTCAGCAGGCTGAGATGGTCAGCCAGTTCCAGGACATGATGCAGCCCCACTCAAACAAGGCCCTCTGGCACCAATGGTGCTTCCCTCCAGCCTTTGGCCAAAGCCCCACACCAGGAGGCTGAAGCAGACTATGAGTCGGAATTTCTGCCCCCCTCCGACCCGCACAAAAGGACCCCAAAGGGGAAGACTCTCTGCAGTAACACAAACATTTATTGCACATATTCAGCCCAGGGGCTGTAGTTTGAGGACCTCTGATTTAGTGCAATATTTTTCTGTGGACCACCAACATTTTCTCGCAGACCACCAGTGGTCCACGGATCACCAGTTGGTAACCACTATTCTAGATTGTGGCTCTCCTTGATTAGTTTCCATCTATTGTTTCTTGTCTTGCCTTTGGTGCTTTGGAAAATAAAAAATATGCTCTATCTGGGAGCAGAAAGCCTCACAGCTAGCCCTGCAGTCAAGTAGAAAGATTAAAACATTTAGCGCAACAGACATTGGTGCAGAAAGCACAGGAAGGCATCATCTTATTCCTTGCTTCTGATAGTACAATCAGATAGCACACTGACCTAATTTTTGCATGCAAAAAGTATGGATGTCAGTTTTGGAAGATAGTTTTCTTTTTGCTTCTAAACTGCCACATATTGTAGCTGGGGAAGTTGGGAGGCGGTTGTTGTTGGAGCGGTAAAAAGTTAGTCATAACAACATTCTGTATTCAAGGACTTTTTCCTGCATCTGATGGAGACTGCCTGAAGTTTGACTCTGGTGGAGTGTGAAGAGTTTATTGGACAACGTGATGAACTTGTGGGTATTGGCAGGGCTGTGAACTCTTAGTTGGGTACGGGAAACGTGGAAGCTTTCAGATTCGGGTTTTCCCAGATGCGCCAACATGACATCTCTAATAAATTGGAACTTTGAGGAACCTCAGGCCTCAGAGCTTTATTTTGTTGGGGGTGTTCCTTGGAATCCTGACAATGGACTTGTACAGGGTGACCTTGTTTACATCATCATTTTATATGTTTGCAAATGTTTTATTTCCTTCTCATTCATTTTCTTTAACAAAGCAATATTGATTAATTGGATTTTTAAAAGGTAAAATCCATATATTCTGGCTTCATCTGCCTTCATCTACATCCTCTTAGATCATTTGGAGACTAAGAAGCTTTAAAAGAGGACCTTAATAAAAGCAATACTTAGGATGGCTGAGTGAAATCATTTCCTTGTATGCAAAACAATAAATAAATTCAGGCAGCCTGCTTCATTATCTTGCTTCTCGTCTGTTTGCTGGACAATGTGGATTAGACAGATTTGGTTTGTTTATTTATTTAATAAAAGGCATCCCTCCAGGTGGACCATGCTATCATTTACACTCTATGCAAATATTTTCATTATTCTCATACCTGAAATATAATGTTTAAAGTTCATTGTCATGAGAATTTTCTCATACACATTAATATACTGTAGTGAGACCTGTACTAAAATCATAGCAGAACCAGGCTTGGTCAGAGATGAGAATGACATGATCTTGTGCTACTGAGAGCTTCCCTCCAGGAAGCCCAAGTGGGCAGCAGCACTCTACACCAGGCAGACCAGCTGCCCACAGTCCTTCTGTGTTGATGCTGTCCTGAATCCAGGCACAGGTGAACGTACTCTGGCCCGTATGTGTGCAAGTGGTTTGCAGCTTCCTTCCCATGGCAGAAAGGAATCTCTAGGCAGCAAAGATTTTTGCCTCCAGGAAAGTCTTTGCACAGAGTCTAGGTGTTAGAAACACTGTTTAATTCTATAAAAATGGTATCAGAAGATTATTCTATTGCCATATACAGATTGGTAGCAGAGGATGATTACATAGCCATACAGATCAAATAAGGTATGCAGTGTACAGTCACCATGGGCTTTGTTCTGCCTTTGTTGCTTAATGGTTTCAACTGTCACAGGAAAAATTCTCCTCAGAACAAAAGGAATTATGGATTACAACCATAGATGCAAACTAAAAATAAATAATAATAATAATAAAAACACTGCCATCTACTGGTTGAATAATTCTGTAGTTGTTGCAGTAAAAAATACTGTATTTTCCTGCATATAAGACTACTTTCTAACACACAAAAATCTTCTCAAAAGTCGGGGTTCGTCTTATACGCCGGGTCTCATTCTCCTGTAACCAGGCAGACCAGCCCGAAAGGCTCTGACGAGCCTTAAATGGCTCTGAGGAGGGTCGTCTTATACGCCCAGTCGTCTTATACGCCGGAAAATACGGTACATTTTAACATGAATTCCAAGATCCCCATTCAACAACTATTCCTTATAATAGTTCCATTTCTGCTCTCAGTTCTGTTTCCTCTTTCTTACAAATCTTCTTGTCTTTCTTCCTTTTCTTTTTGCTGTCCTGACTGTCCACAGAGCTGGTGTTGCTTCTGCGGCTTCAGCCTTGGCTCTCTGAAGGGCTGGCACTGGAGCCGCTGAGACTCTGACTCTGGCTGGGCTGGTGGTGGCTGTAGTCTCTTTCAGATTCTCCTTCCCATCTCTGGGTTTTAATGCTTTGCAAGCAACATAGGGCAGACATTTAGCTGGTACACCTTTATTGCTTCTGGTGGATGTCCTGATGAAATCTCTCGTGGCCTGGTTCTTTTATTCCACCTGGATAGTCTTTCTCATTTAATTTCTTTATTATATCAGGACTTCTGTGCCCTAGTCATCTGTGCCATGTGTGAATGCAGTTTGAATGCATTTTTCCCTTGGTGGTATTAACTACTTGACTGCAGTTCAGCTGATACACTTTATCTGTAATTTTAGCCTTTGCAAGTAAGATATCCTCTTTTGTGATAAAACAACTTTGGAGGTCACTATATTGCCCTGTTTTGTGAGCTTCTTCACTGATAAAATATTAGTTTCAGTGGCAGGGTCCTATAGTACATTTTTCACAAGGATCTTTCTGGTGATGCTCTGGTAAATAGGACAGTAAAGAATACCATCTCCTATTCTTTCTGATTCTATTATTTTCCCAGTAGCTGTAGTGACTTTTTTTCTGTTTTATTCTAGTCAAGGTGAGTAAAGAAATTTCTGCCTTTGTCATGTGACTCATAGCTCCTAAATCAATACATCATGCTTTTAGAGATGAGGTGCAACTTTTGGATTGAAAAACATGTTCATTGTCTGAAGAAAAATCAGTTTCTTTCTTCACACTTTTGGCTTCCTTGTAATTTTTGCATTCTAGCTTTCCTTCTGCAGTTTGCTTTTAAATGAGCCCTTTTCTTGCACACAAAGCATTCACATGGTTCTTGCTTCATGTAACTTCATTAACTGTTTTAAATAAATAAATAAATAAATATTCCTATTTTTTATCTTTAAAACAGTCTGTGATAGAAGCATAGATAAAAGCACTGATTAATGCTTTCTGTTTTATGCTTATATTCCTCTATAAACTTGCCCTTAACATATTCCAATGTTAGCTCCTCATCTGGACATGCATCAAGCGCTGTGGCAAGCATTTCATAACTTTCTGGTAAACCACTAAATGATATTACTGTGACATGAAAATCTTTTTATTTCTTCTCCTATATCTCTCAGGCATTCAACCCAGGGGTAAAATGCTCCCGGTTTGGACCAGATCACCCGATCTGGTAGCGATGGAGATGGGTGGTTCAGAGAACCAGTAGCAAAAATCTCTGACCCCCCCCCCCCCAATGCCCAGCTGAGCCCCTGCCAATCAGGGAACTCAGCTGGGATCGTCAGAGCCATTTGAAAACATTTTTTTTACAACCTCTTAGCTGAAGAGGTTGTAGAAAAAATGGTTTTAAAAGTAAAAAAAAAAAATTGGCCATGCCCACCCAGTCACATTACCCACCACCACCAAGCCATGCCTATAGAACCGGTAGTAAGAAATATTAGATTTCACCCCTGATTCAACCATTTCCAAGATGTTCCTTATGTAATTCTGCAGCTGGGTTAATTTCTGTATTGATACTGGGTACTGGGTTGAAGGTGGGCTGAAGCTGGGCCCATAACCTGTTTTATTCTATAGAAATAGTAGCAGATGATTATTCTACAGCCATACAGGTAGCAGAGGATAGTTGCTAGCCATATAGATCAAATAAATTGTACAGTGCACAGGCACCATGGACCTTGCTGCTTAATGGTTTCAACAGTCACAGGAAAAAAAATCTCCTCAGAGCAAAAGACATTGTAGTTTCTAACCATAGATGAAAACTAAATGCTGCCATCTACCAGCTGAATAGTTCTGTAATTGTTGCAATACAAAATACATTCTAACATGTATTCCAACAGTAGGGTCTCCTGCTTAAGCAGGGGTTTGGACTAGAAGACCTCCCAGGTTTCTTTCAACCCTTTTATTCTGTTTTATGTTCTAAGAAATCACATCACCTTTGTTTTCCTTTTTTTGTTAAATGTCAGATATGGTAGGACTCATATACAGTAAGCCCCGGAAGAGTCCACCTGCAAACAGTGAATTGGTCTGTAAGAGTTTAGGTATAGTGATGGAGGCTCAGATTATTTATATTTACATAATCCAAACTAGGGCTTCTGAAAATAGTCAGAAAAGCTTTTCTGAGGGTTCCCTAATAGAGCTATTTCAGCTCCCAGAATTCCCAGGCAACATGAAAAGAATGGAGAGAGTTGAAATACAGGAGAATTTCAGGATAGGGAAAATTAAGTTAGAGAATCACTATCTGCCAGTGTCAATATGTGACAACAGTAACATTAATGTCCTAGTAGGATGAATGATCTGACTTAGTTGAAACCAACTTCCTATGTTTTTAAATAATGGTTCCAGATTATGTGGGCTCCTAGGCAAGGTATTGTCAATGGAGTAGCATATCTCTTTGCTACTGATGCCATTGCCTGCTTCTTGTGCAGGCTGTTTTTGTCTGTTTGCACCTTTTAAAATATTTTTTTATTAAAATATTTAAAATGGAAGAACCCAAACACGTTAACAAAAAGTAAAGGAAAAAAAGAGATCAAATAAAAACCAAAAGGAAAAACAGTTAAAGAAAAAAAAAACTATAAAAAGAGTTTTCAATTTTTCATTATACAGCTTGTACGTACAAATATATCTGGACCTCTCTTTCTAAAGTTACATAATCTGAGTCTTCTTACTATAAACTGTCCTGTCTAATCATCAAAACCATAAATCACAAGTCCGTCCTTTTGATTTTTATGCAAAAAGTTTATAAGAAGTTCCAAGCAGTGTGTCAGCCTCCAGTGCTGACATAGTAAAGAGGGGGTTAAATTCCTGTGAGATTAGTAAGAGAGAGTGCCGTAGAATGATTTAGATAATGACCAATAGGATAAGGAAGCAAGCCAGGAAAGGGAGGGATGATGGAGCAGAGGTCATTTCCTGACTGCATATGAGTCCATGAAGATGTTGTTCTAACAAATAAAAGTTTTTTTTTCTTTATTATCAAAATGTGAGAGGCATCTTATTTCGTCAGACAACTCTAGCGTGACACAGTGAAGTATTTACACCTTTTGAAAGGAAATAAACAGAGCAAAGAGGAAGAGGAGACAGGATTGCCTTAGGGGGTAGCAGTGAGACCCTTGGTGAGACGTAGCCTATAGCCATGATGGTGAACCTATGGCACGTGTATCACAGGTGGCACGCAGAGCCCTTTCTGTGGGTACGTGAACCATCACTCAGCTGAGCTCCACCCTGCATGCACGCACAACTCCCCCTGGCCAGCTGACTTTTGGGTCTCTGTCACATATGCACAGGGGGTGGGTGCATGCAGGAGATGCATGCTCATGCCTGGGGATTATGCACACATGCATGGTGGGTGGGGGAATCACCATACTCCCCGTGGCCCATTTTTGGTCCCAGGGAAGCCTGCTAGGTCCAAAACAGGCTGGAGGCAAGTTGTACACATGCACGGGGGGGGGGAAGCACGAGGGGGTCACACGTGCATGCATGGGGGGCAGGGGAAGTGTGGGGAGCTCCACCACACATTGCATTATGAGTGCAGGCACGTGGGCGCATATTTTTGGCACATGACAACAAAAAGGTTAGCCATCATTGGCCTATAGTATGCTACCCTTTTGCAACCACACACAAAGATTACCATTTTAAGAGATCCAAAATAAGGAACTCATTGTAAGATTTTAACATAATGAATGTAATGTAATACACATTTCAAAACATGCATTTTAGACAACACAAATACTGTATATTGAATGAATGCATTTAATGTATTTATGCAAGCAAATTTCTGAGCAAGCTCTTTATGCATTATTCGGTAGCATTCAAGCAAAGTTGGGGTCTCCGTAACTTTGCTCACACCAACAATGTTATTTTAATGGTATTTAACTATAGTAGATGTTTGAGGACTATTAATAGTGTTTCTCATGTGCAATCTTGAAATGAACTATAGCCATATTTAAAAAGTAGGCTTTAAAGGAAAACAGATGAGGAGGATAATGATAATATCTCAAACAAATTAACAGCTGCTAAACGCTTTAAAGAAAGAAGTTTTCTTGGAGTGAACTTCAAAAGATTTCTCTCCCAGTGTTCAATTTAGACTCAACATTAATCTTTATGGGCTATGTTACCTCCTACAATTTATTCTGCTTGCTGTCATTTTTTCCATTGTAGGTGTCTTTCCACCATACTCAGAAGTTCAGCTGGACCAGTTATCAAGGTCAGAAAAAAAAGGAGGGGGATGCAATCTTAACACATATCACAATTTACACATGTGCATATACTTATAAACACACAAATACACATTTATATATTTTGTATATTTTTATTTTTATTTCCTTTTTCCTTTTTTTTTCTTCTTGGCTTGTGTTTTTTTGCAATGACATACTCTTTTGGTTTGGTTTGATTACTTTAATAAAAAAGGAAACCGAAAACTGAAATCCTTCATTCTTTGTTAATTTCAGAAATAAATTATTTGCATTTTAGTCTACAGTAGGGCACTTTTTCTTGAAATTAAGGTTATAATTTCAGGGTGCCACTGGTCAAACAGTGTCGACTGGCAGCCCCCAGGGGGAGAGCCTTCTCTGTGGGGGCACCTGCCATCTGGAACCAGCTCCCCCCTGAGATAAGGAGTTTACAGGACCTACGTACCTTCCGCCGCGCCTTAAAAACATTCTTATTTGAACAAGCTGGTCTGGCTTAACCTCCTTTTCATATTGGGTTTTAAATATTTTATATAATTGGATTTTAAATTGTTTTCTAGCCTCATTTAATTTGTTTTAATTTGTTTTAAACGATTTTTAACTTTTATATTCTATTGTATCTTATCTTGGCTGTTCACCGCCCTGAGTCCCGTCTAGGAGTAGGGCGGTATACAAATTTGAATAAATAAATAAATAAATAAATAATAAGCCTAGCACAAACAAACACCCACCCACAAACATGCATTCATAGGAGTCATATCTAATGTAACATTGACATATCAGCACTGATGATGTTAGCTAGTTTGGGTAATGAAACATCTGGAAGAAAACAAGCAAGCTCAGAGAGCACCAAAGACCTCCCATTGATAACAATGCAACTAACAAAGTTGTTGAACTAATTATTTTTTAAAGTACTTCTGAAGCCTGAAAACGTTTGCTTCTATGTTCGACTTTCTTATTCTGGAGCAACTCTTCTTAACGTATTTTTATTTTCTCCTAAGAGTTTCATCTATTTAATTTAAGAAAATACTAGAAATGCCTTCCTTGCTATTTCTTCTTTATTCTTGCTATCATAACACAAGCAGGCATGTAATTGGTGCCATGTGCAAGTGATTGTCCTGCAATATTTCTTAGCTCAGCATTTGCCTACAAAAATGTCAACCCTATTACAGTCATTTTGTGAAGATGAGCAGGCCACTCTACCTGAAGGAGTTTCACCGTTGCTGCATAAAGATGATTTAAAGGCTATGAATAAACTCCATTTAGTTGCCATGCCATCACATCTATTTAAAACAATGTGTGTTATTGGGGGAAAATGCTGAATAGAACAAAATCATTTATGTTTTTCCTCACTATCTGTTCTTTGCGGGGTTCAGTTCATTGTTGTTGTGTGGGTGAGAGAAAAAAAATAGAGAGCAAAGAAATAGAAACTAGGAAAGGAATTGCTGCTTGATAACAATTCCCCTTTGCCTTTGGCAAATGGATTCCAAACTGTATATATGTTTGCAGTGTGTCATTGTACGTAAATCTCTGCAAAAGCTTTTTGACTGGAAGTGACAGAGTATGTGCACAAGCAGGCCTAATTTAAAAACCTTTTTATTATGCTTTTAACCTGATGGCCTCTGGCGAAAGCAACCGATTCTTCGTCTGGCAGCCTACGGTGCAAAGAAGAGAAAAGTAGTCCAAAATACGGGTAGAAAAAACAAGCAATGTTAGAGAATAAATGATGGGCCACTCACTTTTGGCTCTGTCTCTTGTCATGATGAGTAGGTGGCTAGGGATTTCAATTGAAAAGAGATTCTATGCATACAATAGGCAGTGATGCTTCTCTCAACTTTCCCTTTTAGCTATTATAACCTGTTTTTAATGGCCTGGTGGTTTCTATCAGGGCAGCATTCAGCCAGGGTCACTTTTAAAAAAAACACATTATTCAGATCTTGAAGTACAAGATCAAAGAATGTGAGTGTAGCTCCTCAAACTGTCATTTTTACAGTTATTCTTCTGAATAATACAGAAAGTGATTCTTCTTTGTGCTGAATAGCAGAAGCTCCAAACACTTAACAGAGATGTGGTGGACACAGAATAACGGAAGGGGCCTTGGCGGTTTTCTAGTTCTGTTGCTCAGGCAGGAAGCCCTGTACCATATCAGACAATGGTTTTCCAACTTCTTCTTAAAAACTTCCAGTGTTGAAGCATCTACAACTTCTGGAGAAAGTCATTCCACTGATTAATTGTTCTAACTGTCAGGAAATTTCTGCTTAGTTCTAGGTTGCTTCTCTTCCTGATTAGTTTCTATCCATTGATTC
The DNA here is from genome assembly GCA_030761175.1 of Masticophis lateralis. Lineage (NCBI taxonomy): Eukaryota > Metazoa > Chordata > Lepidosauria > Squamata > Colubridae > Masticophis > Masticophis lateralis. The sequence goes on along the minus strand of JAUDYJ010000003.1, from coordinate 118,347,373 downwards.
TTGGCCTGCCTTTAGGTGCTTTGGAAAATAGATTGACCACCTCTTCCTTGTGGCAGCCTCTTAGATATTGGAACACTGCTATCATGTCACCCCTAGTCCTTTTCATTAAACTAGATATACTCAATTCCAAAAACAGTTCCTTATATGTCTTAGCCTCCACTCCCCTAATCATCTTTGTTGCTCTTTTCCGTACTCTTTCTAGATTGTCAACATCTTTTTTACATCATGGAAACCAAAACTGGATGCCATAGTCCAAGTGTGGTCTTAATAAGGCATTATAAAGTAGTATTGACACTTCACATGATCTTGATTCTATCCCTCTATTAATGCAGCCTAGGACTGCATTGGCTTTTTTTGGCAGCTGCAGCATACTGCTGGCTCATATTTAAGTGATTGTCTACTAGGACTCCAAGATCCCTCTCAAAATTATTACTATTGAACTAAGTACCATCTCTACTATACCTGTGCATTTGGTTTTTCTTGCCTAAATGTAGAACCTTAACTTTTTTCACCATTGAATTTCATTTTGTTAGATAGAGCTGAATATTCAAGTCTGTCAAGATCCTTCAGTATCTTAACATTATCTTCTGGAGTGTTGGCTATTCCTGCCAATTTGATGTCATCTGCAAATTTCACGAGTTCCCCATCTATCCCTTCATCTACCTCATCATAACTCATTTACCTTCTATACCCTCATCTATCTGTTGCTCCAGCTGGAAAATAGAGGCTAGGAATAATATAATAGCAGGAGTACTGCATCTGGTTTGAGATAAAGTTAAACAAACAAACAAACAAACCTGATTCTGTCCATTCTAAAAATGCACCACCTGGACCAAGAAACAGAAGAAGAAGACATCAGACAAGGAATCATCCCCAATGTGCAATGCAACAAACAAAACAAAACACTACAAACTCCTCAGAATCAAAATCAACTGCACACCAATCAGAGACAGCGCTGAACCTTAACCAACACATGTAACCCCACCAACACATGAACACCAGCACTTCACCTCCCAATGACCATCAACTGATTAACCTCCCCATCAAAAGACCCATCACAAGACTCTCACTGGTTGCTCACATGTGACCCATCACAAGACCCATAAGACCCTCATTTGACACACCCACACCTGACACATCACAAGGCCCCTCCAAGGCCCCTCACAAGAGGCTGACCTGACATGACTTCCCCATCATAAATAAATAAATAAATAAATAAATAAATAAATAAATAAATAAATAAATAAATAAATAACTTTATTGTCATTGTACGTGTATACACAGTATACCCATACAACGAAATTCACTTAACACCCAAAGACCAGGTCCAACACACATAACAATCCCCAAACACACTCCTACCCACCACAATTCCCCACACCTAAACCTCCCAAACATCCACACAACAGACCAAGTAATACTGTCTAATAGCTCACTGATGGTGGCTCTTTAGTTCATTGTTGAGTGCAATTATAGTTTTGGGATAAAAACTATTCAGAAAATGTGTGATCCAAGTTTTAATTGTTCTGTATCTTCTGCCAGAAGGCAACAGTCCAAAAAGATGGTAAGCAGGATGGGAAGAGTCTCTGAGAATGTTATGCAACTTTCTCAAACAGCGAGATTCGAAGATGTCATCCGGGGCTAGTAGCTGGAGTCCGATGATATTCTGCTCCCATACTATGCAAGAATGCCATAAGTCAGGACACTTTCAATGGTGCTGCGATAGTAGGTCAGAAGTAGATGCTGAGATAGATTTATCTTCCTGAGCATTCTCAGGAAGTACAGCCTCTTCTGTGCCTTCTTCACAAGCAATTGTGAATTCATAGTCAATGAGAGGTCCTCCAAGATATAAATGCCCAGAAATTTAAAACTACCCACCCTCTCCACCTCCTCACCATGTATGTACAATGGTAGATGTACATCTCTCTTCCTCCTGAAGTCAATTATAAGTTTTTTAGTTTTTGTGGTGTTAAGTGTGAGATTATTTTCATTACAACACAATGTCAGCCCTTGTACTTCCTTCCTGTAAGCAGACACATTGTTCTTATTAATGAGCCCCACCACTGTTGTGTCATCCACAAGTTTAATAATTGCATTGATGTTATACAATGGGGTAGAATCATGTGTGTACAAGGAATAAAGGAAAGGCTTAGCACACAACCTTGGGGGGCTCCTGTGCTTAGTATCAGAGTAGAGGAATGGTAAGATCCCATCCTTACTGACTGTTGCCTACCTGTCAGAAAATCCCTTATCCACAAACAAATCCTCTGATTTATACCCAAACTGGACATTTTAAAAACCAATCTGTTGGGTAAAATGATGTTAACGGCAGAGCTATAATCCACAAATAGCAGCCTCACATATACCCTGTTGTTCCAAATGATTCAATACAGTATGGACAACAAGAGACATAGCATCGTCAGTTGATCTATTACCCCTATATGCAAATTGGTATGGGTCCAAAGTAGATAGAAAACTAGCCTTAATATAGTTCAACACCAGTCTCTCAAAACATTTCATGACAACAGATGTTAAAGCTACTGGTCTATAATGATTAAGGGATACCACTACTGTCTGCTTAGGGACTGGCACTATAATAGATGTCTTCAGACAGAGGGATACAGCACTCCGACAGGGATAGATTGACAATATCCCTGAACACTCTGCAGTGTAGTCCCTGACAACTCGTCCCAGAATTCCATCAGGCCCAGCTGCCTTCCGGATATTAACATTCTGGAAAGTGTGTCTCATATCAGAGATCTGCAGTAGAAGTGGTTGTCTATTGATGGTAGATGTTAATGGTGCACTAACAGTGGTAAATGCTGGAATGATGGTCGTTCCTGTGTCCACCTCAAAATGGCTGAAAAATTGAGTTAGCTGCTCAGCCAGAGTCACTACTGCCAGACAAGCAGTAGCACATCACCAGAATGGAAAGCAGCATTTCTTGCTCTTAATAAAAGACACACTTCTTTATTTATCCAGGGCTTGTTGTTAGAGAACAAATACCACCGTAATGACAACATCAATGCAGCTTTTAATATAAAACAGTACTGTTGAAGTGTAACTATTGATATTGTCCTCCTCAAACAGTGCCCAATCAGTGCTCTCAAAGCAATCTTGAAGTTGCTCCGATGCACCCGCTGGCCACACTTGTATTTCTCTAATCGATGGTCTAATTCTGTTGACAAGAGGTCTAGTCTGATGGGATCAAGAACACAGATATACTGTATGATCTGACTGTCCCAGGTGGGGTAAAGGCATAGTCCTGTATCCGTGCATGATGTTACTATATACCTGATCCAAGGTATTTTTCCTCTAGTGGGACAGTCTACGTATTGATAGAACTTAGGGAGACCAGTCTTTAAGTTAGCTTGATTGAAATCACCTGCAACCACCAGCACTCCATCCGGGTTAGGTCTGTTGCTGTTTGCTAATAGCGGTTAACAGGTGACTCATGGCTCTGGTCGTGTTAGCATCAGGAGGTATATATACTGCAGTTGTTATTACAATGTTAAACTCACGAGGCAGATAAAAGAGGCGGCATTTCACTGCCAAGTACTCCAAATCAGGAGAACAGTGAGTGTCCATTATTTTAACATTTGTGCTCCAGTTGTTATTTATGTAAACACAAAGTCCCCCTCCTCTGCTCTTCCCAGAAACCTACTGACCACACAACGCCCTTATAAATAGAACAACACTGACATCCCTTAAACTCCTCTGAAGATATTACCTAACCTGGTAATGAAATGTTCAGAGACCAAACCACAAGCTCAGATAATGAATCTTCACCCTCAATCCTGATTCTCCAGAAGGCTGGAATATGGACTTTTCTCCAATCAACAATGTGTCAGAGCTAGTATGATGTAAATGTCAGATATGCCACTGACAGCAGATGAGAGTCCCTCCCCACACGTGGTAATTCCCTAGTCCTGCACAGACATGTACAGAGATGGGATTCTCTTAAGTATCCAAGTTTCTTTACAAACTAAATGCAGTAAGAGAGTCACTGAATCCAAATTTAATTTTAAACTGTTTTAATTTTGTGCCTTCTTTTCAAGATGGAATATGTCAGGGATATAGACCTCATAACTCTTGACCAGCAGAGTGATCGTCTCAGTCTTAGTTTACAAGTATGTTCCATTAATTTCTAATGAAATGAAACTCAGTGTTAAAGATCAGATCTTCTTTTGCCATTACAGACATCTGTACTTCAATATTATAGAGAGGAGAACTGCAGAAGATTTTAGTATGATTTTTAGAGGCTTCTGAAGTCAAATATCCATGTCTCATGGTGAATATCTTTCTTTGTTTTGGTAGAGGCAATTATTATATAGCTTGTCATACCAAGGACAAAAGAATCATAGTTTAAATCAAATTAATTTAAAGAGGAATAAAACCAGAACACATTTTTGCTAGATTGGGCATAATTTACATAAATTCTACTTTTCCTCAAGGTGTAATTGTAGGGAACTTTTGAGAATGCACTTTTTGTGCATCAGGCAGAATCAATGTACATGGCCTCCTGTGACATGCAAACCCCATATCTGAATTATTGATAAAACATATTTCTTTCTTTCTTGTATTTGTATTAAAAATGAATGTACCTAATCTCGGCTCTTTTTAACTGATTTTTCTCCTCTGATGTTTAGAGGATCTGATAATTTCAAGTACAATAATGAAGTCTCTCCTACAGAATGAATCTAGTTTTGTTGAAGCTTCTCTCTCTCTCTCTCTCTCTCTCTCTCTCTCTCTCTCTCTCTCTCTCTCTTTTTACAATATAGTGTATACTTCACCACATGAGAAAGCTGTGACTTTACTGTATACTTTACAGAATACTGTGACTTTAAAAAGTTCAATCAACCACTCTAGATTTCTAAGATGATCTCGATCTCCCAATTTTATCTTTCTCTTGTGGGTTCTCTTGTGGCAGCAAGCACTTCTCAACAAAGCACTACACCGCAGCCACTCAACCAATTTACTGCAAGCTTCATATAACCCCAGAGAAATCATGATAGACAGAAAAATAATGCCAATTTGGCCTTTACTCTGTTGGTAGCCCTTTGTTTTTCAACATTCTGCCTCCTGTTTATCTATAAAGATCTTTAAAAAAATAAAATTGCAGCTACCAAAATAGAAATGCACAGGAATATTGATGACTATATATTTTATGTGCTTTACTCTTCTTAGTATAGATGGAGTGGGCAGGGATAGGGGGAGAAAGAAAGCCTCTCTATTAATAACTATTTACAATTTTATAGTAATTTACAGGCTTATGTTGATACATAGTGACCAACATAGCTTATTTATCTCATTGCAGTTTCTTTCTTTATCACAAGGTCAGTCTTTATTGGTTAACCCTAAAACCCTGCTATGAGCATATAGAAGAATCTAGCAAGTCTAGATAATCCAAAATCTATTTTTTTAAAAAAACATACCTGTAATATTGTTTTTTTTATTGAAAAGTTTTTATAAAAGTACAAATATATAAAAAACACCCCCCACCCATCCCCCCCTAAACCTCCCCTTCCCCTCCCCCCCGACTTCCCAGAGTAAAATACAGGGTTAAAAAAAAAACTTGCAGTAATCATCAACATTAATCTATCAGATTTCTAGTTTACAAACACCGTCCAAAATCTTAACTCCAATATAATAAGAAATACATTTCTATAATTCTTCTTCATTCATACGCAATTTGATGTCTTCTTATATGATATTTATTCCTAATGTAATCAATCCATTTCCTCCACTCCCGAATGAATTTTTCTTGCGTATGATCTTTCAAATATGCTGAGATTTTAGCCATCTCAGCTAAGTTCATTACTTTTATAATCCATTCTTCTACAGTGGGCAAAGGGTCTTTCTTCCAATATTGCGCAACCAACAGTCTGGCTGCTGTTATTAAATTTAAAATCAATTTCATCTCCAATACTGTACAGTCATTTATAATACTCAGTAAAAACAATTGTGGTGTAAATTTCAACCTCTTTTTCAAAATATTTTGCATTACCCACCAAATCTTTATCCAAAATGCTTTGATCTTCTTACAAGTCCACCAAATATGAAAATACGTTGCATCTTCACAATCACACCGCCAACATTTAGCTTGTACATTAGAATACATACATGACAACTTTTTTGGATCTAGATGCCATCTATAAAACATCTTATAAAAATTTTCTCTTAAATTTTGTGCTTGAGTAAATTTAACATTTCTAACCCAAATCTTTTCCCATGTTTCCATCATTATTGGTTCTTGAAAATTTCTAGCCCATTTAATCATACAATCTTTAACCAACTCTGTTTCAGAATTTATCTCTAATAATACATTATATAATCTTTTAATATGCATAATACCCTGATCTCTAATTTGCTTTACCAGATTTTCTTCGTTATCCATAAAATCAATTTTTTGATCCTCCCTCCACCTTGCTTGAAGTTGACCATATTGAAACCAAGTGTAAATTATCCCTTCCTCCTTCAAAACCTCTAACGGCTTAAGTTGTAATTTACCCTTTTCATTAAATAAAAGTTCTTTATATGTAATCACCTCCATCTTTTGTTCTATAGTTATATTTTCTATTGCATGTCTAGGATTTGCCCAGATGGGTATTTTATAATCCAATTTATATTGATATTTCTTCCAAACTCTCAACAAAGCATTTCTAAGCATATGATTTTTAAAAGTTTTATCTACTTTCTTTTCATACAATAAATAAGCATGCCATCCATACAGTAAATCATATCCTTCTACATTTAAAATTCTTTCCTCAGTTAGATTAAACCAATCATTAATCTGAACTAACACAGATGCTTCATAATATAATCTTAAATTTGGCATTTTCAAACCACCTCTCTCCCGGACATCCTGTATAATTTTTAATATAGCTCTAGGTTTTTTACCTGACCATATAAAAGTATTAAGGCCTTTCTGCCATTCCCTCAGTTGTTCATCCTTCTTCAACACTGGTATCATTTGGAACAAAAATAAAAATTTAGGTAATACATTCGTTTTAATTACTGCTATTCTACCTAACAAAGTTAATTGTAACTTTTTCCAGTTCTCCATTTCTTTCTGCACTTTTTGCCATAAAACCTCGTAATAGTTTTTAAATAGCTTTGTATTTGATCCAGCAACAATCACACCCAAATATTTGACCTTTTTAACTATTTCAAATCCTGATATTTGTTGTAATTCTTCCCTTTGGTCAAAAGACATATTTTTGGTCATTATCTTAGTCTTATGTTGATTTATTTTAAATCCAGAGACTTTACCATATTATTCTATCATTTCCAACATATATGGAACTGTATCTATAGGCTGAGTTAGTGTAACAACTAAGTCATCCGCAAACGCTCTCAATCTATAGTCTTCCTGTCGAATCACTATTCCTTTAAGTTCTTCAGATTCACGTATCTTTTTCAACAAAATTTCCAGGGATAAGACAAACAACAAAGGAGATAGTGGACAACCCTGCCGTGTTCCCTTCTCCATTTTAAAACAATCCGTTAAACTCCCATTAATAATTATTTGTGCGGATTGTTCTCTATATATAGCTTTAATTGAACTCATAAATTGCTCCCCAAATTGCATTTTATCTATTACTTTAAACAAAAATTGCCAATTCAATCTGTCAAAAGCTTTCTCTGCATCCAAAAAGAAAAAAGCTGCAGAAATCTGATTATTTTTCTCCAAATATTCTACCAGGTTTATTATTTGTCTCAAATTATATTTCATATATCTCCCTTTTATAAACCCTGATTGATCATTATGAATTATTTATTGCATGATTGGCATTAGTCTGTTTGCCAATACTTTAGCAAAAATCTTGTAATCAGTATTTAAAAGTGAGATTGGTCTAAAGCTTTCAGGTTTAACACAATTTTGATCTTCTTTAGGAATCAATGATATAAAGGCTGTCCCCCATGAAGGTGGAGTTACTCCCCCAGATTGAATCTTATTAAACAACATCCTAAGCGGTTCTACCATTTCCAACTGCAAATTCTTATAATAAGTAGCCGTCAGTCCATCCGTTCCCGGTGCTTTACCTACTTTTAACTGTTTAATTGCTAGCATAATCTCTTCTGAATTTATTGGTTGATTCAGACCTTCCCTTTGCTCCAAGGTTAATTCCTGAATATCAACCTCTCTAAGATATCTATCAATATCTTTACCTTGTATCAAATCTCCTGCATATAATTTCGTGTAGTATTCTAAAAAAACTTTTTAAATCAAATTTTGTTGGTAAACTTCTTTACCTTTATATTCCATCTTACTAATAGTATGCAATTTTTGCTTCTTCCTTAACGCATAGGCTAACCATCTACCTGGCTTGTTAGCATTACAAAATGTATTATGTTTAGTATATTGCAAAGTAGTTGCAACTTGATCAGACATTAACATATTAAATTGCTCTCTTAATATACTTATTGCTTCTTTTACTCTCTTATCTCCTGGATTACCAATTAATAATTGCTCCTTCTTCTTTATTTCCTCTTCAATATCTTTCTGTTTCTTTATCTGTTTTGTTATATTTGTTATTCATATATATCAACACTCCCCTCATATAAGCCTTACTTGCATCCCAAACCATTTCCATGGAAGTACCCTTATACATATTATTAACAAAATCTCCTTCATATGTTTTTTTAAGTTCATTCACATTTTCTTCATATCTAAATAAATTTTCATTTAACCTCCAAGACCTCCTTTCTCTCTTCTCCTGTTCTAATTCCAACCAAACCGGACTATGATCAGCTAAAGTCCTTGGAAATATCTTGACTTTCTTCACCCTAGAAAGAAAATCACTTGTTAGCAATATAAAATCAATCCTAGAAAAAGACTGATGTCTGTCGGAAAAAAAAGTAAAATCTTTTTCATCTGGATTCCATTCCCTCCAGACATCTCTCAATTCTAAATCATCCATGATTTCAAGAAAGGGTTTAGGTAACTTGGCACGCGAGACAACTTTAGACATGGTCTTCTTGTCCTTAAAAATATCAATTACCCCATTCCAATCTCCCATTAAAATAATTGATTTATAATTCCATTGAGTTACTTTAGTATGTAAAAGTTTGTAAAAATTTTCTTGTTGCTGGTTCGGTGCATAAATCCCAATCAAAAGCATTATTCCATTTTGAGTCCGTAATTCAATTGCTATATATCTTCCTTGATCATCTGCCTCTATTAAATTTGCTGTCAGATCCTTTTTTATGTGTACAACTATTCCATTCCTTTTCTCTGTAAGCTTTGCAAGCTTACAACACTAAGAATTTCCCCTTACATTACATTTTTACCACTTTCTAATCATATTTTCTAATCATAATAGGAAAGAATGCATGTAGGGCAGAGTCCCTCCTTCCCCATAGCTAGATTTGAAGAAATCTATAATGCACGGCTAACCAAATGTGATGCAGCCGTGGAGATACCAACAAGAAATCATATTCCAAAACCATTTCATTAAATGTTGAGTTGCCTAGGTGAGTGCAAAAATCTTTCATCAACTCATCAAGCAGCTTCCTTTAAAGATATTAGAAGGACAACTTCCAAGACTTCTTTTTCTTCATACTACAGTGGAAGATGAAGAGTTGAAAATTAAAACTGAATGCATTTGCATGTGAAAATGAATTTGGTGGCTCACGGGAAGCATTTCCACATTTATCAAAGTTGGATGAATATTTATGATGAGTTTGCTCACTCTTGGAAGGAATTGTAATTGGACCAATCATTTTCCTTGATATGATAACCAATGAGCTGCCAACGTATGGCTGCTTTATTTAGCTTTGGAGGAAATCCATTTCAGTCTCACAGAAAGATATCTGTGTAAAAATAAATACTTCTACAGTATATCTAAATGAGACAAATTTTGCTTCATGTAAGTTTGCTAACCAGGGAGTATAACCTGTCATGAAGTTTGGGTGAAAAAAATTCCTAGTTTTTGGTTTAAAATATATACTTTAGGTCAGTTTTCCCAACTTAGTTCTTTTCAAATATGTAGTGATTAGATCCCTCAAATCTTTTGGCCATATGGCCAAGTCATCTGGGAGAATTCTGGGAGTTTAGTCCCATTATATCTGGAGGGCACAAGGTGGTGAAAAACTTCTTGGGGTATCTTGTCAATCTTTTGCATTTTTCACATTGCTACAATGTGCAATCCATGCTTAGATATTTGATAGAAATAACAATAATAGCATGTGGTTTATAGGTGTGGAAAAATGGGATATATTAGCAAATATAATGTGTTCACCACTGCCTTTTTTCCAGATTTTTAAAACATGTCCTAGCCTGCTCTATTGCCCTTGGATACCTGGTGTCTTCATCTGGTTTTATAAAAAAGACTGATCCTGTTTAGTAGTTTTTCAAGTTCAGTATTTCCTTTTAAACACATGCTGACAGGCAGTAGTGGTAGAGAAAACCCCCTCCTCATCAGTTTCTGGTTCAGATAAAAGTAGTTGGCTGAGACATCAATATTAATTTTTAGAATCTGAATAACTGTGGTGGTGGTAGTGTGGAGGCCTGCAGCCTGACTAGGTGGCTCAGTGCCTAAGACACTGAGCTTGTCAATCAGAAAGGTTGGCAGTTTGGCGGTTCGAATCCCTAGTACAGGTCTCCTGCATGACTAGAGGGTTGGACTAGATGACCTCCAAAATACCTTCCAATTCTGTTACTGTTATCTTAATCTGGTTTCTGTGGAACATGGTTTAGTGCTAAGAGTACAGATAAGAGTTGGCTGAAAGAACTGATGTTTGGCCTTCTTTGTGCTAGCTTTTGGGGATGGATGCTAGCACTTTAACTCAGCTATAGAAAAGAGCCCTTTAATCAGCACATTCTATATCATAAAGGACAGAACATTATATAAAAAGAAACTACAAACAAAGAACCTAAGATCTATTCAGATCTGAAGGGGGAATGCAGTATTGTAATATGGTAATATGAGAATCAGGTCAAGTTAAAAAAAAAGATATGCAATACTTTCTCTATTTTTTTGTTTTTCAGATTATGGGCTTGAAATGCTGATTATATTTTCACAGATGCATATGAAGTTTTGCAGCAAACCAAATTAATAATAATCTGAAAAATTGGGCATTTTTCCCTACAGCTGAGCCAAGTATTTTCAGTAAAGATCAAATCCCCTTAATCAAACACATTTTAGTATCCTAATTTTGACTGGACAATTTTTTTTTGTTGTTTTGCATGCAATGTAAGCACATTTCTCATGGGTCTCAGTTGTCAGCCAAGCAAACTAGATAATATGATCAAATAGCTAAATGAAATAAGTAACCTGCACCTGCCAGCAGAGAAACTCTAATTGGCTGATAGTGTCAAGGTCCCTAAACATGTGATGGCAGTGTGACATTTTGCCAGCAAGTACATAAGGGAATTGGATTATAAAGTACACAAAATGTCTTAGCAAGGCAAAATGTGAATTTAGATTTGACAAAATGTTTTTAGAAGATATAAAACAAGATCTATTGATTTAATTTACCAACAGATGTAACTTTGTATTGGACCCAGAAAATGGAGTTGTATTGGGAGCAACCCATGCAAATTAGTTGCAGTAATTAATCAATCAACTAAATGTGATAGATTCATCAATGAATGACAATATTAATTTAAGAAACCTATAAAACGGTAGATAATTGAGTTAAATGAAAACATTCATTACTTATGCTGTTTTTATTCTTGTATATTAAAATAATAATAATAATAATAATAATAATAATAATAATAATAATAATAATAATAATAATCAGCAGCAGCAGCAGCAGCAGCAGCAGCAGCAGCAGCAGCAAGAAAAAATAAGCAGCAAGAAAAAAATCACAAAGTACCGGGACTTGCAAATTGAAGTTGAGTGACTGTGGAAAAAGAAATCATGTGTTGCCCCGATTGTAATTGGAGCCCTTGGAGCAATACTCAAAGGGCTATCCCGCTATTTAGAAATTCTAAATTTACCGGACTTGAACATTTTGACTCTACAAAAAACCACCTTACTCGGAACAGCTTACATCCTCTGATGATACCTTAACAGTTCCTAGGTCCTTGATTAGGACTTGAGCTGCTGAGCTATTAACCAGCCTCAAAGGTTGTGAATCTCACTACAGATTAACGAATAATAATAATAATAATAATAATAATAATAATAATAATAATAATAATAATAATAAATATTATACATGGATGACTTAAAAATGTATGTGAAAAGCCCCACTGAACTTAAATCAATACTCAACAGAGTTCAATTGTTCAGCAGCGACATCAAAATGAACTTTGGACTTGAAAAATGTGCTATATTATCCAGCAAGGAAAAATGAAAAAAAATTGAAGGAATAGAACTGGGAAATGGAAACATAGTAAAAGCATTAGCAAAAGATGATGGTTACAAATACCTAGGCATATTAGAAGCAGATAACATCTTGAATGGAAAAGTCAAAGAGTCAACGCAAAAGGAATACATCAGGAGGGTCTGCAAAATATTAAAATCAAAGCTGAATGCTGGAAACTTAGAGGCATTAATACATGGGCAGTTCCAGTGATACACTACTCAGCTAGAATCATCAAGTGGACTTTGGCTGAACTGGAAAACTTGGACCAGAAAATGCACAAACTTTTCAATATGTACCATGCTTTACATCCATGAAGTGACATCAACAGGTTGTACCTGCGAAGAGAAATAGGGGACAGAGGACTATTGCAAATCCATCAAACTGTAGATGAAGAAAAATGAAGTTTGAATGATTATGTGAACCAAGGTACAGAAAAATTGCTGCAGGCTGTGAAAACAGAGAACATTATAAAAACAACAGAAACAAAGGCAGAATATAAGGAAAAACAGCTGGATGACAGATTAAACAGATGGAAAACCAAAGCTTTGCATGGACAGCACTTGAAAAACATTGAAGGAAAATGTGATGATAACTTTACATGGACATGGTTTAAGATGGGAACCATCAAGAAAGAAACAGAAGGTTTAATACTCGCTGCTCAAGAACAAGCACTACAAACTAATACCAACAATCCAAAGAAAAGACTGTTTCACATTTAATATGTGAATGCAGCAAAATCACACAAACTGATTACAAAGCTAGACACAACCGAGTTGCTAAATTAATCTACTGGTCATTATATAAAAAAATATGACTTACCTATATCCAAAAAGTTATGGGAACATAAAGTGGAAAAAGTTATAGAAAATGAGAGGGTGAAGATCTTGTGGGACTTTCAAATACAGACAGATCATCACTTGGAACACAACACTCCAGATATCACAGTTGTTGAAAACCGAAACATACAATTTATTGACATCGCAGTACCAGGAGATGCCAGAGTTGAAGAAAAAGAACTGGAAAAAATCATGAAATATTGTGACCTGGCCATCAAAACTACACAACTATGGATGAAACATGTAACTATGATACCCATTGTCATCGGGGCACTTGGTACCATGTCCAAAAATTTTATAAGATACATCAACAAATTGCAGCTTCCTGCAATAACACCAGTGGAACTGCAAAAAACTGTGCTACTTGGAACATCGTACATCTTAAGAAGGTACTTGGTTGATACCTAGGATACTGGCAGCAACCCATATCAACCATTAGCACCAGTCAATGGTATTTGTGATGCATTTTTGAATGTTCAGTTGACTGAGTTTCATATTTAATGAATAATAAAAATAATAAACATCAAAACACATCAAGAAATTGCATCTTCCTGCAGTAACATCAGTGGAATTGCAAATAACCTTGCTACTCGAAACATCATATATTTTAAGTATCTTTTAAGAAGATACTTGGTTGATACCTAGGATGCTGGCAGCAACCGTTATCAACTATTAGCACCAGTCAATGGTATTTTTGACACATTTTTAAATGATCAGTTGACTGAGTTTCATGTTTATAATAATAATAGTTGCTTATTTGATTTTTGAGATTTTTAATTCACCTTTAGTCCAGGAGTTTAAGATGGAGACATGGTGCTTCTTCCTCCCATTGAACCCCACAACAATCACTCTCTGAGGTAGGTGGGGCTGAGAAAGAGTGACTGTCCAAAGTAACCTATAGTGAGTTGAAGATAAACTTAATCACTACACCACAATGAAGTGCACATTTTAATAGATATTAAAATTGGCACACTTGGGCCACATCCAGAGAAACCAGCTCTTTAGATGCTTTGCCTCATCTCCTGACATCATTTGTGCTGCCCTTGAATTTTCTCCTATGTAGAATCAGGTTCCCAGAATGTTCGTAAGTTATCAGAACCTTCTCTTTTAGTATCATCTGTCTGGGTAGGATAGACAGATGAGAGGGCTTTTCAGAGAGGGCTAAAAGGACTTTTAAATAGCAGGTTTAGGATCTAAAAGGATCTAAAAGAAGAGAGATGCTATTCAGTGGAGAACTGAAGCTGGCAAGATAGGCAACGAGAAGACAAGACAGACAGATTGCAGTATGGGTACTATCAAGAAATCAGTCAGCAGAAATCAGTCCATTACCGCAAAAGAGAGGAAGACCAAAATTCATGATTTAACCTCAGGAATCTCAAGAACAGACACAGAGAGACAGCTAAATATGTAGCATGTTATAATTCCTAGGGTTACTTATATAGGCAATTTTAGTAATAATCTATTCAAGCTATTCATGCCTTCCCTTCCTATGTAGCTTAAGTTTTAGAATGCAATGTCCCAGATGTAATCCTTGACCAAGAGATATTCAAGCTATGGCAGATTGCCATATCTGTACTGCAAAAATACAGATGGTCTCAATAAGATAAAGAAATTCTAATTCTTTCTGGTGTCTGATTTTGCATACCAAAAATAACATGTCTGTGAACAGCTGTAATTTGTCTTATAGTTCCTTCGAGCTCAGGATATAACTCCTAATATCTTTTGAAAACTGTAATTTGTATTGTGATGAAAGTTTCATTTTCAAAACAGAATAAAATGGAACTCAGAACTTAACTCTTGTTAATTATTTTGCCTTGGCCTTGGAGAAGATAAATAATAGGAAATCATAAAGGCAAGAAACTTTCTCATACCATCAAAGTTAAGAATTACTTTTTCTCCTGGTCAATAAAGTCTACTGAGCTCATATGGAGCAGGCATTTTGTTCAATGAGACAAATGAAACACTAGGTCAGGACTAAATATTATATAGTCAAACCTTTGAACTGTAATGTCTATTAGTTCTGATTCCAATCCACCTCTTGCATCGGAAGACCACAGCTATAGCTTGTGCATAAGTAATAAATCCAATCCCATTCTTTTGATCAGTCTTCATCCGTGAATGTATGAACTGTGAGTTGTTCAGAAGTTGTACTACTTTTCAAATTTGTCTACTTGGTTGCAGTTCTTCTAGCTTATTTCCATAATAATAATGAGCAGGATCGCATACAGCTGGCATTTCAGAACTACTGCTGAGAAAACATCCTTATATTCCATTATTCATTATGCAGTCAATACTACATTTTTCATCATTTCCATAATTTCTGTGATACTCTTCAAGCCTCATGGTAAGCCGAGTTAGTCATGGTGGCCATTTCATTTTTATTTTATTTTTTTAAATGTGTGACTAACCACTGGTGTTTGTTTTTTTTTTCATCTATGCAGTTTGAAGATCTTACATGTATCTTGAAGCCATTTTACGGTGTAGGACGGCAGGGGTTCATGATTTTATTTATTTGTTTGTTTGTTTGTTTATGCATGGTGGAGGCTGAGTATTGAACCCAGGGCTGCATTCCTCAAAGTAGTAGATGAGATTATGAGATAAACTAAATCTATTTTCATTTAATGAATATTCAATGTAATTAATGGTATGATGTGTTTAATATTTTCTTTTTCATTCAATCACACTATGTTACAATAACAATTTTAGGACATCTCCAACTCAAGGCTTTTACATTGGATGCTCGGATGTTTTTAAAGTCCAAAAGGTTTGGGGATTGCATGTAGCCTGGAGCCTCAGCTTGCATATCTCTGATTTATATGCTTGATCACTTAGAAAACTTTGTAAATCAAGCCAAAAGAATATTCTCCCTTTCCTTCTGAAGCACCAGGTGATATTAAACCTTGATTAATGCCATTTAATGTGCATCAGTTAATGAGGAGATTTAAATTATATTGCTTAATGAGAAAAAAGCTTATCTTTATGGTGGTAATTGCAAAAGTGTATCAAAATCTTTTCTTACCTTAAGGTAAAGCAAGACAGCCTATAAATCTGTCTGGAAACAGGTTATTTTCCTCCCCGTATTTTAATAGCTAATGTACTGTGTATCTCATTATGAGGTGTGAATATATCAAAGCACTTTATGGGAAGTAGTGACTGTGGTTTACAATGATCTACCACTCTTGTACAAGATTGGCCATCAAAAAAATTATAGGTATCTGCCCAGGGACAGAAAACAAATGTGATGAGACGTTGCCATAATGCAAATTTCATTCTTTTATTTTAAGGGAGGGAGCCCTCTCACTAGTATCTTTGCCTTTCTTTAGAGTTTCAGATTTGTACAAATAGATCCTTTCCCACATCCCACATGTGAATTTAATATATATGGAATAACTATGTAAAAGTAAATTCATTGATTTAGTGTTAAAGTATTATCTGTTTTCATGCAGACCTTCATCTACTTTTTCCCCCTTATAGTTTAGAAGCTACAATAGTCAAAGCAGGACAGAGCAGGTGGATCCTCCTTGCCTCTGTAGGTCTATGGAAATTCTGCAGCAAGGAAGAACCGATAGTTCAGCTTCATAGAAACAAATATGGTCCTATGATGTAATTTAAAGAAATTTAACCAGACTAAGAAAAGGGAAGCTTTGCATTACTGCAGGGCTGTCAAACTCCTGGCCCACAGGCCAGATGTGCCATGTACTGGCCACACCTACATCTGGTTTTAAAATAAATGAGTTTTATTTTCTGACTTCACTTTTTGGGAAGCCAGAGGATGCATACTGAGAGATGAAAACATTTTTTTTAAATTTTTAATTGTTTGTCAACAAGTACAAGGAAACAAGTATCAGTATAGACATAGACATGGACACATGAAAAAATGGCACAAATAAATGGATATAAATAGGGAAAACATAGCCATAAATGCATAAAATGATTACATGTAAATGGGACAGTAGGACAGGGATGGTAGGCACGCTGGTGTGCTTATGCACACCCCCTTAGGGACCTCTTAAGAAATGGGTAAGGTCCATGGTAGACAGTTTAAGATAAAAGGTATGGGGGTTAAAGAAACTAACAACAGGATCAGGTAGAGTGTTCCAGACATTCACTGCTCTATTGCTGAAGTTGTATTTTCTGCAATCAAGATTAGAGCGAATTACATTTAGTTCGTATCTATTGATAGCCCTTGTGTTATTGCAGTTGAAGTTAAAGAATTCATTAACAGGTAGGACGTTAAGGTAAATAATCTTGTGTACTAAGCTTAGGTTGGAACATAGATGGCATAATTCAAGGTTATCCAGGCCTAAAATTTCAAGCCTGATAGTATAAGGAATTTTATTTTATTGCGAGCAGAGGAGTTGGGTACACTTCTTGTAAAATACCTTTGGACTCTCTCTAATGTATTAATGTCTGAAATACAGTGTAGGTTCCAGGCAGGTGAGCAATATTCCTGGATAGGTCTGGCAAAGGTTTTGTATGCCCTAGTTAGAAGTATAGCGTTACCAGAGAGAAAACTTCGTAAAATAAGGTTGACAACTCTTAATGCCTTTTTAGCAATGTTCTTACAGTGAGCTCTGGGGCTTAGATCTTTTGAAATGAGTACTCTTAGGTCCTTGACAGAGTGTGGGTCATCTTTTTAGATCATTTCCACCCAGCTTGTATTTGATGTTCTGATTTTTATTGCCAATGTGCAGGACTGAGCATTTGTTATCAGAGATTTGGAGTTGCCAATTGTTTGACCATTCAGATACATGATCTAAGTCATTTTGTAGGATTGTAGAATTCTCTGTGGTGTTAAATAGTTTTACATCATTGGCAAAGAGGACGTAGCTGCTTGTAGTATGATCACAAAGGTCGTTGATATAAAGCAGAAAGAGTGTTGGTCCTAGAATGCTGCCTTGAGGAATTGGCAGCGTTAATTGGTGCAGGTGTTGATATTGTGTTAATTGGTGCAGGTGTCGATATAGTGTTTCCAATTTTAACTACTTGATACCTTTTTGATAGGAATGTAGCTATCTACTTATGCAAAGATCCAGAAAATCCTTACTATACCTGGCTACCTGCATTTAGGAATATAGAAAAAATAGAACTCCTTTTAAGCTAATTAATAAGAATAGTAACATTTATCCTTTATCTTATTTTGGGGGTCTGGGGGGAGACAGTTGTAATTATGTAACATAAGAGAACTTCCTACTGAAAATTTAGCATCCTCTAATAGCAGAATGTAGAAAGAAAATGATACATAGAGTATGGCTACTCCAATTGCCAAAAACTAACATACCGTATGTATTGGGAATTACCAGACAGACATAAACACAAAGTGTTTCTGTATCAATAACTTTGATGAACTAAAAAACATAGTTCACAATTCCATTTCCTTCTCCAGAATACATTTTATATTGAAAGAATATGAAGGAGTTGTTGAGGAAACAATAACTAGGAAGACATTAGGCCTCTCTATACAATTATGTTAGAGAAATTTCACAATGTGATAGAATATACCCTGAATGGGTGGAACTATTAAGCATCTAATTATTATACAAAGTAAAATATCCTGATTAGAAATATAAGGCACACTGAAAATTTTGGAATTGTAAGGCATAGGATTTGTTTGAGTTAATTTGGGCATTGGATTAAATAATACGTAATATAAATAATATATTTGATCCACAGTAAGGTGCGTCTTATTCCATAAACCAAACTATGACATTTTTAGAGAGTTTTGATATAGCTATAAAAGAATCTTGGTTGCCTTGAAAACAGTCTGAAAATCATATCAGGATTCAGGCAGTATATGCCCTGTTTGTTTGAAAAGGTTGATACTATTTCATAGTTGACACATAATAATGCTTTTTAATCCTACAAAATTTAATACATGAGACCAACAACTTGTTTAGCATCTGACAGTATTTGAATGGTCTCTGATTGTTTCATACTTGGAGCCTCTAAAAACTGAAATAGATGGAAATAAATGTAAAGATATTTGAATTCCAAGATAAGTAGATTTCAACATTCATTTCATTTATGAAAATTCCATTTATGAAAATTCCATTTATGAAAATTCCATTTATGAAAATTTCATTTCATTTATGAAAATTTCATTTACAATGAATTTCATTTGTACCTTTTAGTTGAAATTTTAAATGACAAAACTGAAAATAGCACATTTTAAATATGCTTCTATTCATCTTCTCTAATTTTCAAGTGGTTTTTTTTTTTTTTGGTTTCTCAACAATTTACTGAATGCTGGAAGTTATAGCATTTAAGAGCTAGATTAATTTTAAATATATATACAGTTACATCATTTTCTTTTTTTTAGTTCTCTAAGGACAGTCTCCTACAAGCATATTCAACAAAGTTCAACATCACATTGATTTGCTTTCAGCTATAATGTACAAATAAGCCATCACCTTTAGATAGAATGTTTCTATTCCTTAAAAATACTACTTTTCAAAAATCAATACAAACATTCAACTCCTGATCATTATGCATAAAATAGCCATAAAATGTACAAGTTTCAATTAAACCTACATTTGTTTCACTTCTTGCTTTTTACTCCATTACTGCTTTTGAATAAGCATACTGTCTTTAATGTATTATAACCCTGACTTCCAAAAGATTTTAAGTGCATATTTTAATTTTCTTTTAAAAATTCAAGTAGTCTGATTATGTTTTTTGCTCAATGATTTGACATAATTGTCTCAATCCTGTTTTCTAAAATAACTCATGCATTTAAATGCATACCTTTTGTGATGTAATATGCTGTAAGAATAACCTTGAGGAAGAGGAGGAAGGGTTGCAGCCAAACCAATGGTCAGATAAAGAAAACTGAACTCAAAGCTGGAATGGAATTTGAGAAAGTGTTTCAAACTTTATCCTCCATGTCCTTTTGAGAATAAAGGCAGGAAGAAGAGGAGAGGCAAATTCAGAGTTACAAGATTCTGTTTCTGTAACCCATGAAAGTGGTTTTACTATTAATGGCTTTGGTGTTTGTGCTTGCTCTATCTCAAAGGGTTGACACATTGGCTTTAGGATTTTGAAAAACTAATAGTTGTGGTATAGTTTCATATAGTTATGGAACTTGCGATCAATTTCTTACAGAGCCTTCTCTAATGTGATCTTGTATAATTTTGATAGATTAAATAATAATGAAATAGGGGTGGGTTTTTTTTGATATTTTTAAATCTTCAAAACAAGAGCATCCTTCAGCAAGCCTATTCTTCTTTGGAAATAGCATCAACTATATTATTATGGTTGAGACAGAGTTGTGTAGGCAATCGAAAGACAACATTCGGCTCTGCTGGAATATGACTATTATGTGATACTATTGTCTTTGTTACTATAGAAACTCTGTGAAATGTCAACTATTTTTAGCTGTGTAGCTGGGGAAGACAGCATATTGTGCTTATAAGGGACTGGAAATAAAATGGAATATAATATACATTAGAAATAACTCATTAATGTTTGCAGATTGGATGCTTGGCTCTCTGAAAGACGCTGAAGGATCATATGAATTGTAGCATTCTTATATGTTCCAACTAGCTTAATACACTGGAGGCAGCCTTGATTTTTTAGTTAGCTGCCATTTAGGGAAATGTTGGGGATCTTTTTTTAAACATGGACATTCAATGATGTTGTGTACTGGCTCCCTTCCAGAAAATTGCTGTTTTTTTCCTTCAGAAAGCAGAATGCAGATTAGTTGTTACTTGTTGCCTCTACAATGCCCATCACTCTTCTTCTCTATGTGATTTAAGTCCATGTTGATTGGTTGGGGCATGAAGCACAATTCTGGTGCTATCATTTTGCTGTTCAGCGTGCACAGATTTGTTTATCCTAAACCTGTAATAAAAGAGAGAAGAGTGTTTGGGAAGATTTAATTTAGAGGTCAGCAAGTCACCTGTGTTCTTAGAATCTCAAACAGATAGTACTGTTTGTAATTTTGGAATGATTTTTGTTTGGTTTCAAAATTGAAGGCGGAATGGAATTACAACACCTTTGCAGACAAACTGCTCCCCTCCCCTAATCATAACAACCTCTCTGGAAACAGCCTAAAGTTCATGAGATTTGGGTAAATGTTCCTGAATAAGAATGAAACCATCATTATGCTAGGTCAGGGTTATGCAACCTTAAACAGTCAAAGAGACATTTGGACCTGTTTCCCACAGAAAAGAAAACATCAGGAGCCACAAAACTCTTCCCATACCTGACTATTTCTTGAGCGGCCACAAAACTATCATATCTTGTTGAATTAAACATTCTGTTTTCTTCTGAAACTTTTCTTTTCTTTCCATGGTTGGCCTACCGGTCAGTTGAAAAGCTCAATAAATCGTGTGCCGGTAGGTGTTGCAGATTAGTGGTTGTGACACATATTTTGAGTGACAGGGAGCTGCAGCAGAGGGGTGAAAGAGCTACATGTGGCTCCAGAGCTGCAGGTTGCTGACCCCTGTGCTAGATGATCATTTGTGGTTCTTTGGTCAGCAGGCAGCACTATATCTTTGGATCCCTTAAACTTTGCTCCAATTACCTTAATTCAATTTGAGGCAATTTATCACTTTAATTCAATATTTTGATTAAAAAATAGCTCCGCCAGATTTTGAAATTCTTGTTCTCTCTGTTTCTCTGTCTCTGTCTCTATCTTTAATTTAACTATCATCTAATCTCTAACATATACCCTATGTTAGGGTATATGTTATACTCTAACATATGTAATTAATTAAATCTTATATCACTGCAGCATCCTGAGTGCATGCCAGTATATTGTGTACATCTCGTGAATGGTGAGATATGATAACTGTTGTCTTGTGAAATAATATCTAGAATAGACAGCCTAGCTTCCATAAAATAGCATGAATGAGCTTGGAATAAACCTGGCCTTTGGTTTCAATTTCAGCATCCTGGCCAAAATGTATTTTACTGTGAAAAAATGTATTTGATCTGGGTTAAACTAAACCTGGTAATGTATCTTCCTGTTTTACTAAAAAAAGTATGAAATGAAAATGTTTATTAATCAAAGCCATAATAGGTGATGATGGCCAATCTTTATAGGCCCATTTAGTTATCAAGATTACGAATAGCAGATTATGACTCAGAATCTTACAGAAATAAAATAAATCATGAGTTAATAAATCAAATGAAATAAGAAAAAAGAAAAGCTGAACAAGACACCTCTAATAAATTGTCTAAAATAAAAAAAAAAAGTACTGAAATTATTTAGGATGTCATTAAAGTGAGGGTTCCTGGAAGAAATACTTTAGAAATTTGTTGGGGTTTTAAATCTTATGTCAAGTGGAATATTTGAAACAAATGCTATTAATGTTAGTGAAGAAAGCCAAATAATAAATGTAATCAGTTAAACAGTTAAATAATTGGAAAAATAGTAATTATATTTGTGGTTTGCTTAGAGAGAAGTTGTGAGACTTGTTTAGTGATTGTATGAATTAGAAGGATGTCCTTACTGTTCTGGAGCAGCATGGTGGCTCAGTGGTTAAGACACTGGGCTTGTCAATTGGAAAGCCAGCAACCCAGTTCAAGACCTGATTTCCAGATGGTACGGTAAGCTTCCATCCTTGTCTCTGCTCCTCTTGTGTTGTAAGCAAAGAATATATGTTGAAAGAAGCCGACATGTCTGCATTTTGTATGGAAATGGGAGTTTACCATGTAAAAGAAAGATAAAAATAATTTCAGTATAGTGGGAATTGAGTACTTAAGAAGTGTGGGTGGTAAATATGAAGAGAGAGAGTTAAGAATGAATAGGTGCTAAATGAATGATGACTGAATAGAAAAGTATACAGTATGAAAAGTATATTGAGCTAGTTGTATCCTCATGAAAGAATGAATGAGGATTGAATTGCAAAATAAATATAGGAAAGAAGAATGGATGGATGAAGAGTATGGAGATGGAATTCATGAGATCCCGAGAGATAAAATGTTTAAAGAATAAAAGCAATATCCGGAACATTGTAAGAATGTATTGGGAGCAAGAACGGTTTGCAAGAAAGATATGGAGAGGTATAATGAAATTTGTTCATGTAAATTATTTGTAACTATTGTTTTTCTTTTCTTTTCATTTTTCTTATCTCATGCCTTTCATTACTCCTTATTAATTTTTTTGTGATGCTTTATATAACCTTGTTCACCTGGAAGGGAATTACATGATGGGTTGGTATAATTTTGCAGTTTTGCGGGTCACACGTTATAGTTTTGCGGTGACAAAAATATGAAAGTTGAGTGAAATGATTAATCTGTGGTATTTATTCTTTGGAATGTTAGAGTTTCATTTCATTTGTATTCATTTAGGTTTTTTCTGCTTAATCTGAAATGGTTAAAAGAAAAAGATTATTGCATGTTAGATTCAGGCAATTCTATCTCACTTTTTAATATAGTCCGTTTAAGATACCTTGCGAACACCCTCCTTGTTTTGATCGTAATTTCCATTGAACTTTTAATAATATATTTGTATTTTTCTTTTAGATTTTGAAAGAGTTAGAAGTCCTAGCTGTTCCTCCTTGGCTGTTGTATCAGTCTAAGATTTTTGTGGGGAAAATGGTCACATTTAAAAATAATTAGTGCAAATCACTTAGCATTTCCATTACTTCCCCTTTTAATAGAACCAATTTACAGAATTACACATAACAAACATCTTAGCTTCACATGCATACAGAGTGGGCAAAAGTCCAAGTAGTTGTTTTCCTGAACTGAAGGGAAATGAACTGAATCACAGGGTATAACTACAGTGGGAGAAGGTAGAAGCAATAATGTCTTTCTTTTCTTTGTTCTGCATGTGAAAGAAAGTGCATGGTTTGTTCCAGATTTTCACAATCATGTTTGAAATCCTTAGGCACCATTGCAAGTAAGAAAAGGAGGTGGTTTGTTATGGAAAGCAACTTCACCTTGCACTCATTTTGTTTCGGATGGACAACCCACAATCTGAAGGGCTGCATGTGGCTGGCATCCTTCATTCCTCCCAGCATTACAAAATGGCAATGTTTTCATGGCGTAATTTTGTGCTATGGACTGCTGTTATTAAAGTTGGTATAAGTGCAATTTGGTTCCAGAGCAGTTTGCCTCTTTAAACCCTCCAAAAAGAGCCCCTCCAAATTTAGCCACACCTATTTTGGTAATAGATGTGTTGACTAAGCGGCCACCTACAGCCTTCCAAAATATAGGAGAGCTGAATTATATCCATCCAAATACTGACTTTTTCTTGATGTTACACCCCACTTAGGAGAGAAGAGCTGTGTACCCAGGGATTCTACTTTACCATCCTTAGGGCATTAAAATTTCCAGACATAAATTGGAACTGAGGTTGCAATCGGAAGCAAGTTTTGAAGTAGGCACAGAAGTGCCAACAAACCTATTCAAAGTGAATATAAGTGTGCTTAAACTTTAAAGTGATGTTGACTGGTCACATCTTATCATTGTTGGAGAATGCTTATGAGCTGCATATCTGCTTCTAATTTATTTGAAAATTTATACCACTGCTGACTGTATTATGTGAGGTACAAGTGTAATGCACCCATATTTTAGGATCTCAATCATTTATGCTTATGAAAGAATCTAATGTATATTTTTCCAAGCAAGATTCCCAGTAGTTGACATCTCAGGTAAAGATGTCACCTGGTGTTCCTTTCCCTAGATTTTGGATTGTGGGGGGTTCCTTCCTTCCTCCCTTCCTTCCCTTCCTTCTGCAATCCAAACATATATATTTTTAAGCAAGATAAATGATATAAGAAGTTGTAAAGCCATTTGAGAAGGAAGGAAGGAAGGAAGGAAGGAAGGAAGGAAGGAAGGAAGGAAGGAAGGAAGGAAGGAAGGAAGGAAGGAAGATGTGTGTTAAGGATTTGGTTTATTTTCTCAGATGGCTTTGATTTTTCAAAAACATCTTCTAGATAGCATTAAAATCAAATACCACTAGTTAGAAAAAATCTGTGATGCATTTGTTGATTTTGTTTGTTGCAACAAAGATGCCAAACGCATGGAATACCAAAAAACCAACCAAACAAAAACAAAAAAAACCCAAACAACAACAACAACAACAAAACCAAATAATAAATCCATACCACCTTGTATTTTGCTTCTGGAAATGAGAATACATTACAAAGATATACATCTATCTATCAAACTGAATCTGAAGCAAAAGATCAAATGAAGGGTTTTTGCTTGAAAAAAAAAGATCATTCAATACTTCTTAAAATTATCTCCCTAAAGATCAATAGACATGCAAAGTTAGATTTTCTTTGATTTAATTACCAGGATTGACAAGGAATTGCTACCTAATTGAAGCAGGGCAATAAGTAAAATTGAGTTAGCGTGGAGATGCAATCTGTCCGACTGGCCTTGCCACCTGCTTTGGAACTGGAGAGGCAGATGGGGTGTGGTGAGACAAGCAATTTTGTTGGCTCCCCTCTTCTTCTCTCTTTTGTCATTGCTGCCTCCCTGTATATACATTTTACTTTGCATTCCTGGCATTGCTGAAATCAGAGATATACAATCTGAATGTCACCATCTGTAATGACCGGGAAGTCCCGGAAGAATGGCGGCAGAAAGCTCTGAAGAAGTACAAAGTGATTGGGAATGCTGCAAATCTTTTCGCATCAGGATCAGCAGAGCTCTAGTTGTCTGACTCCTTTTCTGGAGGTAAAAGAAACATATTTACTGTCATTTGGATGTGTTTTAAAGAGATGAGAGATGAAGCCTGCAAGCTTATCAACTTTTATTTGAGAGGTCATATTGAACTCAGAGGGCTGACTTACTGTAGGACTATATATGTATAGAGGTACACAAGCTGTCCTTCTGGGCATAAGGCCAGAATTTAAGATGGATGATCTTTCTGGTGCTGAATATATCTTCAGTATGATGCCCTATATCATTAAAAGTTAGGGTGATATTCCTGAAAGGATGGCTTTACACAGGACAAATGGTGTAGAAAATGTTATTAATATTTGAAAGATTTGTAAGTTTCCTATTTGCCCTGGGCAGCTGCTTTTTTTTTTTAAGAATAAATAAAGAAAAAGGAAATACATAATCATCACTATATATATATATATATATATATATATATATATATATATATATATATATATATATATATATATATATATATATATATATATAAAATATTATGACTACTGCAACGCGCTCTACACGGGGCTCCCCTTGGGGTGCACCCGGAGGCTCCAACTGGTCCAGAATGCGGCCACGCGGGGAATTATGGGAGCGACGTGGCACTCCCACATGACTTCTCTCCTGCGCGAGCTGCACTGGCTCCTGGTGGTCTTCCGGGTGCGCTTTAAGGTGTTGGTGACCACCTTTAAAGCGCTCCATGGCTTAGGACCTGGGTACTTGCGGGACCGCCTTCTGCCGCCAATAGCCTCCCACCGGCCAGTACGCTCGCACAGAGAGGGCCTCCTCTGAGTGCCGTCGGCCAGACAGTATCGGCTGGTGACCCCCAGGGGGAGAGCCTTCTCTGTGGCAGCGCCCGCCCTCTGGAATGACCTACCCCCGGAGATACGCAGGATTCCAGATCTCCGGACCTTTCGTCGGGCCCTTAAAACCCATTTGTTCCATCTAGCTGGGCTAGCTTGATCCCATCCTCCGTTTTTAAATTTGACATTGATTTTAAATTGGGTTGTTTTAATTCTCGGCCGAATAATATTTAATAATTTTTAATTGTTTTTAACTTTTGTATACCATGTTTTATTCTGGCTGTTCACCGCCCTGAGTCCGCAAGGAGAAGGGCGGTTTATAAATTGAAATAATAAATAAATAATATATATATATATATATATGAAAAATATTAATAACCACTCTTTTGTTATTTTGATTTTGAGTCTAATAAATGTTCCATGAAGCAGTTCTGTGTGCTGTCCACAATATTTCAACTATCAACGTTCATTGTTTGAAAACTTTTAACCTTTTAATTATTTATGGTGTTGTAAGCCACCAGAAGGGAAGTTGTGGCTCAGTGGCTAAGACGCTAAGCTTGTCAATCAAAAAGTCAGCAGTGGTTCAAATCCCTACTGTCGTGTAACAGGGTGAGCTCACATTACTTATTCCAGCTTCTGCCAACCTAGCAGTTCGAAAGCACATAAAAATGCAAGTAGAAAAATAGGGACCACCTTTGGTGGGAAGTTAACAGCATTCCGTGCACCTTTGGCATTTAGTCATGCCGGCCACAGGACCACGGAGACCTCTTTGGACAGCACTGGCTCTTTGGCTTTGAAACGGAGATGAGCACCACCCCCTAGAGTCGGGAACAACTAGCACAAAATTGCGAGGGGAACCTTTATCTTTAAGGCACCAGAGATGCTTAATAGAGAGATGGGGAGCATATAAATTTAATAAATTAACAGTTCTTAAAAGAAACGAATGTTCTCTGCAAAAAAAGACACAAGTTCCACACATACTGTGAAAAGTGGTGAGTTATATAATTGCTGACTTTTGCACACTATTATAATCATTTGCAGGCAAGCACTTTGTTTAATGCATCTTTATTGTTCTAGAAGGCTACTCGACTGAGAGTTTTCTAGTAGCAAGATGTAAAATGTTCCTGGATGGTAATGTATAAGTCATTAATACCTGATGTACTTAAAGTGCCTGATGTCATCTACAATAATGAGATTAATAGCAATTGCTCTCATGCAAGTATCCATGGCACAGGAATACTGTGAAGGCCTGAAAAGACGCTGCTTTGAGTTGCCAATTATTGGGCATGAGAGACCACATTCAGTTTCGTTAGTAAATTTCATTACTTGTAGAGTGACATTGCCTGGTCATAGAGGGAACCAAGAATTAATTTCATACTCCAGTATATGGCATTGGGACCAATCCAGAGGTGGGTTTCAGCAGATTCTGACCAGTTCTGTAGAACCAGTAGTGGAAATTTTGAGTAGTGCAGAAAACTGGTAGTAAAAATTCTGACTGCCCCACCCCCATCTATTCTTTGCCTTCCAAGTCCCAGCTGATTGGGAGGAAATGAGGATTTTGCAGTAACCTTCCCCTGGATTGGGGAGGGAATGGAGATTTTACAGTATCCTTCCCCTGGAGTGGGGTGGGAATGGAGATTTTACAGTATCCTTCCCCTGCCATGCCACATCCACCAAACCATGCCATGCCCACCAAGCCACACACACAGAATCGGTAGTAAGAAATTTTGAAACCCACCATTGGATCAATCTAACTCCCATTTGACTACATCTCACTTTTCTTTGCTGCATGCAAGCACAATGGGATGGAGATGACCATTTGCAAGGTCAAATGGTGCAAAAGCTAAGAAGGGAGTCCAATTCCAAATTGTTCAAGAAGTAACTAAAGTTTAAGCCCCTTCTCCCCATTCAGGTATATGGAATAGTAAAAGCAACTGCACTCAGGAACTACAATAGCAGCATGGCAATTCAGAGAAGAAAGACATATATCTTTCTAACCTGTCTTATGTAAGCATGCCAGAAGGCACAGAAAAATGAGCTAGACACAATTTCCCTATTGACATATTCCACAATGCTCTTTGAAACAGGCTTGTCCTACCTATATTGTATTGTGCACATTGACTAAAGCTTTAGCTTCATATGGTTATTGTGATATCCGATAAAATGGCTAGATAGATTAAAAAGATAAAAAAGAAGAAAATATATTTGGATGACTCAAGAAGAAACCTGTATAATTACAACTTTCCAAGCTGAACGCAATCTATTCACATCTAAGGTAGGCTAGCAAATATTTAAACAACTTGTTGCTTGTCTGCAATTTGCCTCAGCCCCAAGTGGTCAAAGATAGCCCTCCATTTCAAATACCATGAATCGTAAAGCAAAACACTAAAGCATACAACTCCATAATTAGAACTGGGATTCAGAGAGATGAGATGCTTTAATCCTTTGTGCCCTTAAAACATTTGTACATCTGGATCATTCCTCAGATGAAATTGAGCAATTTGCATTTTTCTGGTGCTTTTGCAAATGGCAAAACTTCCCCATCAAGTTCGGAGCTATGATGGGAGATAAAAATATACTTTCTTCTATCTGTGTCATGGGTTCCAATACAGATAGATACCAGACTGCCAATATCTTTTAAAAAATAGACATGTAATTATTAATACATCTTGGTCACATGACTATAGAAATATCTTTGAAGAGCAGTAGCTCAATGGCTCTTGAAACAAAGATGAGTACTGCCCCCTATCACTTATGACTAGTAGAGTAAAATCAACAGAAACTCCTTTTTTTCCTCCTTTTAATGACTTGCAATTCCTTGCTTTGGGGTGGGGTAGAGCAATTGATTGGAGTTGAGCATTTACTGGCCAGTTGCCCTTCCTGATGCCTATGTGGAGTTTGCAGCAGACAATTACTCATTGTCTCACAAAGCCTGGATAGCTCAGCAGACTAATGCATTGTGATTAACTCCAGCTGTCTGCAATTACCGTAAGTTCGAATCTCACCAGGCTCAAGGTTGACTCATCCTTTCTAAGGTAGGTAAATTGAGGACCCAGTTTGTGCTTATACAGCTTATACAAAGCTGACTTTGTATAAATATACAAAAGTATGAAGGCTATTGCTTAATGCATTGTAAGCAGCCCTGAGTCCCCGGAGAAGGGCGGCATATAAATCAATTTTTTTTAAAAAAAAATTGTGCCCAGAGACAGAAATATCTGTCCCTACCTAGGAGTGAACTCACAGCCTCCTGACTGTGAGGCAAGCACTCCACCTCTAGGCCATTACACCAGCCCCCTGCTGAGATTCCTTTATCTTTGCTTAATTACTAGTAGCACAAAGGGATCACATAAAGTTTGCCCTTATGTGCTTTGGTGTAAATATCTCACTTAAAAGTCTTCCTTGACCTATATGAGTAGAATATTCAATTAAAGACATTCTAGGAAAAACTTTGGAGCAGAATAATTTCTCTTACATATAAATAGTGTTAAAATGGATCCATCTCTTTCAACGAAACAATTATTTTCACTAAAATCAATGGAACTTCAACTTTTCTTTGGTTGAGCTCCCCTCCTATCTTCAGCAGGATGTACTTGCAACAAGTTTGATGGATTGTCTTCATCAGTGTTTTGGGTTAATGCACTTCCACTCCTGCCATTACATAGTAAGAATTATGAGTCTGTCTTCACTTTAACCACCAGGCCAAATATTTCATTCATATTTGAACATAAAAGCAATATTTTCCCCAGAGGGACCTAAAACAGTTTTGAACCATTTCAAATGCATTTTAAGCCATAAAAATAAAACCAATCATTGAAACAAGTATCACAATTTCAATACTACTTTTATATGAAAAAGACAGAGGCTTAGAACTATACAGAACTTTGCAAAACTGGGATGTCTGTCCAAAAGAATTGACTCTCTTTCCTGAAAGAAGGAATTTTCATTGATTGAAAAAACCTCTCTCTCTCTCTCTCTTCTCTCTTTCCCCTCCCTCCTTCTCTCCCTCCTTCTCTCTCTTCATTGCCCTCTGAACTATGAAGTTTTATGAAAGAAATTAACTCCTAATGTATTGTAGTAAAAGCTGTTTATGGTTCGAAAGCTTCAATATACTTACACTTTTTATTGTCATCCAAACGATCCATCATAGGTTAACTCTGATTGGATATTTTTTTTTAGCCAACATTGGATGATAAACTGGCTATAACAGCATCAACAATCCTTACTTCCTCTTTTACTGTTTCGGGTGTTGAGAGAAACACCAACAATGCATGCTCTTATACTGCAATAAAAAGAATCTTTATTAAAAACTATGCACACTTACCAATTTGTCCTCTATCATAAACCAAAAATATAATAAAAAAACAATTAGAACAAAAATCATTTAAGAACAAATAATAGTTGTTGGTGCTATTTTTATATTTTGAACTAGTAATATTTTTCAGTTTTTGAAGGCAGTCCTATGTATAACATACAATACATTCAATATGAACTGAATCCACTCAGTTGATTGAACTGGATTATCAGACTGTTTTAACTGGATAGTTCAAGAATGCTGCTTGAAATGAGTACCAATAGACTCTATTTGAGCTGAAAGCTAAATGTTTCATCTTCTGACATATGATTTCTGTTTGAATCAACTATGTTTCATTGAAATACTAATATGTGATACTTTGTTCATTCCATTTATGATTCTATAACTTTTCACCAATAATTCCATGCAAGGTGAAATGATAACCTTGCGCTCAAAACAATGACTGTTGAATTGCATATAAAAACTGTAAACATTTTCAATGTTCTGTCCAAGCAGTAACAATTTCTGACTGAGCAGCAACAGTGGAATTTATCAAAGTGTCAGCTGAGGCAAGAGAGTTTCCACTTGCTCAAATTCTATATAAATGTTAAACAGAAGAACTGCTGTTAGCATGCTAAATGTGTGGCCAAAGTCTGGAGGGCCTGTCTTGAAGAAGCTTATGATATAGTCTGTACAATCTTAATATTTGATTAGAGCAATTTGAGTTCCAATCTTTATTAAGCGATGAAGCCAAAATGACATGAGTTAATCATTTTTTTTCCAATCTATAATTCTTGGTAAAACTGTTGTATGAAAATTATGTATAATGTATATGGCGTCTTAGAGAAAAACAAAGAATGCAAGTGTATAAATACAACAGCTATGTCACTGCTTTCTTGAGACGAGTCAATTTGATTCAAGAATGCTATTTATTTTTCAAGTTTATATATATGGGCAGTTAGGTGTCCTTTCCCCAAAATATGGTCTTTTGTTTAAAGAACTGTATAAGCTAAGTATAATTTAAAAATTTAAAAAGCATAAGAATGGGGGTGAAAAAACCCAGATTCCCTAAATTTGCCTATAAACTTCAAGATACTTTTTGGGGGGGGCAAGAGGAGACATATATTCATTTATTAGATCAGCCAGGTGGTAGCATTTTGTCAAACCTGGCTAATTTGGAAAAGTTAGTTAGATTGGATCTGATAAGTTTGATGCGGGATCATTAGAAAACCCCAGTTTACAGACTAGGTTGGAAGGTTGGGAAAAGAAAAAAACATTTTGGAAGAAGGCAATGGTAACCCACTTTTACATTATTGCAAAGAAAACTACAAAATTGTGGCTATGAGCACACAGGAAAAAAAGCTTGATTTGAATGGAAATTCCATACAATGCTCTACCAGTTGAACATTCTTCTTTTAAGTAAGTCCTTTTACAGGAAGAACTAATAACAACCCAAAATACATTTTACTGCTTCAGGAAAACTCAGTCACCCAGAGTTCCCTTGAACTACACAATGGATGGCATATAAAAAACAAAACAGAAAACAAAACAAATCACAAATCAAAACAAAACAAAACAGTACCTCTTCCCGTTTCAGAACTAAGACTATTAGTTCATTACTTCCATAGAAGGGAACAGACTTTAGGGAGCTGATGACTACTGTAATTTCCTGTGCTACTTCCAAGCAATTATAATATAAAGTGATTTGATTCAGTCCTGTACACATCCTTGTATTCCATGTTTTTGCTTCTTGATATTGCAATTGGACTACTGGGGGAAGTGTAATATAGATCAGCTGACATCAAGAAAATATTTCCCAAGTATAATATTTGCATGCTGATAAAGAGTAGTCTTCAGATCAGTCAAGTATGTGTATTGAAAAAGAAAAAAATATTTAGAATATCAGTTAATTTAAGACAAGTAAAGAAATCATTGTCTTCTCCTTCTCTTCTAAAGAGTTTTAAAAATTTTTATACTTAATGTAATTTAGGCTGAATATAAATATCAGTGCAAAATGGTTTAACAAGGTTTTTTTTTTTAATTTGCTGCTACTGTGGGGCATTTTAAGGCATTTCTGTCATTTTAAAACTCTACTTGGAGCCAGTCTATCTCCATTCTATGCATTCCATTGGGCATTGTAATAGATGCTGAAATCCATAGTTATTGTGTCTTCTGAACAAGTCTTGTTCATTTCTATCTAGTGCAGGCCTGTCTGGATACAGTCTGCCTCAGACTCTGTCTACCTCTTTCAAATTGCTACAAAATATTGTTTGAACAGCTAGAGTAAATATTGATTTGATCTTGGGGAACATCTCTTTTCACCCTGAAGTGTAAAGTGCCTTCATTGTGGAACATGGTGCAGAAAGTTAGATACATTTTCTTCAATGAGTTGTAATGAAAAAAAACTAAGAGTTAGAAGAGATAAACTTAAGAACTGAGACAGGAGCCCTCAAGCCCTCTCTATGAGTTCATTAAGGTGGGGGCTTTTTTAATTTTTTGATTGTTTTTCCTAGAATGCTTACCTGACAGACCAAGAGCTTATTTATTCCATATGTACTTGGTAACAGGACCATCCATCTGCTGATTGTTTGTGTTAAGAGATACTTTTCTTTCTTTCTGAGCCTCAACACAATCTCTTACGCAGAGAAATTTACAAAGACTCTGCAGGAAGCTAGTACAACATTACTTTTATGCCCTTTATTCTGTTTGAAAAATGATAAAAGGTCAGGGAATATTAGAAGAACCTTAGAACCTCATTTTCCAACAAGCCTAAGAAGTAAGTGTCGAGGATCCTTCAAAATATAAAAATAAACAAGTAACGAAAAGGTGGATCTACTGCTTAAATCAATACATCTAACTTTGAAGTAAGTAAGGGCCTTCCTCCCATTGAAAATAATAGGACTTATGTCTCCTCTTTCTAACTGTAATGTAAATTTGTACAGGGAAAAGGACAAAGACAAGCCAAATGTCAAAGTTCAAAGTCGAGGGATAATTTCTTTATGAGAAAGATTCATTCCCCTCCTCCCCTTCTTTGTGAAAAGAAAGACATTTCTCTTGAGGGGATAAATAAGCACAGGAGAATGAGAAAGGTTTATTCTGTTTATCAATTCACAAGTTCAACTTTTTAAGTCTGGACTTTTATGTGGCATCTATTTGGCAACCATGATAACACAATATTGGGATAGAATGCAGATTTGATGTTGACGTTTTTAGTTATTTGAACTAGAAGCTTTACCATAGAAAAAAATGAAAAGGAATATATGTTGCTAATTTAGAGAAAACAAATTTAATGTAGACTATGGAACAATAGCAATAAGGTGGTAAAGATTTTAACCCCCTAGATTGCATATTTTTCTAAGAGATGACATATAGGAAAATGACATTTTTGCTTGCATGTTCACAAAAGATGATAAATGACTAACATTGTTTATATTTATGATGGAAAAAGTCTCTCTCTCTGTCTCTCTCTCTCTCACACACACATTCTTTACTACATTCTTTTTATTTCTTTTCTATTTTTCTTTCTTTCATTTTTTCCTACACTTTCAATCTTTTTATTCTTTTATCTTTTCCGTTTGTACTTGTTTTTATCTTTTTAATTATAATGTTTAATAAAAGTATTAGTACATAAAAATAGTGGAAGTAAATGGCATGATTTTAGAGAACTGGTCAAGGGATCTTTTCAGTTGCATGATCTTTGGTCAAGAGAACTGTCAAGGGATCTTTTCAGTTGCATGATCTTGATTTTAATACTTCTATAGATAGCAGGATACCAAGAGAGCTTGAACATAAATTTCAGTTCTCCCCTGATGATAAGGGAAGAGCTAGGAGCTGATCTCAGGGTTAGTTTTTTTTTTTTAAATCATCTATGTTTGGAATGGAAAGTATCATTATAACTACAGAAGAGCAGCTGTTGACAACACGGTGCCCCACTGCTAGAACTGATTTTTTTTAGCATATTCTATTAAATAGCCTAAATAAGAAGTTACACTACAAAACAAAATATTAGTTTTTCTTTCTTATAAAATATCTGCATATAGATCCATGTGCTTCACTAGCAATAGAAATAGTGTATTATTAAACTGAATTTATGTCTGCCTACCCAGATTAAATGGATACATCAACTAGAGTTGTAGAGAAGTTCCAAAAGATTATGGAGGGGTGTATGTGGGTGTGGGAGGGGTTGTTGGGAATCACTTTCAACAGTAGGCTATTTGGTAAATGTTGATATCTACTGCTTATAGTATTTTAAGACTAGGATAGGTTCTTAACCAGCCATTTTATAAGACATGAAATGCTGCCAAAATTCAGAACGTAACCCAGTCCAAAGCATATGTCAATACTTACTGTAATACTTAATCTTGTCTCCTCACTCCATGAAATGTTGGCCACAGATTCTCTTATCATTCAGGATAGATAGATAGATAGATAGATAGATAGATAGATAGATAGATAGATAGATAGATAGATAGATAGATAGATAGATTTCATTGGAGAAGCTATGTCAGGGGTGAAATGCTCCCGGTTCGGATTGGATCACCCGATCCGGTAATGATGGAGGCGGGTGGTTTGGAGAACCAATAGCAAAAATCCCTGCCCCCCCCCATGCCCAGCTGAGCCGCACAATCATCAGAGGCTTTTTCTATTAATTTTTAAAAGCATTTTTTTCTACAGCCTCTTTGGCTGAAAAAAATGCTTTTAAAAGTAAAAAAAAAACCCCTCTGATGATCGCACCGCTCAGCTGGGATCGTCAAAGGGATCATCAGCTAATGATCTCAGCTGAGTTGCCTGATCGGCAGAGGCTTTTTTTTCTTTTAAAAGCCTCTGACGATCCAAGCTGAGTTGCCTAATCAGCAGAGCTTTTTTTTCTTTTAAATGCCTCTGACAATCCAAGCTGAGTTGTCTGATCATCAGAGGCTTTTAAAAGGAAAAAAGCCTGTGCCGATCAGGCAACTCAGCTGGGATTGTCAGAGCCTTTTGAAAGCATGTTTTTACAACCTCTTCGCCAAAGAGGTTGTAGAAAAAATGGTTTTAAAAGAAAAAAAATTGGCCATGCCCACTCAGTCACATTACCCCCCCACCAAGCCATGCCCACAGAACCGGTAGTAACAAATTTTAGATTTCACCACTGAGCTACGTATATTGATTTATTCAAAAATTTATTTAAGTGAACTTTCAGCCCAGAAAACAATTCAGATTCCAGTAGCTCACCACTTCTAAACTTCTGTTAACTAGTAAGTCAACAATTAACCAGTATGGCAAGTCATCCTATGCCTCTTGGACAATAATCCAATTATTTAAAAAAATAATCCCAAATCTCTTGCAATATCCAATGAATTACAAGAAATAAATAGAGGCAGTTTAGTGCTGCTGCTGCTGTGATTGCTGTTTACAAAAGTATTGTGCAAAGCTATGCATTAAAAGCTGAAAACAAAAAAAATTGCATCCTCTTTGGTAATTGACCATTAAAATGATGGAGGGGTTGAAAGTTCGCAACGTTTCCTTGAGGACTTGTTGATGTGTTAAGAATATTTAAGACATCTGTTATTTTTATCAGACATAAACAACAAAGCACCAAGTATTCTCCTCTCAGCATTTTTAATGTGCTACCAAGTATGGCTATCTGTGTGCGTTTCCTGAATTATGGTGAAATGAAATCTTTCAGGAGCTGTCTCGAGAGTCAACAATTACTTAACTGTAATTACATTATTACACTTCTTCTTTATGATTAGTACACTATTATCCTGAAATCCAGCAATGCCGCTATTTTTTTAAAAATAAATATTCTTTAAGTCACTTTCTGGCTTCCCAAATGATAAGCAGTAATTGGTTTCTTTAGCTGAGCCTTGGAATCTAGTGGGTGGATAATTAGATCAGTATGTGAAAATTAAAGGTATAAAAGGACCCTCTTTGCAATATTCCCCCTGGATTTTAAATTAGGTCATTATTTTACCCTGTATGCATGTTGTCTTTCTTTTTTTCTTTTTAGTTTGTATTATACCAATAGAGCAGTAGAAAACCAAATCAGAAGAAAATAAGGACCAATTCTATAGAAAAATAGTTTAAATTTATGAAGAAAGGAGACAGTTTGAAATATTATTCCTATGCCATTCTCCAAAGCACACTTTAAAATTTGTTCCATATCTTAGAAGTAAGCAATAGTGGTACTAGCATGCAAAATGTTTCATGTATTATTCTTAGGATTGGAAAGATTAGTCTAAATTCATTAACCTATGTTGTCATGAATATAAATAATACAATATTTGAAATACCCAGCCAGGATGGTATTAATGCATATTTTTCTGACATATAGATTTTACAACAGAGCTTTCTGTAATTTATGGGTTTAGTCTTACTTTTTTTTAAAGAACAGAAAAAGAAGCCACTCAGACCGTATGTACTTTGTTCAGAACAGAACAGAACAGAACAGAACAGAACAGAACAGAACAGAACAGAATGGAGATCTTCTAGTCCAACCCCCTGCTCACCTCAGGCAGGAAACTATCCCATTTCAGACAAATGGTTGTTCAATCTCTTCTTAAAATTTTCCAGTGTTGGAGCATTCACAACTTCTGGAGGCAAGTAGTTCCACTGATTAATTGTTCTAACTGTCAGGAAAATTCTTAATATTATGGTGATTCTTAGTTAGTATTATGGTGATTGAAGTCCATGCTCCAAACACAAAGGCTGACAAAGTAAGAGCTGCTAGTTCTATAGTAATTTGCTGTATCTTCTTGACACAATACTCCAGAAGACATCATGCCAATTGTAAGAGATTTACTAAAATATAAAGAAGACCATATATATGTATGACACCACTAAAAGCAAGGAAGATTTAAAGAATCTTTTTTTGAAGATGAAAGAAGAAAGTACAAAAGCCACTCAATTTAAACAAATAAAAAATATCCCCACAACTCTTAAGCTTATGTCAAAATACAATGTCATCCAAGGCAGATAAGTGGAGAAGGTGTTGAAGTATTAACAGACTTCTTAGTCTTAAAAATTTACTGAGATGTGGCTTATTGTATTATGTGTTCAAGCCATGAATTAGAGATCTATTATTTGGGGAGAAAAAAGACTGCAATATGATGGAGACAGACACAATATGAAAAGGGCAGAAACATATTCCAACAAAGGTTTGCATTTTCAAGGCCATGGCCATCTGTAACAGGAGGCTCTGAACTGGATTAGCTAAACAATGAATATTGAAGTACTAAAGAAAATATTTCTGAATAACTTAAATGGCAAGAAGAATCACTGATTCAGTACTAGATAAAGAAAAAATAACAGAATGCTCTTTAAAAGCATTGATAATGAAGTTAAGATGTAGATACTTTGGATACATGTTGCTAAAACAAGAATCATTGAAGATGTTCCTAGTGTTTAGAAAATCAAAAATAACAACAACAACAACAACAAAAGGCTGTTGGATCTAGCTGTTTATGTTATAAAGCATGGGTGTCAAGCTTGATTGTGTCATGTGACATCCTGCGACATATTGTGACTTTTTTGCCTTTGCGGAGCAGGGGTGGGTGTGGCCTGCGTATGACGCATCTGGCCCATGGGCTGCCAGTTTGACACCCCTGATATAGAGCCTGAGTGTTTTGATCTGGCCAAAACACCCAAAACAAAAGCAATTTAACTATTCCTTGTAGAACCAAATAAGTGGACTCCGTAGGCTACCTTCTGCATTTCCCATTTTTTGACGAAGCTATGAACAGACATTTTTTTTCCACCACATATACATGTTATACATATGAAGCCTTTTTAACTTCTTTACCTGATGTAGCCTTCAAAGTGTCTATCTTTTCTTCCATATAATGTGTGTGAATTTTGTCCCCAGATCCTAATCAGGATATATGCATATCAATTGTCTCTGGATGCATGTATACACACACACACACATTTATGTTTTGCCTTTATATGGTTTTGTGTGTTTGTGTATACTGGGAAGCACAGGCAGAACTCCAGACTCTCCACTGTAGATTACGTGATCAGAAAGAAATGAAGTTTAAAAGAGAATGGTAACATTCTGATTCACTACTCAATTGCCTGTCCCATATTTTTCCAGAATAGCTGGATTTGACCCTTTTCAAATTGTATCATTTATTTGCTGATTTCTCCCATAGCATCAAATTTGGTCCTGTTGCTTTCAGAATGTTAGTTTGCTGTCATTCAGACAGAGGGACAGATAGTTTTTACGAATTGCTTTCCAACATTTGATTGAAATGGAAAGAATAAAAAACTATCATAAAATTATTACCTCAATAGCTCTTTGGGGAATGTTAGCTGACATATTGAGCTAATCATTTAATCATTTATAGTATCGTAATGAAATGTATTTGTAATGATATTAGCCTTTTTTTTAAAAGGCTTGCCAATCATCAGAAAGCTACATTAGTATTAAAGTAGTCTCGAGAGATTATCTCTTCCCCTTGAATTGTTTAAAGGGCATCAGTTAAAAAAATAAGGCAGCATTTGAACTTTACAACACAAGAACATTTAGCAATCGTGATTAGTATAATGTGAAGAGTCATTCAGAGGTAAAACTGCTATAAAAGTAGTCAAGATTTTTTTAAATGTGCATTTTGGCTAAGACTGGAGCCACAGCTAAAGAAGCTTCTTAATTCAAATATATAAGTTCAAGTCATTGGAGAAACTACAAGGGGCAAAATGACATCATTAGGATCTGATTTCTAGATCTAAGAATTATTTCCTTTAGCCTTACTGACTTCTAACTCTGTTACTGCTACTAGTTTTCTTTCCCACCTTTCAAGGCCCTGTTGACCTTCAATACTGTGATGGAAATTGAATTTCTTCTTGCCTTCCCTACATTCTCTGCCTCTTCAGTATAATCCAGATATTTGGGCTGAACAAAGGGAGAAGTGAGTCACTATGGTTAGTGAAATGGCTGATCCCTCAGTCTTAAAAAAGAAAAACACCCTATTACCGAGATAGTTGGATTGGAAATTGACTGCTTTAGCAGCAGATGGAAATTGCTTAAATGAAAGACAAAGCAATGAAGACCATTTTAATTTGCTGATTCCTTTTATTACTCTCTAAGAAGGACACATGTTCACATTTGTCTTCTTTGGATCAAGCATAATAGTGGGAAAGAAAACACAGTGGGTTGAACAAAGGATTATTATTATGCGCAAGTGTTTATATAAACACACGGTGGTTCAGAAGTTCATCTGAATCATTTCAGCAGGTGGTGGTCCAGCCAAACTAAAACCCAAAACATTTTAGTTGTAAATGACAAGGAATGATAATTACAATATTGTTGTACATTTTCCCTCAAATAAAGTGAACAGTGTATAGTCACTATGGTTCTTGTTGCTTAACGGTTTCAATGGTCACAGGAAACTCAGCTCAGAATATAAAGGAACCATAGGTTATAACCATAGATGCAAACTAAACACTGCCATCTATTGTCTGAATAATTCTGTAGTTGTTGCAATACAAAATACATGCATTCCAACTTTCCCGCTCAACCACTACTACTTATAATAGCCCCATTTCAGATCTTAGTTCTGTTTCCTGTTTCTTATGATTTTTCTTGTCCTTCTTTCTCTTCTTTTTGCTGTCCTGGCAGTCCACAGAGCTGGAGCTGCTGTGGCTTTGGCCTTGGCCCTCAGAAGGTCTGGCACTGGAAATGCTGAGGCTCTGGCCCTGGCTGGGCTGGGCTGAGGGACCAGGGCAGCGGCTGCAGACAGTTTTGGATTCTCCTTTCTGTCTCTGGATTTTAATGCTATGCAAGCAAAATAGGACAGACGTTTGGCTGGGAAGCCTTTATTGCTTATG
This sequence comes from Masticophis lateralis, assembly GCA_030761175.1. Classification (NCBI taxonomy): domain Eukaryota; kingdom Metazoa; phylum Chordata; class Lepidosauria; order Squamata; family Colubridae; genus Masticophis; species Masticophis lateralis. The sequence goes on along the minus strand of JAUDYJ010000003.1, from coordinate 118,306,697 downwards.
GTCGATCTCCTGATTAAAGTCGCTTGTGGCCTGGTTTATTCCTCTTGGATAGTCTTTCTCAGTTAATTTCTTTATTATATCAGTACTTCTGTGTCCAAGTTGTCTGTGCCATGTGTGAATGCAGTTTGAATGTTTTTCGTCTTTGGCAGTATTAGCCACCTGATTGCAGTTCAGTTGATAAGGTTAGTTTGTAATTTTATTTCTTGCAAGTAAGGTATCCCCTTTTGTGATGACACAACTATCCCCTTTGAAGGTCACTAGTTTTGTGAGCTTCTTCACTGACAAAAGATTAGTTTCAAGAGCAGGGACATACAGTACATTTTTCACAAGTATCATTTTGGTGACAGTCTGAGAAATAGGACAGCAAAAAAAGCCATCTCCCGTTCCTTCTGATTCTATTATTTGCCCATTAGCTGTGGTGACTTTTTTTCTGTTTTATTCTGGTCAAGGTGAGTAAAGAATTTTCTTTCATTTGTCATGTGACTCATAGCTCCTGAATCAACACACCATGCTTTCAAAGATGAGGTGTAACTTTTGGATTGAAACAATATTTCTTCATTATCTGAAGAAAAACCAGTTTCTTCCTTCACACTTTTGACTTTTTGTCATTTAATTCATTTTTGCATTGCAGCTTTCCAGATTCTGCAATCTGTTTTTAAATGACTCTTTTTCTTGCACACAAAACATTCATATGGTTCTTCCTTCATGTGACTGTTTTTATTCCTATTTTTCATCTTTAAAACAGACTCTGATACTGTAGCACCATCACTATTAATGCTTTCTGTTTTATACTTATATTCATCTACAAACTTGCCCTTAACATATTCAAATGTCAGCTCGTAATCTGGATATACATCAGTGCTGTCACAAGCATTTCATAGCATTCTGCTAAACTACTAACTAATAGTGCTGTGACATGAAAATCTTTTCTTTCTTTTTCTATACCTCTCAGGTGTTCAACCATTTCCAAGGTGCGGTTATGTAATTCTCATCCATTTATTTAAAGTCTCAACTCTGTTGTTGCATTTCTGTACTTCTGCAAACACAGATCTTGAAATAAAATGTTGCCAGAAAATAATGTCATTCTGCCTTGAGACCCACATTTATTGCAGATATGTGTAAATGATTCTACTGCTTTTTTATTTTGCATATCATGACAAATTTTCTATTTATTTGATAAAAAGGGGTTTAGCATTATTCTACATCAACATGTTAATGGAAGAATGAATAGCATTCTATAATGGATACATGAAATATCCCCCATTTATGTCTTTCTACGTCTGTTTCCAATGAAGTTGCCACATTTCTTTTAATGTTTGAAACTTAAAGGCATGTGGGTGGGGGAAAGAGACTAAATGTTCCTCTTAACTACTGTTGACTCTGCAAACTTGCTAAAAATGGACAGCTGTGATATTATCATGTTATTGTTTTCTCCCAGCACTTCACCTGATAAGAGATGCAGAACAATATTGCTTAAAAACAATGACAAATATTCTGCCCATTAACCAAATTTAAAATGTAGCCCATTAACCAAATTTTGCACTGCAGCCCATTAACTCTGTCTTGCTGTTTCCCAATCTGGCTCCTGCCAAGATGAAGCAAATGAAGCGACTCCTAAAATCTAAATGTGGATGATGGAGAACATCTTCCTTGAAAAATGTTAGATTGCACTTTTTAACCAAACAAGGAACCCTAACAAGGAAAAACAGAAGAGGTGTGTTGAATCCAAAAGATGCTTTTTCAAAAGGCAACTGGGTTTTGCTTTTCCTTGAAAACATTTTGTTTGCCATCCAAGAAGCTTCTTCAGTTCTTGTCATCCAAGAAATTTCTTCAGAACTGAAGAAGCTTCTTGGATGAGAAGTGAAACGTCTTCAAGGAAAAACAAAGTTCAGTTGCTTTTTGAAAAAGCACCTTTGGGACAACCATGACTTGGATGACTAAGAATCTCCATAGACAGGCATGTTGAATGTTGTTACCTAGAACAGGCATAATGGCTATCTGAATACACTGCTTCCAGCTATGACTATAATGGATTTATATATTTATTTATGAAATTCATTAGGCAGTCAATTGTTAATAGCTGATAGAAAATAAAGTCCATGCTAAAATGGGCACCACCAGGGGTGGGGGTTGAGGTGGTCTAAAAATAACCCTGAGGAAAAGCTATTTAAAAATGCATCGTCTACTATCCACTTTAGTTGACATTTGAGGAGATCTTTTCCGGAAACATTTCTTCTGTTTTGGCAATGTATGTGGACAATTTATGTTATTCTGCATGGATCATCTTCACAATGAATTACTCAGACATCTTACTGAGACTAATAGGATTTTGTCACTTTAGGAAATGGATTAATTTACAAATTTTTGATTCCCAACTTTCTTCTAAAAGTTGTTGCTTTCAGCAACCAAGCAAAATTGGCCAGGTTTTTGCAAAGAAATTGTGGCTGCCACCAGAAATAGTTATCTTCAGTCAGCTTTCATTTTCCTAACATTATATTCATTTTATCCCAAATCCTCACCTCATTCTGTATATCTCTTCACTGTTGCCTCTGGGAAGAGATAGCCAGTGACAAGAAGGGAAAGAAAAATAAATCATTCACCAGTCTGTCATTTCCTCATGCCTGTCTACTTTGTCCAATGCCTACATCAACTTCCATTTCAAAAAGAACAGCTGCATTAATATGCCTATAATGCATACCATAATATTTAGCTTTTCCAAAAGAAAAAGATTTAGAATTCAGGGGAATTGGCAAATGATGGTTTGTGCACTGATCTTTCTGATGTTTATACATTAAAACACCAGTATCTAAATAAACAGAAAGTGCAACCCTATTTCTCTCCAGAGCAGGCAGTCTCTTCTCCCGATATCACTGAAATAATTTCCCTCCTCCAGCCATCAGCACCTCTTCTTTAGCTGAATTCAATTTCAATTGATTTATCCCCATAGATGGCCTTTTATTTGGTCTTTTAAAAAGGAGCTAGGAAATGAAGTATCATGCCTTGTGATCCCTCTAGCTACGGTTCAGGTGTGACAGATGATTAAACAAACCAATATATCTTATTCCTGTCCAAATACATCAACCTTGGACATAGCCTGCTTCAATTACTTGAAGCCTCAATTCCAGAGTGCAAAATCTTTGGATATAATTGGTTTTCTCTTCTAAGAGGATCAGTGTCCCTGTGTTCTGATTTAGCCATTAATAAACAGCAATAAGTTTAAATGGCTAAACAAGTCCTGGTGAGAGTCACAGAAATGACTAGGAAAGCTAGGACAGGTGATGATAAATTATCACTAAATTATTTAAACGTAACAAAAAAAATCTATATATGACATTCCTTAATTCACTTCAAAGCCTAGGCCACCAATAGGATGCTTTCTTTAAAATCTGCATCTATCAAACATTTCCCAATGAATCTCACCCTTTTGTTAGTTTTAGAGAATACCAAGTAATTTTTTTTGGTATAAATTTTCATAAAGATTTCAATATTTTGAGCTTGCCTGAAATTCCAAGGCAACCTTTGATGAAATAAATTTCCTTGAAAGGAAAGTATGCTTAAAGTGTTTTCAAAAACCCGGTTTACTTCACAGCTTTTGAAATTTTCATTCAGATTTGTGGAATAGAAAAATTGGGTGGATTCCCTCCTTCTGAGGGAAGGTGATTTTTTTTTTCTAACAATTTCTCAAGGGCAAGACACTACTCAAAGACTGCTACTGAAAAAGTCCACTGGGAAGAGCTTCCTCAGAAATTGCTATACACTGAAGGACAATGACAGGCACTCCATGTTTACCTCTGAATTAAATATATGTTTAAAAAAATGCATAGCTTCCCAAAGAATTTTTCTGACATGTTCTTGTCCTTTGAAATAATTTCTAAATCGATTTGTATTTCAAAAAATACTGGCAAAAGATGACGATTATTTTTTTGCCTATGATTAGTTTATTTACAGATTGAACTGCAGGAATGGGCAGTGTTGTAAACAGAAAATATTGGTTTAGAAAGCAGCACCAGTTTTCCATAAACACTAGCACGTTTCTTGGAATTCTGTCAAAAGACTGAAAAGCTTTAAAAATTCTGGCCTATTTTTCTCTGACTAAGAATTACCTGCCAACAGCAAATTTAGTCAAAGGCCTATAAATAAGTATTCTGCCTAGAAAATACATTCTTCGTTTAGAGATTGGGTCAATCTAGTTCAGCATTAGGATCTTAAAAAGAAATCTCATATTGACGTTCAGCTGACTTTCTACAAAAGCTGATTGTTACTTTTTCCATTTTTACTTAAGCCAGTAATCAAGAGAATGTGCCAACTTCTACTTTTAACCTGATGGTGCCATACAGCTAACAATGGAGACTTATTCGCTTGAAATGATGGAGAGCTATCCAACTGGCAAGAAAAGTGGTGGACTTATTTTTTTTTTAAATATATATTTTTTGTTAAATATGCTTCATGTTGTATGTTGTTTCTTATTAATGGAATTCTCCACAGTTATAATGTATATTTAACTAGCTCACTTAGTGAAATATTGGGAAAACAGCACTTGGGAATAATGAGATAAATTAATATTATCTGTATTAAAGTTAATACAAACCTAAAAAGCCCGCATATGGTTTGTCAACGGAGTATATAGCGCTCTTAATTGTTTTTAATCTATTTTTTACATCTTCAGCCTAAAGTACAGTTCCCTAAGTCTAACTCATCATAAAACACCATCAGATCTCAAACTTCAAAAGTTGTCTCTCCGTCTAAATGTTCACTTTCAATACCATCCCAAAGCAGAAAAGGGGACATCAGCATGCTGAGCTAGCAATATAGAATGTGTTTTCCTATAGATGTCATTAAGATGATGCCTGTTGTATATTGTTTTACTTGTATTTATAAATGTATTTTATGGTTTCTTAAATTAATAAAAATTTAAAAATTAAAAAAAAAAGAATGTGTTTTCCTCCTCTTCCCTCTATAAGGAGAAAGAAAGCATTCTTAGAAAATCAAAATAATTTAGTTTTCTCTACATAAGGTCTATGTATGTATATATAACATAAATATATAACAACTGATTCTGCTGTTTCTATTTCTGCCAGTAGCTTATAGATTAGGTAGATAGGTAGGTAGGTAGGTAAATACAAACAGACATAGACTTTTTAATCTTTTAAAATATGTGAATTGGTACTGCAGTCATTTGAGCAGTGATGCTTTTTTTGTTTTGCTTTTTTGCTCAACTACTGAAGAAAATGCAAAAGGTCTGAGAGAAATTGACTTCAAGGTTTTTTTGATTTTCCTGCTAGGTTCTTATAAAGAAACTCATGTAAGTGTCTAAATTAAAATGAACTCATTGTCACCTGTTTAATTAGAATGTATGTTCACTTACTGCAACCTAGTATCAAAAAACTATAATAAATTAGACCCAGTTAATGAAAAGTGTGTCTTTTCATTTCACAATGTATCAGCCGCACAAGTAATTAATTTATATTATGGTGTATAATAAAAGTAGGTTAAAATTAATTTTTCAGTTTGAGATCCAGTGCTGGGCCTAATAATTAAAGCTCATAATAATTCATCCAGCTAGAAAAAGCAAGACCTTGATGTAATCTATTTTATAAATAATTACAGATGGGCTCCTAGTTCATAATTTCTTAATTAATGGAATAGCTATATAAGCAGAGAATTTCTATCATGTTTTCTTTGTTCTTTTAATTATCTACTGACGACCAACTTCTTTTAAAGATAAAGATTCTCTTTCCACCTTAGGAAGTGAAAACAAATTGAGTATCTTTATGTTGTTTTGTTTTGATTGGATTGAATTAGGAAAGGAAATGCCCAGTATTGTAATATATAAATAAATAGCAGTTAATTTCTATTTGAAAGCTTTTACTACTTTCCAATCTAAGTCCAGTTTATATATAAAAACTCTAAGATTGGAAAGCAGGAATTTTGAACTTGCCCACCTATGCTTATTTTCTGATAATAGTCTTCCCATAATGAATTTAAATCAGAATTGTATCGGTTATTTCTTAATGTCCATGTACCTTTCTAAATTAACACAAGCAAGGCTCTGTCTTTTGTCTTTTTTAATGACATTTTTCCTCTTTTTTTGGGTGGGGTGGGGCTGGTGGGGAGAATTATGTAAATTGTTGTCGTAGTTAGATTGGCCAGTGAAAACATTTGATTCTATTCAGTGGTGGGTTGTTCCCAGTTCGCACTGGTAGGAAAAATTTGTAGTAGTTTGGAGAACAGGTAATAACATTGGCTGGCCATGCCCATGAACCGGTCCCCGGCCCGGTTGCCAGTCACTTACCCCACCCACCTAATCAGAGGCTTTTTTTTTTAACTTTTAAAAGCATTTTTTCTACAACCTCTTTGGATGAAAAAATGCTTTTAAAAGTTAAAAAAAAAAGCCTCTGATGATCATGCGGCTCAGCTGGGATTGTCAGAGGCTTTTAAAAGCCGAAGAGGTTGTAGAAAATCTCTTCAGCCGAAGAGGTTGTAGAAAAAAAATGCCTTTAAAAGCCTCTGGCAATCCCACCTGAGTTGCCTGATCGTCAGAGGCTTTTAAAAGCATTTTTTTCCTGCAACCTCTTAAAGTTGTAGAAAAAATGCTTTTAAAAGTAAAAAAAAAAAAAAGTTGGCTATGCCCACCCAGTCACATTACCGCCCCCACCAAGCTACGCCCACGACATAAGCCATGCCCACAGAACCGATAGTAAAAAAATTTAGAACCCACCCCTAGTTCTCTTGCAGTCAAATGATTTATCACATATATAAGACCAAAGAAATATTTCAGTTCATCTAAGAATCTGATATATCTGATTTTTGTTTGTTCCTTCTTAGTATCCCAGTATTAAATGAGGACTTTCTTTAATGGAAGGGGCAAGTGCTCCAAGCTAATCACTTTCTATAGCATTAAAAGCAGGCAAAAATGAAGACGGCTATTCTCCAGCATAAACCTGTCTTACAAAAGGAAGATTTAAGAGAAACAACTCATGGCTTGCTGTTTGCTTGGAATGAAGAATGGGTGTTGCTGAGAAATAAAAAGCTTGCAGGTTAGAAGGACATGATCTGAGATTTGGGTGGCACAGAAAAGATACACAGATTTTAAAGATTGCAATGTCAGATGTGCCACACTGAAAATATGGAATAGGTACAATTCCCTCCCTCCCTCCCTTTCTTCCTTCCTTCTTCAAATATCTGCTGGCTTCTCCATTTACGTTGCTTGTGGAAAATTTGCATGTAGAAAATCAGCAGGAAGTTGCCAGTCCAAGTCCAGCAGGCAAAAGTAGCTGCTGCCCAGTGGGAAAGGGACACATTGGGGTGCAGGTCAGGAATAGCATGAGCAGGTGCATGAGAGGTGCTACTTGAGTTGTGAATGATATGCAGGTGTGCACCAGAGATGGTTAGAGGGGGCACTTAGCTAACAAAGATTGGGAAGGGTGCCCGACTGTGCATGAGAGATGCTGTGCAGGTCAGTTAGGGTGTAGAGATCAAGAAGAGTGCATGGGGGATGTGTAAGAAGTGCTGCATGAGCCAAATAGGGCATACTAAGGGGCAAGTAGAATGTATGGGCTTTCTGGTGTGTGTGAGGTGCAGGGGTGAAATCCAGCAGGTTCTGACAGGTTCTGGAGAACCAGTAGTGGAAATTTTGAGCAGTCCAGAGAACCGGCAAATAACACCCCTGGCTGGCCCCAGAGTGGGGTGGGAATGGGGATTTTGCAACATCCTTCCCCTGGAGTGGGGTGGGAATGGAGAGTTTGCAGTATCCTTCCCCTGCCATGCCCACCAAGCCATGCCTACAGAACCAGTAGTAAAAAAAATTGAATTTCACCACTGGTGATGTGCCCCACCATTTGGGCTTGGCATGCAGAGGGTGTTGGTGGCTTGAGTTAGGAAGGGTGCCTCCTCCAGGGTGCTTGGGAGTGTGCAAGAGGCATAGTTCAGGTTTTTTCATTTTTCACTTTATATTAGTTTGCATTAGGTTTTTTTCTTCCTTTCATTTTTTAAAATAACATTAGGCAGATAAGACCCAGCAACTTATGCATCTTGACTAAAATCAAGACCAACTGAATTAAGTAAGACTGAGGACCTGAATTGAAAGTAAGTTCAAATGCACTTTATTTCAGAAAAGAAATTGGTATCACTAGGAAACAGAGCCCACCGGCATAGGCAGGATGGATGCAACTATTTTTCCATGTCAAACTAGACCTCATGTTGGCTGGGATTCTTGATAAGCTTTCAATGTGAAGTTGCTTTAATTAGTCTACTGCATTGATTTCAAGGCATTTAATTGCATTATGCTGGAGGTGCTGTCATTTCTAGTATTGAGAACATATGGCAAGACTAGGAAAGAAGGTATTTTGATCTCCATTTCGCAGATAAATAGGCCTTTGCCACTGACATTTTGGGGGAAGGAGAAGAAATTCAAATAGAATTTAATCAAGTACATTCTGTGCCCAAAGTTCTAGTTTTTTGTATGCCTATAACACTGCCAGAATGATTTCAGTTATTAATAATGCATTTATTACTAGTTTATTGTAAACATTCATTACTTTGCAGTCTTTGCATCATTCTTAAATATAGAGTAATAGTTACCAACATATCTCAGAAACATTTTTGAAGTTTGGAGAAAGTCACCCAATATATCCTGTGGCTGAGTAGGGCATGAACTAGATAAATGATAAATAGGCTATGGAGTACAGACATAAGGGAGAAAAAGCTGGAAACTGTGTATAAAGTTAGAAAACTGAGCACTTTGGAAGTACAGTTTGTATTTGTGCTGAACATCCAGTTTGTGTTAGTGAAACCTAATATTATTAATAAATTGGTTTAATTTATTGCAGTCAAAGATGAGCAGAGATACTAAAGAAATAAAATTTAAGACAGATTTAAAATACCTTTATAAAATAACCTAGCTAGCATCTAATATATGAAATTCAGATATAGCCTATATTAAATTATAAGACAAACACTAAGATTATATTATGATAGCTAAAATTACAACAAGTAAAGGTATCTATTAATATCCATGAAGTGGTAATATCTAAAATTTAAATGAATTATATTTATAGGGAATGATCTTCATCATCATTTTAGCCATTGTCTATCCAATGCAGGATGAAGGTCTCTTCTGCATATTTCCAACCAATATGATTTTGAGCTTTCTTTTGCCAATTGGGCCCGCAATACTTGCTGATGTCATTGTTCCATCTTGTTTTAGGTCTCTTTCGTGGACACTTTTTATCAAGTGGGATCCATTCTATGCAGTGGTGGGTTGCCCCTGGTTTGGACTGGTTCTATACTGTAAAACCGGTGGGAGGCTCTGCCCACTGATCCTGACATCATCAGAAGTGATCTGAAGCAAGGCACGTGCACAAGCAAAGCGAGTGCACGTGCACGATCCTATTGCAAACTGGTAGTAAAGGTAAATAGAACCCACCCCTGATTCTATGACTGATTTGGTCCACCTCCCATCAGTTCTTTTTGCTATGTGACCATCCCATTTCCATTTCAATTCTTTTACTTTCTTGATGACATCATATACTTTCGTTTGTTCTCTAATCCATGTGCAGGTCTTTCTATCTTGTCTTGTAATGCCAAGCATGTATCTTTCCATGGGTCTTTGTGTACCAATCATAGCTTTTGTATTGATTGTGAGGTTAGTTTCCATGTTTCACTGGCATATGTTAGAACGGGTAGCACACACTTTTTTCTTCAGGCATAGGGAAGATTGTTCTTGAAAATTATACTGATAGGGCATGCACTGAAAGATATTGTCCCATTAGACTCTCTTTAGACTATTTATTATCAGATGGATCTTCTCTGCTATTATTCAAAACCCAGTTACATGCACTGTAATAAGAGATATTTCATAAGCAGCATCTGGGCGTAGACCAAATCTGGTAAACCAGGATATCTACTAATCAGAATAAGTATGAATCTAGTTTGGATGTTGCATAAAGGAGCCGTGTAATTTTGACCTCTTCAGAACTACAGGGGCAAAACATTTCAGCCAAAGGAACTTTTTAATATTTCCCATCCAATATTGCAGAGGGGAGAGCATGGCCTCTGGCAAAAGAGAAAGCTTTCAAATGGCTAGGTATTTCTAGCTGCCTAAGGTAGCTGACAAGAGTGACACTATACCTGTTATGTACTGGTGACAGAAAGGTTGGGGCTTTCCCTAGATCTGCTCGCTTCTCAATATCCTGATAACCTAATCTGGAATGCTTTAGGATGGTTGAATGTAGCACTGGCAATATAAATTTCCTCATCTTTATCTGCTATATGCAATTTTGAAGAAAAAACATCAGCAAACAAGATGACTAGTGGAGAGGGAAGTAGAAGAAAGCTTCTCAAGATTAGATCCCAAAAAATATGGTATCCAGTAGATCAATGAATATCTTAAGGTGGTTTTTAAAATCAGAAGAATGAATAGGGGGAGCTAAACAGTAAGACATCAGATCTATTAATATAATGGATAAATTAAGGCTGTAATTTCCAAACTACACCCCTAGATAGACAAGCATGGTACATGTAGTTGAGACATGAAAGACCTATGTGAATTATTCACCCTAAACTTGCTACAAATATGGCTTCAATAGGTAAATCTACTATTGTCTGATATTAGATGCACCGAGACCATTTAGTTTCTCCAATGAAGATTTTCAAAATGCAACTCCACTATCCCAAGCTGTGAGCATCATTGTGGTATACTGGTTAAATGATTGGAGTAGAACTGGGTAGATCCATGCTGTCCATAGTCAGGTCACTGGATCAATCCCTCTCAGTCTAACCTATCTTACAGATTTCTTGTTGTTTTGGGGAAAAATTGGGCACACACTGCTTATAGTATGCCGACTTGAAAAGTGGGTTATACAGTTAGTTCTTGACTTATGACCAAAATTGGGACTGGAATTGATCGCATTGTTTAGCAATCACAATCCTGGCAATCGATGTTGCCATTGCTAAGTGAATTTTACCAGTCATTAGCCAATGACTCATTCCAGTCCAAGTCATTCTGTGCTTGGTTCCTCCCAGCCCTGATAAGGTACTGTCCAACTTCTTCATCTATCTCCTCACTGTCTCTGTGCTTTTGACTGCCCTACATCTTGATTTGTGGAATGGCAAGCAGCCCCAAGACCGTACAGCTCTGCCTGTTTGACACCCCTAATCTAAATTGACAACTCTGCCCTTTTCATCTTGCAGTGAGTATGGAAAATGATATGCTTGCATGAATCAGGAACTTGACTACTCTTTCACATTCTTATTCTATGTAAGAATACAATGTTCCTTCAGCCTTAATGCTGATAATATTAGGTAAGAGTTAGCTCTTAGGTTTGGGAAATGCTGAAATTTCTAACAGAAAAAGTGAGCAATTGTTTCACTAAAAGCTTACTAATTTTTTTTTAATTTCTTTAATATAGTCCAAGAAGAAAGGCATGAGGAAAATTGGTATTGAAGGTGGTATTTAGGCAGAAGCTCAATGATTGTAGTAGGCATAGCTTCATCAAAATGTCCCACAATATCTTCAAAAAGGAAGGAAAGAAAGAAGGAAAATCAAAGCATAATTCCCAAAGTAATGGAATCAAAGGCTGCTCCTATTGCCTAGCTTTCATTCTTTGTTCACTGAATCACTGAATGATGTACAACCCCTTGCATTCATATTTCAGGCAATCATGATTTGGAAATTTTAGTGAATCTCTGAAGCATCTGAAGTGTTTGCTTTTTTTAATACATATATAACTTTATTCAAATTTCAAGATGAAAGATAAAGATTAACAAGGGCTAATATTTAGAATGAAGAGGAAAGAAAAAAGGAAACAAGGGGAAAAGAGTCAAACGTGCAGAAAAAAAATGAAGAATTGACATTTATACCAGTTATAAGTATGAATGTAAATCAACTTCTTAATCTATGGCTACAACATTTTTTTCCTACAATCTATTTTTTCCTATTCATCAAAACCATCTGTAATAATTTCATTTTTTCTATTTCACACAGAAAGTCCATAAGTGTTTCCAAACAGCATTAAATTTAGACAAAGTGGCCACTTTATCACTGGAGATATTTAAGTAGAGACTGGACAGCCAGTTGTCTGAAATGATATAGGATCTCCTGTTTGAACAGGGGGCTGGGCTAAAAAACTTCCAAGGTCCCTTCCAACTCTATTCTGATTCCGATTCTGATGATAGCTGTCAATTGGGCTATCTCAGCAAGTTCTACCATTTTTCATCAATCATTTTTCCATTGCAGAGAAAGTCAAATCTTTGTGCATATGACAGTCTTGATGCAGTTGAAATATACAAAAACAAAGTTATATTCCCCACCCCCCACACACACACTTGTTTATCCATCAGTCCCAAAATAAAAGAAGGTGCAATGGACTAATGATTATGATGCTGGGATGTTGATTGGATGGTTAGCAGTTCGAGACCCAGGTACCGTATATTTATTTATGGAGTGAGCTCCCACTCTTGCCCCAGTCCTTCCCAACCAAGCAGTTCAAAAGCATACAAATGAGAGTAGATAAATAGGTACTATTTTTGTGGGAAGGTAACAGCAATATGTGAACCTTGGCATATAGTAATGTGGCCACATGACCGCAGAAGCATATTTGGACAACTCTGGCTCCCTTGGCTGCGAAGCAGAGATTTTATTTATTTATTTATTTATTTATTTATTTATTTATTTATTTATTTATTTATTTATTTATTTATTTATTTATTTATTTATTTATTATATTTCTATACCGCCTTGCTCCCTCAGGACTCAAGGTGGTGTACAGGCAAGAAAAAATAAAAGATACATAAACATCATAAAATTGATAATTAAAATTATAAAATAGTTTAGCCCAAATTAAATAAAACCCAGAATTAGATAATATTTTAATCATTCCCAGTTAACATGTTTAGCCCCGCCTGATTGAACATCAGGGTCTTGAGGGCACAGCGGAAAGCATGGAGATTAGGGATGTTTCGTATATCAGGGGGCAGTTCATTCCAAAGGGTTGGAGCCCTTACAGAGAAGGCCCTTCCCCTGGGAGTTGCCAGTCGACACAATTTGACTGACGGTACCCTGAGTAGTCCCTCCCTGTGATAACAAACTGGTCAGTGGGAAGCTATTGGTGGCAAAAGATGGTCTCATAAATACCCAAGTCCTAAGCCATGGAGTGCTTTAAAGGTGATAACTACCACCTTGAATCGCACCCGGAAGACCACCAGGAGCCAGTGAAGCTCGCATAGGAGAGGTGTTACATGGGTGCAATGAAATGCGCCCATAATCACCCACGCGGCTACATTCTGGACCAGTTGGAATCTCCGGGTGCTTTTCAAAGGGAGCCCCATGTAGAGAGCATTGCAGTAATCCATACGGGAGGTGACTAGGGCATGAATGACTGTGCACAAGGCATCCCGATCTAGAAAGGGATGTAACTGGTGGATCAGGCGAACCTGATAAAAGCCCCCCGTGGCCACGGCCATCAAATGGTCTTCTAAAGATAGTCGTGAGTCCAGGAGGACACCCAAATTGCGGGCCCTCTCTGTGGGGAGCAAGGTCTCATCCCTAATTGTCAGTGATGGTACCAGCTGACTATACTGGGACGCTGGAAGCCACAGCCACTCAGTCTTACAGGGGTTGAGTCTGAGTTTGTTTCTCCCCATCCAGATCTGTACGGCCTCCAGGCATCAGGACATCACAGTAAGGGCATCGTTGGGGTGGTTTGGGGTGGAGATGTATAGCTGAGTGTCATCAGCATATTGATGAACATTCACCCCAAAACCACGGATGATCTCGCCTAGCAGTTTTACATAAATGTTGAACAGAAGGGGTGAGAGGACCGACCCTTGCAGCACTCCACAAATAAGGTGCCTCGAGGTTGACCTCTGCCCCCCTGCCAACACAAACTGCGAACGGTCAGAGAGAAAGGAGGAGAACCATCGAAGCACGATGCCCCCTATTCCTAACCTCTCCAGCTGGTGCAGTAGGATACCATGGTCGATGGTATCAAAAGCCACTGAGAAATCTAATAGGACCAGGATAGAGGAGCAATCTCTGTCCCAGGCCCTCCAGAGATCATCAACCAATGTGACCAATGCCATTTCTATGCTGTATCATGACCTGAAGCCCGACTGGAACAGATCCAGATAGACATCTTCATCCAGGTATCGGGGTAGTTGTCGCGCCACTACACTCTCAACAACCTTCGCAATGAAGTGAAGATTGGAGACTGGACGATAGTTTGATATTAAAGCCAGGTCCAGGGAGGGGACCTGGCTTTAATATCTTTCTTGAGGAGGGGACCTGGCTTTCTTCTTTCTTGAGGAGGGGCTTCACAACTGCCTCTTTCAAGGCAGTGGGAAAGAAACCCTCACTCAGAGAAGCATTTATAATCCCCCAGAGCCAGCCTTGTGTAACCTCTCGGGAGGCCAGTACCAACCAGGAGGGACACGGGTCCAATAAACATGTGACAGCATTAAGTTTTCCAAGAATCCTGTCCATGTCCTCAGGAGCTACAGAGTCAAACTCTTCCCAGATAACGCTCTCAAGATCTACCCCCATCTCCTCCCCTGGATCTACCCAATCGGAGTCCAGGCCATCCCGAATTTGAGCAACTTTATCATGCAGGAATTGCACAAAATCCTCAGCTCATCCCTGTAAGGGATCTTCCTGCATCCCCACCTGAAGTAGGGAGCAGGTCACCCTAAACAGTGTGGCTGGGCAGTTCTCTGCAGAGGCAATAAGAGCGGAGAAGTAGCTAGACTTTGCCGCTTTTATCACCACTAGATAGGTCTTAATGTAAGATCTCACCTGTGTTTGGTCAGATTCAGATCGGCTTGTCCTCCAATCGCTCTCCAGGTGTCTTTTCTGACGCTTCATCTCTCTCAGCTCCTCGGAAAACCAAGGAGCTAATCGAGATCGACATTGGGTCAGAGGCCGCAAAGAAGTGGTCCAAGGCCCCGGTAGCCGCCCTGTCCCAGGCGACCACTAGGTCCTCAGTCGAGTCATGAGCCAGAGTCTCAGGAAATGGCCCAAGCTCTGCCAGGAACCTCTCGGAGTCCATCAGGCGCCTGGGACAGACCATTTGGTTGGTTCCATCTCCCTGCAGTGGATGGAAGTGACTTGAAAGTCCATGTGAAGGAGAGAATGATCAGACCATGACAAGGGCTTGATGTCTATATCCCCTATTTTAAGATCATCCAGCCACTGGTCTGAGACAAAAATCAAGTCCAGAGTGTGATTCCCCAAGTGGGTGGAGCCTTTAACTACCTGGGTCAGGTCCATGGCTGCCATGAAAGCCATGAACTCCCGAGCTGACTCCGACATTTCACCAGCAGATGGAAGGTTAAAATCCCCCATAACAATAAGTCTGGGGGTTTCCACCACCACCCCAGCTATAACATCGAGCAGCTCAGTCAGGGCCGCCGTTACGTGGCAGAGAGACAGGTATGTAATCAGTAGGCCCATCTGTATCCCCCAACCCCACTTCACAAGGAGGGACTCACAACAATCTATCTGAGGAACAGTGGTCTCCCTCGGGCAAAGACTTTCTCTAATTATTGCTGCCACTCCCCCACCCCTTCCCTGAGGCCTTGGCTAATGATATGCATGGAAACCTGGCGGACACATTTCCACAAGGGGAACTCCTCCCTCTTGGCCTAGCCAGGTCTCTGTGATCCCTGCCAGGTCAATACCCTTCTCCGCAATAAGATTGTAAATGAGGGGAGCCTTATTTACCACTGACCTGGCATTACACAGACTCAGGGACTGAGGCTCTGAACAACCTGGGAAATGAGCAATGCTTTGGGGGTCAGAGTGTGCAATCACACGTAAACATCAAGTGTGCACACCCGAGCCATAATATGGCCCCCTGCTGCTGCCCCTCCTACTTACTATACTAATGCCCATCGTTTCATCTCCCTGCATCCTAGTCAGATCTCTGTCCCCATCCTCCCCGCCGTGATCATCAGACCCATTACCCCATTCAGTGGATTTATGGAACCCCCAGATCCATTCCCACAATCCCTCCCAGGACCCCTTAAATTAGAATTTAAAAATTTATCTAAAAAACCCCAAAGCCATCGGTTTTTTGCAAACCACCTCTCGGGGTTCCAAAACCCGTCCTCAAGGGCGGCCTTTGATAATTGTGAAGGCCATACATGTGAGAGGGGGGAATCTCGCAGTGCAAGAAGCTCCACAGTTGAATACATCAAAGTTAGGGGCGAGTTGAAGGATGAGCACCACTCCCTCTTGGAGTCGGACACAAATGGGTAGGTGAAACCTTTACCTTTTTATCTTTTACTCAAAATAAAAATCTCTGCTTTCAATTGTATATCAACTGTTAAAAATCTTCTGTGTTATTAGATGTAATTGAGTCCAACTGATTAGTACATCAGCTTTTTTACATTTACAATAAGCATGGTAAATTGTTCCTTCTTGTTGATTATATTTCCGGCATAAATTTGAAATATCTTGACAGTTTTCCACGCACCCATGATACATCATTTTATAAACACTTTCTGTAAGACTATGATGTAAATTTTAACCCTTTCAACCACATATTCCCCATTGTTCCATTTGTATTTTATCATCAATATTTTGCCCATTCATCACCTATTCTTTCACCTGTTTCAAATGCAAACAATAGCAATGATATGTTTATCATTTCTACACAATTCTATTCCAGAGTTAGTCTTATAATGTTCAAAATCATGAACTCTTTTGTATGCTTTAAATCTTTCTAATAATTATAAATAAGAGAACAATTGACAACTGTATTCCTCTGCCAGCAGTTGTTTGCTTGATTTTATTTTACAGTACCCTTGATATAGTGGTGGGTTTCAAAAATTTTTGCTACCAGTTCTGTGGGTGTGATTTTGTGGGCGTGGCATGGCTTTGTGAGCGAGGCTTGGTGAGTGTGACAGGGGAAGGATTCTGTAAAATTTCCATTCCCACCCCACTCCGGGGGAAGGATACTGCAAAATCCCCATTTCTTCCCAATCAGCTGGGACTTGGGAGGCAGAGAATAGATGGGGGCAGGGCCAGTCAGAATTTTTACTACTCAAAATTTCTGCTACCGGTTCTCCAGAACTGGTCAGAACCTGCTGAAAACCACTTCTGCCTTGATAAAATTCTAGTATCTCACAATAAGTTGGTCATTTTTGTTTGCCTATTATTTTTCATCTATAAAAGACTTCTTTTGGTGAAAAACAAAAACATTTTTAGGCACATGCTAGGTTTATATCTGTTACATATACTAAGTATGACACATTTAACAGAATGGTTGTTACATTCTACATTAACTTTAGCTTTCTTGTACCATAAATATTCATGCAAAAAACAAAACAAAACCTCAAGTTCTGTATTTCTAACTCCAAAAGGCTTCCATTTTTCATCAACATCCATTTCATCCAGACAAAACAGCAAACTGCAAAGTAAATTTCTAATC
Organism: Masticophis lateralis; assembly: GCA_030761175.1. NCBI lineage: Eukaryota > Metazoa > Chordata > Lepidosauria > Squamata > Colubridae > Masticophis > Masticophis lateralis. The sequence goes on along the minus strand of JAUDYJ010000003.1, from coordinate 118,289,271 downwards.
AAGTAAACTCAATTCTTCTCTTGCTTTTACATGCTGTTACACCTTATTTTTAACTCATTTTTCCTGTCCTACACAAATTTAGATGTATCTTTCTGTCATTGTTTAATTAATACATCAGATGTCAAAATAGGTATTGTCTGAAATAAAAATAACATTCTAGACAAAACGTTCATCTTAATCACAGAAATTCTTCCCAACAATGTGTTTTCTCCCATCTTAACACCTCTTTTTTAATTTCATTCCAAGTCTTAACATAATTATTTTGAAATAACATACAATTCATATTTGTCATATGAATAGCCAAGTATTGCTTAACACATTGTAAGCCGCCCTGAGTCTTCGGAGAAGGGCGGCATATAAATCAAATCAAAAAAAAAAAAAAGTACTTCATCTGTTTTCAACCTTACAACTCATTTTATTCATCAATTCTGTTTGATCTTGTACTTTTATACCTTTCTCAACATCTTTGTAAACATGACTGTTAATCTTAAAACTTGCTAATGCATCAAATTCTTCTAATTTTCCAATTAATAGTTCAACTAATATTTTAAATGATCTTCAAAAACCAACACCAATTCATCTGCAAAAGCTTTTAGTTTGTAAATCTCTTTTTTAATTTTAATGACCTAAACTTTTCATGTCATCTTATGATGCTACTCAACATTTCTAGAACTAAAACAGTCAGAAGAGGACACAGTGGACAAACCTGTCTTGTTCCTTTTTGTATCTCACACGGTTTAGTTATATTTACATTAACAAATATCTGTGACTTTTGTGAAGTATCAATTTTATCCATTTTAAAATTTTCTCCAAATTTTATATCTTCCAAATTTTAATTAAATTATATAAAGCTTCCTCTCCATCTACAAAAATAATACAACTTATTTTTCATTATGTTGTTTAAGATATTCTAAAATATCCAACACAGTTGTAACATTATCTTTCAATTGTACTTTTTTGGGGGGGAGGTGTAAAAATCCTCATGAGTTTTCATGAATAAATTATTGTACAATTATTTCACAATTGTTCTAGGATCATTGTGAACAATTTATAACCAATATTAAGTAGTGATATTGGTCTATGATTTTTCATCAAAGTCAAATGTTGTCCTTCCTTAGTTATTAGTACCGTGTTTCCCTGAAAATAAGATCCTCTCTTATATTTTTTTTTAAATCCTGAAATAAGCGCTTGGCCTTATTGCCATGTGCTCAAAAGCCCGATTGGGCTTATTATCAGGGGCTGTCATATTTTTGGAGAAACAGGGTACTATAGTTGTGATTTTCCAAGTATCCTTGGTATCTTTTCTCTCTATAATATAAAATTTATAGTGTTTTGCAAAGGCTGTAAAAGTTCATGCTTAAAGCATTTATAATAGGAATCTTATAATCTATCAATTCCAGCCACTTTTTCTGGTTTAATCTTTTTAAGAAGAACTTGCTAAAGGCAGTAGAATGACCATTTTACTTGGGATTTCTTGTCAAATGGAACTATCCACTTCCCAATACAGAATTGTTGGTTTTAAGGAAGGAAGGAACTTCTTAAAATCAGAGTTAGCTATTTTTATGACACTTCAACTATAAAAAGAAAGCAGAAAGGGAGATTCAGATCTGCACTCCTTGCTAGATACTTTAAAGAGAACCTAAAAAATAGTTTCAGAAAGCATTGCTTAGAAGAACTAAGTGGTAATTATTTCTTTAGCAGAAGATTCAGGAAGGCAAACATCAACCTTAATTATTGGAATTGCCAAGAGTAATTGCAGACTGAAGCCAAAATGTGGATGGCTGCTTTTATGAAGTTTGATTGTACAGGAAATGTTATTGTAATGTTTGATGAGCAAATGTTACTTATGAAAATGCAAAGCTGGATGATGGAGCAAACAAGCTTCATACTAAGAAACTTAAAAAACAAAAAGCTGCTTTAAGTCTTGCTTAATGTCCCCTGCAAATGATTTCCCTTGTTTTAGGATTGCTGTTGTGACATTTAATAGCACTCTGGGGAGGTGTTCTCTGAGAGCCATAATCAAGAAAAAGAGATGAGTTGGAGCTTTGAAGAGGAAATAGGTCACTGGAGAGGGATGAGCTTTTTAAGGTAGTGGCAGTTCAGATGTGGAGTCTCTGGGGACCATGCTTGATCAGAGTGCTAGAGGTTCCCCATGGTCATACCTTAGAAAAAGATCATGTGTATAAACTCACATTAGAAATAAAAGACAAGAAAGAAACATAATTTTACAAGGTTTGGGATAAGTGGTATAAATGGTTAGAACAGAGAAACAAAAATGTATAGAAATAAATGTAGATAACTGTAAGAGACACATGACACAGTATTGTTAAAAAAATGCTTATTGTTATGTAAATGGGAGAAATGGAAAATATTTTTTTAAAAAAGAAAAAGATCATTACAATCATCAAACTTTTTTTTTAAATGAGATTTCTAATTCCTTTTTAAAAAATTACTGTGCCTGTTTTTTGGGATATAAACTTTTTAAGAGGTCAAATTAAAGCATAAAGCAGAGAACTTGGTCATATCAAAATGATACTAGAGATGAACCCCAAAACTGTTCCTTTAGTATGAACTGATTTATTTTATTTTATTTTATTTTTTGCTTAACCAGCTGAAATGCAAGTGCAATGTGTCTTCCAATTTTGGAACCTCTCCAAGTTTATACTGCAGTTTCTTGGGTTTTTGTTTTTTTTTTAAAAAAAGGACAAAAATGTGCTATCTAAGGAAAATGGCATTTTAGAGGTTATGTATTAGAGAAAGTGATTTAAAATAAGGGCAAAGCAAAGGAAAAATAAAGTAAAGCAGAGGATGGTATTGTTAGGATTAGGTAAAAGTAAGAGTAACCTGCTGGTAAGAGTGACAGGGGAAGGGTATCTGTGGCTGGATGGTCATGTGACCAGCGTGTGGCCACCTCAACATCACTCATGTCGAGAAGCACTTTGCCTCGCCTGGCATCTCATGACTGTGGGGATGCTGCAATCGTCGTTTGAACTTTTTCCCCCACTTTTTTTCTTTTTTCAGTGCCATTATAACCTTGAATGGTCACTAAATGAACTGTTGTAAATCAAGGATTACCTGTACAAAAATTCAAAAAGCTTCTTTGCTTGCAAAAAGCTTCCCTAAATACCAATCTTAGATTAGAAATGAGTGAATATACACTGAAGGAAACCAAAACCATTCTGTCTGAATAACTTCCTTTTCATCAGCAATACCTGCAACCCAGAGTTACAAATCAGGCAGGGTGCCAGAGCACCTTGAGGAATTAAAATAGTTAAAATGCAATGATCAGCAGCCAACTCTTGCTCATAAAGTGAAACCCTTTAGCAGAGAGGTCATTTAAACTCTCCAGAAAGTGGGTGGGCACATTTGGGCTACAAAATGCCAAGCTAAAGAGACAAATAAACAAAGTATATAGGAGACCCAAGTTCAAACTTCTCAAGCTTGTCAGGATCACATTAAAATTAGTACATGCCACAGATATCTAAATAAACTTCAAGCCTGATGCCATGTTACTAAGCCTTACTATCATGAGAGAAAACTAAAATGAATTGAAGAATCCACATTCCTACCTCCTTTTTTTTTTTTTTTCAAATTTTACAATCAGTGAGCAATCGTGAGCCACTTTGAAGCAATAAAACAGGCTTCTGCCTCAAAATTGCTTTTTCAAGAGGCAACTGGACTTTCTGGAAACCAGTTGCCTCTTGTAGAAAGTTAGCACCCCACCCAGAAGAATTAAATATTTTGAGAAATATTAAAAAGGCAGAAAATTAATTTCCTTAAATGAAAAATAGAGAAACATGCTTTTAAAAGGCAGGAAACAGACTCAACCTTTCTTAATAGCCCCAAAGAAACTGAGGAGGTCACCTTTTAAAAATGCAGATTTGATAATCCATTCAAGACAGGATTAAAACTCCAAGGAAGCCAGTATCTAGGATTAATTACATTTGTTAAACAAGATTAAAAACTTCAACTCATTGCCAATCTTTGGGAGACAAACTAATTAAAATCAAATAGCAAAATACACAAAACAAGCCTCTAAATGACAAAATGCTGTAGAACAAACTACATATAAAAATCCATGTACTCATTAAAGCAATTGGTCAGCTGCCCATAACCTCAAACCCATGTGGTCCTGTTCACCAACAAACCATCTTTCCAATCAGCCTCCATGTTTCCAGTGTCTTTCTCCTCACTTGGAACTGAACCCAGATGGATATTTCTTCCAACACATTTGTCTATGTTTTGATAAGATTTATATGCTTGCTCTTGCTCTTGCTCTTGCTCTTGCTCTTGCTCTTGCTCTTGCTCTTCCTCTTCCTCTTCCTCTTCCTCTTCCTCTCCCTATTCTTTTCTTTTCATTTTGTATCATTCTATGCTGATCTTTGGCTATAATAATTTTTTCTTACATGTTGAATTCTCATATTTCTCATCCTGTTTACTATGTGAAGAGGTGATCCTTACTTCTACAGAATTACTTTAAATTGACCACACAGTTACATTAAGCCATCTATCACTTTACCCTGATTCTATATGGGTAGAATTTGTCCAGCATAACACTAATAATGGAAGAGTCAAAATGTTTAATATTTCAATCTAGATGTTTAATATTTAAATGGGATATCTGCAGGAGATAATGCTTAAGAAATACTAGGATAGGCAAGAATGTGGCACTTCTTTTTTTGGATCTGAAATGCAAGACTTCTTTCCACAAGAGAAGAATTGAAGAGGTAGTGGCAAAGCAGTGCCAGAATAGTTCAGAGTTGATCAACTTCTGATCTGCCAGAAGTTGCCAAGCTATAACTTTCAGCATAATCAGTTTTAAAGGATATTCATAGCTCAATTCAACACATTTAGATAGGCTTGAGTTCCCATCTTGGAAGTGAAAGAAACATTGAACTTCCCTAATACATATCATACAAATATGTATCTGTGTTTATAAAATTAGCAAGTTAATACTGGAGCATATAAGATGATAATCAGGGGATTTCAAAGTAACAAGCATTCATGGGCATCGACATAAGGAAGTGTTCTTTATGCTTTCAATGGCAGTTTGAAGTAGGCTACAATATATCACTATTGCATCTGTAGTGAAGAAGTAAAGAATCACTGCACACACATAGAGAGGGACATCTTTGAGATGTGAAGTCATGTGAATGAATCCTAAATAGTCCAGGTTTGCTGACAGAGATCTACAAGTTATCTCTTGGTATCTTTAATCAATCATTATTTATTTTTCATACTTAAATGCTTGATCCAATGGCAGTCTAGCAAACCTTGCCTAAATTTTAAAAAGTTAGGGATTGTATTGGATGTAAGCCAACAACAAATCTCAGGACTGTGGGGACTGGGAGGTTGAAACCAACCAACCAACCAACCAACCAACCAACCAACCAACCAACCAACCAACCAAAAAGCACCTCAGAATAGCAAACCAATTCCATATTGCTGCCAAGTAAACTACATGAATTCCAATGATAGTGTCTGGGATAAAGATGGGATGGAGTAAGAAAAGGTTAATGTGGCAGATACAAACATGTGATGAAAACCTCAGTCTGTGATGACACGGGGCGTGACACAAAGGCAACACAGCCAGAGAACCAGTATGAGTCCCTTTATTATCACCAACTGTGCTCTCAATATCCCTTTCAACTCCCCGGCCTGGAGAGAGCTCTTCCACCAACCCGTAATAGTCTTTGGCTGACAATACTTCAGTCCCAAATGTTGTAAGCAGAAAACTTCCAACTATAAATCCAATAAGGCAAGGTAAGGTAATTAATCCAGCAGGGCAAGCAAGATAAGGTTCAGAAGTGTAAGGTTCAGTTTCAGAAGTAAAGTAGCACAGCAGTAAATCAAATCAGTTGGGAAGATGCCAGGAACTCAGATAATCAGTGAACTCAGTGTTTGCCCCTCCCGTTTGCCTCTCCTTTAAACTCCATCCCCAGGTGTGCCTCCCTTATAAGCCATGCAACCCATGTTGCTCTCTTCTCTGTTCTTCCCTGCACTGCCTAGGATGAGGAGAGGGTGGGCCTTGGTCTTTACCTGAACCTCCTCTCCCTTGTTCTACTTCTCCCCTGCTCTGCCCATCCTGACTTTGCTCTTCCCCAGTTTCTTCCACAACCAATGGAGCCACTCTGTTGCTCTCTGTCAACTGTTCGTCTTCCCCTTTGGATTCAGACTCAGACACGGGCATGACACAGTCTTTCTTCTGTATGTGACATATACAATGGGTGTTTAAAGCAGGGTGGGGCTTTGATCATGTGATACCCACTATCTTTACTTACCTCTCTTCTTATACTGTATATCTGTGATAAGATCTTATTTATCTTGAGGGGAAAAGAAGAAGAAGAAAAAATTCCAGAAGAAAATCAACAAATTTCTTGGGGGAGATTTTTGGTTGGTTTACAACTATCTACTTTCATGATCTTTGGGAAGGATTAAAGATTTTCTCTAAGAAACTCTAAACCCATTTATAAAATTACTACTCCTAGGATTCCCTGTGGAACCAGAATGAGTAATAAACCAGCTTAAACCTGCCCTTGGTTTCTTATTTTTGCTGCTGCTTCTCTATTTTTAAGAAGCTGGTCTTTTCCCAGGATACTTCTTCAACAATGTAAGGAGTTTAGTTTCTACTTTTGCTCACCTCCGTGATGTTTTGATGGATGTGGCTTGAATCTTAGTGGTAGCATATGGTCTTTCAAATGTCTGGTGATATGTTTTTCTCATTCAGGTCATAAGGAGTAAGCCCTGATAATGATTGATAAGTCTGGGATAAAAGCCAATGAATGTGATATATAGGAAGTGAAACACACCTATGACTCTAAAAACAAAACCAAAAATCAGTCTGAGTTTATCAAAATATTTTTAAAAGATTATAGGGATACTCATGCCCTCTGTAAAAATAGTTAAACTAGCATTTGCCAAGATAATTTAATTTAATTTAATTCAATTATATGAGTTTTGTTCTAATGATATATTTTTGTTAGAAGCTTATGAATAATCGTTTCCTCAAACTAAAAGTGACAAATAATTATAATCATCTTTAATCAGCTAAGAGTTCTAACCCAAACTGACAAGGCATTTACTTATAAGCCTGACAATTCCAAAATTCTGTCCATAAAATCCATATGATAAACATCTAGGAAACTAAAACTATTCAATATTTTTTTAAAAAAAGATCCCATGGGCGTATGGTGTCCCCTCCCCTCCCCTCCCCTCCCCCGGTAGCCCGTTTTTGGCCCCAGGACACTGCAAGAAGGCCTACTAGGCCCAAAATGGGGCATGGGGGGGTGTCGCACGAGCATGCATGGGGGGGTAGGGGAATTTGTGGGGTTATGTGCGCATGTGTGGGGGATGTGTGTGAACTGCAGGGGGGTACGCACACATTGCATTATGGGTACAGGGACATACACACACATGCGCTTTTGGCACACGACGACAACAAAGTTAGCCATCACTGGCATACTTACATCTTACATCTGTACTTACATCTGTAATTAACAGTATTAACCATAATACTTACTTACATCTGTAATTAACAGTATTAACCATAATTCTGTTGTCATTTCTGCTAGTTTTGAGGACTACAAAAGAGGAAAATTTGAAAAAAGAAAAGATTTAACAAGACTGGATTAACTGGTGTCTGAGAAATTTGTATTCCTGGTCTCCCCTGTCCATATTTCTTGAAGATAAGATGTCTTTCAACCCATATTTGAAACCTTCCTTTTCTTCCCTTGCTCTACTCATTCCCCTGGCCTTAATCTGTTGCAACCTTTGCATTCATTTATTCTGGTGAATTTACCACCCATTGATCCTGATCCTATTACAGATCCATTCCCCTTTAGTTAATTACCCTCATCCATCATTAATACCCATGTGATCAATCATTATTAAATAAAGAAATCCCACTCCAATTAATTCATTCTCCCAAATATCCAGCTCAAAGCCAGTCCAAAATTAATTGGCCCCACATTTTATCCATTGAGGTCCTGGATTGAGACTGAATTTCCATTTCTGAAGCATAGGGAGATAGAATATAAACTTGCACACTTCACCTCATTCCTCAAATTGTGTAGGTGCTGCTCATTCCTACTCCTTTGATGGAAGCTTTCCCTTCCCTTCCCTAAAGAACTGCCATTCATCAGAATCTTTTTCTTTCTTGTCCCATTATCCAAATAGATGCTGCTGTTCTTTGACTCTTCTCAAAGTGGTATGAAATGGCTCAACAGTTATACACATGAACACGAATCCTAGCCATTGAGAATAACACAGTAAAGTGTTCGAAGGAATCATGGAGGTCTTCTAGTTCAGCTCCCTGCTTGGGTATGAAACCCTATACTATATCAGGCAAATGGCTGTTCAATTTCTTCTTAAAATCCTCCAGTGTTGGAACACCCAAAACTTCTGGAGGCAAGTCATTCCACCGATTAATTGTTCTAAGTGTCCAGAAATTTCTCCCTAGTTCTAGGTTGTTTCTCTCCTTTATTAGGTTCCATCTATTGCTTCTTGTTTGAGTTTGAGTTTGAGTTTGAGTTTATTGCATTTCTTTACCGCCCTTCTCCCGAGGGACTCAGGGCGGTTCACAGCCATATTAAAACAATCCACACAAAAATTAAAATTACTAAAATGAGTTAAAACTATTTGGCCGTTATTAAAACCCCTTATTAAAACCCCATTAAAACCAATTTAAGACTCACTGAAATTAATCTATACAGTCAGGCCGGCTTGGTGAAACAACAGAGTCTTCAGAGCCCGACGGAAGGTGCGGAGGTTGGGAATCTTTCTTATATCCGGGGGCAGTTCATTCCATAAGGCAGGAGCTCCCACAGAAAAGGCTCTCCCCCTGGGGGTCACCCACCGACATTGTCTGGCTGATGGCTCCCTGCAGAGGGAGGGCATATCTGTGAGAGTGTATCGGGCAGTGGGAGATATTCAGTGGTAGAAGGCAGTCCTGTAGATAACCCGGCCCTAAGCCATGGAGCGCTTTGAAGATGGTGACCAACACCTTGAAACGCACCCGGAAGACCACCAGAAGCCAGTGCAGCTCGCACAAGAGGGGAGTTACCCGGGAGCGACAAGTTTCTCCCATAACCACTTGTGCAGCTGCATTCTGGACCAGTTGGAGCCTCTGGGTGCTCCTCAAGGGGAGCCCCATGTAGAGAGCATTACAGTAGTCCAGACCGGAAGTGACAAGGGCATGACTGACTGTGTGTAAGGTGTCCTGATCCAGAAAAGGATGCAACTAGGAAATCAGGCGGACCTGATAAAAGGCCCCCCTGGCCATGGCCGTCATATGATCGTCTAAAGACAGCTGTGCATCCAGGAGGATGGCCAAGTTGTGAGCCCTCTCTGAGGGGGGTAAGATCTCATCCCCAATAGCCAGCAATGGCATTACCTGGCTATATCGGGATGGCGGAAGCCACAGCCACTCTGTCTTGGAAGGGTTGAGTCCGAGCCTGTTTCTCCCCATCCAGATCTGTACGGCTTCCAGGCAATGGGACATCACGGCAAGGGCATCATTGGGGTGGTTCAGGGTAGAAATGTACAACTGCGTGTCATCGGCATACAGTTGACATTTCACCCCGAAACCACGGATGATCTCGCCCAGCGGCTTCACATAAATGTTGAACAAGAGGGGTGAGAGAACTGACCCTTGCGGCACCCCACAAGTGAGGTGCCTTGAGGTCGATCTCTGCCCCCCCGTCAACACAGACTGTGTATGGTCAGTGAGAAAGGAGGAGAACCACCGCATCACGGTGCCTCCCACTCCTAAACCCCCTAACCGATGCAGCATGATACCATGATCAATGGTATCAAAAGCCGCTGAGAAATCAAGGAGGACCAGAACTGAGGAGTAGCCCCTGTCCTGAGCCCTCCAGAAATCATCAACCAACGTGATCAATGCCTTTTCCATGCTATAACCTGCCCTGAAACATGACTGGCATGGATCCAGATAGACAGCTTCCTCCAGGTATCGAGGGAGCTCTTGCACCACCCCACTCTCAACAACCTTCGCCATGAAGCGAAGGTTGGAGACCGGATGGTAATTAGCTAAAATAGCTGGGTCCAGGGAAGGCTTCTTGAGGAGGGGCCTCACCACCACCTCTTTCAAGGCAGCCGGGAAGACACCCTCATTCAGAAGCATTAATAATATCCTGGAACCAGCCTCATGTAACCTCCCGGGAGGCCAGTACCAACCAGGAGGGACACGGGTCCAATAAACATGTGGTGGTGTTTAGTCTCCCCAAAATCCTGTCCATGTCCTCGGGAGCCACAGGCTCCTCCCAGATATCGTTCTCAAGATCCACCCCCGTCATCCCATCTGAGGCTACCCAATTGGATTCCAGGCCGTCCCGAATCTGAGCGATTTTATCATGCAGATACTGCACAAATTCCTCAGCTCTACCCTGCAAGAGGTCATCCCGCGCTCCCATCTGCAGAAGGGAGCGGGTCACCCTAAACAGGGCGGCTGGGCGGTTCTCTGCAGATGCAATAAGAGCGGAGAAATAATTACGTTTCACCACTCTTATTCCCACTAGGTAAGTCTTAATAGGAGATCTTACCAGTGTCCGGTCAGATTCAGTGCAGCTGGCCCTCCAATCACTCTCTAGGTGTCTTTTCCGGCGTCTTTTTCTTGTTGTGCCTTTAGGTGCTTTGGAGAATAGGTTAACCCCATCTTCTTTGTGGCAGACCTTAGACATTGGAACACTGCTATTATGTCAACTCTAGTCCTTTTTTTATTAATCTACACATACCCAATTCCTGAAACTATTCTTCATATGTTTTAGTCTCCAGTCCCATAATAATTATTGTTGCTCTTCTCTGCACTCTTTCTAGAGTCTCAATATCTTTTCCATATCACAGTGGATATCCACAAAACTGGATGCAGTAGCCCAAGTGTGGCCTTCCGATTGGAATGGAGGCAGTATAGGAATGAGAGGCCTATACTTTTATGAAAATCTATTGGAGAAATTCAGGCAGTCCTCACTTTACCATTACAACCGGGACCGGTAACTCTGTGCTAAGTGATGTGGTCATTAAGTGAAACATCACATGGCCACAATTTGAAACCTACTGCTGACTTCTCCATTAACTTTGCTTGTTGGAAGCTGGCTGACCACAAGGATGCTGCAATGTTTGTAAGTTGAAGGACCAGTCATAAAGTTGTTTTTTTCAGTTGTCAGCTTGAATGGCCACTAAACAGGCCAATTGTAAGCTTGAATGGCCACTAAACAGGGCAATTGTTAACCAAAGACTACCTGTACACTGATGTGGTGAATGCAAAACTGGCTTCATTGAGATGGCGAGTCCCAAATCTTAGAATACCAAATGTATAATCTAATGTCCTCCTTTCAAAAAATATAAGCATTATGATTTATGCCACTTTTCTCCAGTAAAAAGATCATTGCAGGGAGGAATTTAATTTGAACCTTCTTTAAGAGCCTTAAAAAAAAAAAAAGAATGAATTTTGGCATTGCAGATAAGGTGGACTGAGTGATGTGTTTTCTCACCCAAGACAACCATAAATGGCAGGTGTGAGTTAAATATATACATGAATCATCATTAATTTTAATAGCTCTGGCACAGATAATGTGAGTTTCATTCTAGCGTGAACAGACTGTCTAAAAACAGATGCAAAATGGCTTTTAACTTATTCATGTGCTTCACCATCAGATGTAGAACATATTATAGCATTGCAGGCTACCAATCTGCCAACAGTTTTTTTTTTAAAAAAATCAGATGTACCAGATCATTTTTCTTGTGACTGAAACATTGTACATATCACTATTCCTCGAGAGCACTTTACCTTTTACAAAATAATATATAACACAGTAATAGAATACATCCTCCCAAGTCTGTCCCTCCCAGTTAAAGATGAGACCTCATGAAAGCAATGGCTCAGAATAAAATACTGGTGTTTTGTATCACAGAGCACATTTTCTTCTCCAAGTGTGTCATTTTCCTGTAACACTTTGCTGCTCTTTATCTATGGTCTCTATGATTGATTAGGAACAAGTTGTTTATTAATGACAGGCAGGTATGCCAATTTAAAAAAGGGCTCTTTTTTAGAATTCAGAATTTTTATATATTTTAATTTTTGTTAATGTGTGTGTGTGTGTGTGTGTGCATGCACGCTCATGTAAGCACAGCCTGAGATGGGGTGCTACAGTCCAATATGATATTAGTTTTATGAAATCTAAAAGATCTTAAGTTTGGGGGTTCCCTGGTGCTTTCTGAGCTTGGTTATTTTCTTGCAAACATTTCATTACCTAAACTATATAACTCATTAAACTGGGCAACTTAAAACCTGGATCATCTTCTTCTTCTTCTTCTTCTTCTTCTTCTTCTTCTTCTTCTTCTTCTTCTTCTTCTTCTTCTTCTTCTTCTTCTTCTTCTTCTTCTTCTTCTTCTTCTTCTTCTCCTCCTCCTCCTCCTCCTCCTCCTCCTCCTCCTCCTCCTCCTCCTCCTCCTCCTCCTCCTCCTCCTCCTCCTCCTCCTCCTCCTCCTTCTTCTACCAGAAATGAATGTTCTTCCATAAAAGATGGATCTTATATCTAAGGAATGATTTAGTCAAATATACGTTCATAGAAAATACAAACCTAATGAGAGCCGCACTGATTTTGATTAAGACCTCAACATTTGTGATATAACAAGAAATAATTGAAATAGAAAAAGTCCTTGTGTGTGTGTGTTTGTGTCCACCAGTTGCGGGTTGCTACCGATCACTTCGGAACAGGTAAACTGGTAGCGGCGGCAGGAGACTCCGCCCACCCACCCAGATGTCTGTGCATGTGCAGAAGTGTTGCATGCATGTGTGTGCCCATGAGTGAACCGGTAGCGAAGGGATTTGAAGCCCACTACTGGTGCGCGCACACACACACGTGTGTAATTAAATTCAATTAAATGTTTTAATAAACATACTGCACTTATTATTATGGCCCTACTGAGGACATTTCAAATATATTTCACTATGCTTTGAACATCTTTTTTACTTTGGCTGAAGATCAAATAATTATGGCTAGATATTTTAATCAAGTTTTAGATTCTTTATTAGATTGCAGTACTACTCTACCTAAATCATTCTACCATTCTCATATGTGGAAAGTACTGAAAGCTTATGTGTCAGAGTTCAGTTTTATAGATATATAGTGACTTTTAAATCCTTCTCAACAATAATATCGTGGGTTTTTTTTTTAATCTTGCCAGCACAGTTTTTCTTGATTGGATTATTTTTAAATATCTTGATCCTTCAGAAACAGTTTGGCATAGTGCTTAAAGGCTCCATGTTGGAACGTGGCAGACTGTGAATTTTAGACACAAAGCCAGCTGTGTGACTTTGGGTCAATCACTTTCTCTCAGCCCCAGGAAGAAGACAATGGCAAACCACTTCCAAAAATGTTGCCAAGAAACAGGGTCATGTGTGAACACTTACTAGATGGACAGGAAAGAAGGAAGGAAGGAAGGAAGGAAGGAAGGAAGGAAGGAAGGAAGGAAGGAAGGAAGGAAGGAAGGAAGGAAGGAAGGAAGATTTAGCCTTAGGTGAACTAGTTAATGCACACAGTACCAGGGATGATTTTCATATTTGATTATGCCCCTGTGAAACCAATTACATACAATAAAGAATCCTATTTTTCTAGATGAATTTTAAAATATGACAAGATAGGTTTTTGTATGAAACACATGCAGCAAGTATTTGAAGAATGCTTTGTTTTAGACAGTCTATGAATGTATGCTTTGTTTGTGATGCTATTAATGTATATATAAATGGTCTTATGCTTCATGGAAAAAAGAAAGAAAGAAAAGTTTAATAAAAATGGGGGGGGGGCTTCTAAGCAGTTATGCAATTTGACCTAAATAGAATTACATAAAATTTTAATGTCATCTAAAGGGAAACCAAGTAACTATGGAACAGTATAAAGCAATGATATTGGGAGTAAAGCCAGTACCATGTCAATGAAAAGTCCCCAACCCCAACAATATCACATTATTTCTACTTTTATACTAAACAACTGCTGACTGTGTGATACTATTTTCCAATCTCCTTGTTAAATGTCAGTGCAAAAATATTGACATCAATTCTGGCATGGAGATTACAGATTGTATTAATTATCCATCCTGCACAATCTGTTTCTGTATCAAAGGTCAAACAAGTATCTAATAATATTAAATTTCTAATTTATATTCTGGATTCATAGTATCAGAAAAATTGAAATAGGTAGCAGTAGGCTCGCTGAATGTAAAAAAGACTAGACAAATCTTATTGCTTTATTTGACAAGATTAGTGGATCAAGTGAAAACCATGCATATAGTACACTTAAATTTCAGAAAGGCATTTGATAAAGTAGACCATAGCCTTTTAAAAAAATAATTTGGGTGTATATAAGCTCATGCAAATTTGGAAAACTGGAAAATTATATTTTGAATTCTTTTTAAAATTTGGGATTAGTGACTTTGGGTGATAACTAAGAACAATAAATAAATATATTTATTTTATACATACATACACACATACATATATGTATATATATGTATATATATATATATATATATATATATATATATATGTATGTATGTATGTATGTATGTATGTATGTATGTATGTATATATATATATATTTGTATATTCTTACTTTTTGTAGGTTAATGTGTGTTCTTCTTTTTAGGCCAGGTTTTTCCTACGTAACCAAGATTTTTTGGAACCACAGTTGAGTGAAATCCCAATTCACTACTTTCTGGGTTCTTTCTTCTTTTCATTATGGCTGCAAACAGATTTTTGTGTTGCATTGTGGGAGACCTAGATAACTATTTATATATAATAAAAAACAAACAAACAAGGAATTAACAGATGAGAGGATATTAACTGAGTTCCTTACAAGTTCACCTATTGCCTGGGGTCCAGAAACGTGTAGCCCAGCTAGGTTTTAAAAGACTGATGGAAATTCAGAAGAGTTGAGGCCAACTTTACCTCAATGGGGAGAGATTCCATAATCCAGGTGCCACCATAGAAAAGGCCTGCTGCCTTGAACCTATCAAATATAACTAATGGAAACTGCAACATGCCTTTTCTGCTACATCTGATGGGACTGGCAGATGAAATCTAGAAAAGACATTCCTTCAAGTAACTCATTTCTATGGTATAAATGGTTTTAAAGTCATTATCAGCATCTCGAATTGGATCTGGAAAGAGACTGGAAACCAATGCAGTTCATGAAATAGAGATGTAACACATGTTCTACCACAGATATAAATAACTGCTCATAAATAAGTGGGACACATTTTGCCCCAGTTGAACTGTTTGGTGTTTCAAGTACAATCCCATGTAGAGTTCATTGCAGTAGAGTACCTCACTAGGAGGTGTTAAGAGGCATACGTGACATTACTAGGGCCTTTCAAACCACGAATAGGAGCAACTGATGTACAATATAAAATTATGCAAAGGGTCTCTTAGCCACAAATGCCTCTGGCTAATTGAGCAGGAGTCGTGAGTTCAGGAGAACCCCCAGATTGCACCAATGCAATTCCATCCAGCACCAGAAAGTATTGTCCTAGAACCAGAGTACCTCAAAGAACAAATCACTCAATCTTGCCAGGGTTTACCTGAAGCCTATTGTTTCCAAGATCAAATTACTTTGCTTCTTTTATACCCTAATGCTTTTCAACTTACCAATGAACTTGGGTGAGGGAAGAGAGAAACAGAATGCTGAAAATTGTATGCAGAGATCATGAGAGTATGGAAACCATCAAGGTCACCAGTGCAGGTGCTTGAGAAAGAGATGTACTGTTCCCATAACAATGGAACATGTCATAACTGGACAATGTGATCACCCAGGGATGGGGAGAAGAGAAAACTATTGTTTAACCAGACAAGCATTTGTGCAGGAAAACCAGAGTTGGCTTTGTTTCTTTGGTACCAATATGGTGTATCCAATAAAGTTTTACTTTTGGGAATTCAATTCTCCTAAGAGTCTTTTGCGTTCACTAGCTGGACAGCTGACACAAGATCCAGACAGCCTCCAGATGCTGGGACAAGAAGTACACATCTTAATTCACTAGAATCAGAGATATACAATTGGCTATAGTCAACCTATTGATGATGCCTCACTCTGCAGTGACAGATGAACTAACCCAGTGATCTCATGTAGATGTTAAACAGGGACAGAGAAATTTTTGATTTCTGCAGTTGCCTACGAAGTACAGGCTAAGGACAGGATCTCTTCTACCCAATCACATTGATTGGAATTGATCCTAAAGAAAGGAGGCACTATATCATGCCACATATGTCATTGTTTTCAAGGCATATGTGAAATGACATTCTTTTAAAATCATCAGGGTGAGCCCTTCTTTCCATTTGTTTTTATTTCCTCCCTGGGAAAATCTTGGCTGTCAGCCCTGGAGGCCATCATTTTCTTTGGATCTTCAGGACTGCCACAGTGGTGAATGAGCATGCTGTGAGAAATGGGTGGGGGGGTTGGATGACAACGTGGTGAGATGTATAGTCATAACAACATTCTTTCCCTGGGAGTCAAGGACTTTCAGCCTGCACCTGGAGAGGCATGACTTGGAAACAACTCCAGTTAGGATGGTGACCTGATTGGACCATGTGATGGACATGTGGGTGCAGGGGAAGAGACTTTGACTTTCTTTTGGGTGTGGAAAACCCAAGTTTTCCCAGATGTGCCAATATGACATCTCTAATAAAATGGAACTTTAAGGAAATGCCTGCCTTGGAGTCTTAGTTGGGGTGTTACTTGGAACCCTGACACTGGCATTTTATACAGACCTATACTTGATGCTTGATGGATTGTTGAATAGGATTGTAACTATGCATCTGGTGTGCCCAGTAATTAAAACTATTGAAGTTACTAATAAATTTCCAAGATATATTGGTGGCATATATGAGAGTATTCCTTCCATCCAGCTTTGGTAGAGTGGAACGTAGTGGCATCCCTGGAGACTTTGAGATAATAAAAAGATGTGTAGGACAAAAGAACATGGGAGACTGTGAATACTAGAGAAGTGCCTTAAAAATATAGAAATTCAGAAGCCTCTTTCACAGGAGAAGAACACTTTTAAGAAATGGCAAAACATATTGCAAAATGCTGTATAAAAGTGAATAGCTTCTATATGTGATAAGAATTGTATTCATCTAATGCAAAAAGTATCTGTATGAAATAGATACAAATCTTTTCCTTTCTAATTTATACCTACTGGGTTAGGGAAGGTTTTGAAACTGCAGCTTCACTTTGCTTCTTTCAATACTGCGCTCTCTCTCTCTCTCTCTCTCTCTCTCTCTCTCTCTCTCTCTCTCTCTCTCTCTCTCTCTTTCTTTCTTTCCAATGTGGCAATTTAATCATTCAATCTGCCATCACTGTGAATTTTTAGGCAAAATATTTGGAAAGAACTGTTATGAATAAGTAATGTTGCTTATCAAATGCCTGCTTAATCACAGAGCTAATTTGTAATTTTTTTTACCCAATGTAAATTCCCATGTTTTCTTTTTCTAACTGTAGTACTGTAATAAGAGCAACAAAGAGGAATTATAATGACTCAAGAAGCTAAGGAGGGTAGAAATGCATTCTATAAATATTAGAAATGTTTCATAGATAGTTTCCTCAACAGTTCCTCCTATAATTACCAAGTTGATTACTTCACAAAGACAGATTAAAAGAACACAACTCCACCTCACCGCACACACTTTGCTTTGTTTCTGCTGTGAGGTTTTATCTGGCAATTCTAATCTCTGGAAGAGATTACCAGTGACTGGAATGTGGGAAAGATTTTTTCCAGTTTATACAGTGAAGTGATGCCTTTATACTGAGGTAAACTCAAGCTGGCTGTCATAGGTGTATCTGTGATTTCCTGTGAATCTGCAAATTGCTAACTAGGAAAGTTCCAAATTTTATCTAGTCTCTTTTGAATTACCCTTTCTCTTAATAAATATGCAATGAGTTTTAATAATAAAACTCAATAGGAAATCTACTAGCTATAACTTTTTTTCAAATGTGATGATTTATCAATTGATAATGTACACCAAAAAATTAGAACAAGGAAGAGGAAAAAGTGTTTTCTGCCTGAGTCTGAACATTTCTAGATCTGTCCCTGGGAATAAATCCCAATGACTACAGGATCACAGCATCATAGTTAATTAATCTAATAAATTAATTCAATGCA
Organism: Masticophis lateralis; assembly: GCA_030761175.1. Classification (NCBI taxonomy): domain Eukaryota; kingdom Metazoa; phylum Chordata; class Lepidosauria; order Squamata; family Colubridae; genus Masticophis; species Masticophis lateralis. The sequence goes on along the minus strand of JAUDYJ010000003.1, from coordinate 118,271,103 downwards.
TAATATTGCAACGAGAAGGGAAATGGATTAAATGATCTCAAAGGTCTTTTAAAACCCTTTGATAATAATAAATGTAATAACTGCAATAAAGTACAATGGAACATAATAGTATTTACCATTCACATAACAAAAATCGTAGAGTAGAATACAGTAAAATTATACCAGTTTCAACTTATTTCTAATAGTAAATAATAGCAAAACATTGTTTAGCACCAACCTATTTAAATCATCAGCTCAAACATATTTAAGTATATTTAGCTCTTAGACGCTTCTAGAATTTGATCAGAGAAACTGAAAGCCATATACTCTTATGGGTGTGCACTGTGCATTTGCCAAATCTAACTAATATTAAAGATAAGGCTCTTGAATATAAAGCTGTGGTTGTACAGTGGTTAGAATGCAGTATTGCAGACTAATTATGATGACAGCGAAATATGCTTTGCAGGAGTTCAATTCTTACCAGGTCAAGGTTGACTCAGCCTTCCATCCTTCCAGGGTCAGTAAAATGAGGGCCCAGATTGTTGGAGGAAACATGCTAGACTAGACACAACTAGGCACAAGAAAAGTTTTTTCCCAAATGCCATCACTCTACTAAACAAATAATTCCCTCAAACTGTCAAACTATTCACTAAGGCTGTATTACTATTACTATTAATCTGCTCACCATTCCTATCGCCCATCTCCTCCCACTTATGACAAAATGACTGTAATTTTGTTGCTTGTATCCTTACAATATATATTGATATTGTTTCCTGATTGCTTATTTGTACCCTATGACTATCATTAAGTGTTATACTTTATGATTCTTGATGAATGTATCTTGTCTTGTGTACACTGCGAGTATATGCACCAAAGACAAATTCCTTGTGGGTCCAATCACACTTGGCCAATAAAGAATTCTATCTATTCTATCTATCTAAACAGTATCTATTTAGAGAGGATTGTAAAGCACTGTGAAGCAACATGTAAGTCTAAGCCAGTGGTGAAATCTAAAATTTGTTACTACCAGTTCTGTGGGGCTGGCTTGGGGGGGGGAGGGTAATGTGACTTGGGGGGGGTAATGTGACTGGGTAGGCATGACCATTTTTTTTTTACTTTTAAAACCATTTTTTCTACAACCTCTTCGGTGATGAGGTTGTAAAGAAATGCTTTCAAAAGGCTCTGACAATCCCAGCTGACTTGCCTGATCGGCAGAAGCTTTTTTTCTTTTAAAAGCCTCTGCCGATCGGGCAAGTCAGCTGGGATTGTCAGAGCCTTTTGAAAGAAAAAAAGTCTCTGCCGATTAAAAAAAAAAAAAAAATCCTCTGCCGATCAGGCAACTCAGCTTGGATTGTCAGAGCCTTTTAAAAGCATTTTTTCTACAACCTCTGAAGAGGTTATAGAAAAAATGCTTTTGAAAGCCTTTGACGATCCCAGCTGAGCCGCACGATAATCAGAGGCTTATTTTTTTACTTTTAAAAGCATTTTTTCAGATGAAGAGGTTGTAGAAAAAATGCTTTTAAACATTAAAAAAAAGCCTCTGATGATTGCACGGCTCAGCTGGGCAGGGGGATGGGTGGGCAGGGATTTTTGCTACCGGTTCACTGAACTACCCACCTCCATTGCTACTGGATCAGGTGATCCAGTCCGAACCCCTGGCCAAAGCGTTGTTGCTATGAGTCAATACGCAAGATGGATAATCCACAAAGGGAGCGACATATGCAAAAGCAGTATCACAGCATTGTGATACAAACCTGGCCTCAATTTACATGGGTTGTGATGTCTCACCCAAGCCTGAATTTATGGCATGACACTGTAAAATTGCTTTAATCAGATTAATGAAAGCAAATTCTGTAACTTGATCCTGTGGTTGATTCTACTCTTAAATTTTGTACAGACTCAGAACTGTGGAGGTAACCCTAGATTAAAGGAGTTGTTATTATCTCAGCCTCTCTGGTATTATGAAAGACATTTAGACCTATTACATTTCCAACATTAAAGGCTGCAAGACATATTTGCAAGATGCTGACATGGAAATAGAGCATTGATTGTAATAAACTGAAACTGAAACTTTATGTGCATGATAATGGTATTTTGGGATAACTTTTGTTTGAAAATTGCACGTAAAACTTTTTTTTTTATAAAATAAAATATACTGGATAATAGGTGCATTGATATTCTAAACCACCTTCTCATCAATCAAGTTTTTTTAAAAAGTTTGATTTGTTGCAAGAGGAAATGGGATTCTCCAAAACTGCAAAATGTTAGTATATTGAATAAAAAACACCTTTTGATTTCTCAATGTATTCCAGACTTATGAGAAACATTTGAAACACCTAAATTAATATCACTACTGAAATGTGTTTGGGATTATTCTGTTGTAGCTCTACATCTACTGTAATTTTATAGACAATTAAAGAAAGCTGTTAAAATACACATCATTTGCAAGAAATTTGGAATAAGGGGTGAAATCAGGGGTGAAATCCAGCGGGCTCTGACAGGTTCTGGAGAACCGGTAGCAGAAATTTTGAGTAGTTCAGAGAACCGGCAAATACCACCTGGCCCCAGAGTGGGGTGGGAATGGAGATTTTGCAATATCCTTCTCCTGCCATGCCCACCAAGCCACACCACACCCACCAAACCATGCCCATAGAACCAGTAGGAAAAAAAAATGATTTTTTTTCCAACCAGTGATTTCACCATTGGTTGGAATATCTGATTTTAATAAAGAATTTAAATAAATTTAAATTTATTGTTAAATTAGAACAGCATCCCACCTCACTCATATTTATTGGATATGTCAGAGCAAAAAAAAAAGAGTTGGTTGTCCGTTTTATTATGCTGGAAGTGTAAAAGGATGTAGGAAATATTTGCATATCTAATATTATTTTGCATATTTTTAGCCAATAGTAGAATAATAATAATAATAATAATAATAATAATAATAATAATAATAATAATTTTATTTCTATACCACCCTTCTCCCGAAGGACTCAGGGTGGTGTACAGCCTATTAAAAGCACAAAGACAAACATAAATTAAAAATAATTAAAATTATTAAATAATTTCGGCTCAAATATAAAAATATAAAACCCCAAATTTAAAACCCCAGATTTAAAATGTCCGGTTAAAATCATTACGTTGATAGCCCAGCCTGGCGGAACAACAAGGTTTTGACGGCACAGCAAAATGCACGGAGGTCGGAGATCTTACACATTTCCGGGGGCAGTTCATTCCAAAGGGCAGGGGCTTCCACAGAGAAGGCCCTCTCCCTGGGTGTTGCCAGCCAACATAACTTGGCTGATGGCACCCTGAGGAGACCCTCTCTGTGGGAGCGAACTGGCCGGTGGGAGGCTAGTGGTGGCAGAAGGCAGTCTCGAAGATACCCAGGTCCAATGCCATGCAGCGCTTTAAATATCCATATGTTTGTTAATATTGTTTTGGGAAGTGTAACAGTGTTTAAATATGTTGATCTCTTTTGTAATTAAATGTCAGAAATTTAGAATATATCTATATATATGAAAAATTATGGATTTACTATTTCCCGGTAGAAAGATAGTCCCATCCCATATCTATAATATTGGATTAATGATATTTTCTCTCTGTTTATGAATGGGTTATTTCTAAATCTAATGAAAAGATTGATCAGCATTATTATTCTATGTGGTTAAGGGTTAAATGCTATCTTTTAAAAATAGAGTTTTTAAAAATATCCATAGAAATACCAATAAGGTTGTCCTCACATCTATTTTCTAGTTAATATTAAAACAGTGGACTTGCTTTCCATTATGCCACAGGCAACACAAAAGGAAAATTTATGGTATCCCTTTTGTAGCTATTGGCTAGGGAATTCTGTGAGCTGAAGTCCACATATTTTAAAGTCACCAAATTTTAAAAAAATACTGATTTACATTATTTCCCTCCCATGGGATGGAAATCAGCAAAAGAAGAAAATCTTCTCTGCCAGTTGGACATTGACAATGTTGGAACTTCAGAAATCAGAGCTGGAGAAATAGAATTACCCTGCTTGTCAGTTCTAATTTAGTTTTCTGAACTGCAAGATTTTTTTTTTTTGAATAAGCATGACATTGATAAGATAACAGGACTATTTCATAATCCCAATCAGGAAACATTTTTTTTAAATAATGAAACATTAAACTACAGTCAATCTACCTGATAAGAAACCTGACAATTACAAACCAAAACAACTGTCTGGAAAAAAAACCCAGCACAAATTTAGCTTCACTAATCTGCAGTGACATATACAAATTAGCTATCTTCCTTTACCCTGTCTTCATGTTTTCCTTCTGCACAAAGCTGGGTCATGTTTCATATATCTGGCGACATTGTCGAGGAAGCTTGGATGCAACTTGACCCTTAATCAAAATGTAAATGTTCCTTGCTGAACAATGCAAGGTTTTGAAGGCAAAGCTGATTTGAAATTTAAAAAAAAAAAAAAGAAAAAAAAAAAGAAAAAGAAAAAAAGATGCTTGCTAGGGGGAAAGGGAGAAATGTGCTTTCAAACATGTTTCTTTCTTGACAGGGAACAAAGTACAGCATTTGTCTCAAAGTTCCCAAGGTGGCAGCCGAATTTCACACTTTCATTATCTTTGGCTACATATGAGACAGCAGATCTGCATTGCAATGTTGGGAGGCAGAAGAACCCTAGTAATAGATCTGTCCTTAGTTTGTCTCAGATTGTAACGGAATAAGAGAATGACCTTGCGAGACAGATGTAAAGATCTGCAAACTAGGCAACATAAGACAAGAGGCAGCTGAGACCACAGAAGGAATGGGGACATGGAAAACTTCACAGAAGGAACCCTTCCTAGTTTGGAATGGATTGTAAAGGCAATGGATGGTGGTAGAGGAAACAGATGTACTTGCAGACTTGCAAGATTCTGTTAAAGTAACCGTACAATAAAGTTAGAATAAGTATCTCTAAGTATGATTCTAATATGGACTTCTTCATAAGGCTGACATGCTTAAAGGCAATAGTGGAATGTTCTCGTTTACTTCTAGAGCCAAATACAATAGCCTGGTTTCCTCTAGAGAGAGAAAAAGAGGGGATAGAAATTTTCCCCTATAGAATGTATTTTATTTTATTATACAGATGTAATGTTGGCATGCAAACTGTTTATATATTTAATACTCCTGAAGAGCAACAAGTTCAGAAAAGCTGAGTTTGTATTCAAGATTCATTTAACAAATGAAACTTTAAACCAGGGACAGTGGATGATGTCTTGATTCTCAATTCTCTCATTTTTAATAACAGTATAAATCAGGGCTCATATGATCTTACTGTCATGTGAAATGTAACTAATATGTATATCCTTGGTTGTTATAAGAAGTATTTTTTTTAAAAAAATCCAATGAATTGTGTAAATTCATATTATACTTTCAGAATTTATACTTGGTATAAATTCATATTATGCTTTTGGAATTTAGTTGCCTATCTCTTTTTTCTTGGAATGGCTATTCTGAATACAACTTCCAACTTCTATGGAACAGATGTAGAAGATATCATCACTTTAGCCTGTTCCTGTGAAGTTTACTGTTCCTTCAACATGAATTACCATACGATTAATGCAACCCCAATAATGGCAGAATGCAACTAACATATGAACTAATCTATATGAAAATGGATTGCACTTATCCTTATCAATACTAACTTGACTGGAAACAACACAGAGAGAACAATATTATTTTTCAGTAAATAAATTTATATCATCCTTTCTCTGTGATATAGCCAAATGAGATACTCCTCCTTTACATTCATATGGCAATTTAGATAACTCACCACACATGGCCAAAGCAATCCATTTTCAGACTTGCAAGTGTAGCAATGGTAGACAAAAATAATTATTCTTAAATTGCAGATGGCAACAGATAATGGTATACAGTGTCCCCTATTTACAGTATGTACACAAATTTGAATCTCAACTCACACAGCTGCCAATATTTTCAGAGAATTAATAGGAATAACAACTATGAATAGATCATGGCTGTGCATAATTTATGTTGATATTTCCATGTATATTATCTTTACACCAAATAAGAACCTCTTAAGCTACATACACATCCTTCTCTGCATTCTAAGTTTTCTTCATTGTCACATCAAGGGAAAGTATACCGCAGGTGGCTAGGATCAAAGAGGCCTCTTGAATAATGGCATTGTGGGTATGAAATGCCTTCCCTTTCCTCAGAAAGATCACTCAAGTTCCTTCTCTCATATCTTTTTGGCATCAGGCAACATCTACTTTCTTTCCCAAACTGGTTCAACCTGAGGGCAATTTTAACTCTGACACAAATATTTCGAAAGGACATTTAAATGCAAGTATTAATCTGTTTATTTTAAATTCACCATTTAATGTGGAACTGGGACAGTTCATGGATAAATATTTGCAAGAGTGCATGGACTGCTAATGTACCTCTATGAGGTATCTCTGTATTATTATTTTAGCAGTATAATGTTAAAGGAATCACTCATCAATGCATTAATTAGTGTAAACCCTGTAACATTGCCTATTCATATTAGGACATTAAACAAAACCTCTTAAGGAATAGAATACATTTTTTGTTTTTTTTTTAAAAAACTGGAAATCTTTTTCTCCATTACTTACAGTATCCCATTATATGGGGAATTATGTATTAAAAAAAAAATCCAGAGCCTCCTATAAAAAAGTAGCAAACTATACATGTCAGATTAGATTTCATGGGAATAGTTGTCACTGACTGTACTTGGAAAAGCCAATCATGGTGAAAATACAACAATTTTAAACATCCTTTCCCACTAGTAAATAAATGATTTGCGTGTAGACACTATATTTTGGAATAAAGTGGAATACCATATTCCACCACAAAGTGGAATAAAGAAGGTCTCAATTTTAGTTTCTGGAGATAAAGAGTAGTGAAGTCCTTATAAATGCCTGGGAAAGATTATTTTTATTTTTGTTGCTTTTAAAAGCATTTGAATTTTCACTTATCCTTTAAAAATGAATGGCTGAGAATAGTATATTAGTACAATAGAATTTCCTGCTCATTTTCTCTACCAGTTGGATTCAAGATTCAACTGACTCTAATATTAGATTACCTATATTAATGTGTGTGTGTATGTGTGTGTGTGTGTGTATGTGTGTATACATACTTCTGGAGAAGAAAAAAGACATCTCATACCATCCTACAGTGTAATATACTGTGGGAATAGTCTTGAGGGACAGGAGGAAGAACTGAGATCAAGACAATGAGGGAAGGGAAATCTGATTCCAAAGGAGAAATGTAACTTGATTAACATGTCTTAGACTTGACTCTCCCTAGTCCTCTTGTAAATAAATATGGAGGGGAAAGAGCCGCTTTCGGATCTGCATTTGCCAAGCTAATCCCACCCCCTAAAACCATGTGAGACACATCAGATAACACCAATGGGAACATTTTCTAACAATATTAAATTGACTTTGGTATGAGTTGTGGGTGAGATGAAGGCAACTTCATAAGGTCATGCCAGAAAAAAGAGATTGTTGGAGTATGTCCATTGTATGATTAGGTACTGAACACATGGGCAAATTCCTAATAGCTCTGCTACTGTTCTGCCCCAGCTTCGGATTCCCAGAGAATGTGACACACATCAAGCTTCGCAAACACTGTTTAATTCCAAACAAATCCCTTTCAAGAATGCAGGCTTCCCATGCAAAGGGTCCTTATCAAAGTTATTAAGAACAAAGTCCGACAAAGGTTGGCAACCAGCCCAGAAAACCAGATATGATAAGTTGTTCACTCTTTAAAAAATAAAAAAAGCACTGTGTATCACTTTCCCAAGATGCTCTGTAGTAGTGAGATGTTGTTTCTAGCAAGAAAGCACTAGCTGCATGTGAGTTAAATAGGCTAAGGGTGTGGCCAATTATCCTCAAGCCCTACTCTCAAATAGACCTCTCCTCCTGAGTAGCCACTCCTGCCTTTTGGCAGCCCTGTGTGCCCAAGCATTGAGGAGAGGCTCCTCCACTTCACTCTCTTCACTGGAAGGAGCCTTTGGAGGTTCTGAAGGCCCTGGCTGAGTCTCTGCCTCTGGCATCACATCCTCTTTGGCCTCCTCGCTGTCCGATGCGAGCACTGGCTGTGCAGGCTGCTGGCGTGACACCACACCAGCCTCATCATTGGGATCAGCCACGACCCGCTCAGGCCGCTGGCGGGCCACAACAGCTACCTCAGCATCAATTCTGTTTTCAAGATACCTTAAATTCAACCTGTGTTTTCTCTACTTTCCTATTGCTATCTGTAATTGGGGGTATACTAGGTGTACACATTTGTAAATCTTAAACTCACAGGCAATGATTTAGCCAACTCATCATTTCTCTGCCAAAGTAAACCAGGAAATTGAGCACAGAGAATGAAAGCAAAGCCATTCTTACTTTTGCTTTCTGCTTCAGATTTGCAAACCGATTCCATCTCTTTCCTGTCTGCTTCCAACATTCTATTAAATAATCAGTCCTTTCACTTTGCATCATTTAAAAAAAGAAAGCATTGTGTATCGCTTTCCCAAACAGATTCATACATTTGTCCGTATATATCTGTATGCATGTGTCTGGTGGTTTCCACAGAGCTAGCATGGTGGTTATGGTGCTAAATTTAGAAGACTTGGGCACCAATATTCTTTTAAGCATGGAAGCCAGCAGGATAATCTTCAGCTGGTCACTTCTTTTCAATCCCAATCAATATTGGGCTCCGCAACAAGTCAGTTGAAAATCAAAAACTTCATGATTTGATAGCTTCATTATAAAACCTAAATGAGTGCAGTACAAATCCAAGGGGATCCAGTAAACACTAAGAAGAAGAGTGTATGTGATGGTTTGCAAAAGTATTTCAATTTTTGAAGATCAGCTGCTACATGGCTGGTTGGAAAGGAAGATTAAATTTTGAAAATATTATACAAAGGAGCCACAAAATATTATTTTCACTGTGGTGCTGGATCAGCAAGACTTATAAAGCATATTATGACAAATCCTGAAAAATGGTGATGATCTTGCAACTACTCAAACTTTCTTTAGGAATGGGAGATGCTTATAAATCTAGGAAGAATAAAGCAAGTTGCTTGTGCAATACAGGAGAGAATGAGGCCAGTTTCCCAAGACCAAGAATAGAATAGAATAGAATAGAATAGAATAGAATAGAATAGAATAGAATAGAATAGAATAGAATAGAATAGAATAGAATAGAATAGAATAGAATTCTTTATTGGCCAAGTGTGATTGGACACACAAGGAATTTGTCTTGGTGCACACACTCTTGGAGTATATAAAAGAAATGATACATTCGTCAAGAATCATAAGGTACAACACTTAATGATAGTCATAGGGAAACAGTCAATATCAATCTTAAGGATACCAGCAACAAGGTTACAGTCATATAGTCCAGTGGTGGGTTGCCCTCGGTTTGGACTGGTTCTATAGAACTGGTAGTAAAACCCGCAGGAGGATCCACCCACTGACCCTGATGTCATGAGGAGCGATTTGTGCATGCGTAGAAGCTTCTACATATGCACAGAAGCAAAGCGTGTGTGTGAATGAAGCAAGCACGCACTCATGATCCCGTTGTGAACCGGTAGTAAAGATAAGTAGACCCCACTCCTGATACAGTCATAAGTGGGAGGAGATGGGTGATAGGAACAATGAGAAGGTTAATAGTAATGCAGACTTAGTAATTAGTTTGACAGTGTTGAGGGAATTATTTGTTTAGCAGAGTGATGGCATTTAGGAAAAAACTGTCCTTGTATCTAGTTGTTCTGGTGTGCAGTGCTCTATAGCGTTGTTTTGAGGGTAGGAGTTGAAACAGCTTATGTCCAGGGTGCAAGGGGTCTGTAAATATTTTCACAGCCCTCTTTTTAACTTGTGCAGTATACAGGTCCTCAATGGAAGGTAGGTTGGTAACAATTGTTTTTTCTGCAGTTCTAATTATCCTCTGAAGTCTGTGTCTGTCTTGCTGGGTTGCAGAACCAAACCAGACAGTTATAGAGGTGTAGATGACACACTCAATAATTCCTCTGTAGAACTGTATCAGCAGCTCTCTATTGAGCTTTCTGAGTTGGCACAGAAAGAACGTTCTTTAACAATTCAATAATTGAAAAGGACGTGTATGAGTTCCAGTTTGTTGATGTTTAGGATTAAATCTATGTCAGTGCTACAGCTGGTTTGGTATTGGTTTCATACAAGACAAAAAGATATTTAAAGATAGAAACCTATACATCTGGATGAAAAAGAAAGAACAAAACAAGGGAGTCAGCTAGAAAATCATAGATAACATTCTCCATTTATAGTAATGACAATTTGCAACCATAAAAAGAAGTAAGTCAGTTAAATATGGAGTAGAAAGGCACAGATATAATTGAACAACAACAAAAATATTGTTAAAGACAAAGTCTCACAGCACTGCTGACTCTCATGAAAAAGTAAAATCTGGGGAAAGGAGGTAATGTAGACTAAGAAGAGAATGGAATCACAGAACAAAAATTCAAGCAGAACAGCAGGAATTGAAGCCCAATAAACATTGCATTAAATTATCAGTTAAAAATGGAGGTGACACAAAGGCATATGGACAAAAATAATTAGAATTATACATAAAATGGAATAACAGATATAACAGTAGAATCTGGAATAGAAAAATGATGCGAAAGTGATGAGAAGGACAGCTGAAAAATGCATATGCACTGACAAATGGAAAAAAATTGTCCACATAATAACCTTAAAAAGACAGGGATATAAATCAAAGGCAACTATAAGGAAATGGAGAAAAATGTTGTTGTTAGAGTTAGAAAAGAAGCCCTTTCTTTTGAAAGGTAAAAGGGAAATGATTATTCTTTTGTCTGGTCAGATTTCAGAATTTGAAATGTGTTTGTTTGTTTAGATTGCAATCCCTTCTTTTCTTCATGAACTAAAGGCAGCAAACACAGTCCCATTTTTCCCCACAGAGCCTATTTTATCATTGAATACCACCCCCAGGCTAAAAGAATTTTGTTTTGATAAATTAATATTATTCCAACTTCAGAATTACGCATATACACATATACACCCAGAGACATACCTGGCTTTTAAACAGAATTACTAAAGATGTTGCTTGCACAAAAGAAATATGTGACAGTCTTTAGTCCCAAACCATCATCAGAGGGTTGCTTAGGACATGGGGCTGAAATCTGCCCCGAGGCTAAAAAATCAAAGAATTTGAAGCACATAAAAGAAAGCAGTTATTCTGGATATCAACAATGGGATGCTTGCATAGAAGATAATGTCTTCAACTTAATAAACATCAATAATGCCACAGGATGGCTCCTGAAAACTGTAGCAATAAAATACAGAGTAGAGAATATCCATGTGATGTTTATCTAACATGGAACAGAACTGTGCTGAGCTGCCATCCTTATTTGAGCCACAGTTTTGAAAAATAAGTTTCAGCTATAAATCAGAAGCAATTTCTCTGTTGCTGAGATGGGAATAGCTTTAGAATCTTGGCACACATAAGTGGTCCTTCCCAATCCAAAGGCTTCATAGAGTCTGCCAGTCAAAGCAAATATTCAAGCTCAAATGGAATGATTTCCACATCTTCTAATTTTCTTTTCCACCAACAGAAGAAAATGCATTTTTTGGAGAGCATCTTTGGGGACTGCTTACAACAGAGATGTATAGCTTTGCATGGCAGGGGCTTGGATGCACTTGGTATTTTAATTATATGTTAGGAGAGGACTGCACTCCAAACTTGGATGCAGTCTGGATTAAAATTAAGTTTATATTTAAATTCAATTTAATTTCAATCAAGTAAATGCAGCATTTGATGCTTTTAGTAAACTCCTTCTTGTGCCTCATTAAAAATATTATTTGATGACAAATTTTGAGGAGTTGAAGAGGGCCCAAGGTTTCCAGGTTTTGCACCTTTGCTTCCAGGATAATCAGTATGCTGTTCCATATCTATTACAGCAAAACAGATGTAATTACAGGTAATTGTAGTCTATATCATACTTGAAGTGATTTTCTTTTAATTCTCCAGCTGTAAAGCCATCCAATAAGCTCAGGGGACCTAATTAGACTATAGAGTTTGCTTTCCTGGTGGGCTTTAATAAGCACAGTTTGTTCCAGAACTTTACCAAGATAAGTCAAAGGCCTACAACTGTGTAGGACTGATGCTGGGGGCATGTAATGTGTAGTTTCATGATATAATTGTGTCTTACATTTCTATTATTATCGAAACCCTGCTGGCATAGGGAATGGTGTCTATAGTTCTGGAGGTAATGGTTCTATTAATTCTGATCTGTAGGGGTCAGAGTGATAATGGCAGGTCTAAAGGGTGAATGTGCAAGCTAACTGCAGATCCTGGTTTTATGGAAATTACATAGAAGGAAACTCTTTTGTGTTAACCATATGTTTATTGAAGTGCAACAGCTGGGGATAATCTGAAATAATTGTGCTTGTAAATAACATCAAAGGAGGGGGTGGAGGAATTTCACTTTACAGTTATTTTTTTGCTCTCTGCTGAATCTAACAATGACTCAAGGGCTCTAACCTGGAGGTTGAGCATACATTATACTTGAGGAAAGTTCCACCTCTACAGTAGTTGCCAGAAACTCCATGTAGGGCTGGAAGAATTTTCTTTCCCTCTGAAAATTCTGGATACCTACCACAACTTCATATAGGCAATCTTGAGGGATATTTTATTTCTGCTATATGGCATCAGTGAGATACATTTGACTTGAGAAGATTATCCTGCAGATTGAATGCTTTCAGTGTATTACTGGGTTAGATGGTCTACTTAATATTAGTAGGTTTCTCTCATGCTTTCTGGCATCATAGTATGTTATACCTCCTTCTTGCTGGTAGGTTGGCTGCTTTTGTGGGGATTTCTGCTGCTTGCAATCTGACAATGTTTCTATCATGAGTGAGCCACATATGGAGGTCACGTGGGGAAAAAAAGCACTGGTTGCTTTTTGGGCAGGAAAGAGAAACAGCACCATATCAACTGTAATATAGATTTCCAGACTCTGTTCTTGACTGTTTGATTGCTGAGTTAAGGTTGCCAAAGACATCCCACAGGTTAGGTTGAAACTTCTTTGTACAATGCTTCTGTACAGCAGGAACATGCAGCCCTACTGAATTGTTTTCACCGAACCATGAGATCTACAGGTTGAAATAAAAGAACCACCTCCTCTTTAATGGCTCTACCTGCCCCCCTCCCCCTCCCCCTCCCCCTCTCCCTCTCCCTCTCCCTCCGTAACTTGGATGATTAAATGTGCATTGTGGCAATGAAGATTTTGAGAGAGAAGATAAAAGGTTCTGTGTTTTCATTCCCTGGTGTGAGAGTTTGAATCAATACCCGTGTTAATCAGGGATGAGATGAAGTTGAGCATCTGAGGATGGCAATGCTATATCCCTGTTTTCATTTAAAATAAATCAATGCATTTAGCATATGGGGGATTTGTGTTTTGGGACTCAGGTTGGGGAGTTTGGAGCGAAACAGCGTGGGTTTTTTTCATACCTGCTGTATTGACCTAGCAGGAACCTCAGAGAAGCAATAACTAGGGAATGGTATATATTTCAAAGACACATCAATTCACTTTAATTGAGCTCTCCTATGGCTGACAAGTTTGAAGATAATTTTTCTTTCAGTTTCCTGACTAAGCAGCTTTCTTGCTGCAGCTTTTTACAAATTTCGACTGAAAACCAGAGGAAGGAGGGAGACAAAAAGCAAATGCAAATGCAAATGCGTGGCACAGCCTTTCAAAATACTTTTGTTGCTTTGTCAGTGATAGCTTTCTATTCTATAACAGGGTAGCTGTATATTCTTTAAGTCTATAAAGGCAAACCACATTATGACCTCTCTCTCTCTCCCTGTCAACCAGGGGAAAAAATGAACTAACAATACACTTGCTTGGTGGAAAACATTTGGCTTTTAGCTAGTTTATAACTCATATTATACATCACTACTGTAATGCTCTCTACATGGGGCTCCCCTTGGGATGCACCCGGAGGCTTCAGCTGGTGCAGAATGCGGCCGCGCGGGGGATTGTGGGAGCGACAGGGCGCTCCCATGTGACACCTCTCCTGCGTGAGCTGCATTGGTTGCCGGTTGACTTCCGGGTGCGTTTCAAGGTGTTGGTAATCACCTTTAAAGCGCTCCATGGCTTAGGACCAGGGTACTTACGGGACCGCCTTCTGCCACCTATTGCCTCCCACCGGCCGATTCGCTCCCACAGAGAGGGCCTCCTCAGGGTGCCGTCAGCCAGACAATGCCGGCTGGCGACCCCCAGGGGGAGAGCATTCTCTGTGGTAGCCCCCACCCTCTGGAACGATCTTCCTCCAGAACTGAGAACTATTGCTGACCTCCGGACTTTTCGTCGGGCTCTGAAGACTCATCTTTTTCAACTTGCCGGACTTGCCTGATCCCTTTTATTTTTAAATATTTTTAAATTTTAACTTTTTAGAGTTTTTAATTGGTTTTATACTTCAGCCTAATTTATATTGGTTTTAGTATGTTTTAATGTTTGTGTACTGGTTTTTTAATTGGCTGTTCACCGCCCTGAGTCTGTCAGGAGAAGGGCGGTATAGAAATCTAATAAATAAATAAATAAATAAATATTCTAAATATATCTGATGTTTTTGACCCAGTATATTGCAGTTTGTTTAAATGTTTCTTCACCCATTTTTACTTCTGGTTACTGATTGCCTTGAAGTTACCTAGTAAACTTTGTTCGTGGCTTTTTAAAAAATTATTTTAACTGATTTCAAAAGAATAAGAAAAGAAACAAAATATACATTATAATGATTATAATAAAATACATACCTTTTCAAAGGGAAAAACTGCATAAAATACTTTAGAAAGTTAAAAAAATACAACAGAAAAAAGAAAAAAGTATACTTTTATAAAAATTAACAGTTACAATTCTATTTAAGCTCCTCTAATGTAAATTGTATTCAAGTAGGTCTACATTAATTTCTGATACATTTATATAATCCTAACTGTCATTCTTTTTTTAACTACTGTATTTTGTATAAATGGATTCCAGATTGTATTACACTTATCCATACAAAATCTACAGATATAGGCGATCTTTCAATACATACTTTCCTAGATACTTCATGGATTCAGTACAAATTCGGAACTGATATTCCTTAGCTGTATGGGTCATCATATTTTCCTCTATTGGCATCGATTCCAGTTTGGACCAGTTAATATAGCATCCTGTTATATTACAATATTTTTTACAAAGGGCATCTATTATTTGTATCAACATTGGTACAGTAGTATGAAATAGACTTTTCAGTTCTATTTCATAAATCTAAGACATAGGTAAAAGAATGCCATTGCCATATAAAACCTATTTGTGTTTTCCTGTGTTATCTACTAGTCTGTAGATCTCCTTATCTTGTCAGAGCAAGTGCTGCACACAAATATTAAAGAACAAGGGTAAAAGTAGGTATCTTTGTCTAGTTCCTCTAAATAGTGGGAAAGTAAAAGAAAATATGCTGTGAACCATTACATGGGTGATGGTAGATCAATATCTTGATTTATTTATAAATTCTAAAGGAAACTGAATCTGTTCAGTATGTCAAACATATACTGTGTGTGTGTGTGTGTGTGTGTGTGTGTGTAGACTTTTTCAGTACCCAATAATACTATTAGAAATTGATCTTTATTTTTATTCAACAGTATTAAAATTGCAAGTAATGTAATGTTGTCTGCCATTTGCCTAGTTTTTATAAACTTCTTTTGATCATTTTTAATAACAAACAATATCACTTGCTGTGATCTATTTGCCAACAGTGCTTAAAATCTTTGTATCAACATTAATCAGCAAGATTGGACACACACTGAGTTTGATATTTACCTGTTTTTTTGTACAACTGTAATATAAGCTTGATTAAATGTTGATAGAATTCCCTTATCAAATATCATACAATTGACAAAGTTCTGGCATCAAAAGATCTATAAATGTTTTATACCGCTCAATAGGAAATTCATCCTGTATTACCATTTGCTATTTATAAAACTCTTTTTTAAATCTCTACCTCTTCCAGTGTAGCAATTAAAAGTTTGTATAACTTAGTGAGACTAGTTCATCATACAGACACAAGATTGATTTCTAAAACATTCCACCTGTGTTTACCTGCACAGAAAAGGATAAGAATGAACTGGAGGAACTGAAAACTTCAGCAAAGTGTCTGCATTTTCTGCAAGTTATTCTGAAAATAACCTGGGATATGTAGGAAATGACCAGGTTGAACCTAAGGGAGGGGTCAAGTGCATCATCAGTCTCGAGTTCCTTTATACTCACAAGAGAACTAAGTCCAGAATTTCATTGACTCTTATCACTGGCAATTTTAACCATTAGTAGTTCTTAAGTTTGCAATAGACTTTTATACTAATTTGAACTGTCTGGAATTCCTGATTTCTCCGGCACTTAACAGGAAATACGGAACAAAGAGAAGTATATGAGATATTCAGTTGTGTATTTATAGATGTTAGTATTTGGTTTGAAGAACTTTCAGTATGAAGGACACAATAATGTTCAAATAAAAGAATTCTTTGCTTTTATATACACTCAGAAGGAAATAGCTTCCCAGAAGAATTATGGTTACACAGAAGTAAAAAATAGAAACTAAATAGAAATTAAAATATAGCATGTATGAGTTTGTATAGATATGTGTGCATGTGTATGTGAGCATCACACCACAGAATAAGTCATTTGTATTATTTTTAGTATGATTTAACATTGCACCTAATAAGGAGTTTAATCTTGCAATCAATTCTCAGCAGGAGAACCAGCTTTAATATAGCTGAGCAGACTCTGAGAAAGGAAACTATCTGTGCATCAAATATCTTCCAAAGACGGTCATTATACTCTAGTGATAAGGAAGCTTCCTGGGATTTGCTTTGGATTTTGTCATAAGTATAAATGGATTCATAAAACAACAACAACAACAACAACAACAACAACAACAACAAAAGCAACAACAAACCTCCAAAACAAAATACAACCTGGCAAAAGCATTAATTTTATTTTTTGAACTAATTTGTTGTTTTCCCTTTAATTTGATTTATATGCTGCCCTTCTCTGGAGACTCAGGGTGGCTTATAATGCGTTAAGCAATAGCCTTCATACTTTTGTATATTTTATACAAAGTCAGCTTATTGCCCCCACAAACTGGGTCCTCATTTTATCTGCCTTAGAAAGGATGGAAGGCTGAGTCAACCTTGAGCCTGGTGAGATTTGAACTTACAGTAATTGCAGACAGCTGTGTTAATCACAATGCTTTAGTCTGCTGAACTACCAGGCCCTAAAGGAATTCCTAATCAAATTCACTGAATTTCCAAAGACTAGTTAATGCTGCCAGAAACATCATACAGAAGATTCAGTTTCTACATCAATCTTTATTAGTCTTCTCCATGGGTCACTGATTTGGGGAATCAGTTTGAAGAACCTTGCTTCCTACAGTAGGAATCCTTTTGTGAAATGGAAGCTGGATCTGTTTTGTAGGTTTGTTTGCCTGTGGGTTGGGTTTTTTTTTTTTTTTTGGGCAACACAAAGGAATAATATTTTCTTTTTTGAATTATATAAAGGGTTGGTGCTTTTCCTAGAACATTTGAGTATTTAAAAATGGGGGTAAGTTGAATATGAGCTGGATATGAGTTGGATATGAGTTGGATATAGGTATGAGCCATACATTGCAATCCCCAGTTGTAATGTATGGCTGTGAAAGTTGGGCCATAAGAAAGGCTGAGCACAAAGAATTGAGGCCTTTGAACTATGGTGCTGGAGAAGACTCCTGTGAATCCCTTGGACTGCAAGATGATCAAACCGGTTTGTTTAAGGAGATCAACCCTGACTGCTCTTTAGAAGGCCAGATCCTGAAGATGAAACTCAAATACTTTGGTCACCTAATGAGAAGGAAGGATTCACTGGAGAAGAGCCTAATGCTGGGAAAAAATGAGGGCAAAAGAAGAAGGGAATGACAGAGAATGAGGTGGCTGGATGGAGTCACTGAAGCAGTAGGTATGAGCTTAAATGGACTCCAGAGGATGGTAGAGGACAGGAAGGTCTGGAGAATGTTGTCCATGGGGTCACAATGGGTCAGACACAACTTCACAATTAGCAATGAGTTGGATGACTCCTTGAAAAGGAATAGAATTTGAATACCTTATTTTGAAAGACGTCAAAAAAGAATAAAAACAGAAACAAAACAATACCCCCCCTTTCCAGTTTGTAGTCATTTTAGAAGATAATGGATTGCCTTAGAAGAAAACTGAAAAAAAAATAGTTAGGGGTTAAATAACTTTTTTTTAAAAAGTATTTTTTTTAATTTTTTCCCCAACATAAACATAAAATATATCTTTCAAGAGCAAAGTCTCGATCCAGTCACAGATATGTACAATCGCTTACATTTTTTAAAGAAAAAAGAAAGGAAAAAAAAAACTCCATTCACAATTTCCCATTACTTCTTTTAAAATTAAAAATCAGAGCATAAAAAAACTTTTTTAACATAAATTCTGATATCTTGATCAGAACTATTCTATCACCACCAATTTAATTTGCTAAAGAAGAAAACCTTAATTCATTTTTATATCCATTTATAAATTCAATTATATCTGGTTCTTTCCCAACTTCCCTTCATTAGACCTTTTAACAACAATATCAAAATGTATTTTTTTTAAAAAAATATTCTAACCTCTTCTGATTGTTTACCTTACAACTTTATCACCACACATCTTAATTTCAAATTGAATGCAGCTCTATTTTTGTTTCAATTTATACATAAATGTTCTATCTATATTTCTTAATATCTAGACCCTTTCAACAAATCTCTGAATCTTAAGCTTTAACAATTTACCTTTAATTTTACACATTTCATATTAGACAAGTTTATCTCAACATCAGTATCCTCCTCCATAACTCCTACTATTGTTTGGCTGATTTCCAGCATCTTTTATTTTGGCTGATTTCTAGCATACACTCCTTCATACCTTCAATTTTTGTTTGGCTGATTTCCAGCATGTTCTATTTTGGCTGATTTCCAGCATAGTCTCCTCCATACCTCTTTCCATTGTTTGGCTGATTCCCAGCATGCTTTCCTCCACTCCTAGATCTATTATTTTAGCTGTTTTATTTACAAATTCACAGCCTATTACATAAGTTGTTTTTTCAGTGTATTCTCCTCCGTATCTCCCACCAATTTTGTATAAACATGGATTTCAACAACTATCTTCTCACATATTTTCTCCTAGGTTGTAAATTTTCCTTAAAACTACCTCTCTTCATATTGATTCTTATTTTTCTATAGAAATCACATTTTTCTCCATTTTAAAAATCACTTTCCTCTGGTTATTAAATCTGTAAATAATTCTTATTGAAATTCAAATTTTCATTTAAGCATTAAAATATTTAAAAAATCGTGTTTTCTTTCAATCATTTATAATTGTATTTCATAACCAAGTTAATATTTATATATTTATATAGTCCAGTTCAATAGAAATGGAAGTAAGAAATAAAAAAGAAAATAGAAAGAGAGAGAGAGAGAGAGAGAGAGAGAGAGAGAGAGAGAGAAGAGAAAGAACAAACATAACGCGGAAGAGAATAAGAAAAAAAGAAAGAAAAGAAAAAAAGAAAAAGAAAAAAAAGGAGAAGGAAAACACCTCCTAACAGTATTCAGACATCAAATAAGCTTTAATCATTACATTTCCATTTTAATCAAACTTTCTTATCTTGCTGCCTGCTATAATCTGTTTCTTCTTTTTCCAATCTGTCCAAAACTACTCCTTTTCAATTTCAATGTTATCAGAGTTTAAAGTTCTATAAAATTTAGTTCTTTTGTAGTATCTATTCCATATATGACATCATCATCTCTTCTTCTGTTGCCACGCCTTTTTCTTTTGTTGCTGCACCTGTTAGCTCAGTTTTAATTGTTCCATTTATTTCTTCTTACTATCCATCAATAAATTCTCCAATAGACAGGTTGGATATCTCCAGAATCAAACCTCCTTAATTTTTTCCAAAGTAATCCAGTTTAAATAGCAAGGCGCATAGTTTCTCCTTCAAATCGCAAGCAATTCACAATTCGCACTTTCATTTCATCACAGCTAGTATCCATTTTGTCTATTACCACTTTTCTTTTCCCCTTGCTTTAAAAAGTTCCTGTTTGTCACCTCTTCCTTCTTTCTCTCTTCAAAAGTAAACCATTCCCATTCAGAAAAAAAAAAAAGTTTCGAATTTTTCTATCTTTCCAAGAAAATGATCATTCCAAAACAGTCAGTAATTGCAATAATCCATTAAAGGGTCTTTTCCTCCTGTTAATTGTTTTACTGAGTCATCTTGCCCCAATAGTTTGTAGCTGCTAATTAAGGCTAGGGGCACACTTATTAATAGCCATCATTTGAATGCTGCTCCCACCTGGGTTGGATATCACTCACCTGGCTTCTGAACTCTTAGCTCTTTTTTCCTGCTTCTTCCTCCTGCAGGATGCTTTCCTGGTTGGCCCTGGCTTCGAGGCAGCCGCCATGGCTGCCGCTCCCCTGCTGCCAGCGCAGAGGGCTTCCTCCAGCCTGAGGAACCTGCCCATTCCTTTCAGCCATCTGAGGGGTCCCTCTTTTCCCCCTGTCCCTCCAGGACAGGGTAGGTCCACAGATCTGTCGGCAGCGGCTCAACAGATGGGGTTTTCGTGGGGCTCATTACAGCCCCGCTGTATCTCTGTTTCCCTGTCTGGATCTCTGCAGCGCCTGCAAGTCCAGGGTGAAATAATACTTGGGAAGAGGATGATTAAAATTATGTGAAAAGCCCAATATACAGATGTCTGTGTAAGAACTGTGCATTTGAACAGTCTAAAGAAGTAGCAAAAGAGTTGGTTTTCTGTTACAATCAAAAGCATGCCTATTGGGAAATAAACCACAGTAAAATCACTTGGTAAAGGTTGAATTGGTCAGCAACTTGATCTTCTCTAAGTCACTTGATCTTCTCTAACTCCCAAAAGCACTCATAATCCCCGAAACATCAGTTGCCGGGATATCTTTCAAAAACATTACAGTAAATACTTGTTCAGACTGAAATAAAAAATGGGATACAGTTTCAAAGAATTTTTAAATCAGCTTCCAGTCATATGGTCTACTATAGTGAATACTGTATCTGAATGTCTCTCTATATACTGTATATAACTACATATCTTTATCTGCATCTCTAGATATTTCAATAGTCACAATCTGGGTGACACTAAGCTTTTGACAATCAAATGAATATCAAACTTGTATGTTTGGCTGTTGATAAATGGCAAACACAAAAGTCATTTGTGAGCTTCCAAGAATGATTTTGTTTGGTTTTAATAGCTATCATTTTTCCGTGCTCATACAACTCTTCTCTTGAGAAGAAAACAAAAGCCCCCTTTCCCATCTATAATGATATTCAAAAGGGGGGAAAGTGCTGCATTAAATAAAGCAGCACTCAGTTGTGTTAGTAATTGCTTGCTCAGCTTGCCAAACCAACATAAATTCAATATGTCAACTCAGAGGGGTGTTTGTTACTTATTAAGCATTTGTCCAATTAATTTATTGGCACAATGGTAAGAAAACTGCTCAAACTGGCATTTTTAAATATGAATCAGGCATACCCTACAGTGGGGAGAAAAAGATGATTGACCAAATTATTTCTTATAAGTACAATTAACTTTGTTTTAAAACTCTGAGTCAGTACAAAATATACAGTTATAAATAACCATTCAAGTAGATCAGTTTTACATCAAGATGAGATTAACTGCATTCCCATTTGGCAGCCATGAAAGAATCAGGATTTGTGATTAAGAATGTAGTTAATTTTGAAGAGAACTTTAAAAATAAAGTGGGTTTTTTTGTGTGTGTGTTCCAGGTCTACAACAACTATGTTAAGTTGTTTGACATAGTCAGGTCAAGATAGCAGTTTCCATGTATCTGAAGTCTTAACCCTTTTATGTGTGTATTTATGTTGCATAAGTATACAAAAGATTGGGGTTTGACTGTGTGATTGTAACAGTGGTGAAATCCAAATTTTTTACTACTGGTTCTGTGGGCGTGGCTTGGTGGGTGTGGCAGGGGAAGAATAATGCAAAATCTCCATTCCCACACCACTCTGGGGCCAGCCAGAAGTGGTATTTGCCCGTTCTCTGAACTACTCAAAATTTCTGCTACCGATTCTCCAGAACCTGTCAGAACCTGCTGGATTTCATCCCTGCTAGATTGTAACCATTTTGATTTGTTTGACAGTCCTTCCCAATTCTGCAGATGTTGTTATTCCAGGCCCACTTAAATAATACTTATAAGCTTCCACAATATAAATGTTTATGTAAGGGGAAAGGGGAATAAATATTTTGTATTAAATTTCTTGGGGTATATGAAAAATGAAATCAGTTTATCAGCAGCCTTAGCTACAAACCTATCTCCAGATCCTATCCCTGTAAGGAAAATACAGGTTGTTAAGAAGCAGTTTTAATGGCATGCTATATTATATACTTATCTAGCCCATATGAAACTGTTTCTTTTGTCACTTCTTCTTTCTGGTCATTTTAACTTCAGCAGGAAGGGACAAAGCAAATTAATAGCTAAACATTAGGGGAACATGGTAAATTAATAAATGCACAGAAGTTCAAGGATTGCACCTAGAATGCTTAAGGCAGTATTCCAAATGGAAAAACTCAGCGTCAATGCTAAGAAGTAAGTTGTTTAAGTTGAAAATGAGAAACACAAAATGAAAGCCAAGGGGAAAAGTAAAATGGAAAAGATTAGCAGAAGCATCTGCAAGTACTTTCTTGTGTATCACTTGCATCTGAGATGGACCCTTCTATAGATTAAATAAATAAATAATCCCAGTCAATTCACATAAAAACATTGCACTGTTCTGTCCACTGCCTTGTCAGTTATACATGCACACATCTATAGACACCACAGAGAAAGAGAAACAAGGAAGAATTTCAGAGATTAAGAAGGTAGAAGTTCAAGATAAATAAATTAGACTAACATCCCAAATCTTTGTCTATAGCCACTTAACCTCACCCCACCCCAAAATCCTTGGTTATAGGTGTTAATATATGTGAATACAAGAATAAATAGGGAAATAAGGAAGTATCCTCATAGTTCTCTTCTGTCCTTTCATAAATATATTATAAATATTTCAGCAATTCTCACAATAGGCAGGATGCTACAATCTTCATCCCTACAGCTGAACAAAAGGAAACACATTTTTCATTCATTTTGTACAATGAAACAAATCTGTTTAGATCTCCAACAAATAAATATTTGAAGTATATGCAATAAAAAAGGGAACTGAAGTGAATTTTTGCCAGAGTGATACCAAAACTCCTTGAACAAACCTGCTAATTATTAATCAAACTTATTTTACATAGAAATTACCCTACAAAACAATAAGATATATGCTTGATACCATTTTGATGGGGATAAGGCAACCTCAGATCCCTCTGAAACCAATTAGTTCAATCACTTTGGTGTAAATGTGTTCAGAAAAAGTACATCTGTTGTTGTACTTGAGATTCATCTTCAACTCATAAGGTGAGCATAAAACTTTCACTTAAATTTCCCATATAGGAGGGTTTTTTTAAGCTAATACTATCACTGGAAGGTCAGAAATATCTTATACTAAGAAACATCCATTTTTCCCAGGCTAATGATCATGATGTTTCAAGTTGATTATTTTCCAGAAATATGTACCAATCTGTACTTTTTTCTTTCCTATAAAATTCAAATTGCCATATGCTTCCTCAAGAGATGTACAGATTAGTCAAAGGAAGCTTCAGACTTAAACTTTTCTTCTTTTCTACTCATTCTAATCAAGTTTTAGCATCTTGGAAACAGTAGAGCTTCATTTTCCTAATCATTCTCCACTTTTACCTTTTGTCTCTACAATATGGCTGTGATATATGTTGTCACTTTTATCATTCATGCTGCCTGTCTGGACTAAAAGTTTATTCAGATATATTTGAAGCAAAACATATGCCCAGAAACTGAAAGGAGTTGGGTGACAAATTTAGCATCTTTAATAGCATAGAGTCTGAAAACTTTAGAATTTCTGGTAATGCCAATTACTCATTTTCGCTCTTACTGAGAGTGATCAATAATAAAAATCTTATACATACATATATGTATGAATAGGGTATGTGTGTGTATGCTAGAATTATCAGAATATGCTTATAAAAATCAACCTTACATATAACTTGACTAAGTTTGTAGAAATGTGTTCATAAATTCATAGGTTTTTAAGTATAAACTGTGACCAAATCTTAAAGTAATGTGACTGAAGTCCACAATATGGAATCCAGGCCAGTGCCCTCATAGAGACTGCTGTTTTTTGCCTAACCAGCTCCTTTCCTCCAGGTTTTTACAATACAATAAGTTTTAATGTTTAAACAAGTGATATGTTGGCATGCTGCACAGCAAAGGCCCATCTTTATCCCCATTGTGTTCCAAATGAGCATATAAAATAAAAAGAATACAGGCACAGCAGTGATGGGTTGCTCCCGATTCACACCAGTTCACAAGAACCGATATTAAAATATTTAGTAGTTCAGAGAACTGGTAATAACATTGGCTGGCCACACCGCCGAACTGGTCTCCGGCCGCTCGCCGCTCACCCACCTCATCAGAGGCTTTTTTTTTTTTTACTTTTAAAAGCATTTTTTCTACAACCTCTTCGTCTGAAAAAAATGCTTTTAAAAGTTAAAAAAAGAGCCTCTGATGATCATGCAGCTCAGCTGTGATCGTCAGAGGCTTCTGAAAGCTTTTTTTTTTTTTTTTTTTTGCAACCTCTTCAGATGAAGAGGTTGTAGGGGAAAAAATCCTTTAAAAGCCTCTGGCAATCCCAGCAGATTTGCCTGATCATCAGAGGCTTCTAAAAGCATTTTTTTCTGCAACCTCTTAAGAGTTGTGTTTGTGTTTGTGGAGAATTTTGCTGATTTTATACACAATATCAAGACAGCCTTCTGCACTGATCAAAAAATAGCCGACATCTTAAGAAACCCCAAAGACAAGATCCAGCTAGAAAACCAAGGAGTCTATGAAATACCATGCAAAATCTGCCCAGCCACCTACATTGGACAAACTAATAGGACAATAAATGCATGCATTGCAGAACACAAGAATGCAGTCAGAAAAGAAGAAAAAACTTCCTCTCTTTTCCAGCACCTTAAAGCTACAGGACATGAAATTGATTTTGAAGGAACCAAATTAATCTCCAAAACTGAACACCTCAACAAGAGAATAATTATGGAAGCCATTGAAATAGAAAAATGCCCCCATAACATGAATAAACATGATGATATGTCCCGCCTACCAGACATCTGGAAACTAGCCCTTGTCAACAAATGAATATTCTCCAGCACCCACAGATAGAAAAAGACACACACACCCCGAGACCTCCAGCCAAATCACATTCCAGCCAGCTACAAAGATGAAGCCCTGCCACCTGGTGGAGAAAAACCGATCATACACCCGAAGCGAAGCCAATAGACACAGACTGGGACTCCCAACCAATGAGAACGAAGAGGTGGGGCCATCCCAGCAAAGCAGACTACCAGCACCAGATTTGAAATAGTAACGGCAGTTGCTGCAAAAGACCCCTTGCAAAGCCAGATGATGGCAGATGAGATTCTGCCGAAACGTTCTTTGCAGTACATTATTCTCTTTGGGGCAGTGGTGGGTCGCCCCCGGTTTGCACCAGTTCTATAGAACCAGTAGTAAAACTGGTGGGAGGCTCTGCCCACTGACCCCAATGTCATCAGAACACTTCTGTGCATCTGCAGAAGTGTGCACGTGTGCGTGCGGCCCAATTGTGAACCGGTAATAAAGGTAAGTAGAACCCACCCCTGCTTTGAGGATAAAAAACATTGTAAACAACAATGTAAACAACATCATAAGGCTGGAGAAAGAATAAAATTGTAAGCCCCAAAAAGATAAAAGCAGATGATGAACAAAACAATTCATAAATCTAATTCCCAGCCGAATGGTGTGTATCTTTTTATCCTTGCAAACTGTCTTTACTTCTATAGCATTCATATGCGGCTTCAGGCTTTAATTTTTGTTCTGTAAACTCTTCGCCCTCTCCTTTCACGGGGATCTCATCAACTCCCTGTAACCATGACTTTCATGGTCTTCTTTTTCTTCTTGACCGATTCATTCTTCATATCTTTGTTCTGCAATCTGATCCTCATTCTTTCTCAATGAATAAGCTCTTTCTTTCTAGGCCCTATCTTTGCTTCTTTTATAGCACCCTTCTCTTAAGTACTCCATTCCCATCACATCAACTTACTTTTACATTTCCCTTGACAGACCCAACTCTCACTTTTGCATAGCAGAGTGGGTAGAAGCACACTTTTAAGAGCAATTTTCCTCTATTAAAAAAAAATGGTGATTAAAAAGTGTTTTGAGAAATATCATATCCTTGCTGGAGACATTCTAGTAGGAAAGCCATGTTCTCAGAGTATGCTACACAGAATATGATGAAGTATGCTGCAGGACACAAAAGCTTCTTCTTTTTAATAAAATGTATCAATTGAAAAAGGTACCATCAGGCTCAAACTGATTTATAGCATCATTTGGGTATCCAAAAAACAGATGTTTGAACTGAGGAACATCCATTCCCTACCAATGTCATTCAAATGAGGTTTGGAGGCTCTTCACATTCAGCATAATATTTATTTATGCATCTATTAATTGATATTTAAGGCCACTTACTTGGCAATGATTCTGCAGGTAATAGACCTAAGTGCAATTGCATAAGCTTTCCTTCTGCAGATGTCACAAGAGCAATATCAAAGAGGGTAGAGCTTGGGTAACTCTATTTCCCAGATATGAAAGACTAGTAGAACTGTGAAAATATTCCAATAGTGCTTCTTGTCAACAAATATCTGAGCAAACATTACTTCAGAACACTTTCTGTGAATCTAAGTGGCATTCCACTTCTCTTCAGAGATGTCACACATACAGTAACTATATCTCCTTAATTTCAGAAAACTGTCCTACAAATGTATTTCAATTTAATATTGTTTGTGTGTGCATAACACACACCTGTTATACATATGACTTAAAATCTTTAGCCCTTATTGTCTACTTTCTAAACTAATAATCTTTTGTTTATCTTTTGTTGTGATTTGCAAAACCCAGAATAACAAAAGTAAATGTTTCCCATGAGTAGCTGTTTATTTTTTTATAACTGATTTCAAAATCTAACAGTAAAAGTTAATATTTGAAATTTACCCCTTTATAAATTAATTAACTTTTCTTTTGTTGAGAGTTGAAGATAAACTTAACCTAATAAAGACTTTTTCAAA
This sequence comes from Masticophis lateralis, assembly GCA_030761175.1. Taxonomy (NCBI): domain Eukaryota; kingdom Metazoa; phylum Chordata; class Lepidosauria; order Squamata; family Colubridae; genus Masticophis; species Masticophis lateralis. The sequence continues at coordinate 118,243,801 of JAUDYJ010000003.1, read as the reverse complement.
CTTGACACTCTGAAGATCTCTAATTACATGAACTTAATTAATAGTCATTTTCTGAAGGTGATTAAAAAGTGAGTTTCACAAACTTAGTGCCTTTTAAAAAGCTCCACCATGAATGCAAGCAAAATGGCCGATCCCACCATCTCCCAAGAGTCAAACCTGCAGAAAACCACTGTACTGCTGTTTTCTTGTGAGGAACAGTTGCAGGTGATCTCCCATTCTCTCCTTATCTTCTCACAAGTTACTTGATCTTTGCTGCAGTTTTCAGATCACTGTATCTTCCCTAGAAGTTTGTACTTTTGAGTTTTTCAAGACAATAGTTTTGCTTAAAAGTGCAGTCCCAATAGAATGATCTCATATTTGTAGGCAGGCCAAAGAAGAGGAAAGAGCCCTCCCCAAAAGAATCTCAGTGCTTAGATGTAGGAAATTTGATTAAATTAATGGTTTCCATTAATTGAATGGATGCCCTAACATGCTCTTTTTTCACTGATCCCACTTTATGTGTGGTATTTTATTGTGTTATGTACCATTAAGGGGTTTTTTTAATCTAAGTATTTAAAATTTATTTGGGATTTTTTAAAAGTGTATTTATCATTTAATATTTACAAGTATTAGATGTTTAATACCAATCATCTGGTTCATTTGGAATTCTGCTTCCAGTCTTTGAGAATTCTGAAAGCTCAGGTCAAATTCATGTTTGTCAATAAAGCCTCATGAATTTTTCACGAAATAGCTATAGCAGTGCTTAGGTCAGTCTAATTGCTGTTGAGTATAAAAACCGATACATATCACAGGCATTAAAAGAGCCCAAATAGAAAGCAATGCAAATTTCATTTTATAAATTTGTTCTGTGCTAGCAAAAACCTGGTGAGAATGAATAAATGAGCAGCAGGATAAACAGAGAGGGTGGTAGGGATGAGAGGAATAAAGTACTAGACAACAAATGTTCTGTTGCATCTACTATAGTTGCCTCTTCTTGCTTCAAAATGTTTGATTATTTCATGGCTATCTGCAGTTATTCATTGCAGTCTGCAATCTGAGTCTATCCTGACTTTTTAAAACATTGATCCACATACTGAAAAAATAAATAAAATGGCTGACCATTTTGACAATTGTAGAGAAGAACTCCATGAAAAATTACTTCATTGCTGATTCCAAATTGAGATTCTGATGCTTCCTGAGAAGGGAAATATACTTTGGGAGGGTTTTCCTGGACCCAAATAGAAATCTACAAAATATTTGTGCTATGGAGATGGCACATTCCCTGGATGAGAAAGATTTACCACCAGTGAGCAAAAATGTCCATATAAGGTTTCCACTTTTTCAAAAAAACATTTGTTTTCATTTTTTCCCCCTGACTAAATAGGTTAGCTTTGCCATTTCAACAAAGTCTGATAATTTCATAATCCACTCCTCCATGAGTTAAATTATAATTTTTTTAAAATACAATTTTATTATTTTTGCGTATATAGATATACTACTGTGCATACTATTATTTATTTATTTATTTATTTATTTATTTATTTATTTATTTATTTATTTATTTATTTATTTATTTGTTTATTGGTTCAATTTATATGCCACTCTTCTCTGGAGACTCAGGGCGGCTTACAATGTGTTAAGCAATAGCCCTCATACTTTTGTATATACCTGCTTAGTAGGGCTTTTGCCCCCCTATCTCAAAGCGGTGTTCTTTTTTTATACAAAGTCAGCTTATTGCCCCACAGTCTGGGCCCTCATTTTACCTACCTCAGAAGGATGGAAGGCTGAGTCAACCTTGAGCCTGGTGAGATTTGAACTCGCAGTAATTGCAGACAGCTGGCAGCTAAGTGCTACTTTAACAGTACTTTAGTCCGCTGTGCCACCAAGGCTCCTTTATGTAGATAGATAGATAGTTGGATGGATGGATAAATATAGATATAAGTGATATATGTATAGATGTAGATATAGATATACTACTGTATACATACACACACATACAGACATACATATTTGTGTATGAAAGAAAAACAGAGTGAAAAGAGAGAACAACAAGAAATCAAAATTGGGTAGTGCAAACAAAAAGGAAAAAAAGTTATAGAAAATAGTAATTTCTAACTTTATTCAACACAGATATAAGCACGAAACACATAAATAAAATATAATGACTCTTTGAATTAGAATAAACCATAACACACTGAAATTCTATAATAATAAACAAATCTAATCATAAAATCCCAAGGTTAAAATTTCATCTGTTTCAGTTTCAAGACCAAAAAAAAATCCAAAAGTGATTTCCAAATAGAAAGGAAGTTAGATTTTCCACTGTGGAAATTTAATTGTTCTTCCATTATTGAACATACAATAATCTTGCTGCAATTACTGTATGCAAAATTAATCTGCCACCATTTCCCTCCCTAACTCATTGTCCCTAAGTCCCAATAAAAAGACTTCTTGTTTCTTCATGATGTCTAACTTTTAAGTTCTTTGCATTGTTTTCTGAATTTTGTATCCAAGGTTTCTTAGCTTTCTTGCAGGTCCACCATGCATTATAAACAATCCCATGGTTTGAATCAGCTTTGTAACTTTTTGACCATTTATCTGATGTCTTTTACTTTTAAGTTACGATCCAGTGTGAATTTAACATCAGCTATCCACATTCTCTCCAAAGTCTTCATCTGTATATTATATTCAAAATTAATAACCTGTCTTTAACCTGTTTGTCTTCTATTTCAAAATTTAACTGAAGCTTATACACTTTTGCTATTATATGTTCATCATTTATGCATAATTCAATTTCATATTATCCTTTGTGTTTATCAATTCCATTTATTTTATTATCCATTTTAAACCTTGATTTTAACTGAGCACGTGAAGCTTCTGATGCATCTTTTATAGAAGAAGCAGCCCTACCCCCACCACCAAATGTGTGCTTTAAAATGGCTGAAAATATTAAAAGGATAACATTTTCCCCAAAAATGAATTTCTTCCCTTTAACTTTGTACATGATTTGAAGAAGATAATGAATCTGTTTTACCTAGGTTAGATATTGGCTTTGTATTATTTCATGCACGCTCTGGGTCAGGGGTGTCAAACTCAATTTCATTGAGGGCCGCATCAGGGTTGTGTTTGACTTCGGGAGCTGGGTGGACATGGCCAGAGTAGGCGTAGCCAACTTGACATCACTCATCAAGCCTCCATTTTTGGCCATGCTGGCCTCCTACAGCCCTCTGCCAGTGAAAACAGAGCCTGGGAGGGCCACATGCAGCCCCCCAAACTCCGTTTTCACTGGTAGAGAGCTGCAGGAGGCCAGCGTGGCTGGAAACAGAGCCCAGGAGGCATGCATGTGGCCCTCCCAAGCTCCATTTTTACTGGAAGAGGCTGTTTCCAGGGTGAGTTCACAGGCCAGATCTAAGCACCCTGCGGGCCGGATCCAGCCCGTAGGCCTTGAGTTTGACACACGTGCTTTGGGGTTGACTATGAAAAAAAGGGAAACTGTATAGTGTAAGGCAACACAGCCCCTCAAACTACTTGCCTTCCAAAGCTGGAAATAATACAGCCATAGCTTCAAAAATAGCTCAGGAAAGGCCACAGCCATGTTATTTCTTGATAATGTAAGAGTGAAGCCTGACATTCTTAGAGATTTCAGAAAGAGCAAAAAGTCGAAAGGAAACTGAATACATACTGGCTTAGAAAAGGAAAGCAAGTAATCACAGAAAAGAAAATGTGGCATGGGGAACTGTTGCAAAAGGTTCATTTTTAAAATACCCAAGAGCTGCTATTTGCTTGCAGGAGCTTTTATTCTCTCACCCTTCAATGTCTCTTCTATTGCCCTTTGTTTCCTTCCTTCACATTTTGTCTCCTCTTGTGGTGCTCTCATGCTCTTCAGCTTGATATCTCTTCTTCTACTTTCCCTGTTTTCTCTCTGTTACCATTCTTTAATCTACTCTAAGACCCAGAGCAGCTTCCCCAGACATGGACAAATGCTCCACTGACATTTTCAAAATGATTTCTGCACAGTAAAAATAGGAGGCACAATTTGCCCATGTTCAGGGACATTGAGGACCTGTATAATGCACGAATCAAAAAGAGGGCTGTGAAAATATTTACAGACCCCTCACATCCTGGACATAAACTGTTTCAACTCCTACTCTCAAAATGACGCTATAGAGCACTGCACACCAGAACAACTAGACACAAGAACATTTTTTCCCCAAATGCCATTTCACTGCTAAACAAATAATTCCCTCAAAGCTGTCAAACTATTTACTAAGTCTGCACTACTATTAATCTTCTCATCGTTCCCACCACCCATCTCCTTCCACTTACGACTATATGACTGTAACTTTGTTGCTTGTATCCTTACAATTTATATTGATACTGTTTCCTGATTGCCTATTTGTACCCCATGACTATCACTAAGTGTTGTACCTTATGATTCTTGATTAACATATCTTGTCTTTTTATGTTCACTGAGAGTATATGCATCAAGACAAATTCCAATAAATTCTTGGCCAATAAAAAATTCTATTCTATTCTATTCTATTCTATTCTATTCTATTCTATTCTATTCTATTCTATTCTATTCTATTCTATTCTATTCTATTCTATTCTATTCTATTCTATTCTATTCTATTCTACCAAGAACTGTGCAATAAGGTAGCTATCATTACATGCCCACGTCCATGAATAGAAAGCAGTTTAGATCAGTTAATGTGACCTGAAGCAATTTCATTCCATTCATAATTAAGAAGGAATGTTGCTATTTTCATTAATATATATCTTATTCTGCATTTTTCAATGGACAACCATGCTTTATAATTTTAATAAACAAGACTTCTGAAAGATAATTCTTTTGTCAGATGTATGTCAGTGAAGACTTGATGATCTAGACCAGTAGTTCCCAATGTGGGGCCCATGCACCACAAGGGGGCAATTTGATTTTTAATGGGGGCAATTGGAACCTTGTTTAAACCAAGTTAAAGGCTTTTTAGGCTTCCTCTGTGAGTAGGTGTTCACTTTTTGAATAGTAAGAATTATATGTCACCGGGGAGTGGGGGAATTTTCAAGATGTTTAGGTGGGGCATGGCCCAAAAATGGTTGGGAACCACTGATCTAAACCAAAAGTATCTAAACAACTGCAATATATTTTGGGGAGAAATTCCTGGTATGACAAGAGTTGGTATATTCCAATGACTCTCTGCCTAACTATTTTTTAAAAATTTTGACTGAAGAAGTTACTTGGATGAGTAATGAAACATTTCATATTAATATACTTTGGTCCAGTTGCCATGATTTTAATATTTTTTTCAGATATTTTTGTGTAATGTATTGTTCCAAGAAGTGAAATTAATTATGCCCGAGTTAAAAAATGAATCACACTAATTTCTTTATCAGATATTTTCCACACCAGAAATCAGTGCATAGCTCATATAACCTCCCAGCCATTATGCCTACTGATTGCAGACTTTAAAACTGTATTCTAAAAGATTTAGAAAGAATACCTGATAGTCTATCCTTGTGCTAGGAAAAAAACCCCACAATTAATCAAATATTTCATATTTATAATCAATTATTTCTTACAATAGGTCCATCAAGGAGCATTCATTTGATCCTTGACAAAAATAAGTGGAAAAATGGGAGTCTTGGCTAAATTGTCTGATATCTTTTAGCCATACCACTTTCATTCAGTTAAAAACATGTGTTTTTAAACATGTTTAAAGAAGTTAAAACATGTGTTTTTAATATGTATATTCCATGCATACCTATTTGAAGTTCAACTCCCTGCTGATCAGGCATAGACCCAGGGAAGATCACAGTTTTACTCTCGTGATTGGTTGCTGTAACAGTTTTGTGGTATAAACTCTACTCAAGCAAATGGATTGTTCATTATTGCATTGATGTTAACCCCAGCTCCTGAAACTTTGCTTCATTTATTGTATTGTTAATGTGCTTGTTTGGCAGAATGAGGTTAGATGTTACAACTGAAGGGATGGGGTAAGGTGGGAGAATAATGAAAAATTGAAAAGAAAAATTGCCCATCATGCTGGAAATGCATAATGAAGGATCAATAATTTATAGCAGGACAAAGTTGATTGAAACAGAAATATTAAAACTACAGCTTCCAAGTCTTTGCTCAGTGACAAATGTGTTTTGATTTGATAAGAAATTCCAGACTAAATTCCTTCTATTCTGGAGTGTTTCTGATTAGGGAAGCATGTTGTTAGATTGGCCGATAGAAGATATTCAACACATGTGTTATGTAGTTAGATCCTACGCTAATAAATAACACTGAGCAATTGTCTAAAGTAAGACAGTGTTGACTATCAATCTCATTTTGTTAAGGAATGGGGAGGGGGGATCTAAGGATGCCTCTGGTTTTAAGTAATGTAACAAATATGAGTTTATAATATCCAAAAGCAGACTGCTTTGGATAGGGCATTCAAGACAAAAGATGTTCACAGAATATCTTGTACTATTGAGGAGGCAAGATGGCTCAGTGGTTAAAGATGCTGAGCTTGTTAGCTGGAAAGCTGACAGCCAAGTTAGAGACCTGAGCACCATGTAGTGGGGTGAGCTCTGATTCTTGCTCCAGCTTCTGCCCACCTAGCAGTTCAAAAGCATGCAAATAGATTAAATAGGTATAACTTTGGTGGCAAGGTTCCATGTGCCTTTTGTGTTTAGCCATGCTGGCCACATGATCATGGGACTTCTTCGGACAACACAGGCTCCCTCAGCCAAAAAACAGAGATGAGCATCATGCCCTGGAACTGGACAGGGGAATGTTTACCTTTACATTATACTGTTATAAGAAGCTTTGAGGTGGTATCTTTTTTCCTCCAGGAGTATTATAGAGATTTCTGTATAACTGAACAAGTCTATGGATGAGATGGCTCACTTACCATTAATAGGAAAGACTCAACTATTCTAACAACTGCTTTTACCCAAAATGTGCTCTCTCTCTCTCTCTCTCTCTCTCTCTCTCTCTCTCTCTCTCTCTCTCTCTCTCTCTCTCTCTCTCTCTCTCACACACACACACACACACACACACACACACACACACCATGTTCTTCAACAACCAAGCAAGATGGCTTCGAAATATTTAGTGACTAAATGGCTTGCAGTGCATGATAACCTTGCAGTGTATGCAAGGTAAATGTCACAAGTCGACATTTGTTAATAAGTATTTTACTAATAAAACTGGATCTGTAAATATGGGGAAAGTTGACCCCCTGCACTGGAACAACTATCTATTTAGGATTCTTCAATTTGGATTCTACATTGAGAAGAAGTTGTATTTGGTGATCTAAATGGTTCCTTCTAGCTTTATGACTCTGAGCTATTAATAGAAATGAGTCAAAGTTGAAAAGAATGTATTATTAATATATTAATAATACATTTATTAATAAAAAAGTTATTATTAATAACTTATAGGAAATTAGTAACATTCTATCCTTTATCAAAATATATCCTTATGCCTCTTCTTCAATCTTTCCTGGTCCTTAGTGCCTTTTTTTGAATTATAGTGACCACAATTATGCAAAGAATTCCAGGCATGTGTGATTTATGCAGCTTGGAGTTGATATAATCTCAGCTTTATAGCTCTGTTGGCAGCTAAATCTTCCATTGGTCCTTTTGTTAGCTGCAAGACATGCTGGGCCATGCCCAATTGTCACAAGTACCAACCCATGTACCACTTATCTTGCTTCTGGGTTCTTTTACTAAATCTTTACATTTCGTGCCATTAAACTGAATGTTGTCAGATTTGGCCATTTTGTAGGGCCAAATGATTAAGTCTATCAAGATCTATTTGAAAGTTGAACATGTCTTCTGAAGTATTAAACCATCCTTCCCTCCACCTTTGTATAATCTAAAAATCTGATGAGCATGTCTTCTATACTTTTATCTAAGTCATTTCTACAAAGGATGGACAGTATTAACCTACGACAGGATGCTGAGGTAACCCACTGGATATTTTTGTTCAACCAGTTGCAAATCTATCTAGTAGTTTAGAGAACACCAAGATTACCTTTAAAGAATAATGAAAAGATAGATTACCAAGACAATAATCAGACAAACATAGGTTAAGTCTATCCAAGGAACAAATTTAAGAAAGTGCCTTAGATGGGTACCTCCCTAATTCAAAAAGACAAAGGGAAGAATATTCAACTTGAAATATTCTTTTACTGTAACTGTTCTTATAAAAGTAGTTTTAGACCCATATGTCACTTGTTCCTTACCCTTGTTTACATTATAGACTGAGAATTAGTGGGATCATCTACCTATTGTTCCAGTTTATCAAAAGGTAGCTATTGTCAACTTTATCAAACATTTTACTTAAGTCTAAATACCTTTTATTCATAGCATTTCCTTACTCTAAATGTAGTACATTGTAAAAGAAAAGAAAAGAAAAGAAAAAAACACCAAGCAAACAAACAAATGAAACGTGATTTGTCTGGTATCACCTATTGTCTGTTTCTCAGAGTTAGTCACACGATATACTTTGGTGCAGTTCAGATGAAGGATTAATTCACAGATTATTCTTCAGAAGGGGGGAAAGTCATGTGTTTAACAATATTGAAAGTCATGTACAGTATCTAGGCACCAAATAAAGGGATTGTCATCCCCTGTAGCACATAAATCACATTTTACCCCTCCCCCCCTATTCATTTATTTCCTTCAGCAGGTCTAACATGTCACAGCTGAAAAAAACAGGAGGGGGAAAAAATCTAACAACAAAGTCAAGGTCATGGCAATCAGCAGTGAGATCAAGCAAGGTCTGTGTGGTAAGACAAGGGTAGTCCGTCATGTATTAGTTTCTTTGAAGTCTCGCTTAAAAAAAACAAAACAAAAGCAAAAATAGTACCCCTTTCCCTGCATAGCTGAGACAAGTAGTTGCTGCATAGCCTCCACAGTGTCAGTGATTTCAAAATATATGCAGCATCTTAGCCATGGTTTTGCCCCAGGGGGCACTGCTGTGCTACATTTAACATAAACTTCAAGGCTACAACAACTACTGTTCCATTTTGAGCTTGGACATACTGAACCAAAATATGCCAACACTTTGTTTCTCTTTTCTTTTCTTTTCTTTTCTTTTCTTTTCTTTTCTTTTCTTTTCTTTTCTTTTCTTTTCTTTTCTTTTCTCTTCTCTTCTCTTCTCTTCTCTTCTCTTCTCTTTCCTTCCTTCTTTCTCCTCTCCTCTCCTCTCCCTCCCCTCTCCACTCCCCTCTCTTTTTTAAATCAAGTTTTCAAAAAAGATATCTAAAGACCACCATCCATTTTCATTCACTTCTCTCTCTAACTCCTAATGTACATCACTTTATAACAATAAGAAACTATTTTAATTCACACTACTCTGACATTTGTTGAGGTGAAAATTTCTCTGATGCACACATTAATAATATCAATTTCAGCAAGAGTAAGTTATTTTAAAATAATTATTTCTTTTTGTTTGCTGTTTTCTGAAACATGTATTACATTTTTCATACAAACTAGCTCTTTGGTGTAAATTTCTCTCCCCCCCACCACCCCCAGTGAGAAGTACATCACTCTGCAATGGGAACATACTATTGTTTATTTGTTTTAATATAGAGAAGCTTGTATTAGTACTATGAGAAATCCCATGAAACACTCAAAGCATGCATCTTCATTCTAATACTATTATCTTGATTCAAACTCATCTCCTAGTGCTTCATGGATATGACAATGTAGTTTGTTTGACAATGATATGGAAACAGAACATGCCTCCTCCTCTTCCTTCTTCTCCTCCACCTCCTCCTCCCCACTTTCTCAATCTAATCTGTAAATCTGACCCTGCTTTCTTTCTAAATTTGACTAGATGGTGCTAACAATGCTAACATTTTTAAGTTATTATCTTTAATTTTATACTGCCCTCATTTTTGCAAAATTTTTCATATTTTTCATATAAAGTGGTTTTCTTAATTATCATAATTTTTTTTAGTTTTGCCTTCCTCAAAATCTATCTTTATCTCTTCATTATTTTTTGCTAGACTATTAGCAAGCTTATAAATTACAGGTCTTGGGCTGCTGTTTTATTTTGTACTATTGTGAAAATGACATAGCTTAAAATAGGAATTAATTTGCCATTGTACTTGTTTTTTTTTCTTCTTCTTCTGCATCTTCAGATAGTCAAATGAGAGAAGTTGCTAATAGCTATCAGTTGGTTACCATGGCAATGTGCCAGGGAAATATTCTTGTCCAAATAATTCTTTAAATCAAGACTTGAAGCGAAATATTCTGTTTCTATATTGTCTGCCTTATCTTTTTGTCTCAACAAGAACTAAATGTACACAACTCTGCTCCAGAAATGTGACATCACAATTTCTCCCTACCAGCATGGCTAATGATGATGGATACTGGGAACTGCAGAGCCATATGTTCTATTTCACTGCATTATTTTTTTTTTAAAAAAGCGGGTTTCAGTTTTCATGTTTCATGTTTCTCATCTCTCTTGCATATGTGTGTGTGTGTGTGTGTGTGTGTGTAGGTCTTTGGTTATTTGGGTCTTCTCCCGCGTAAAATTGGAAGTGTCTTGGTGACGTTTCGACGAAGTCTCATTCGTCATCTTCAGGCTGGTGTTTTCGGCTTCGTGCTTCTAGGAACCCGAATAACCAAAGACCTACATACAAACACCCACGAAAACCTCAGAAAATACACACACACACACACACACACATTTGCATGTAAGTAACTTAGTAATATTACATTGTTTTCAGGGACAATAGTGATCCTGTTATTACAAAACAACACTGACATTTGAAAAGTCCATCTCTTAGATTTAGTTTTTCATTCCATGGCCACCTTGCTATTTTAGATCTCCAATCTATACATAGCTACTTGGAATTAAATTTTATTGAATTCAGTAGTACTTCAGAACAAATATTTATGACGGGACTATTTTAATATTATAGTCTTTTCATTTTTATGGAAAAGACATTTCAAGTTATTGGTTTTCTTTAATATAACCTACTCTGGGTCCAATAGCAAGATGTGTGTGTGTGTGTGTGTGTGTGTGTGTGTGTGTGTGTGTGTGTATTCATATCAATACAACTAATACTAATGTCTAAAATTCTGCTGAAGTGAACTATACTCCATGTAAGTTTATGCCACAATGAACTTTTCTGTCTTTAGGGCAGCATTAGATTTTTAATGTACTTTTAGTGCAATAGACATAAATTGTGTTAGAGGCACACATTTAGAGGTATATTTTCTACAATTAAAAACTGGATATTAAAAAAGATGTTCAGCATTGGAAGTTTGTTCTAATAATATAGTTTAGTAAAGGAAAAATAAAGAATCCTCAATGCTGACTCCGTAAACTGCTTAGAGAGCACTATGAAGTGGTATATAAGTCTAAATGCTATTGCTACTGCTGTATTCACTTACAAGCAAATAAAGCCCATTAAATTGAATTCTTATTGTTATATGTGCATCTTAATCATCTTTAAGTGTATATTATTTAAAAATAGTGATTGGAATTATGCTCCAATACTCAAAAATGAACTCATCAGATGTAACAATGTACATTAAGAGTTTAGAGTTGGGTTCTTAACCTGGGGTGTTGGTGAGATTTTAGTGGATCTGAAAACTTGATGAAATAATACACCCTCATTTTCACATAAATTATCATATTACGTATTTGTTATTTTTTAAAATTTTGATAACAACATCTGACCATAGCATAATGAAGATCTATATGTTTCACCATGGCACAAAAGGGGGAAGAATACTGATTAAAGGCTTTAAGTCTCTTTTTCCTATCTCTTTATATTCATAATTCAGTTTTTGATGTCTACATTTCAGAATGTGGAGACAATAAATCTAGTTAAGTATTGTTGTTGTTGTATAGTTGTTACTATATACTTGTCTTTGCAACCAGAGACCATGTCCATCTAAATATAGGCCAAGCTGAGGCCAACTTAAGCCTCAGTTATTCAACTGGGTTCTTCTATTCAAATGTAATAACTAACAGACCTGAAAGGCAGCACAGAAAGGTGAAAAGCATTTGAGAGCAAAGACCAATTGACTCGAGGAAGGAAAAAGCCCAGTCCTTGGCAGATGGTAGCATCTAGCTGACCTTGGCTAATCTCAAAACCCCAACTGGATTAGCTCTGCTTATTACTTGGATGGAAAATGACCAAGAAATCCCAGAGCTGTAGGTGAGACTTGAAAGTAAAAAAAAAAAAAAAAAAAAAAAACCATCCCCCAAAAGACCAACAATTTTGCAAAACTGCCAAAAAGGACTATAGAGAAAGTCATCAAGAGCTGCTTGAGGGACTCCTTTCCTTTTTACTACAAGAATATTTTCATTGAATTAAGAGTGGGAAAGGAAGCACTAAAAACAGTTTAGCTGAAGAATCAGGAAAATTAGGCAATTAAAACATACTGTATAAATCTCATACTCTTTCTAGCATGAGTGTCCTTATGGGGTGTCAAAAAGGCCAAAGTGGCAGCTACACCTTCATGATTGAAGCCATGGAACATTCCAAAATGGGTGGGATTTCAATTACTTGGATGCAACCACTATTTTGGATTACTTTACCCCCCTTCCCAAGTGTTTCCTAGGACCATCTTTAGCATATGTCTGTTCCATTCGTACAAAAATAAAACAAACATTTAATTTAGCTAGCAAGCTTTCATTTCTTTATGATTTTCCCAGAAAGTATGGATTAATCTAGAGAGAGAAATTTCATCCAGTGATAACTGAAATGTTTTTGTTGCAAAATAAAGTTCCCCAAGTTTAATCCAAAGCAACTTGGATTAAAAATGCCCCTCTATTAATGGAATAAAAAAAGAAGCACAAAGGAAAGTGATACATTAAATTTTGGCTTTCATCTTAAATGATTGGTAAGTGAAAAGTGAAGTTAAACATGAACTGGTGATACACTTCGGTTACATATAAAGAAATAGATCACTTTCTAGCAGATTATACAGGCATAATGATGAATGGCATTGTCTTCTTTTACACTGCCTCTCCCCCCCTCATTGCCATTTGAAATAGCCATCCTTTCCACCATGATCAATCCTTTGAAAGTCACCCAATTCTGCGATGAAGAGTTTTCAACAAGAACAACCAACAGTTCCCTAGTGAGATTGCCATGTAGTAGAACTTGATGAATGAAAAGCAAGTCAGTAGCAGAAAACAGAGACAGAAAAGTGCTGGGCTGACACTGATGGCTGCTAATCTGACATCTCCCAAACAGGGTGTATTCTAACTTTGGTGAACTGACCTCATGAAAGCTTTGACAAAGCCAGGGATTTGTTTGCTGTTCACTTGTAAGGGCTCAAGCCCCTTGCACTAGATGTCAGCTGGAACAGTCAGCTTAGAAATCCAATCAATACAGTGGGAAGGAAGAGCAGTTTCCGTACTCCTTTGTGTCAGAACTTCAAGACCAAACAAAGCGGAGTGAAAAATATCACTCAGATATACAACTGTGGAATGGATAGGGCTGCTTTGGTCAGTCAACTCTTAGCTGCTTCAATCTACCGAAAAAAATAGTTTTATTTCTAGGATACCTAAAATAGCTGAGCTGCAGCCTGCTCCATTATAGCTGTAGTTTGCAACAAAAGAGCTAGCTTGCATTTTGCAACAACTTTCTTTGCAGCAAGATCAAAATCATTCCCTCTAGATATGTATCTCTCTAAAGGAAATTTGCCAATCTCAGATAAGAAATTATAGTGCATTTTAATACTCGCAGTTTATAACTATTTCAGGTCCTAGGGAAAAAAATTATATATTTTTTTCTCTTTCTCAGCTTATTTTATACAGAATGCCCACAATTCTCAGCATCTCATCTAATGGCAATTAGACCAGATCTCTGCCCTGATTGTCATCTTGGTGAACTTTTTCAAATGCCAAGGTCTCTAAGTAGCATGGAGTTTGGCTATTTTAACATTCTTTATTTTATTATTGTCTCTGCCTCTGTCCACCTATGCTGTTGAGAAAAAAAGAAGATGTTTGTCAGGATTCCAAGTAGCATCCTTAACAAAAGAATACTATGAGGCTAGAAGTTCCTCAAAGTTTCATTTTATTAGAGATGCCATATTGGCACATCTGGGAAAACCCAAATCTGAAAGTTTCCAGGTTTTCCCCACCCAAAAGAAAGTCCAAGTCCCTTCCCCTGCACCCACATGGCCCAATCAATGCACCATCCTAACTGGAGATGTCTCCTAGTCACACCCCTCAAGGTGCAGGCTGAATGTCCTTGACTGCCGGAGAAAAGAATGCTATTATGGTTAGATATTTCTGCAACTCCCCCTCCCAGTTTTCCACAGCACTAATTGTGGCAGTCCTGAAGATCCAAAGAAAAAGATGGCCTCCAGGGCCTACAATGTTTTCAATGAATTATTTCCCTTTCCTTTCTCTTATTATTCTGGAATACTTTCTGCTATAGGATCAGATCAGTCAAGAGACTCAGGGATGCTAACCCTAAACTCTTCTCCTACTTCGTAACATTTATTTGTATTTGACTCAGAAAAAGAAGTCAGTCTCCTTTCAGACATACATTAAGCATATCTTTCAAAAATTAAATTTGGATATTGCTTGAATGATATACTCTGCTGGAGGTTATGTACTTGAAGCAAATTCAAGGCTGATTCTGGGTTTGAGGGACATCTGAACAATTCGAGTGCCTTCAGGTTTGCATCCCACTTACTTCAACAAGTCACCTATACAGTTTTCTGGCAATTAAAAAGGCTATGGATAGATCTGAGTAGAAAACATAAAGCAGATAGCAATAATAGCACTAGAGGAAAGTCTTGTCTTCTTATCTGACTGAAGGAATAGTTCTTTAGTTAAGACGAAAATGTAGTATTTCATTTTAAGTTAATCAGGAACAAAGCCATTTCAGGGAGCAAAAATGCAAAGAAGTTCAATCATGTGGTGGCAACCACTGTTCATTTTTTTTTTATTGAAAAAGTTTTACAATACAAAATTTTTTCCATTTTCTCCCCCCCCAATCCCCCTCCCCTACCCCTCCCATCGTCCCTCCCCAACCCTTTCCCTCCCTATCCCCCCCCCTGACTTCCGCTACAAGTTTAAAAAAAACAAAATTTAGAACAAGGGAAAAAGAAAAAGATTATTAAATATTCAAATTCTAAATTAAACAAATTTCGAAAGAGGAAAAGAAAGAGAAGGAAGAAAGAGGGCAAAAAAGTAAAAAACAAACTAACAAGAACAAACATTAATATATTTAAACAATATTATAATAAAAAAAATAGTTATAATTAAAAACACCATTATAGTTCTATCCTAACTACACCCTTAACTAAAGAGAAAAAAAACCCCCCAAAAACATAGAACACAAAGAATATATATGCATATGTAGTTATAATCATACAGTTATATCATAAAAAAGATTATCTTTTATTTAATTCATTTCTCAGTCTATATAATCCAAATTTCGATCTTCTCTTCAACTTGATTGATGTCAAATATATTTCCTCTCATAAATCCGCTTCAATAATCTTCATCTTGCCGCTGCCCCCATCAGCAAAGTAAAACATTTCTCCACACAACCCCCCGAGTGACTTTATATAAGTAAAATCCAACCACGAAGATATTCACTCCTCTAGGAAAAAATCATTCCAACTAGCTTATACTATACCTAAAAATAGGCTTTTGCAGCCTTTCAAACAAAAGCTGCATTCCCAGATGTTCCTTTGAAATTAGTTCAAATCCTGCCACCCTTTGCAATTCAACCCTTCGGGTTATAAAATGTTTTCAAGTTCTTAGTCTTCTTCTAGACGATATGTTCCACCAAAATATATAATTGGGTAACCAATGATCGCTGCTAGTTTTGCAGCAATCTATCAAAACTCAGGATATCATGTCCAATCCAGGATAAACTTCATAGTAAAAGTTTTTATAATCCATTTTAATATGTGAGTTTAAAATTAATCCAATTTCGAATAAACTTTTAACCAGTTATTGTGCTTAATCCATTTTTTCCAAATCTTTCAATGCTTTCAGATTCAGTATCAAGCAATTCACGATGCTCTTTGAATTTATCACCTGTGGTTTCCAGTCGGATTTCTTCGTTAAATTCTAATTCCTGTCGATTAGCATCAACCCCCATGTCTTGAAGAGTATTGGACCTCTGCTGCTGGTCATCTCGATATAAAACTTTGTTTTTTGAATCTTCCTCCAGCAGTTCAAGGTCTTGTAATCCCCCAGAAACACTGGGGCATTCAGTTTTCTCATCCAAAAAATCCATAATAGAATCCTCTGGACAACCACCAAAATCTCCTTTTACTTTTAACACACTTTGATTTTCTTCTTTCTTTTCACATTTTGCAAACTCTGTTTTTGACTTTTTATTCTTGAGATGTTTCGGTGCTCCCTTAAAAATATTTTGATAAAAATATTCTGCTTTTTCAATAGTATTCAAACAATGTCTCACACCTTGATATCTAAAAATTATACCAGTTGGAAAGTCCCATCTAAATAGGATATTACTTCTCTTCAATTCCTTGACCAAAAAATCAAAATCTTTCCTGTCTTTTAAAACCTTCGAAGGTAACTCTTTGAAGACCCTGATTCGTGTGCCAGCTACCTGCAGTCTATCAGAATAAGACTTTTGTAGAATATCATCTCTCAGTCTTTTATCAGTGAAGTAGACAACAACATCTCTAGGCAAATTCCTTTGTTTAGCCAAACGTGAGTTAACTCTGTAAACTTTCACAATAGAGCCCAAAATTAGTTCATCTTGTAACTTTAATAATTCTGCAAAGGCCTTTGCACAAGTTGTCCTTAGGTTTTCTCTGTTATCTTCTTTTATCCCTCTCAATCTAATTGCAGATTCCATTGACTTAATTTGAAGCATAATAACATCATTCTGAATATTATGGTTATTGGCCTCTGCTTCCAGGAGTTTCATTTGTAACTCTTGTATTTAAGATTCAAATTTACTACTCATCTCAATCATTTTCTTCCCCATTGCAGCCAGCGCTGTTGAAAAATCTGAGGCTACTTGAGCAATGATTTGATTTAATTGGTCATATTTCCCAGAAACCAGTTCCTCAAGATCCTTCTGTGAACCTTTTATCTTATCTACCACACTCTCTAAGGACCTTGTAATTAACTCTTTTAACTCCTGTTCTGTAAGTCTCTGCACATGAGACATTTCAACTTTATTCATCTGATTCAAAGGGGAGCCCCCCCTTCCTTTAGGTTTAGGCATCTTTACTTTTTTTTTTTTTAAAAAAAAAAAAAACAAAACCCAAGAATCTTCCTTGCTTCAATAGAAAAAAGAAAAAAACAAAAAGGGGTAGAAAAAATCTGTTTAAATCAGCCTCTATTCCTTTAGGTTCTTTGTCTGTAACAGGATATTCCTTTCAAGATTAAGCTCTGCACTCCATTTCCGCTGTCACTTTCGTTTCAGGCAGAGCCTGTCGCCATCTTAAAGACTTTCAAATTTCTTCCTCTCCTTCCCCCTTCCCCCCCCTCCTCTTCCGAAAGAAAAACTCCGTTAAAGAAAAAATCCATACTTGCTTGAAATTTTCTTTTCTCTTTTCCAGCCTACTCCAAATGTGATTTCAATTGTGGTGTTGCTCCCACGTCTGGCTCCGCTAATTAAATAATTAGCGGAGGATCCTCTCGGCGCGGAGCATACCCTGGGGGTATGGAGGGAACCATCCCTCTGAGCCCTCCCCAGGACATGGAAAATTCCTGGGGGGCTCAAAGAGGTTCTACCTCACCCCCAGAAGCTCTGCCTGTTCCTCCCGTCGAGGAACAGGTTTTTCGAGCCGCCTGCCAGCTGTGAGGCGGCTCTAACGCGCCGGGAGGCCGGCGGGCATGAAAAGCCCGCCGCCAACGAGGAAGGCGCCACCGGAAGTCACCACTGTTCATTTTTTAACCCACCTCATCCCCAGATATTCTTATTCCTAGATTTTATTTTATTTATTTATTAAATTTATTTTCCATCCATCTCTCCACAAGGTGACTCTAGATATACACATTGTAGCATTTAATTTAATGTTGTCTCTCATCTATTTCATTTATTTTAGATTTCATTGTTATTCAGCTCTGCCATTTTCTGTTAATGTCAAATTTAAAAACTGTTCTTTATTATGAAGAAGTATTTTGACTAGTTTACCCAGAAGATAATTGAAATGAGTGAAGCATTCCAAAATAGACTCCAATTTTATTTTCGAATGAAACAATGAGTTCTTTAAGACACACAGATTTCAAAGAGATGTAAGCTACATGCTACCTATCCATTTTTAAAAGCAACTTGAAAATGCAATGCATAAATACATTCAATATATAAATTGAATGCATTACAATAGATACAAATATTGATACATTTTCTCTATTTTTAAAAGTTGTCTAATGTTCCTTATTTGGAATGGATAAATGTTGAATGATTATTCATTTGTGGTCATTGACACAAATATAGTTTTCAACTTATGTTCATTCGCTTAATGACAGTTTGAATTAAAGATGACTGGGGAAAGGGTGCTTTACATTCTGTAAAGTTCAACGTTAACAGAAAATGACAGGGCTGAATAACAATAAAATCTAAAACAAATATTTAAACAGATAAGACTAAATGAATTAAATGTTATTATGTGCATATCTAGGGGATGCGGTTGCTCAGTGGCTAAGACACTGAGCTTGTTGCACTCAACAATGAACTAAAGGGCCACCATCAGTGAGCTGTTGGACAGCATTACTTGGTCTGTTGTGTGGATGTCTGGGTGGTTTAGGGAATTGTGGTGGGTGGGAGTGTGTTTGGGGATTATGTGTGTGGGACCTGGTCTTTGGGTGTCAAGTAAATTTCGTTGTATTTGTATACACATACATTGTGTATACAATGTATACACATTCAATGACAATAACGTTTATTTATTTATTTGTCGATCAAAAGGTCAGCAGTTCAGCAGTTCATATCCCTAGTGCCATGTACTTGTTCCAGCTTCTGCCAACCTAGCAGTTCAAAAACACATAAAAAATGCAAGTAGAAAAATAGGGACCACATTTAGTGGGAAGGTAACAGTGCTCCATGCACCTTTGGTATTTAGTCATACTGTGTTTAGTCATGACCACAGAGACGTCTTCGGATAGCGCTGGCTCTTCGGCTTTGAAATAGAGATGAGCCGGGAACGACTAGCACATATGTGTGAGGGGAACCTTTACCTTTACCTTTATGTGCATATCTAGTAATAAGACTATCTATTCAGGTGGTGATAAAAAATCAATAAAGGAAGAGGCATGGAGCTACTTCTTCCTATCTGATAAACTGAGAAATTCCTGCTGAAGGATTTCAGCTCCATGCAAGTAGACACAAAGAATTTCAACTCTGTGCAAGGAGGCATGGAGTTGAAATCTGTCAGCAGGAAGCTCTTTCAACCAGCCTCCAGAAACAAGGAGAAATTGAAACCCAAGCAGAATTTTCAGCCCCCAAATTGAGAAGCAGCAAGATAAGATAAGGAGTATGATGTATCACACGAGGCTTTCTACTCAGGAACTGAAAATTCTGCTTGGATTTCAGTAGGGAGAATTTTCAGCTCTTGAAGATCCAGGTTCTCTGCTACCTCCCTGAGGTATCTTGCATTCCTTGCCTTCCTTAACAACCCATGACATCTCTTAAGGACAACAGCTAGGATGCCAAGTTTGCAGATGTTAAATGAAGTAATCACCATTTTGCACCATGACTGAGATTCTGGTCCCAAATGTGGTCATAAATTGACCTCTAAAGAAAAGTTGCATATTTTCATGTGACATACAAATTTTCAATATTTTTTCCCTTTGCAATATATGAAGAAGCTGTCATCAGTAAATACAATTCACACTTTTAAATATTATTCCATCCCACAAATTATTCAATCATTACAACTTGATATTTATCTATTTTTAGTTGAGGAGCCAAACTTCACATTTACTGAATGTAGAGAAAGAGCAGAAAAAGAGAAGGAAATGAATCTGAGAGATGGAAATAATTTTGGAATGGATTTTTTTTGAGTTCTCAATGTGCTTGATGAAGTGAGAAAACAGTCAGTTCTGAATTTTTCTTCATTGCCAGATTTTAATGCCAGAAAAAACAAATATGCATAAGGAAATGTGGAAGAATGACAGTAGAATGCTTCTTTCTTTCTTTCTTTCTTTCTTTCTTTCTTTCTTTCTTTCTTTCTTTCTTTCTTTCTTCTTTTCATGTTTTCCCATTCCAGGTCACACTTGTAGTTAATAGGGCATGAAGGCTCAGATTCTACATTTCAGACTTTTTATTTGAACTAGAAAGGCCCCCATATACAATTAAAATGGGATAAAATGTCATGTGATCTTGCCTTAGCCCACTACTTGGGCTTTTTCTTTCTTCCATTCAGTTGTGTCCAATTCTTGGAGAACCCCTGGAGGTGTTCTCTGCCATTTTTCTTGGTAAGTTTTTTCAGAAGTAACTTGCCATTGTCTCCTGAAAGGAAGTGATTGTTGCAAGGTCACCCAATTGACGTGATGCTCATCGCGCGACTAAGATCCATGATCTCCCGGTTATATCCTGATGCCTTAACCACTAAATCAATCTGTTTCTTTCTTAGATTTTGGATAGCTACAAATTCTAAGCTAGTAACTGGAAATATTTCAATGACAAAAGTGCATTTGTCTGGTAAGTACATTGGTCAACTGGCTTTACTCAAGATTTTCTCAGATAAAGTAAATAGTAAGACAATTCACAAGGGACAATGTATTCCAACAGAACTTTAGAAATTAATAAAACCCAATGAAAAGATTATTTCTAGTATTTCTAGGAAGGAAACAAAAAAGGCCTTCAGGTGACTGATTTTAATGAATGGGCAGAGTGATTTGGGGAAAAATGGTCCGATTATTTTTAAGCTCAGTTAATTATCGGTGGTGCATACTATCCTATTAGACCCTTTGAACCTAGGGCATGTTTGCTGCACTTTTAAATGATTCTGCCCTTCCAGACTGATTTAAATTGGTTTAAGACAAGTATTCCAGGAAATGATGATTAATAAATAGATAGATAGATGATAGATAGATAGACAAACAGATAGATAGATAGATAGATAGATAGATAGATAGATAGATAGATAGATAGATAGATGATAGATAATGTAAAGTTAAACTGAATTTATATATACAAGTTACAGAATCAAAATGGCCAAACACAAACCACAAATGGCAGCTTTAAAACAAAAATTTCTTAAGAGCTACTTTCATCAAGAATGGTATCATTGCACAATGTTTATAACATTTATATGCAAATTTAAAGTTTTTTATTTGAAGAACAAAGAAACTACCTTTTCCTTTTTAGAAGTACCTGTCTTTTCCTGGATTTTTTTTTTAAAAAATAGGTCTAATTGTATACTATTTCAAAAACCCACCTATCTTGAGCAACTGGAAACAGTGCACCCTTGAACTTATTAAAATGAAAAAGCCCAACATTCATCATAAAATTAGCTTTGCAAGAGCCTGAAGAATACTGTAGCTGTCTCAATGAATTACATTAATGGTGACTGCTTTAATGATCAAAACATTCTTTTCCCTTCTTATGGGAAGGATAATATTTGTATTCCTCTGCATTCCAAAATACGTCTTCCAGATACTTTTCAAACTATCCATAGCTTTGTATTCATTTTTTTTACTGAATTAGTTGTGATTATAAATCCACAGACATTTTGCCTATAAATGTACATGTACTGGATTTGTGTGGGCATTTTTAGCTTTTTTCTTTCAGGGAATAAACAATTCCTGGGGGTACAGTAAATTTAGGAGTTAACTATAGATTAAGATAGACTATGCTAGAATATATTATTCTAGGTTTTAACAAGTGAGGTAATGCAATATTTGTCCTCAGAGGTTGAAGACAATTCTAGTGAGCACATAGACAGATTTTCTCCATGATCTCTGCCTCATCTGGTCTTTCAAGTCTTCCAACACTGATGTCATTGCCATTATAACTGACTTCATCCTTGTTGGTCATCATCTTCTTCTCTTTCTCAGCATTGGAGCCTTGGTCAGAAAGATAGTCTTTGCATAATACATCCAGAATGGTTTTATGGCTATTGTGATTTTATGTTGTGAACTACTTGGAGTAATTTTGTAATTTGGCAAGATTTAAAAAAAAAACACCTGTAATGAAATAAATACCTTATTCCATGCCATCAATTAAAATATATCATTTAGTATATTCTGGAAGACATTTACCAACTATGGAAGTTAAGTATGCTTATTATCTGATAAAGAACAGTAGTTCCAAGAACTTATTGTGGCTAATACAGTAACTAAATCTCAGAAGAATTTTTAGCTGAAGGTAATGCTGCTCATCCCTTTCTGGCAAATGATCTTATGGTAATTGTTCCTGTAATTTATCATAGCCATATAAACAGTATCATAACATTAGCCTGGGTATTTGAACAGGATGATACTTTCTATTTACTATATGAAGCTTTGTTGAAAGAGAACATATTATAGATCTGTTATCTAGGATTGGAATATGTAATGTGCCTATCAGTTTAAACTTCTTCTCCAATGCTAAATTTCTGCTATTTGGAATGAGAACATGCATGTTTATAGAGAAAACAACTGTTGCTGATTTATCTGCTGAATGCAGGTAAAGGTCTAGGGTTTTTTTCCCCTCTCTCTTTGCCAAAAAATAATCTCAAACAGTCCAAACAAGCAAATAAAAAATAACAAACATAATATAAATCATTTCATTGAGATGGGAAAGAGAAACCTATCCAAAGTTGATAGCAACAAATAAACTGAAATGAAAACTAAAAAATCAATGTTTATTTTTGAATCCCAAGAAAGAGGAAAACATCACTTTCCAAAACTATTCCATTTGCACATTGAACCATAAATCATAAAACAGCAGTGAATTTTATAATATGTACATTTTGATTCACAACTGTTTGGAGTTTGACAATTCACTGCTAGAACTCTAACTCATTTCCCCAGGGGTTCAGTTGTGTTTCTCCTGAATATTTCTCAGTGGGGGAAAGAGAGGAGAAAAAAAGGAAAATCAGCCAGCAAGCCTTCTTTATTACATATTTCACAATTTATGGGAAGAATTGACTGTGACAAAGGTATTATTTTAGCAAGAGGTCTCTACTACATAGCTCTCATTGATGGCCCATAAAAAAGACTTTTCCCCAAATCTCTAAATGCGGGATAATGTTGAAAACAGATGTTGCCCAGTCACTGAGGAAGTTTATAAAATAATATTTATAACTGAGTTATTTATGTAAGGATGGAAGTAAAATCAATTTTCCTCAAGAGATCTCTTACTTGTCCTCTAAGTTCCAGAGAGTGAATGAGCTATTTCACAGATGAAGAACTTAATACTGAGATGAGGGGGGGGAAAAAAAAGTGGGAATGACAATGGGAAGGAAATCAAAGGATAGGCAATTTCCCAGGACAAATAATGCTTCCCACTGGCATCATTTGTCTATTTTAAAATAATTGTGGTCACGACCGCGAGTACTTGGGGGCTCTGGTAGTGGTTGGCAGCCTCTGTATTCATTTTAAGGTTTAGCATTGTTGATGGCAATGGTAAAGAAGGAGAAATCGTATTTCCTTCTCAATTACTTTCTGGAAACATGCTAAATCCTGATGAATGATTGCAGAAAGAAACATGCTCTGTCCAAGCAAATTCCCAGCATGATTAAGGATTCTCTACAGTGTACAGAGAAGCTACGTGGTTTGATGTAACATGTGTGTGCATGTGTGTTTGTGCCTTTGAATCAGTTTTGATTTATAGCAACTGCCTGGATTAGTCTTTGCATTTGGCAAGATTTCAGAAGTGGTTTGCCATTGCCTTCTTCCTAGGACCAAGAGGGAATAACAGGCTCAAGATTATCCAGCTTTGCATCTAAAGCAGAACTAGAATTTACAGCCTCCCAGTTTCTAGCTGGACGTCTTAACCACTACATAAAAGTGACATGTGGAGCAGGGATGGGTTCTAATTTTTTTTACTACCAATTCTGTGGGCGTGGCTTATTTTGTGGGCATGGCTTAATGGTCATGTGACAAGTCTTTAGGATTTAGCAGAGGTACTGGTCTATCAGGCTTTCATTTATTTATTTATTTATTTATTTATTGGTTAAATTTATATGCTGCCCTTCTCCGGAGACTCAGGGTGGCTTGCAATATGTTAAGCAATAGCCTTCATACTTTTGTATATACCCGCTTAGTAGGGCTTTCGGACCCCCTTAAGCAGTGTTCTTTTTTATACAAAGTCAGCTTATTGCTCCCACAATCCGGGTCCTCATTTTACCTATCTCGGAAGGATGGAAGGCTGAGTCAACCTTGAGCCTGGTGAGATTTGAACTCACAGTAATTGCAAGCAGCTGGCAGCTAAGTGCTAATTAACAGCACTTTAGTCCACTGTGCCACCAAGGCTCTTCTAACTGCTTGCAGAGCTGTACCAGTCTACTCATTTGTTTTTGGAGGCACTGGTCTGCCCATTTATTTTTGCAGGCACCAGTCCACTCATTTGTTTTTGGAGGCACAGGTCTACCCATTTATTTTTGGAGGCACCAGTCTACTCATTTGTTTTTGGAGGCACCGATTTACCACCACACTGCCTTTTAACACTGATCAGCTGTAGGGTGGCCCTTTGAAGTCCCGTGGCAAGAGTTTAAACAGTTTTTTTCCTTTTAGCTGATCAGCTGGGACTCAGGAGGCAGCAATAAATTGGGGGTGGGGCCAAATAAAAGGTAAGAATAACACATGGGGGGCAGAGGGGGGGGGAGAACCGGTTCAGTGATGTCACCGCTACCGGCTCGGCGGAACTGGGTGGAACCCACCACTGATGTGGAGGGTAATGAAAATCATGATGACTTCTTGTTCTTGCCTGTCCTCCCTTCCCACTCAGTAATTAACACTGAAACAGAATGCTTGAATTGAGCCATGATTTGTATATCAATCTGAATTGTAAACAAAAGCACACAACTTTTTAAAGAACCATGTTTCCAATAATCAGTTTCAAATAGGATTAGATTAGTCTGGTATCTGTCATTTGGGAAGATTTACCCATCTGGTTAATGTGAAAATGTCTCTAATCCTATTTTTTTTCCAGTCCTTTACCCTTCTTCTCACCAAAATAAGGTCACTGAGTATTGCTTACGCAGACAACTAAAATGTAATGGCATAAGCAGCATTAAGAAGAAAATGATAAGTCTCAGCAACATGGTTGTTCATTACAATTTCATTTGTGAGATTATCTATTATTGATCCTTTCTTTTCTGAAATATATTAATAAGGGCTTCATAGGCACAAAATTGAGGAGTGTGGGTTATGAGGTTGTGGGACCTTAATGCTGAATTGGCTTCTAGAGTTGCTTAAGAACTTCTTATTTTATTGAAAGGCAGTGAAATTGTATTTGACAAATGTGTTATATATTCTGCAAAGTGGGCTTGGCAGACAAGCCTGATAAAATACTTAGTTAAATGCATTTCTTTAAAAAATAGAAATACAGGTTTCTCTGTCACATATAAGCATTATGTGATTCTACTAGCGTAATATTCTAGCACAAAGCTCTGCCTAAAATAGAAGACTACATTTCGGCACCTTAAATACCAGAATACCATGAAACATTTACTGGTTCTTACACACATACACACATACTCATGTGTTCAGGTGCGTCCCTCAAAGAAAGTTGTAATTCAAAATAATGTAATAGATCTGTATGTCTTAGTGAAATAATCTTCTGTGCTTCTGAAAGTAAATATATTAATATTCGTTATGGAAGAAATTTCAGTGTAAATAGAAGTTGTCATTTGTCACTTTTCTGTGGTAAACATTTAGTACAGAAAAATATAGAATAATTGCCACAGATATGACTACAAATCGAAGTTGTGGGAGAATCAAAGATAAAAGAGCTGGACCATAATATGTAGCTTTTGCAATGGGCAAATGTGTATTGGTTGCCCTTGGGGCAGTTTGGAAAACAAAGGTATGAGGAAGCTTAAGGAACATGAGAACATTACCACCATGGCACCAGAACAATGCAAACACTCCTAGCATATATAGACTTTACTATGGCAATCACAGACTTCCCAATATCTACAATGCTGACATTTTCTGATACCATCAAAAGGTCTTTCCAAAACCTGTAGGTGAAGAGATTCCCATTTTCGGATAAACTGGCTTATTTTTTTTTAATTTATTTATTTATTTATTTATTTATTTATTCCCAAAAATTTATATGCCACTCTTCTCCCTAAGGACTCAGGGTGGCAAACACAGGTTAAAACATACAATAATAAAAGGAACATAATTAAAACACAATTAAAACAACAACAACAACAGAATAATAAAACCCAAGGCTCAGGGTCAACCCATTTGTTGAAACAGCCAAGTCTTTAAGTCCTGATGGAAGGAGTGGAGATCAGGCGCCGTCTGAAGCTTGATGGGTAACTCATTCCAGAGGACAGGAGCACCTACAGAGAATGCTCTACCCGTGGACATCGTCAACCAACATTGTCTGGCCGACAGTACCCTGAGGATGGCAGCCCTGTGTGAGTGGACATGACGGTGGGAGATGGGTAGGAAATGGTCCTGCAAATGCCCTGGACCTAAGCCATGTAGGGCTTTAAAGGTAAGTACCAGCACCTTGAAGCGGATGCAGAGGACCACTGGTAGTCACTGCAGCTCGCGTAGGAGAAATGTTACATGGGAGTAACGGGGAGCTCCTGTAACCACCTGCGCGGCTGCATTCTGGACAGCTGGAGCCTCCGGGTGCACCTCAAGGGCAGCCCCATGTAGAGCGAGTTGCAGTAATCGAAACAAGAAGTAACCAAGGCATGAGTGACCGTGCGAATGGCATCTCAATCTAGAAAAGGGCACAACTGGCGCACCAGGCAAACCTGGGTGAAAGTCCCCCTAGTCACAGCCATAAGATGGTCTTCCAAAGACAGCCGGGAATCCAGGAGGACACCTAAGTTGCGGGCCCTCTTGACGGGAGGAAGCACTTCCCCCCCCCCCCATCGAAAGTGATGGAACTTCTAGAGCACAAGATGCCAGCATCCATAGCCACTCAGTCTTGGAGGGATTGAGTCTTAGCCTGTTCCTACCCATCCAGGCCTGTACTGCCTCCAGGCAGTGGGACATCATGGAAAGGGCATCCTCGGGGTGGCCTGGGCTGGACATATATAACTGAGTATCATCAGCATATTTATGATACCTCACCCTGAAACCACAAATGATCTCACCCAGCGGCTTCATATAGATGTTAAAGAGTAGGGGGGAGAGAACCGACCCCTGAGGCACCCCACAAATTAGGGGCCTTGGGGTCGACCTCTGCCCCCCCCGCCTATACAAACTGTGAACAACCTGAGAGGTAGGAGGAGAACCACTATAAAACAGTGCCTCTGGCTTCCGGTGGCACCACAGGAGCTGGCAGATGTTCCTTTCTGATCGTCAGACCTGTGATCTCGTAAAACTGCCAAGACAGCATAAATCAGCTGTCTAGCAGTTTGGAAACCTTCCCCTTGGGAGAAGAGGGAAAGGTGAGGAGCTGGGCAAAGGTAGAGCTCCCCAAAAGCCCTAGGAACAATTCTGGGGCTTGAAGGGTGAGAGCTCCCTGGTAGCCCAACAGAGCTCCGGATCTGGGACTTTTCTGCTTTTAAGCAGAACAAGATGTTGCGATCACCCCTGCAATCAACATTCAGCTTTAAATTAATCCTAAAGCAGACAGAACAAAAATAGGAGCCCTAATAATTGTAAGTACTGAACTTTAACTCTGTATCTATATTTCTTCCTTCTAAGATCATCGTAAAAAAGGAAAGGAAACGGCGCCTGAATTGTAACAGGGCATGAAAGTGAAAGTTATAGTGAAAGTGACTTTTAACATCGTTAATGCTATTAAGGCTGTTCAAGATTATTGGATTTTAAATGAATGAATGAATGAATGAATGAATGAATGAAAGAAAGAAAGAAAGAAAGAAAGAAAGAAAGAAAGAAAGAAAGAAAGAAAGAAAGAAAGACTTAAAGTGGAAAGTCTGCAGGGACTTTAAATAAATTAGTATAACTACAAAAGATTTAAAAACAATTGGACGTATGGATTTGGTTGCTGCAAGAAGTATAAACTGAAAGTTAAAAATGGCTTCTAAGCAAATAAAACCTGGCTCTTTTAAAAGTACTGGAGGATCACCAACACAACGATCTAAATTACAATCTTTGACTACTTCAAATCCACAAATATTGACTTTGGAAGCTTTAAAAGAGTCTCTACAGGAGTTTTTAAGCAACAAACCTTTATCAGCTTCGCCTGATACGCCAGTTGCAGCCCTTTCTAGATCGGGACTCCCTACGCACAGTCACTCAGGCGCTCGTCACGTCTCGCTTGGACTACTGTAATGCTCTCTACATGGGGCTCCCCTTGGAATGCATCCGGAGGCTTCAGCTGGTACAGAATGCGGCCGCGCGGGGGATTATGGGAGCGACAGGGCGCTCCCATGTGACACCTCTCCTGCGTGAGCTGCATTGGTTGCCAGTTGACTTCCGGGTGCGTTTCAAGGTGTTGGTAATCACCTTTAAAGCGCTCCATGGCTTAGGACCAGGGTACTTACGGGACCGCCTTCTGCCACCTATTGCCTCCCACCGGCCGGTTTGCTCCCACAGAGAGGGCCTCCTCAGGGTGCCGTCAGCCAGACAGTGCCGGCTGGCGACCCCCAGGGGGAGAGCGTTCTCTGTGGTAGCTCCCACCCTCTGGAACGATCTCCCTCCAGATCTGAGGACAATCGCTGACTTCCGGACTTTTCGTCGGGCTCTGAAGACTCATCTCTTCCAACTTGCCGGACTTGCCTGATCCCTCCTATTTTTTAAACTTTTTAGAGTTTTAGAGTTTTATTTGGTTTTATATTTTCAGCCTAAATTTATATTGGTTTTAGTACGTTTTTAACTTTTTTGTATTGTATTGGTTTTAAATTGGCTGTTCACCGCCCTGGGTCCGGAAGGAGAAGGGCGGTATAGAAATTTAATAAATAAATAAATAAATAAATAAACCTGTGTTATAGAGGATAAATTTAAGGGCGTGTCTGAGGAGATGGCTGAAATTAAGGAGATTATCCAAACTCAGAATAATGAAATAAGAGAAGATGGCATTTCAGGGTCTGGCAAAACACATTGAATTGTTGGATGAAAGGGTAGAAGAAATTAATCAGACTAACGTGAATTTGGAAAATAAATTTGATAAAGTTCAGATCAAGATGGATAGGGTGGATGATGAAGTGATGATGTTACAGTACAGAATGATGGAATTTGCTCTGAGAGTACGAGGATTGAGAGAGCACAGCCGAGAGAATTTGAGAGAGATCTTTGCAGAGGCTTTTGCAAAGATAACTGGAGAGCAACAAGCAGATCTCTCATTGCAAATTGACAAAATATATTGCGTTAATTCTTGGTTTGCCAGGCAGAAACAATTGCCAAGAGATGTTGTGATTTATTTTACAACAAGGAGGATTTGAAATGAAATTTTACAAGCTTCCTATAAAAATAAACTCCAACTGGTTGGACAAGAGGTTTTAGTACTGAAAGAAATCTCTCCAAAAATGTTGAGAAACAGAAAAGAACTTGCTTTTTTGGTGGATGAACTTAGAAATCAACAGCTTCAGTTTAGATGGGTTGTTCCAGTTGGACTAGTGGTGAATTACTTGGGAAAGGTATTGTCTTAATACAATCTGGAAGGCAAAAGATTTTTATACTAATGTATTAAAGGCTGGAGGCCCATCATCTCCAAAAAGGAGGAGAGGAAAAGAAGAGTTGGCAATTACAGGGACAAAAGGAAGATAAACAGCCACAAGCTGAAGGAGATACTTTGCTTATTGAAGAAGATTTACTGCGATTTTTTGGTACTGATAAACCTTTGGAATTAACAGAAAAAAGAGAAGAAGCAAAAGATCAAAGACAGACTCAAGCTGCAGCTAAACAAAGGGAACAAGACCTAAAGACACAGCAAATCCAAATGAAAGTTCAAGGAACTACAAAAACAGAAGCAATGGGAAGAACAAGGCCAAAGAGAATGGTGCAGGAGGATCTTCAGCTGGCACTCCAGAAGCTTCAAGGTGCCAAAAATGGCAATTAAATTTTTGACCTGGAATGTTAATGGTTTAAATTCACCGCAGAAGAGGAAGAAAATATTTCACTATTTGAAACAGTTTTAAAATGATGTAATTTGTTTACAAGAAACGCACATTAGTGTGACAGATCAAAAATATTTGATAAATTCAAGATTGGGAACACATTTTGTTGCATCTGCCCCAGAGAAGAAAAACGGTATAGTTGTATACTTAAAGACAGACTTAACAGCCAAATTAATTGAGGCAGATGTTCAAGGAAGATACATTGCAATTGAATTTTTAATAGAAGGGAAGAAAACACTCTTAATTGGAGTATATGCACCCAACCAACAGCAAGAAAAATTTTATAAGCTTTTACATACTAAAATAATACAATGGGATTACAAATCATGTATATTAATGGGTGATTGGAGTGGAGTATTGGATACTCAAAAGGATAAAAAAGGATTACTTCAAAACACCCAAAATCGTGCTAGATTGCCTAAATCTTTTTTTGATATGATAGATGATATGGAGCTGAGAAATATTTGGTGAGAACGAAATCTTGAAGAAAAGGATTTTACTTTTTTTTTTCTGATAGACACCAATCCTTTTCCAGGATTGATTTTATATTAATCACTAATGATTTTTTTTTCTAGGGTGAATAAGACAAAGATACATTCAAGAACCTTAACTGATCATAGCCCGATGTGGATGAAATTGGAGCAGGAAAAGGGGGCTAGGAGGTCTTGGAGGATAAATGAAAATTTGTTTAGATATGAGGAAAATGTGAAAGAATGTAAAAAACAAATGAAATAATTCTTTGTTATGAATATGCACAAGGGTATACCCATGGAAATGGTTTGGGATGCAAGTAAAATGTATATCTTAATACATTTGAACAATAAATATAGATGTAGTCAAGAAAAGAAACCGAGGGATTTAGAAGAGAAAAAAAAAGAAAGAGCAGGCACTTATATAGAATCCAACAGATAAGAAAATAAAGGCAACAATAAATTTGTTGCGAGGGTAGTTTAACATGCTGATGGCAGATCAAGTGGCAACTAACTTACAATATGCTAAACATAATACTTTCTGTAATAAGAATAAACCAGGTAAATGGTTGGCCTACCTGTTAAGAAAAAAACAAAAGTTACGTACTATAGAAAAAATAGAATATAAAGGTAAAGGGGAATATCAACAAAATATGATTAAAAAAGCTTTTTTAGAATTTTATACAAAGTTATATACTAGTGATACAATTTAAGGTAAAGACATAGATAGATATTTACAGGAGGAGAATATTCCTATAGTTACACCAGAGCAAAGGGAAGGATTGAATCAACCAATAACTTTGGAGGAAATTATTTTAGCAATCAAGCAGCTAAAAGGGGGTAAAGCTCCATGTACAGATGGGCTGACAGCTGTTTATTATAAAAATTTGCAGTTAGAAATGGTGGAACCGCTTAAGGAACTATTTAGCAAAATTGAAGCTGGAGGTAATGTACCCCCTTACTGGAGGACAGCTTTTATTTCACTGATCCCAAAGGAGGATCAAGATTATAGTCAACCTAAAAATTACAGGCCAATATCGCTTTTAAATACTGATTATAAGATTTTTTCCAAAATATTAGCAAACAGGTTAATGATAATTATGCAACAAATGATTCATAAGGATCAATCTGGATTTATAACTGGGAGACAAATGAAATGAAATGAAATGTAAGACAAATTGTAAACTTATTGGAATATTTGGAAAGAAACAACCAAGTCTCTGTAGCGCTTATTTTTTTGGATGTGGAGAAGGCATTTGATCAATTGAATTGGCAATTTTTATTGAAAATAATAGAAAAGATGCAGCTTGGAGAGGATTTTACACAATCTATTAGGGCAATATATCAGTGACAAACAGTACAAATAATAATTAATGGTGGTTTAACAGAAACCTTTAAAATTGAAAAAGGAACAAGACAGGGATGTCCTTTGTCACCACTATTGTTTATTTTAACTTTGGAACATTTATTGAATAAAATATGAGGGTCAAATAAAATAAAGGGAATTAAAATTAGACATCATGATTATAGACTAAGAGCCTTTGCAGATGACTTGGTTGTTACTTTAACTCAACCAGTACAATCAGTTATAGGTTTAATGGACATAATTAGTCAATATGGACAAGTGTCTGGATTCAAAATAAACAAACAAAAAACAAAGATAATAATTAAAAATATGACGGTAAAGCAAAAAGAAGAATTAGAAAGATTAATGGTATTTGAAACAGTAAAAAAGGTTAAATATTTAGGGGTATATATTACAGCTTCAAATGTGAAATTATATAAAAATAATTACAAATTGTTATGGCAAAAAATACAGAAGGAGATGGAGAATTGGGGAAAATTACAATTATTTTGAAGAATAGCAGCAATAAAAATGAATGATTCTTATCATTCATTTTTCTTATTCAGATTCTTATTTTTGTTCCAAATGATACCAATACTCAAGAAAGATGTAAATTTGATGGAATGGCAGAAGGGTATTAATAGATTTTTTTGGGTAAGGAGAAGACCGAGAATAAAGTTAAAAATAATGCAAGATACACGTGAAAGAGGAGGTCTCAAAATGCCCAATTTAAGATTATATTATGAAGCAGCTGTCCTATCAATAATTAGTGACTGGATTAATTCAACAGAAGAAAGAATATTGAATATTGAAGGGTATGATTTGTTATATGGTTGGCATGCTTATTTATTATATGATAAGAAGTTGGATAAGACTTTCAAAAACCACATACTAAGGAATGCCTTGCTATGAGTCTGGAAAAAGTATCAATATAAATTAAACTATAAGATACCTATATGGACAATACCCAGACGATAGAGAATACAAGTGTAGAACAAAAGCAAGAGGGGATTACCTATAAAGGAAGGGGGTATATTGCAGTTAAAGTCCTTAAATGCATTAAAAGAAGAAAGGATAATTCAAACTTGGTTTCAGTATGGACAGCTGCAAACTAGATGGCAAGAAGATCAGAGAATTGGTAACATGCAGAACGAGGAAAATTTGGTAAAACAAATTAGAGATCAAAGTCAAAAGCATATAAAAAATATATATAATGTATTGATAGAAATAGATTCAGAAGCGGAATTAGTTAAGGATTGTATGATAAAATGGGCACAAAATATTCAGGAACCAATAATGCTGGAAACTTGGAAAAAATATGGGTTAGAAATGTGAAATTTACGCAAGCGCAAAATTTAAGAGAAAATTTTTATAAAATGTTTTACAGATGGCATTTAGATCCTAAAAAGTTAGCCTGTATGTATCCAAATTTGCAACCCAAGTGTTGGAGATGTGATTGTGATGATGCAACTTATTATCATATATAGTGGACTTGTAAAAAAGTTAAAGCATTTTGGATAAAAATATGGTGGATTATCCAAAATATTCTTAAAAAGAAGATAAGGTTTACTCCATAGTTGTTTTTGTTGGGTATAATTACAGATTGTATGGTTATAGAGACTAAATTGATTTTAAATTTAATAACTGCAGCTAGACTTTTGGTGGTGCAATATTGGAAGAAGGAAGATTTGCCTACTATTGAAGAATGGACACTAAAAGTAGTGAACTTAGCAGAAACGGCAAAGATTTCAGCATATTTGAAAGACTATTCACAAGAAAGATATATATCGGAATGGAGAAGATGGATTGATTATATTCAAAATAAATATCGGACTAAAAAGTATCAAATAGCTTATG
The DNA here is from genome assembly GCA_030761175.1 of Masticophis lateralis. NCBI lineage: Eukaryota > Metazoa > Chordata > Lepidosauria > Squamata > Colubridae > Masticophis > Masticophis lateralis. The sequence continues at coordinate 118,210,027 of JAUDYJ010000003.1, read as the reverse complement.
AATGAATAGAAAAGCTAAGAGTATTCATATTTAGTTAGATAAAAGGGGAGTTAAAGTATGAAGGGGGGGATAGGAGTCCATAGATAGTTAGCTTAGTTTAGTATATGATTGTTAATTGTTATACCCTTTATTTTGTTCTGGGAAGTTCGGGTGGGTTGGTGGGGAGGGTAAGGAAGGGAGGAGGGAGGGGAAAATATTTGGAAATTTTTTTGTAAAACTCTTTAATTAAAAAAAAAGTTCTTCCTACGCCCAACTCCCCAAGTCGTTGCAGTAAGATACCATGGTCGATGGTATTGAAAGCTGCTGAGAGGTCAAGTAGGATCAGGATGGAGGAACAACCTCCATCCCGGGCCCACCAGAGATCATTCACCAGAGCGACCAATGCCATTTCCTTGCTGTGCCCATGCTGGAACCCCGATTGGTACGGGTCTAGGAAATCCATTTCCTCCAGGAACTGTGAGAGCTGTTGCACCATCATGGACTCAACAATAGCTACAAATTGAAGGTTGGAGACTGGCCGATAGTTATTAAGTGAGTCTGAATCCAGGGCAGGCTTCTTGAGGAGGGGTCGAACACCGCCTCCTTAAGGGAGGCAGGGATGACCCCCTCCCTCAAAGAAGCGGTAGGGGTTGGTGGATTGAAAGTCCAGTCTAAAGAGGGAATGATCAGTCCATGACAGGGGGGCAATAGACAGTTCCCCCCTATCCCGGCCATTTATCCACTGCCCAGAGAGAAAAACAAGGTCAGGTGTGTGTCCTCCCCTATGAGTTGGGCCCTGAACAACCTGAGTCAGGTCCATGGCCGCCATGGAGGCCATGAACTCCTGAGCCATCTCAGATGTCTTGCTGATCGATGGCAGATTTAAATCTCCCACAACCAGGAGGCTGGGGAGTTCCACTGCCACTTCAGCCAAGATATGGAGCAGTATCGGCAGGGCAGTGGCCACACAGCTGTGAGATAGATATGTGACCAACAAACACGACTGAACTCCAGGGTCCCACTTCAATAGGAGAGATTCACACCCACCTATCTGAGGGACAGTGACCTCCCTAGGACTAAGACTTTCTCTAATAACCATTGCCACCCCCCGCCACCCCTTCCCTGGTGTTGCGGCTGGTGCAGTACATGAAAGCCTGGGGAGCATAAATTAGAGAGAGGCATTCTCCCCTCTTGCCCCAACCAGGTCTCTGTAATATAAGCCAGGTCTGCGCCCTCCTCATCAATAAAATCTTGTGCAAGAGGGGCCTTATTCGCTATGGACCTGGCATTCACATACACCAGCTGGAGTCCAGGGTTCCCTACTTTCGCACCCTCAGGGAGGCAGGATGAGCAGTGAGAACAGGAATGCGCCACCACCTGGATTTAGCGGGTGTAGCGTCCCCTCCCCCTGCTCCCATCTCCTCTGCCCCTCCCAACCATCACAGGTATAGAATGTCCATTTATTTATTTATCAGAAGTACACATCACTGTAATCAGAAAAGGTATTCATCAGTTCATAAAAATAAAATGCTTTCATAGAACATCTTCAATCCAGTCATTATTACAAATAAAACACAGAATGAAAAATATGGAATGAAAAAATACATTCCACACACAGAATGTAAAATATGGAATATAAAAGATGAACCTATAGTTGTCCTCATTTTGTGACCACAATTGGGTTCAGTTCTATTCTAATTCTATTGCTAAGAGATATGGCTGTTAAGTGAGAAATCATATGACCATGACTATTCCTTTTCCCGCCTTTTGTAATGCTTCCTGCTCCCTTTGCAGTGCTGGGATAGGCAGGTCAAAAGGGATAAGAATAATCAGTTTCACACCTATGACTTTTATTTGTCTCATAACCAATCCCCCACTTCTGGAATGCTCACCTTCTGGAATGCGCACAGGGATAATTAATAATAAAATAATAGTTTGTATTTATATTCATCAGAAGAAGTGATTTCAAGAGAGTAAGCAGGCACATAATTTCTGTGTGCTAGTGGGAGTGGCAGCTAGGAGATGGATAAAAGAAAAGCTGTGTTTGGCTCTTGTATCTACTTCATATTGTCTTGGGAAGTTTGTTTTGATAATGAACATTGAAAAACAAAAGCAGAGAAAGAGAATAAAAGAGATAATTTTGAATTATTTTATGTCAGGCTAATTGAGATAGGAACTTTATGGTAAATAGTTGGTTCAGCTCTCAGACTGAAGAGGCCATCAGATAAAGTTTCTGAATCAATTAGTAAATGCATTGCTTGCCACTGCTTAATCACTTAGTGAACATTAATAATGTAATGTCTCAACACAGAAGATACACTGGAAACAATTAATTAGAAACCTGATCTTTTCTCCCTGCTAGATAAAAAAGACTTATCATGTAAAGGCTAGAACTAATCTTAAAAATTAATCCTAAAGGCTTCCACCAATGTGTTTGCCTGCATTGTTGATATCACACCTTGTATCACAGCTTTCATCCTAATCTCTCTCTCTTTTTGTCACCAAGTATTCCCCTGATAAAGTATTTGTCACCAAGTATTCCCCTGATAAATTCCAAAATATGAAACAATATAAAGCAAGTGTACAATAAATGGGCCACATTCATTTTTATGTTATCTACCATTTAGCAAGTAGAACCAGATTGGAAGAATAAATCAAATATTAATATCTTATAACATTTCAATTGTCTTCATACTGAGTGCACGCTGGCTTTTATTTCAGACATAACACACCTAACTTGATTTATCCTGTGAAAAATCTGAATTGCCCTGAAATAGAGATCTATTGCATTTTTTTTTTATACTAGACAAATTGTATGTGTCCTTGATAGTAATCATATTGGGGCTGTTAGCTAATAGACAATGAATTAGTCAATTGTTGAGTAGTTCCTGACAGTGACAGGTAAGGGATAATAGGCATCCATTTGTTGACTTACTTTAAGATCACTTTGTAAATTTCTGTGCTTCTTCTCCAAGACAGACCACCTACAGTTTTTTTTTCTTCCATTCAATTGTGTCTGATTCTCAGAGACAACTTGGACAGGGCTCTATAATTTTGTTGGAAAGATTTTTCAAAATTAGTTAGCCATTACCACCTTCCTAGAACTGTGATTGGTTCCAGGTCACCCAGCTGACTTTGTGCCTAAGGTGGGACTAGAACTTATAGTCTCCCCATTTCAAGCCTGATGCCTTAACCACTACACTACACTACACTACACTGACTTTCATTTACATTTTCCAGAGGAAATATCCTCACTGTGATGGCACTAAACCACTGTTGAGGAAAGCTGGATCAAGTGATTCTACAGCAAAGAACAACATCTCCTGTGGCACTTTCTACACTAGTGGCCAAAATTGTGGAAATCTTTTGGGAAAAGTGTATTTTTGAGGTTTGATGGCTAATAACACTACTTTATTTTGGAGTAATACCATAAAATTATATATCAATGGAAAGATAATATAATCAAGAATGTAATACAGTAACTTTTATGAAGGATTTGCTATTGGAATAGCAGTTATAAAGAAGAAAAGTGAAACACGTAGAAAAAATGAGATATACCAAAATTATCACCATAGAAAAAATGAGATATACCAAAATTATCACCATGTCAGTTAATATTTAGCTGGGTAACCTTTAGCATGAATTACAGCCTTACAACATCTTCCCATGGAGTGAACCGAGTGAACCAAGTCTTTTAGTTCTGCAGCTGTTATAATGTGAAACCAAGATTGAATGATTGCTTCTATTAACTAGGGTTTATTGCTGGGTTGCTTCTGACTAACAAGTCAGAAGCAACCCAGCCATAGATTTTCAATTGGTTTAAGGTCTGGGCTACTACCAGGCCATTCCAGCAATGGAATATGATTGTCTTGAAATCATTTTTTGCACACAACAGCAACAGGACATGGAGCTGAATCCTGTTGAAATATAAATGCTTCATTGTCTTGGAAAAGATCATGTACAGAAGGCTTCAGTTTGGGCTCAAGTATTTCATTAATGTATTTTTGGCCATTTATATTCCTATTAATCACACAAATTCTGCCCACACCTCTTGATGTCATACAACCCCAGATCATAACACTGACTGTTTCATGGTACATGTAATGATGCAAATCTTCTCTGATTCTTCTCCTTATGTATTTTATGCCAACACAACCAAACAGGTTGTAGAGGGTTGAGATCTTGGTCTCAACCCTCCAAATAACACTGTTCCATTGTTCCTCTATCCAGGTAACATGGGTTTTAGCTTAGTATTTTCAACTTTTAGTTTAGTATTTTCAACTTTTCTTTGAAAGATAAAAGTGGCTTTTTTCATGAAATTCTAGATTTTAGGCCAAATTCCTGCAGTCTGCGCCGAATAGTCCTTGCACTCAATTTCACATTGTATTGCGCCATTTCATCTTGTATATACCCAGATGATTTTCTTCTGTCACATAGGCACAGACTCTTAATTCTTCTATCATCATTTGCTGTTGTTCACCTTTTCCTGCCTTTACCAGTGTGGTTTGGTAGTGACTGAGTCTCCTTATATCACTTCAAAAACTTAGAAATGCCACCTTTGGTTAAGTTTCCACCAGTTTTTCTTCTAATTTCTTTTTAACTGTAGACTTGTTTACTTAATAATATTATTTTATATCACTTTCTGGGGACCAGTCAACTCTGCACCATTCCTTTAATTTTATTATGTTTTACAAGCTCAATGAAAGAACACAAAAAACCCCAATCAACATGATAGCGATCACATAACACACTGACAAATATCCTCCTCTCAGCTTCAGTACATGACATCAATAACTGATGACATCTGATTGGCTCTCTAAACACTCATGCTCATTGGCTACAATCAGATGAAGGAAAGCTATCTGATATCAATCTAAGCAAGTTGTGCTTCCTTTTTCTGGTTATTTGGCTATAACTTTTCATAGAATGCAGATAATTGAACATATTTTGTTGCATTACGTTCTTGATTAAATTATCTTTCCATTGATATATAATTTTATGGTACTACTAAAAAGAAAAGTGGTGTTATTAGCCATCAAACCTCAAAAATATGCTTTTCTCACAATATGCGTTTCCACAATTTTGGCCACAACTGTATGTCACAAAGAGAAGATATATCAGGAGTACCAGCAACCTGCAGTGTTCCAGGTGCCTGCAGAAGGATTCCTATTCAGATTTCTATGTCTACATGGCCATTTCTATTTTGAGTGCTTGAATAATAAAAATATCATCTGATAACTAAAGGCAGGTGGTCATGGTGTTTTTTCTGTGACTCAGAGGAACCATAACCTTCTGGAATATATTTCACAAAACAGCTATTCATATCCATAACTTTTATACTCCAGTTGCATCCAACTTTCTTCTATAGATCTATTTCTCTCCTCTATTGTCAAGTACATGCTGCTGCTGGAGTTAGAAGAGTACCAAGCAGGGAAAGGAGACGCCTGTCTTTCTTCTTCTCCCAAGGTATAGATCAGTGATGGCTAACCTTTTTGCCATCGCATGCCGAAAGCAAGGGGAGCGCAGGGGGCCATGCATGCATGTGCTCACACCCATAATTCAGTGACTCCATCCCCCCAAACTCCCCCTCTTTTGGTACATGATGGCACAGTGGGCCTGATAGGCCAGTTTTTTTTGCCCTCCCCAGGCTCCAGAGCCTTTCTGGGAGCCTGGGAGGGCAAAAACAGCCTTCCCCACCCCCCTGGAGGCCCTCCAGAGGCCAGAAACAGCCTGTTTCCCAACTTCTGGTGGGCCCAGAAGGCCTGAAAATCAGCTGGCCATTGCATGCATGCGTGCCAGACCTGAGCTGGGGCAATGCTCGCATGCCCACCGATATGGCTCCACATGCCACCTGTGGCACGCGTGCCATAGTTCGCCATCACGGATATAGACAGATCCTTTTATTTCCCTGCTTCTACTTCATTGCATCTCCATACTCTCCCACATTCAGAAGAACAGTGCTGTTATTCCCAACAACAGCAGCCCAACTAATTATTACTTCTGGAACAATGCATGTTTGGCCCATGAGATATTCAGTAGTGATCTCGAACTCACCCAATTTCAGAAGGAGCAACTAGTCACCAATCAGATGTGACAGCAACAACTCTGCCAACTTTGTTTCTGAAGCACAGTAAGCAGAACATTCTGAGGACAATGAATCTCAAATCATGCACATGGAGAAGAAAGTCCAGTTGCTTTTTTTTTTTTTTTTTTTTGGAGAGGGGGGAACACATCTTTGGGACAACCATGACCTGGATGATGTTGCCTAACATTGCTAAATCTATGCTGACTATTCAGATATTAGCTAAAACTCTCTACTCTCACAATGATTACCCTGGAATGAATCAATTGAATGCCTATGGGCTGGGTAAGGTATAAAGTGAATCCTATAACTCTAAGATGAACCAGTTTTTACTGTGACTGGAAACAGTATATTTATCACATTTGCTAGTTCAATTTCATGTGCATGCTCAGATGAAGGTGCTGCCAGGTTTGAGGAGAAAAATAAATTGTAGAGATTCTCTCCACCTTGGACTATCTCGTGATTGTGACTTTTCCCATATTGGATGCAGAGCTACGCCTTTTGCATATACCATCAATTTCTCATCTCCCCATATTTATTTCACAGCTTTTATCAGCAATACATTTTGGGCTTTAGCTGTTAAGGAGCTGGCTGGACAGTGCTGACAGCTCCCTGTCAGCAATTTAGAAAATTCACTAATTTTCTCTCAATACTTTCACTAAATCCTGCTTCACTGTGATGAAAGTTCAGCGAATCAAAATGCTAACAGAGCAATGATTTATTGGAACTGATACATTGGTTCACTCTTCCCCACTTACAGATTTTTGAACATGATTTTTGAGCCAAGAAATATCGGTGAGTTATATGTTAGTGCAAAGTGTGAATCACGAGTATTGTTCATCCACAGTGGATTTTGTTGGGTTACACAATTTCATTAGAAAAAAACAAATGGTTTAATCTAAAATATTTAGATCTGAGAACTACAGAGTTCTGTGCAATTTAGTTTATCTTCGAGGCAACATGGCGGCAAACAAATAAATAATTAAATAAATTGTGATGACAATGTTTTACTATTCTGACATAGTCCTGCAAAAGGGTAGGTGAGGTCTTGGAATTAAATGTGTGCTTCAGAATATCTTTGTTTTCCTAAGTGGCAAACCACAATAACCCTTTGTATTTCTTCTCTCAAGAATCACTTACTGACAAAGACCTCCAATATGTCCTACATAGTTCCCTTTATCTGAACTCTTTCAAAATGTAATTCTGCTTTTCCTTCATTAACACGAGTCCTTTAAACAGCTGCTTTATACTCTACCTCTCCTTACTTCTTGTTCATAAATTTGATGCCAGCCAGTTTTATGTGACTGGAAAGTCTCATAACTGGTAGGTTACTGCAATTGACTTTTCTTTCTTGATTAGGATTCATAGGGCAGGGAACAAGTGGATTGAAAATATGATATGGCATGACAACCTCTCTCCTCTGGGAGCTGCTATCAGATTTCCTACTGAATAAATCTGAAACCTGACAGCCATGCAGGGGGGTAAGAAAGCCATTAGTTCAGCAATCAAAATCCTAAGCCAAATTCAAGAAGCCAAGACTTTGGCAAGTTTATCCTCTCAGTGGCTGTTTTCAAGAAGTTTTGATAATGAGCCTGAAAGAACATGTGGTCAGATCCATGAACCAGGCTTGCACATTTCTTGGCTCTCAAATTTCTTGGACACAATTCAAGGCACTTTAAAAGCACTTTAAAATTCTACCAATTTCACCTGAAATGAAGACATCTTTAGGGCAACTTGGCTGCATTCAAAATGACATCAATCTACTCAAAGCAAAGGAGTTTTGTTTTAGTTTTAAAGTTCTCTCGCTCTCTCCCTCCTCCTTCTCTTCCTCCCTTCTTCCTTTCTCCTTCAGTTTTAGGGGATTTAAGGGAAGGACATAAATTTAAGATCCCTACTTTTCATAACATTCTGGATCATTGTGGGCTTTCCCCCCATTATAATTTGAAATTCTGAGAAACAGAAATATTCAGGGAAAAGAAAATATTGAAATGTTGTAACTGGGGCTACATTTTAGTTGGTTAATTTACAGCCTTGAGCAAAAACTATTGACTATTTGGATATTTCAAATGATTAAACATAACTGAAAACAATCTTCTATGTGAGATCTAAGGCCTTTTCAACAAAAACTGTATTTGTAAATCTAAACCTATACCTGTATCTATTTGCATCTGTCATTCAAATTATACCAATGATCAAACTAATGCTATGCCCATTAAGTAGCATGCAACTAACTTTGCCTTTAATTACTATACAGGAAGTGTGGAGGGATCTAATTAGGATTATGATCCCTTTGGGTTACTTGATTCATCCAATTGAAATATTAGGAATGGCTACAAATTTTCAAGGATATTTTTCACTTCTTTTTCTCAAGTAAAAATAAATTGGAACAAATTTTCAGTACAAAAAGTAGAATTGGAGAAAAACATGCTTCACAAATTTACCAGATGTGTCCTTTAAGGTATCTATTGGTTGATTGATACTGATCTGAAAGTAATGCCAGTATCAGTCATGTTGTCTTATAAAGTAGTGGTAGTCAATATTTTTGGTCTGAGGTTATATTTGGAACTTAATGAGTGAGCTTGCATATGCTAATAAAATGGTTCCCATTCTGTCCCTGCAGAAATTACTCTTTTACCAGATGATGATCTAATTCCCCATTATTTGTTTCATTTTCATCCTGCCTTATTCTCTATCAACCCAGTAGAATCCTCCCGGGGGCTGAAAAAGAAGCTACAAGGTAGTGTAGAACATTTTTTAACTTTTTTCTTTTCTTTTAAATTAAAAACGTCTATACATTTAAGCGTGACATGAAATCTGGTGGATGTAAAGTTACTTCTGAAAGCACACTGGTGCTAGTTAACTTCATTTTTCTTACTGCAATACAATAATATACTAATGTGTAGGTTCCTGCATCCAGGGGTAGGATTCAGCGGGTTCGGATCAGTTCGGTCAAACTGGATGTTAATTTTAATGTGGTTTGCCGAACCAGTTGTTCCAAGGACTGGATTACCCCGCCTACCCTGACCCTCCTCTCCCAGGAGTCTCCACATGGCCCGTTTTGGATGCCAGGTAAGTGCAGGGCAGGCGGAGGCTCTGTGAGGGCAAAAAATGGGCCTACCAGAAGTCCAGAAATGGGCTTGTTTTCAGCCTCCAGAGGGCCTCCGGTGCCCAGGGGAGGCCATTTTCGGCCTCCCAGAGGCTTGAGGAAAGCCTGAGGAGCCTGGGGAGGGTGAAAACACCCCCCTGCAATGGTGCAGAAGGTCGAGTAGGCCATGTCCCTATGGCCACACCCACCCAGCAACCGGGTAGCGAACCAGTTGCTGAATTTTTTCAATCCTACCCCTGCCCGCATCCCCAGATCTTCTTTCAATCTTCTGGAAGTTTTGTTTGGAGAATGGAGTAAAAAGAACTAATTTCACATAATTCATTGAAAGCAAATATGTCACTTAATAATGTACTGACCAACTTGGCTTAAAATGCATATCTATATTCTTTCTGCACTTTAGAGCAAATGAATTCTGCTCACTTTTTTGAGCCGAGCTCTCAGTGTAAAGTTTGTGAGCACCCATGTGTTTTTTGCTTTCCCTAATTAAATCACCTTTGTCAACAAAAATCAGTAAATGAGCCTGGAATTAATATAGAATGGTTGGCTTATATTCTTTCCACCATGATACTTGGGAAGCAGCCTAGGAGAGCCCCTGCCTTCTTTCAGTTGAGGATGATATATGAGCTCTAGAAATAAAAGTTGTCAGTAAGCAAGAAAGCATGAGTGGATAAATCAGGACAGAATTATATACACACAGCATTGTCATCGAAGCTGCTGCTTTGGCTGCTGCTTAATACAAAAAAGCCAGTCTCTTTTGGCTTCAGAGAACAGCAGGCAGGTTGGCAATGTTTGATTTCCACTATTAGGAACACCTCACCCATCAAGCTCTGGCGCTCTGTTATTCTTCGGGGCTGCAATTGCTAACCTGATAGGAAAATGGGGTCACCAATTTGGATGGCTTAGAAAGGAGATTAAATGAACTCTTGGAGGACACAGCTTCTTGGATGAAAAGCAAAATGTTTTCAAGGAAAAGCTAAGAAAGTCCAGTTGCTTCTTAAAAAAGCACCTTTGGGACAATCATGATCTGGATAACGGAGAATATGCATAGACAAACCCACTGGCTGCTGATTATGATGACTTGCTACAGTCTAGCACCTGTGGCATCAGAAGTCCAAAGCTTCGGGTAGTTTTTTAGTGGTAGGAGGTGCCTATATCCTGCTTTTGGGATTCTTGTGTTGGCTGAGAGACAGAATTCTGAAGTAGTCAGATCTCTGCCTTTTAAAGCAACAGGGTGTTCTTGTTTTAAATGATTTTTTATTGCATTGTATTTTTGTTTTGTTTACTGCCCCAGAGTTTCTTTTGGTGGTAGGTGGTTACATAAGATGTAGAATGAATGGATGGATGGATCAATAAATAAATAAATAATATTCAGCTCAAGGCATGTTTGTCCTTTCTAGTTCTCAAAAACATTTTGGAAGCTGTAGAACACAGCTTCCAAGATCTGTAAATGGACATTGCACACCACCCACAGACTACCATATGACGACAAATTATGCATTGTAAAGTTCGCTTGGAGACACTTTCAATGTAGTCTATCGAACCCCCTACATGGATAGCTCCTGTGACTATGTAGGATAGATGGGGAGGAAGCTAATCACCAGAGGGCAAGAATACAAGTGAGTGGTCAGACGAGGAGACCCAAACTCATTGGTAGCCTCACACTGCAATGAACAAGGACACACATTCAATTTTGCAGCTACCAAAAGAGCCACGGTGGTGCAGTGGTTAGAATGTAATACTGCAGGCTACTTCTGCTGACTGCTGGCTGACTGCAGTTTGGCAATTCAAATGACTGCAGTTTCGCAGTTCAAATCTCACCAGGCTCATAGTTGACTCAGCCTTCCAGCCTTCCGAGGTCAGTAAGAGGAAGAGCCAGATTGTTGGGGGCAATATGCTGACTCTTTAAAGCCCACTTAGAGAGGGCTGTAAAACACTATGAAGTGGTATATAAGTCTAAATACTATTGCTATTCTACCAAGATTGTTGGACAAGCAGGCACAAAAACAGCCAGAGAAGTAATTGAAGCCTGGGAAGCAGGCTCCTCATCAGTCAACAAGATGTTGATTCAAGTACTTAGAAGGTGAGGCTGGGCACAAGCAAATGACAGCTAATGGCTTAAATGCCAGCCATGAACCCACCCCAATCAACATATAAAAAGCCACTTATAACAGACACTATAAATGCCACACAGAAAATCGCGCACACTCAGTTAGAGAGACGTTCCCTGTAGATAGGCTACAAATGCTCGGAAGTCAAAACCTTTGGTCCTGGTAACCGAGCCAGATTGAATCCTGTAACATTATCCTGGGACATGTATATTTGCCTTCTTTCTAGTTCTCTTCTAGAACTGTTCCTTTACTCCATGCCTCTTCTTCTTCCATCTTTAAAACTAGCTGCTCCCATGACTGACAAAATCACCTCTTTTTACAGGCTGTCATTAATCCTGAACATTAAATTACAATATTTAAAAAAAAGAGAGAAAAGGAAAATGTGCAGATTTAGCAAGGCTATGGCTCATCACTTGCATTTCTAATAATCAACTCCCATTTTACATTTGTAAAGTCACTGTGATGAGAATTGTCTGTGTCCGTCTGGTTCTCAGCCTTCCAAACATGTTCATCAGTCATGCATCACTTGACTATTCAGCACTGCGCCATTAAGTATCACTTCACAATTCCCTTCAAACACTTCCACCTCCCACCCAGATGTACATATAATGGGAGAATGGAAAACAAAATTGATCATGAAATGTTTCATATATTTTTCCCATCTAACTCTTCGTAACAGTAGACCTTAGCTATACCCAAATCCCTGCTCCAGATAATTTAAAGACCACACTTGAACAAACTCCAAAGAAAAAAAAGTTTAATCATGTGAATGAGAGTGGAATAAATTTCAGTCAGATAGATTTTAATGCATGCAGAGTATATGTAAACTTTTAAAATAGAAGTGAATATTTGATTTCTACCTTTGAAATGGAAAAGAACATAAGAATTTTGCTTGAGGGAATTAAATGCCCAGTGTTATCAAGTATCTGTTTCAAAACAACAGCCTAGATTTACAAGCAGAATATTGCAGAACAATGGGCAAATTACAAGCAGTACAACCATCTGGAGACATGAAGATGGGAATTGCTGATACAGAAGTTTCATTGACTTAACATTGTTGACAGTTTCCCTATTAACTTGTCCAATCTCCTTTCAAAGGTATCTAAATAGCCATCTCCATATGTTATGATTTCCAATTCCATAAGTAAATTATGTGCTGTACAAAACAATACTCCCCCTTCTCTTTTCCTAAATTGAATCTACTACCAATCCATTCAATTAGAAACCCGTGACTTTTAGAGTAATAAGGGGAGAAAAAAAATGTTGCCTTATTGAAGGTCCCATATTGCGAAGGTTGAGCTACAAGAAATTGAGATCCAAGTTATTTGCATGTTTGGAAAAAGTGATGTATGACACATACATATACAGGGCATATGATAAAGACTTTTACTTATAGTATTGAATAAGTGTACTTTAAATAGGCAGGATAGGAAAGTACCATGTCCCACTGATATAAAGATTTGTACTTTGTTTTTGAGACACTCTGTCCAAGACCAATAGCTGTTATGTGTATGTATGTATGTATATGTATGTACCAGTGATGAGTTTCAAATTTTTTTAATACCGATTCTGTGGGTGTGGCTTGGTGGGCATGTAAAACCTTCATTCCCATCCCATTCCAGCGGTAGGATACTGCAAAACCTCCATTTCCTTCTGATCAGCTGGGACTTGGGAGGCAGGGAATAGATGGGGGCAGGGCCAGTCAGAATTTTTACTACCGGTTCTCTGAACTACTCAAAATTTCCACTACCGGTTTTCCAGAACTGGTTAGAACCTGCTGAAATCCACCTCTGGTATGTACGTGTATACATACTGTATGCTTCTTTGTGTGTATATATAAGCTGCTCTTAATAAACAATTTTGTAACTGACACTGAATTACATGTATAATCATATGATAATGTCATGTGATCACGTCATGTGATCGCATGGGGTGCTGGATAAAAACAGAAGCCCCCTCAGGAAAGAGTATGTGTGCATGTATGTATGGTACGTATGCATGTATGTATGCGCATATATGCATGTGTATGTATGTACACATACATACCAGTAGTGGGTTCCACTTACCTTCGCTACTGGTTCAGAACTGTGAGCATGCATGCATGCTTGCTTCGCTCGCGTGCAGCGCTTCTGCACATGCACAGAGGATCCGTGATGATGTCTGGCGGCTGGGCAGAGCCTCCCACTGCCGCCACTACTGCTTCGCCTGAACTGGGGCAAACCAGTAGAAACCCACCACTGATACACACATATACACCGGCAGCCCAGTATTTCTCAAGCTTGGCTACCTGAAGATGTCTGGAAATCAGTATGCTACAGATGAATTTATCCTTTTACTTACTCAGCTGTCAAATAGCCCTGTTACGATTCACATACTGTTCTTTCTTATTTGCATAAAGAGGAGGCAAGCTGTGTTTATAAAGACATAACGATACATTTTAGGAACAATGGAAATAATGCTTCTGGTGGTTACTTCTTTTACATCAGGAGTGTGGTTTGAGCAGATGAGAGATGTTGAAATAGAAAAATACATTTAATAGCAAGCTATCCTTCTTCTATAACTTATTCTTTTTTGGTGATAGAGGTTTGACATAGAACGTTATGCCCAGAATTTACTTCTCGCAAAATATAATTAATGGAAGTATATATGAGATCTTTATGGGCCATTAAACCAAGTGACTCTGCACTTTAAAGTAATAGCTATACAGTAACAATATATAAGTGGCTTACCATTGCCTTTTTCCAGAATCATTTTCTTCTTCTTGACTTTCTAATCTATCTTATAGCACCAGGTTTTCTAGTTGACTTCCATCCAAGTACTAATTGCTTAGCTTTATAAGCTCAGCCATAGTCAGCTATGCGTCTTAGATGAACAACACTGTAGTACAACAGTGCAGTTCATGTCAATTTGATGTGGCAAATGAAATCAATAGGTTGAACTGAACTACCAATTGGAATTGATTTTGATCATATAAACATTCCTGCATGTGCAAAAACTGTGTTGCTTGATTTACTTTAGATTTTCCAGTGGAACTGATATAATACATAAGTCGATGAATAAATTAAGTGAACTAGATCAAGCAGGGATGGCTTTAGGCTAAGGCTGAAATGGCTACTGGGCTAGGGTGCCAAAACTTAGGTGGCACCAATGGGACATCTTTCTCTGAATCATTCTGAAGATAGCAATAGCACTTAGACTTATATATATATCGCTTCACTGTGCTTTACAGCCCTCTCTAAGCAGTTTACACAGTCAGCATATTGCTCCCAACAATCTGGGTCCTCATTTTACCAACTTCAGAAGGCTGAGGTAACCTTGAGCCAGTGAGAATCAAACTGCCAAATTGCAGGCAGCCAGCAGTTAGCAGACATAGCCTGCAGAACTGCATTCTAACCACGGTGCCACGATGGCTGCCAATTTACTCATTGATGGGAGTCGACATCATCAGTCAATATGGTCTAGAGGTACCATATACCTTTAAGCCAGCACTGTGAGAAGATAGGGCCCTTTACATTACTGGAGAAGTTTATATAGAAAATCTGAAGGGACCTCTGTCAAGGACACTGTACTAGGCGGATAAGATTAAATGATTTGGAAGTTGTAATATTGTAGGTTTATGTGATTATATAAGATGATGTCATTGCATTCTCACTCTATCATATTTTGTCTGCACTTAAGAGTAGAAGCTTAGAAACCACCAAGTACTTGCAGGAATATAGAGCAGCCCTGAACTGAGGTTTATGATAATATTATTTCCTTTCTCACCATCATCTGAATTGTGATTTATTTAGATAATTCAATTTTCTGAGTTTGGGCCCAGATTGACCCTACAAAAAACCTACTCTGCTGTTCAGTTTGCCATGCACCAGCAAGGTTCCCGGTTTGTTGGTTTTGGGTATAGTAGTAATTTTAAATACATTTTTCTGCAAACTAGTTTCTCATCTTTATTGATCACAAGATCTGGCAGGCATCCTCTGGGCTTGGACAAAGTATTTCCAATATTCTATTATTTTGCACTTTCTCTTATTTTTCTGCCAAAACAAGGATTTTTTATTTTAATAGCATGCGACAAAGTGGACCCTTGCAGTATAGGCTATTAGAATCAAGGCATGGGAAGCCTAGATCTATATGTCAGACATAACCAGTTTTGAAAAAGAGAGTGAGGGATGTGAGCAAAATCAAACAGCACTGAAAAAATAAAACACTCCTGCCTATCTTTTTCCTAAAGTTTTTCTAACTATATATTGGTTCCAGTTCTCCAGGGCTTCTGAACAGATGGCATAAACCAGAGTCCTAGTTAGGAAGTCTAGTCTTAACATCTTTGTTGCTGTCTGGATTTTCTGCCAATAGTTACTGGAAAAATAGTAGTTTTCTGAATCCCACCACTTTGCCTTTCATTGGGAATGGATTTATAAATCTATAGACTTAACCTGAGTCACCATCTAACCCATAGAACTCTACATTTGCAGTTCAGTGGAAGTTTAGAGCATGTGCAAAGGGTGGATCAGAGAGACTATGCTACAGTTTATAATGATGGAAGTAAACTAATAAGGTTTTTTGTTTGTTTGTTTTTAGCTCCAGTCAATTCCCAAGTAAGTTATAAACTCTGGTTCTCTTTGTTGCATCTACCAGCTGTTCTAAACTTTAATTTCTAACTTGCATTTTTCTTAATCTGATACCTAGGTTCTACTTCATAGTAGTGTTCATAGTAATAGTATCATATGGATACCAAGAATGCATGAATCAGACAGAATACATCTATTTTGCAACAGCAGAATTACATTGCATTCCCAAGGGATTTCCCTTTATTTCTTGTAAATGTTTCAAAAATCCAAACCTATTTTTATTCAGCGCTTTCAGTATATGAATGTTTGTATGCCATGCCCCCTCATATCCATACTTCTTATGAACTCCCTGAAAAATAATTTGCTTAAAGGCAGATTTCCCTAATGTCAATCTTGTTACATGGATTTCTCCGATACTGTCTAGTCTGATATATATTACAGATATAAATATCTAGTCTGATTAATATTACACATTCATCTACATGGAAAATAATGATAGAATTCTTTTACATCCTTTAGGGAAGGCATCCATTTACTTTTGAGAGTTTTATATTCTAGAGGCCTAGGGGGATACGTTAAACCTGAACAATTCTAACTTTAGCTACTCAGAGGAATAACATTTTAATAAGGCATTCTTCAAGGGTAAAAAATTGGGATAGAAATTATGCAGAGACATTTTTCAAGACAGCTATGTCAATCTTTTACATGTAGTTCATGAAAAAATATGACAGAATTCCTTCAGACAAATGCTATGGGGAAAGGAGGGCCTAGCTTATAAAATAGTGGCACCAAATACTGCAATTGAGACTAGAAGAAAGAAGGATGGGAGGGATACAGAGGATATGTATACAGAATACATATAGGGTATGGCAGCATTCAGTAATGAACTGTTAAATATAACAAGGAATGTCAGATTATACGATCTAATACTTTCAGGATCCCTGTATAAATATATGGATCTGAGAAACAGATAAGAAGAACTAGAAGTTTGTAAGTGGACTGCAGGAAGGCTAATATGGTTCCAAAGGAATGACTAAAATCTAGTGGGATAAAAATTGTGAGTGGAATGCAGGGACTGAAGGAGGTAACTAATTTAAAAGTAAAAGGCCAGACAAAAGGAGAGAAGGAATACAAAGAAATGCATACAGAGATCCAGGAATTTGAGCCTAAAAATCCAGTGAAGAACATTTGAGTATTTTATAGAACTTACAAAATAATATGTGACTGTCAAGAAGTCATGTTTACAGGATTAGATTTTGAATCTAGAATAAAACACACTGTCTGCAATTGACCCCCTACCCCCCAAATCTAGATATATGTATCTGCAGAAAATTAATGTTTTGGAGACTCTACCAAAAATGCAAACATTGTACATCTGTATATAGCTGCCATGAGGGCTTCCTGCCAGTAATCTCCTCCAGTGGAACAGTCAGTTGGACCATCTGGCCATAGCAGAATGGCTCTGAATGAATCAGTTGGCAATTTCACTTTGTGGGATAAGTCCAAAGTCTTTTGCTCTGTATTGTTTGTATTTTATCTTAGACTTGTAGCAGGGCTAGCCTTAGTTCAAAAGCCAAACAATAGTTCCTGATAAACTGTCATAGGTGTCCTTGACAGAATAAATACCAAATTGCTAGAAGACAGAATACAGATTTTATCAGTGTTTTGTATGTGACAAATGGTTCAAAGCTTAAATGTATGTTCAGGTCATCATGGTGAGGTCAGGCTATACTCCTAAGGTTGCTAGGCAACTCCCCCCCCCCCAATTAGAATAGTTCTTATTCTCCTTTGTCAATGGTAAAATAAAGTTTCATTTAGGCTTGAATGTGCAAAACCTTCCCATAGCTGCTGTTAAATGCAGGTTCAATGAAGCTTAACTCAATAGTAGCCATAGAAATAGTAAAAAATAGAGCATCCTAATAAACAGGGTCATTTAATTTAATCAGCTACCATTTCTTTCCTCAAAAGAAAGCACTTCACTGAATAAGCTTAACAAGTGGCATTGTTGTTGAGATGTATTATAAATTACTAAACCATATGGAAAGTCTGGTTTATTTAATCCTGAACTAGATTACAGATTTTTTTTTTCAAAACAGATATTATAAGACTTCAGATAAGTGGAGAAAGTAACACAGCCAAGATCTCCAATTTTTTTCAATACATGTAGTCCTTGACACAGAACCATTTATTTAGTGACCATCCAATTATAATAGCACTGAAAAAGAGACTTCTGATAATTTTTCACATTGATGATTGTGTTGTGGTCTGGGGTCTTTTGTAATCTTCAGATAAGCAAAATTGTTAAAATAATTTTAATAGCTGGAGCAGTGAAGGTTTGGACAATGAGTAAGAACACACAGTTATAGCTACCATATTTTTCACTCCAAAAGACACACTTTCCCCCCCCAAAAATGTGGGTGGAAATGTCTGTATGTTGGTGCTGGTCCTTTGGTGAACAGGAGCTGGGCCATGGCAGTGGGGTCCTTTTACAGTGCTGAACTCCACCTTTTCTGTCTTTGTCGTTGCCCGCATCTTCTGACTCTTTTCTGCAGTGCAGGAGTCAATAGGCAGAGCTGGCACATGAAAGGTCATCTATTTGTGGTCCTCTCCTGGCACATGGAAGATGGGACAAATCACCAAAGAGTTGCATAGCAAGAAGCTCATATTTGCAATAGGAAACTTAAAAAGAATGAAGCACAAATACAATTCATTATGAACAAAAGCAACAAAAGAGGTTTTCATTTCTTTGGCAATTAGAAGAAAAAAGGGCAGCGAAGGAAAAAAACACAACCCTCTGTTAATGTAGGCTATAGTAAGAGAATTTTGAAAGTCTGACAGCATTTTTCTCTTCCGTCTTTCTTACAGTGTAACAAAGAGAGTTAAAGCAGAACCACTTAAAGTATATTTTTAATGCCTTCCTCCTTTCCTGTGTTTAATTCATGTGTTGTTAAGTGCCACATTTCTTTTCCAAGGTCATTTCTCTAGTCCTCTCTGCCTTTTGTGACCTTTACGAAAACACAGATGATAGCAATAGTGGCAGAGAATGGGAGAAGGGCAAACATTGTCCAAAGGAGACAAAAGGAGAAAGGGCAATTATAGAGCAATCAATTTAATGTCAATATTGGACAATGTTATAGAACCAGTTAATCAGCAGTGCCTTCAATAATATTCACTGCTTGGCAGGAGTCAACATAAAAACAAGTCATTCCAAACAAACCTGATCGCTCGCTTTCTCTTTCTTTTGTCTTTCTGTCCCCTCTCCCTTGATACTATGACTAGTTTAATTGATTGTGGGAAGGTGGTACAATACTTTGTCTTTGATAATTTCTCCAATAATAACCTAGTAGAGAAGCTGGCAAGCAATATGGATTGGACTATATCATAATTAGAAGGATATAAAAGTGTTTGAGCAATCTTACCAATGAGCATACATCCATGGCTCCTTATCAAGCTGGAAAAAGGTATTGAACAATGTATCTCAGGAGTCCATCCAGAGCCCTGTAATGTTTAACATATATTTATAATCAATTAGGATAAAGGGATAGAAAATACAGTCCTACTAGATTTTAAGTCATCAAAGAACTGGGAAGAATAACAAACACCTTAGATAATGGAGTAATGATTGAGAACAACCTTGAAAAACTGGAGCATTCTGCAAAACCTAGCAAAATTAATTTCAACAGGGACAAATGCAATTCCTTCATTTGGATAGGGAAAACGTTTTAAACATGAATGTAGATGGAGGAGACCATACTGGGCAGCAGATCCATGTGAAAAAGATTTCAGGGTCTTGTGGATCTCAAACTGATCATGAACCAACATGAACCAAAAGTGCATCACATGAATCAAAAGTGCATTGTAGCTGCATCAGCAGAATTATAATGACAATATCAAGAATAATCTTGTTCCGGCTTGGTGTCGCGGCGATCCAGTCAGGGAAATAGTGGAGCTCTGATGAGCCCTGCAAAAATCCCAACTATTGAGCTGCCGCCGACAGGTCTGTGGACCAATCCTGTCCTGTAGGGACAGGGGAAAGAGAGGGACACCTTGGATGGCTGAGAGGAATGGGCAAGTTCCTTGGGGCCGGAGGAAACCCTCTGAGCCAGTGGCGGGGATGCGGCAGCCATGGCGGCTGCCTCAAAGCCAGGGCAAACCGGAGAAGCATTGTGCAGAAGGAAGATTGGAGAAAAAAGAGCCAAGCATTTGGAAGCCAGATGAGTGTTATTAACCCAGGTGGGAACAGTGCTCAAAAAATGGACTTTTACAAGTGAGCCCTTAGCCTTAATTAGTGGCTACGGATTATTGGGGCAAAAAGACAAGATAATTTCCAGGAGGAAGAGACCCATTAAGGAGTTACTTTTATCATGGGCCAATTTGGAATGACTGTCTGTTGGAAAATTACAAAACTTTGGAAGGAGTGGAGGATACTATGCTGGAGAACAGCTAAAACAAAATGCTGTGAACCAGCCAAATAAGTAGAGTTAGGAGTGGAGGAAAGCATGCTGGTAATCAGTGACAATAGATTTAGGAGTGGAGGAGATTATGCTGGTAATCAGGGGAAGGAGTGGAGGACAAAATAAAATAGATTGGGAATTAGATAAAATTATGGATGGAAACTTGGAATGAATGATAATGTGAAATGATTCTGAAGTGATTTTATGTAAAATGAGAAGTGTATTTCATGACAAGATTAAGGAAATTAGATGTAAATCAATAGAGGTTAAAATATAGATTTGATGAAATGGATTTTAAGATTAAGGAATATATATGGAATTCTGATTGATAAAATGGAAAAATTTAGAATGATGTTTATTTGGAAATGAAAGATTATGTATAAAAAGGAGCTGTTTTTATTTGTGATTTAAGATTTATGGTGATACAATAGAATGCCAAATTTTTAGAATAAGATGTTAGATTATATGATAAAAAATTGGTGAATAGATGTTTTTTCTTTTTCTTTTGAAAGATGTAAATGGATGAAATTTGGAATCAAATTGGTTAAAGAAGTGTGGGCAATTGTATTTATCTAATACCGGACCAAACCTTAGCTCTTAAAAGATGTATTTTATGTTTAAGATGTTTAAAAACAAATATTTTTTTTAAAAAAAAGAATAATCTTTACTCCTTTTGCTTCCGTACTGGCCAAGCCCTACATGTAATTATGTACTCACATCTTATTATTTAATTTTAGGAAAGACATTGACAAACCACCTAAGATGACATAGGATCTGGAAGGGAAGAGGGAATCACATGAGGAACAGCCTTAAATGTTGGCTATTTTGCTTTATTTCTTTTTATACATTTATTAAATTACTATGTTTCCATAACTCCTACAAAAGTGACTCTTGTAAGGCAGATGAGTGGCATATATATAAAGATATATAAGAAAAAAAATCCTAATAATAATAATATATGTCTTCAAGCATGTAGAAATCAGAGCAGACTTCTTCTGTGTGGTTCCAGGAAACAAGCCAAGAAAGAATGGGTTTAAATCTTGAGGAAAACATTCTGATTGTACATGAAGAAGAATTTGCTTTCTTCAGTAGGGGAACAGAAGAGGGTAGATATTCTTTCACTGGAAGATTTTAAGCAGAGAATGGCCATCTGTCAAGACTCTTGTAATACTGAAATCCTGCTGTGGGAGTAAGTTGAACTATATGATCTCCAAAATACTTTCCAAGTCTTTAATTTCAGTAACACTATGTGTCTGCACATTCTTTTCAAAATCCACGTTCTAAAATATCAACTTTATAAAGTCTTATGTCCAAATGAGGAATGAAAACACCCCCGATGCCTACAAAACATTTAGTTCTGTTCTTCAGGGGACCTTGAGCCATGAACATCAGCCTTTAACCTTTCCTCCCCAGAAAATAATTGAAATTCTTCCAAAGGTGACATAATTTGAATTGCATTTTATATTACAGCGTGTGTTAAGGTCAGAAAACTCAATGGGAACTTTCATAGTTGAGAAATTGAACCCTAAAATGCTGGTTAAGCCAACGCATTGCAAGGCATAGCACTTGTGATAGTAACTTTATCAATGTCAGGCATAAGAAATCAGGGCCACATATTAAGTTTCAATTAAACTGATTTATTGCTCATGCCTATGGACAGGAATCTAATCAACTAAGGGTTAGCACTATTTTGGCACTAGATAAGGCTTAATGGAATTCAGGAAGGTTGGACTTAGTCCACTTGTGACTATGTAGAGACTTTAGCAGAGGTGGGTTTCAGCAGGTTCTGACCAGTTATGGAGAACCGGTAGCGGAAATTTTTAGTAGTTCGGAGAACCGGTAATAAAATGTTGATTGGCCCTGCCCCCATCTATTCAAGTCCCAGCTGATTGGAAGGAAATGGTGTTTTTCCAGTAACCTTCCCCTGGAGTGGGGTGGGAATGGAGATTTTACAGTATCCTTCCCCTGCCATGCTCACCAAGCCACACCCACAGAACTGGTAGTAAAAATATTTGAAACCCACCACTGGACTCTAGGCTGATTCCTTTTTTGACTCCACCCCAGTTTCTCCCACTTCTTGTTCTACAATTAAGTATGTTTACACCAACCAAGGTGTAAACATACTTAACCAAGGAGTTCATCAAATTGCTTTACTTTTCTAATCACAGTGGAATGGTTTGGTTAGTATGGATTACATGTGCTTATGAAATGTGTGCCATGGCATACGATGTTTGAAGGTATTTGCCCTCAAATAATATACATCAAGATAGATTTTTAAAAATCAGAGTAACCCATAATGTAGGACAAGGGAGGCAGGAAAAAGCATGTCAGTTCCTTAGGATTAGACCTTAATTTCCAATGTTCTATGCCCATGCCCATAGAAGTATGCATTAACCATGGATGAAAATTTCTGGATATAAATTGAAATGCACATATCAATATCTATATTTTTTCTTATTTTTTATAATGCAGCTATTTTATTAAAATACATTAGAATGCATAAATAAAAGGAAAATACATACATAAATGTGTACATTTATAAAATGTTATAGTTTATTATATTACCCATAAATGCTTCCAAAAAAATATACAAATGAGAAGAAATGTAGATAAAGTTGCAATCTTTATACATTCCCTGAAAAAAATATTTCAGATGGTGTTTTTTTTAATGTTTAAACATTTAGTTTTAAATTGCCCCTTCTTTATATAGATTTCTTTAAAAAATGTTCCTCTGCGAAGGCTTTATAGAAAGATGTACTATCATGTTCAACAACAGTCCCCTCACTAAGATCTGCAAATGTAAATGCATTTAAATTTAACCAACTACTTAATGCATAAATCAGTGAAGTATTTAACAGATTGACAGCCAAATGATTAAGATAAATATCTGTCAGCACTTTGTTCGTATTCATCCTTCTATCACAGAATGATAATACAACCAGGCCTATTTCTACCTAGGCATATACCATTCCTATATATTTAATCCTGCTACTAAGACTCAGAGAAGCACTGCAAGATTGATTGTAGATGGGTTCATGCTCCTGAAAGAAGTTAAACAACTCAAATAATAAGATTACATCCAGCTATCTATGTAGTTGCTGGAAGTCAAAGGTAACTGGATGGCACATATTCAATCAATCAATCAATCAATCAATCAATCAATCTGTTATTGAAAAGGACAAGACAAGTTGACATCTACCAGGGTCTTGGATAGATATTAGTGCTATAGGATAATTAGAACTACTCAAGAAAAAGTATTGATTCAACAACAGTCAGAGTCTATCATATTCTGACCTGGTATTAATTTCACCTTCTGTGACACACCTTTCTAAAATGACAACAGGGCTCTTTGCTTCCTTTTGATCTAAAGCAGCAAAATGACAGTCTCTTCTCGATACAGTTATCCTGAACAATGATGTTTGTATGATTCCAGAAGACACTATAAGTTCCTAGTGAGGAAGTAGACTTACTTCATTGGATGTCTTCACAGAGATATTATGGAGAGAAATGACTAAAAAGATGGCTTGTTTGTTCATTTGCTAAAGAATGTTGGTGCTTTCTACCTAAAGAAGAGATATATCAAAGATGGCATTTCATCCAAACTATGCAGTTTTTTTCATTAGGTTGGATGGACTTTGCTCCTATTGGTTTTGGATTGATAAAACTGTTATTCTTGACTGATGTGGAAAATATCATCCAGAATAATAATGTTTCCTTAGTTATAAATTGGGCCTTAGACAACAAAGCTGACTTTACTGGTTTTTAAAGAAGTGGTCTAATCACATGAGGCGACATGTTGTTGGGAATTCAGATGACTCCCATAACAGAGAGGGGGAAAGATAAAATCTCCTCTATGATGTGACTTTGACACATCAACATCAATTTAATCATGCCAGCCCTTCAAAGTAGTGAAGGTAGAGAGAAATCAAAACCATGAGTACTAATACTACTTCAATTGTAATATTAAAATAACAGAACCTTATAAATCCGAAAGCACATCCTTCTCCACTGCTTTTCATTTCCAGAGAACTCACAAAGATTCTTTCTGGGTTGCTTTTTACGAGAGAGAGAGAGAGAGAGAGAGAGAGAGAGAGAGAGAGAGAGAGAGAGAGAGAGATTTACCCTTTGCAACATTTCTTGAATTCTTTTCTATTTGGGGAATATATATATGTGTGTGTGTGTGTGTGTGTGTGTGTGTGTGTGTGTGTGTGTCTGTCTGTCTGTCTGTCTGTCTGTCTGTCTGTGTGTGTGTGTGTGTGTGTCTCTTTGGTTATTTGGGTGTTCTCCCGCGTAGAATTGGATGTGTCTTGGCGACGTTTCGACGAAGTCTCATTCGTCATCTTCAGGCTGGTGTTCTCGGCTTCATGCTTCCAGGAGCAATATATATATGAGAGTGAGAGACTTATATAGATCTATTTCTGGCTCATTAACCATCATCAGTAAGCCACACCCACATCTCATGGGTGTC
Source organism: Masticophis lateralis (assembly GCA_030761175.1). NCBI lineage: Eukaryota > Metazoa > Chordata > Lepidosauria > Squamata > Colubridae > Masticophis > Masticophis lateralis. The sequence goes on along the minus strand of JAUDYJ010000003.1, from coordinate 118,185,265 downwards.
TCAAAGCCCAGAAAGTAGTGAATGTGATTTCACTCAACCAGGGCAGCAGAAAAATCACACACACACACACACATATATGTAGGTCTTTGGTTATTCAGGTTTTCTCCTGCATAAAATTGGAAGTGTCTTGGCAATGTTTCAACGAAGTCTCATTCGTCATCTTCAGGCTGGTGTTTTCAGCTTCGTGCTTCTAGGAGCAATGTAAGATTGCAGCTATTTCTTCCTTTTAACAGCTAGTGGGGGTGTGAACTGATTGGGTGGGAGCTTGGCTGTGTTCTGATTGGGAGGAGGTGTGTTCAGATTGGTTGCGGGCTTGGCTGTGCTCTGATTGGATGGGGGGTTGGCTGTTCATGTATGAATTGGTGGGGTTTAAAGTGGCTAATGATGCAGCTGCAGTCTGGCTTCTGGTCCGTGGTTGTGCCTCATCATCAGTGTGGGTTTGAGACTGCTTTCTGTGTGGATGTGTGGTGGTGACATCCTGTGTGGCTCTCGTGAATGTGGATCTGGTGTCATTCCTCATGTTAGAGACTTGTTTGTCAATAAGGGCAGGTTTCCAAATGGCTAGTAGGTGGGAGGTATCATCTTGTTTATTCATGCTGTGTGGGCGTTTTTCTATCATGATGGCTTCTCTGATTATTCTGTTGTTAAAGTGTTCAGTTTTGGCAATAGTTCTGGTCTTCTTAAAATCAATGTCATGTCCTGTGGCTTTAAGGTGTTGGACCAGGGAAGAAGTTGGTTCCTCTTTTCTGATTGCGTTTTTGTGTTCTTCAATGCGTTCACTTATTCTCCTGCTGGTTTGTCTGATGTATATGGTGGGGCAGGCAGTGCATGGGATTTCATATACTCCTTGATTTTCTACCTCAATTTTGTCTTTGGGCTTCTTAGGATGGTGGATATTTTTTGGTTTGTACAGAATGCTGTCTTGATGTTGTGTTTGTGGAGGATTTTGCTGATTCTGTCTGTGGTGCCTTTTATGTATGGGAGGAGGGCTTTGCTGTCTTCTTGTTCTCTGTCTTGGATTTTAGTGGGGGTTTCTTTTTGGATTAGGTTGGTAATCTTATTTCTATGGAATCCATTGGATGTTAGTACGTTAGTGAGAGTGCGTAGTTCGGTTATTAGGTGTTGTTCATCAGCTAAGTGTTTTGTTCTGGAGATGAGTGTCTTGGTACAGAGTTGACCTGGGCTGGGTGGTGGTGTGAGAGTGTGTGCAGATAGCGGTTTCTGTGTGTTTTCTTCTGGTAGATGGTGTGTTCTAGGGAGCCATTGAATTTCCTGTAGACTAAGACATCCAGGAAGGGAAGTTGGTTGTTCGCTTCTGTTTCCATGGTGAACTGAATTTGGGGTGTAGGCTGTTGAGGTGTGTAAGGAAGTTGTCCAGTTTTTCTTTCCTGTGTGGCCAGATTATGAAGGTGTCGTCAACGTATCTGAGCCAGAGTTTGGGTTTGTGATCAAATTTTTCTAGAGCTTGGGTTTCAAAGTGATCCATGTAGAGTTTGGCAATGACAGGTGAGAGGGGTGAGCCTATGGGCGCTCCTTCTATTTATTTGTATTTTTGTCCGTTATAGATGAAGTATGTGTTGGATAGGCAGTGGTTGGTCAGATCTAGGATGTGCTTGGGGGAGGGGTTATATTTGTTTTGGATAACTGACAAGGCTTCTTTGATTGGCACTTGGATGAAGAGGGATATGACATCGAAGCTCACGAGTAGGTCGCTGGGCTGTAAGTTTTGTTTCTTCAGAAAACATATATATATATATATTGCTTCTGTGCTTCCCTGATCCTAGGTGGCTCAATGGCTAAGATGCTGAGCTTGTTCAAATCCCTAGTATAGATCTCCTGTGTGAGCAGAGGGGTTGGACTAGATGACCTCCAAGATCCTTCTAACTCTGTTACTGTTACTTCCTCTCAGCAGGTAGACGTGAAAAAGTCTTGTTGTAAACAAACATTACGAGGTAGCTTAATTATGCATGGGATATCATAGACCCCAGATGTAGTGCATGGCTTGACTTCCAAATGCTGAATACTATCACTTTTCTGTACATTTGGTTTTGACCAAGGTCATGAAAGGCTGGAGGAGAAGAGGAAAATTATTCCTGTCTCTAAATAAGGTGACCAATAGCTTGACCAATATAAAATTAGGGTGGAATCTTTGAATCAAGAGGAACCAACTTCCCAATGGCATTTTTTCCTTACATGATTTGTGTGTGCATATGTCACTCAGTTTAATAGATCTGATAATCCTTACAAAAATGGTATGGTGCCAAAACCTGAGAGATCTGTAAGAAAGTTAGCAGTGTCTTAGACTGAGGATACAAGAAGCTCGATTGAAAGAATGCAACTGCTTTATGATCAAAGGTAAGTACTTTTGATAATGGAATAGCTCACCTTTGCAACAGCTTAAAAGTCACTGAAATGGTAGAAAACCATATTAGTGAAGGAAAAGCAAAAGCTGGAATCTAATCTCACTAAGGGGAACAGGTCATTTTTACTGTCGAACTATTTTCAGTGCAAACAGTCATGTGCTACAGATAATTTATTGATGCCATTGCTTTAAGAGCAAAAGAAAATAAGATTTTCATATTCTTCCCTGATAAGAAGTTCCAACTTATTGATCTTGAACTTCATGATTTTTCTACACACTTAATAAAGTTTATTATCTTTCTCCATTATAATACCTCACATCAATAATCAAAATGTATTGTGCAATGGTATTCTCCGAGGTTGAGAATGGGGGAAAATATGTTTGAAGGACAGATTTTTTTAAAAAATGTTTCTTTTTATGTTACTCTCAGAACTGGAGCAAGAATAATCCTTTGAGCAGTCTTTACTGCACTGAGAAGCAGTAGATTAAAGCATAATCATTATCTAATCGATATCATCAAGACTGCTCTTTAATTTACTGATGTACAGTAATTATCAGCAGGTGCTACAGACAGATATTTTCAACACTGGTGTGTTAACAAGTCTTTCAAACCAGCCTAAGGAAATTGAAAGCCTTTCCAATATCTGGCATCGGCTTCACTTCAGTAAGTGCTGATAAAGTTTCCAATTTAAATATAAAAGGGAAATTAACAAAAGGACATGACTCAGATCAGGCAGAAATGGGTAAAAAGCGCTCGCACAATTCAGGGAACATTGGAATGTGCCTAAAGCTCCTGCAATGATTTGTGCCTTCCTAAGGCCATATGGCAACATTCAGACAAATGAGAGAAACAGATTTCTTTTAGGCATCACATTACAGCAAATATTTGCCACTTAGCACCTCTGAGTGATTTAGTATTTCCATGATTCCATTTTTTTCCCAGTGCAATTAGACAAAATGGTTGTTTTGGAAAATTGGCACAACACTGAGACATATTCACAACTGCCAGTTTTTTTGCATAGTCGGAACGAAAGAGAGGAGGATGGGAAAGGCTGCAATCATGTACATAAAACCAGTCACATTTTTTTTCTCTTTATGTGATTCCTTCTTCATGGCCAGATTTTGTGGAAGATCTAAACAAAGAGACCCATGAATGGGGGGGGGGGGGATCAGTTTTCAATGAGCAACAGATGTACAAGTTAAAACCATCCATTGCATGCATTTTTTTTCTCCCATCTCCACCTTTTTACTTTATGACAAGTTTAGCCTTTCAGTTCATACATACAGTTTATTTTCTCAGACTCTTTTACCCATCTACTGTTTACATTTGAAGCATCACTCTCTTCCAACCGTTGACTCACAATGCAAATACTGTCTGGGGCTCCAATCCTCCAGCCTGGACTTGGCTGTATTCTCTCCCAAATGCTCTGGTTGGTTGTTTTTTTAAAAAAAGTACTAATTGAAAATAGATACTTTGAAAAGACTGCCTGACTAACAAGAGATGTAAAAAAAGAATAGATTTATACTGATGATTGATACATCAGTACTGGACTGTTTACCTGGTTTATCATGCACATAGGTTTTCTGACCTAGGCTTCCTGAGACAGTAAAAAGCATACAATTAGTCCCCAAAACCCTCTTTTTATTTCAATGGCTGTGAATTCTGTTCATTCACAGCCCGTGATGAGTCACAAATAGTTTGGAAAGAGTCCAACAGAAGTCTGTCACAGTCCTTTGGGATAAGGCTGATAAGCACCCACCTTTATTTCCCTTGACATGCTGCCAAAGACCTAATTGGCAATTAGCTTTGCAAGGCCACACGGAACACAGAGTCAGAATGGAGTTTCAGAATTTAAACTGACCAGCATGAACAAAGTTGCTTTCTGCAAAGGCTCATGTGCCTTTGCTTCTCCTTTATGTCTTATGGGAGGGAACAATCATCTCCAAGCCTTGCTCCCAAGTCACCCCTTTTATCTTAACTATTCTTGCCTTCTGGCAGCTCTGTGCATGTGCACACTGGGAACAGGCTCCCCCTGTTCCTCCGCCTCGTTGATGTCAGGCTCCAGAGATGGCCCTGGTTCCATCTCTGCCTCCAACACAGAGCTCTTTCCAAGCCTTCCCCAGACTCCAGGACTGGCCCATGTTCTTTCCCAGCCTCCTCACTGTCTGACTCTGCTGCCAACTCTGCAGGCTGCCGGCAGACCACAACAATAAGAGTAATGTGTATGGAAGATATTATCAAGATGAGGTCACCTTGAATTATTAAACTATATTGGAAAAAATCTGGATTCAAATCTATTACTGGCTATGAAATTCACCAGGAATAAGCCTTTTGAAACAGCAAAGTCAGAAGCAAGGATTCCAGGCTAAAGGCTACACAACATGGACACAACTAGAGAAAAGAAGGACTAGAGGTGACGTGATATTCCAGTATTCTAGTATTTGAGAGGCTGTCACAGAGAAGACGGGGTCAACTTATTTTCCAAAGCACTAGAAGGCAAGATAAGAAACAGCTTGGAACTAATCAAGGAGAGAAGCAACCTGGATTTAAGGAGAATTTTCCTAACAGTGAGAACAATTAACCAGTGGAACAACTTGCCTTGAGAAGTTGTGGGTGCTCCATCACTGGGGATTTATAAGAGGAGATTGGACAGCCACTTGTCCCAAATTATTTGGGATTTCCTGCTTGAGCAGGGGGTTGGACTAGAATACCCACAAGGCCCCTTCTAGCTCTATTCTGATTGATTGATTAACTGACTTTGTAGTACCAACAACATGGACTTTGTATTGTTTTACTTTGATAAGCACTGTGGATTTTCTAGTATTTTAATTTGTCATTGTTTTCTCTTTTAAATGTAATGTAGAAAGCTTTTTCTTTCTCTGTTATTAGTGATCAGGTGATTGATACATTTTCAAATTGCAAGATAAAGTAGCTTTGCTCTCCAGGCAAGGATAGGATAGGAGTGTGTTTGTCTTAGTAGGATGTCCATAGTTTGTCTTTTGATTAGCTAGAGAACTCTTCAGAGTTAATTGACATCTGGTTTGTCTCTTTGTGGACTCTTAAGTGGACTCTGAGTAAACTTTTGACATTTTTTTTCCACATTAACATTCTAAATTCTCTGCTCACAGATAATAGAGGTTTATTTAAATCAGTGGTGGGATTCAATTTTTTTTACTACCAGTTCTGTGGGCATGGCTTGGTGGGCATGGCTTGGTGGGCTTGGATACTATAAATCTCCATTCCCACCCCGCTCCAGGGGAAGAATACTGTAAAATCTCCATTCTCACCCACTCCAGGGAAGGTTACTGCAAAATCCTCATTCCCTCCCAATCAGCTGGGACTCGGGAGGCAGAGAATAGATGGGGGCAGGGCCAGTCAGAGGTGAAATTTACCGGTTCTTCGAACTACTCAAAATTTCTGCTACCAGTTCTCCAGAACTGGTCAGAACCTGCTGAATACCACCACTGATTTAAATTATCACATTAAGAATATTATGGGTTAGCATTCACTGATATACATAGTTACTGAGAATGGTCTCTATATGCTTTATGATTGAAATTATTTTGCTCAATAAGAGAAAACATTCCAAACCCAATATGTATGAACTACCTGTATATATAAAACCATTTCTCCCCTTCCTAAGGGTGCTTTCAAATTGTATCTGTGGGTACATCTACTTTTTCTAGTTCAGATGCAATTTGGGGCAGCAGCAGATCAAGCTAAAGTATCTTATCATGATTTATGGCCAACAAGACATTCTCTTTGTTTTTGGAATAATATAATATTGAAAGCTTATTAGAATTTCTCTATATTATACCAAAGAAAATGAAAATGGAATTACTTTAGATTTCTTTCTGATCCTTCTTTTTCAAGACTGAATCATCTTTTCTGATCTTCTTCCTCCATTAAATAGTTTACTCATTCCTTCCTCATTCAGAAGACCAAGCCTAGATTACTTCACAGTGATGATTCTGGCCCTACTGCACATAATTGATACTATGAGGATGAAAGGTAAGCTGATAACCTTAAAACTGAAATAGAAATTAAACTCTCTTCTCAGTCTCCATTTCCAAAGCATTACAGAAAAATGTAGATAAGTAGTTTTTTAAAAAGAATTAGGAAGCTATGCATACAAAAAGTTTTCCAGCAGCACTGTGGAATCTTGTTATGTACTTTCATTAATTATCAAATTTTGGTTGTGGATATTCTTTTCCCATTTTTTGAGCCAATAGTCGTGTAGCTGCTAATTTGCCAGCCTTGAAGGTTTCTGTCATTTGTCCTCGGTTTTAAAAATAAACAAGGTTCTGGCATTAAAATCAGAGATCCCATTTCATCATGTTCAAATCTCACATCAGTCACTTTAAGCTCTTGGAAAAAATGCAGGATTGAGCTCTGTGCATTCCTATCTGTTGATCCATCTATCCATCTATTCAGGAATCATTTTTATAATGCTGTTATCTATTAGAGAGCTTTGGGAAACTCCTTGAAGATAGTCCTTGGGTTATGAACATTCATATAGTGACTGTTCAAAGTTATAATGGCAATGAACAAGGGGGATTTACATTGGGTGTTTAAAGTTCTGGCTGCTGCAGCATCTCCATCACATGATCACAATCAAGGCACTTGGTACCAGACTTATGATTATGAAGTCATAGTGAGTCACAGCCATGTGATCATTATTTTTGACATTCCCTGCTGACTTCCAACAAGCAAAGTCAATGGGGAAACCAGAAGGAGTCAGAAATCATGATTATATGACATCTTTATGTGGTCAACAGGACTGCCAGAGTTGCCATCCCTCAGTGTTGCATCACACTTTGCAACTGTGCCATTGGTGATCGAGTTCCTGGTCCCAATTGTCATAACCTGAGGAAACAAGACAAAAGTGATATGTGGGTGCTTCCTATATTCTGTGCTATTACTATCTTTAAACTATTACTATGATAATCCTAGTGACATGATTACTATTATTACTATTATCTATTACTCCAGGGTGAAATGCTCCTAGTTCGGACTGGATCGGGCAATCCGATAGCAATTGTGGCAGGTGGTTCAGAGAATCGATAGTGATGGTTGTGCGAGGCTCCGCCCATCCGCCCGGATGTCATTACTTCCTGATTTTAACCAGGAAGTAATGTATTTTTTACCCTCTGCACATGCACAGAAGGTTTTGCGCATGCACAGAGGGTCTGTGCGCGAATGTGGTGTGTGCACTTTTGAACCGGTAAGGAAGGTAAGTAGATTTCACCCTTGTATTACACAAATACAATTACCAATATTCTATCCTCTAGCTATTACACCAATATGCATAAAGGTTGCTTTTTTAATCCTGTTCTGTCTTAAGACCCTTTCTCTGAGATTCACATTTTTTCCCCTGTAAATAGCCAGCATGTAGAACTCTTTACAACTTCTTTAGGTTATGCTTTGTCCTGCTGGCTGCTGTGCTTCCTTTCTTCTCTTTTGGACCATCTACTTCTTCTGAAGGGGGGAAAAACATATCTTTTGTTTGGCTCCTGTGCTCAGTTTGCTAGTGACTGCAGTGCTTCAAAACATTCATCTCCGTCATCCTTCATCCTCCTCCAAGCTTTCCCCAATTTCATGTTAAGGTTTCAGCTTTATTAGTAAATCTATTGTGCTGAGGCCGAGAGTGAAGGCTCCAATGGGATAGAAAAAAGGCAGCACAGACACCTGCAATTTTTTTCCCCAGCAGTCTTTTCTTCTGCAAGAATTTGGATATTACTTATGAATTACCCCAAGCGTCAGGGCACACCACTGGGAAATGGACTCATGGTCACAAAGCTTCATCATTGTTTCTCCTGAGTCAGCTGTAATAAATATTGTTCTCTCTGAGATGAAAGGCACTGGTCCTAATTTTGCTTTGCAAAACCAGTTTAGGGCACTTCACATCACATCACCTCTCTCATGAAGTTAAAAAAAAGAAGATAATGTTTAAAATCCAGAATTTAAAACAGCGAAGAGATTCCTTTTTGTGAATGGCAACCTCCTCCTTTAATTAGTTCCATTAAGCAGCTTCTCAATGACTGAAACATCACAGGAAATCCATCAATAATTCAACATCTCAGAGCCTTTACAGTTTGCAACCTCCACCGCCCTCTTTATGGCCCCAGTGAAAATGTTCAGATGTTTTGTCTTTTCCAATATTTCAAACGAACCATAAGTGCTAACACTTAATGAATGACAAGCAAGGGCTGCTTCTATCTGCTCCCCATTAACCTTCATTAATGTAACAATACCCATCTGAAAAGTGCTTTTGAGAGGACGACAACATTTATTTGTGCTTATTTGACAGACTTCTTTAGCATTTTGCCCTTTCTCTCATTGTTCCAGCTGAGTAATAAAAGAAGACCTAGGCAATGTTCCCCTTTACTTCACAACTGGGAAATAATAATATTTCACTGAAGTGTAATTCTGTTTACAATGAATATTTCCTGATTTTTGATTTTCTGTTTGAGGGAAACCAATATGTCAGGAAGAGTAGAGAAAGAAATATTTCTGTTATAAAAGCTTAATGTCAAGATTAGACCTAGCCTACTATATATTCCTCTGATTGTCACTCATCTTGAGGCCCATCTTGATTATTTGTTTATTTATTTATGGTATTTTTGCAGGGTGAATATACAATTAGCTTCTGCATAAGTCACAAACATAAAAATATGATTAAAATAGAACTCTGTGTACACGTGTGTGGGTCTGCATCTGTGTGTATTAGAGGGAGAGTGATATAGAAACACAATTTGGATATCAATGGCACTATCAAGAAGAGTGATGGTGAACTTTTCCGTGAGATAGGATTCTAGGAATTCTGATGAAATAAAACAGTGATCTACCTCATCCATGGACCACAAATTCAACATTTTTAAGGGACAACAGAGTGGTGGGTTGCTATTGATTCGCACCGAATCAGGCAAACAGGTAGCGGCGGCAGCGGGAGGCTCCACCCACCCATCCAGATGCTTCTGTGCATGCACAGGAGTGTTGTGCGCACCCATTAGCAAACCAGTAGCGGTGGGTTTTGAAACACACCCCTGGACAACAGTCCATAACTTACATGCAATTAGACTTTCTTTGTATTTCTGCCCCTTCGGTCTACTTCTTTTGGTAGATTATTCATGCCTAGGCAGAATCACTTGAAAGTAACTTAAAGTTCAAGCAGACATGAATAGGGAGAATGCAATATTGTTACTGACACATCTAGCTCCTAGTTTTCTTGGGATGCATTTTAAAATGTAGGCATCTCTGGTTGTTGCTATTATTATAGGTGTTTTGTTTTAAGTACTAAACTTTTCATTACGTTTAATTCATTCAAATGCTCAGTTGATGCATGAGGAGGTTCATGTCATTTCCTTCCTTCCTCCCTCTCTCCCTCCCTTCCCAATGTTAGAGAATGTTAAGTTGATCTGGAAAGAAAGGGGTTGTATGTTGAAGTATAACACAAAGCTTTTCATTCTAGGAATTTTTTTCACCTTTCTGAAAATTTTAATAAAATTTAATAGATTTTTTCATTGTTTTAGGAAAGTTCTACTTTCATTCAAAATTTAAAATAAACTTTTATCAATTGGTAGGGAATGATAATTGTCTAACCATTTTATATTGTTCATGAAACCATTATTTCTTATCAGAATTTAGTACCTTTTTATCCTTTTTCAACTTCACCTATCACCGACAAATCTTCAATGACGCTAATAAGTAGATCAATAATTAAAATGAATGAGTGAGTGAATTATATAATTCACAGAATGCCAATTCTGTAGAGGGTAATAAAAAAGACACTTCCCTAATAAATACTCTTATGTATTTGATTGCTATCTTGTTACAATCCCATTTATCACCTGTAGTTTCCCATTACCTATGGTGGATCTTCTGAAAACTAATCAAAAAGAGGATAATTACTGTGCTCAAGTTTTAACTTGTCCAGTTTTTTTTCAGATGTTCTGGGAATGGCTATCACTAGTATGTGGGATACAAACAGCAAAAAACCTTCCACTTCATGTTGTTGTGCCTGTCAACAGCAACATATAGCTAATATATGCTAATTACCTTTATTTATATGTGATCAACAAAAGGAGCTGAACTTATAAAGCTATGTTGTCGAAGGCCAAGAGCTTACACACTGACTAATCAATTTTTCCAAACAGTGCCTATTTTCTTAGACTTTCTAGGCATTATAATATAGAACAGAAAGAGACAAATTTCTGTCCTTGAGATGGTTGGGGTTACAATTCTTATAGCTCTTTGCCATTGACCATGACTGATGGGAACTGAAGTCCATACATCTGAAAGGCACCTGGTTGTTATACAATTAGCATTAATACAAATTCATTCTTGGGATGCAATGACTTGTAGGTAGTCTTCAGCAGTTTTAAGTTATCAGATTCCTTCAAATAAATATCCTCACAAACACATACAAAAAGAACCTTCCCATTCCAACTCTTTAAACTGGAAGAGAGAACCATCACAATGAACATTTTCAGAAAGCACTGAATGAAGAAGGAATGGCATGGACTAGAATAGAATGGAATACTATGCAGAGGAGTAAATTCAAGTTATAACAATGATTAATCACAAAGCTGATTTAGCCTTTCAGGCAATGAGCTATCTCCTATATGAACCTAGTTTTAATCCCCCCACCTCCATGGGCACTGCTTCACTTTCCACCATGATATAAGATATATGTGTAATTATATATGCTTGGTTATGATAGGGCTTCTTATCAACGGTATCAAAGCTTATGGAATATAGTTCATTAGCAGATTAATTCTGCTCTCTTCCTCCCTGTTTCATAACTACATAACTGGATAGCTGATACTCAATGGCAAAGAAAAACAGATTTATTAAGAGCATTTCACTGATAATCTTGCTAAATTCAAATATTCAGTGAGTTTTGATGGGAGTCAGCTTGTCTGATAGTTATTTCAGTATGCATTTTTGCTAACTATACATGTGCTACAGATTTTATGAAATTGGTACGTGCTTTCTGTATTTTTAATTAGTAGAATATATTATAACCTTATATTTAGTTCTTCATTTTAAATCATGTAATTGTATTTAGTTCCTTAAATATAGTATAGCCTTTATTGTCATTGTACATCATGTATACAACAAAATTGGTTTATACATAAATACATAAATGCATGGTTGCCACCATATAACATTTTAAGTGTCACAATTGAGGATTCAGTTGCTGTAATGACCTTTACCCAACCAAATCCCAGGGATGAGGAAGCCATAAAGAAGTACACTGGTACATCTTTACAACTTCAGAGATTGTTGTCCATTTCGGTCATGGTAATGATAGGGCTCACACTTGAATAAGGCATTGTAAATCCAGCCAACTTGATATTCAATAAATTGCTTAAAGAAACCAAGCTTTAACATAGTGCATGACCTTGGACATTGACATAAAACTTCATGCAAGGAAATAAAGAACTTCCAAAGCTGTTTATTAAGATTCATCATCATGAGAGGGATAGAAAAATCTGTGCCTCTCGAGTTGGTTTAAAAAAAAATGAAATAATTTTCCTTTCTTTGTTTTGAAGAAAATATTCTAAAATTATAGCATTGATACAATATGACAGAGGGACAGAAAGAAAGAAGAAGTGCATCATTTGTCATCCCTATCATTGATCTGGTATGAAAACATTTAGATCCACAGCAAATCAAATGACTCTTGCTATCCTTTTGATAACATTTCAGGTCAGGGTATTTTTATCTATGCCTGCCATCATATCTTGGGCAAGAAAATGGTTTATTGGGAAAGAACAAAGAGACTTTGATCCCCCAATTCTATGCTCTCATGGCAATGTCCCCAAAGTAAGAAGTTCTTGTTCTTGTTGTTATGACAGCTTGAAATGTGCAACCCTAAGTTATAAAGCTGCTTAAGTATGGGAAGGAAGGAAGGAAGGAAGGAAGGAAGGAAGGAAGGAAGGAAGGAAGGAAGGAAGGAAGGAAGGAAGGAAGGAAGGAAGGAAGGAACGAACTAGGGGGACAAACCAGTTGGACATCTCACTCTGAATGAAGTCACTGAAAAAAACAAAAACAAAGGATGTGCTTAATTCTCCTACTGCATAAGAATGGGGCAGTTAAAAACTTCTTCAACATTTGTAGCTATGAGACAGCTCAATACTGAAAAACCTAGAAGCTGATTCAAATCTTTAAAAACACTGGTTTAATAGGACTGGGTGTTTTGTTAATATGATTTATTGGGTTAGGGATTTTCAATAAAGTATAATAATAACAAATCAAAGAATATACTGAAGAATATAGTTAGTACTACCTCAAAAAAAGGGAGGTGGGTTGATTTAAATTTGAATTGACTGGCAGTGAAAGGCTTCAAGGCTCATTTTGAACTCCCTGGCACCTAAGGGCTTCTCTATTCCGGCCAGCAGAGAGTAGACTACCATCTGTACATCCATCTAGATTTGGAATGGGAAAAGAAGCTTTTCCACTGTGATAAGCATATCTCTAAAGGTTTGGCCTGGATTTAGACTAACCATTAGGAGCAAATGTGGCAAATCCTTGGGACCAGGGGTGGGTTCTACTTATCTTTACTTCCGGTTTGCAGTGGGGCTGTGTGTGCTCTTCTGTGCATGCGCAGAAGCATTTTGATGATGTCCGGGTTGGAGGGTGGAGCCTCCCACCGGTTTTACTACCGGTTCTATAGAACCGGTGTGAACCGGGGGCAACCCACCACTGCTTGGAATAGTTTAACTTTCTGGGCATTCCACATTTCTACATAATTATTCTGACATCTTGCATACCTCTTACCTGGTGATCATGGAGCTTAAATCCTTTCAACCATTTTAGTGAGATTCTTTCTAACCTTTTATTCCACTGAACTAAGAACTGCTTCTTCAGTTTAGAGTTCTTTCTAAGCCCCACTCTCATATTCATTCCAGATGCCTTCTTTTTCAAGTTTAAAAATGATCTAGAGGTCATGGTGTAGGAGCCTCAAGAATTATAATTTCCAAAGTCTCCCTCATCACAGTGCTCTACGCAACATCTTCCTGGATAAGATGAGAAAATGGTAAACTTTTGTTCCACAGAAGAGCAAAATAAATGCGTGAATGAGCTTGGAAGAAAGAGATGTCTCCTCTTATTCCTCCCAAGTGGACTCAAAATGTAGGGTTGTAATCAAAATGCAGGGCTGTAATGTTTTCTCATACCCAATACTGATATTTACCAATTTTAATAATCTCTGCTGGGGTACATTTTCCCATTTATGTATGCTTCACCGGAAATATTTTGACCATCTGGACTGCATAGGATATACTTAGATATAAATTAAAATACATACACTGTACAAATAGTTGAAACATTGGTTGTAGATAGACTACAAAGACAATGCTTGAATTATGAACCAAGTTGTTAATCAAGCTTCTTATTGTTCCTCAGACAGTGTTACAATACCGTTTTTGCCCTTTTGAAATCAGGAGCTCTGCTAATGATAAATGATTCTACTATATTTTTGCTTTATTCCCCAGTCCATTGTGGTAAAGTGATGGAGTAAAATGCCTTTCCATCAAAAGAGGGGTAGCAGAATACTGATGCAAAAATATGTGAGCATTGGAAATAGGAATACTTACAGGTGACAACAGTTGTATTGACATCCCCTAACAGTATGGATGGTACTAAAGGAAATATCAAAATATGAATGAAAAAAGCATTGTAAAAATATGAATCTGCTATAAGAAGCTTTTGAAACTAATTTCTCAGAAAGCCAACTAATAAAAAAATCTTAGCACCATGGCACTATGCAACAATAATTGATGAAATTTAAACAAGAGGGGAAGGAGGGAGGAGTGGAGAATGAATGACTTCCATCTACAAAATTCCTTATAATACATAAATATTATTTGTATTATTTTTATGAAAAAGAAGAAGAACATGATGGTTTTCAATTTCAAAGGATCAGAGGCAGAAATCTAGAGTTGTCAGATTGAAGCGGTGGGTACATCATCAAACCATGTTAGGATTTGAAATAAGTAATCAATAGTTTCCATGCTTGAAATAGCAGACACTGCCTGAACTGGAGCAGAATGAAATAAATTAAAATATGAAAATGCAACTCTGGCTTCATGTTATATTTCTCAAAAATTAGGTTCATTTTTTTTTCTTAACAAAAAGACAAAACAGAAAAGGGAAGTTTATCCAGCTGTCTTTTCAACTGATTATGTAAAAGGTAGAAAATGTATTAGGGGATGGATCATAGAAATAAAGAATATATAAAAATAAATAATAAATTAAAAAGGATGCTTCTGTTAACAATTGCTTGATATTGTACATGTGATGTGGGGGGGGGGGGGAAGGTTGGTGTATTTCCTGCCAGCTATACAGTATGCCTTATCTGGTGGCGGTAGTCATGATCTTCAGGTACCACTTGCTCAGAATTTCTTTGCCCACAAAAAAAAAAAAAAAAAAAAAGAATAATGTATGCTGTTCCATGGAAAACTGACGTTGTTTAGCAAGATGGTTTCAGGGGATTTTCCCCTTCCATCTTATTGCAGTCCACATCTATGAAGACTCTGCATGTGATTGGAATGAGAAAGGAGTGATATAAATTATCTCTGGCTCATTAGATGATAAATAATGGAGGGAGATGGGTGGTTCAAAAATGTGAATAAGTAAACATCACCCTATGCAATATTCTCTCTCTCTCTCTAGGCTGTTGGTTTATGCTCAGAGCTTGGCAATTTGGTTGCAAACATTTCATCACCATTCAAGGAGACATCGTTAGTGCATTTTGAGTTGTGCTCATCTGTCAGAACACAGATCTTTAAATACCTTTTTATGAGATGCAAATTAGTCTGAATGTTGTTTGTTCGGATATTTCTGAGTCATGGTCTGATATTGGGCTATTTGATTGGCTGTTGCTGAGGGCTATAGTTGAATACCTTTTGTGTGATGCAGATTAGGATTAGAGTTGTTTAACTGTGTGCTTCTGAGTCATGGTCTGATTTCGGCTTCTTTAATTGTTTGAATGGCTGGCTGTTGTTACTGAGAGGTGGTCTGATTTCTTGTGAGTCAATGAGTTATAACCCAGGTGAAATCAAGGAGAATTCCTTGAAGCCTGCTTTTCCACCAATAAGTCAATAAATAGGCACATTGACATCAACCCTGCCTACCAATCACTGAGAATGAAAAAAACTGCATCAACCACAATGAACAAACAGGCTCCCCACTTCGCAGCACAAAATTATAACCTTACATCTCAGAAATCGGACCATATCTCAGTAACAACAGCCATCTATTCAAATTATCAAACAAGCCAAAACCAGACCTCAGAAGCACCCAGATAAGCAACTCTAATCCTAATCTGCATCACACTGATGGTATTTAACTATAACTCAGCAACAACAGCCAGCCAATCAAACAGTCCAAAATCAGACCATGACTCAAAAATATCCGAATAAAAACCATTCAGACTAATTTGCATCTCATAAAAAGGTATATAAAGATCTATATTCTGCCAAGCACAATTCAAAACGCACTGGCAATGTCTCCTTGAATGGTGACAAAACATTTGCAACCAAATTGGCAAACTTGGAGCTCAAACCAACATCCTAACAACCAACCTGAGCTACTAATATTCAAGCACATTTCATTCTCTATTTCTCTCTCTCTCATTTATCTATCTATTTATGTTGGCTTATCATCTATCTGTCTGTCTGTCTGTCTGTCTGTCTGTCTATCATCTGTCTGTCTATCATCTATCTCTTCACAAAACGCAGCATAAAATGAAGCATGAGCAAATCAGTTGATTGGATGTATCATAGCTCTTCCACATATTGTATATCCTGCTGGAAGCCTATTCTTTCTCATTTCTTCCACTGAGCTTTTATTTAAAAAGAAAAACTGTTTGAAAAGTTTGCATTTAAATACTTACGTCTAAATATCCATAAGGCATATTTTATTTTAAAATTGAATGTGTGTGTGTGTGTGTTTTGTAGAAACACACACAATTCAAGGATGTAAATGCTTGGAAAAAAATATTGCTTCTAAAAAAGAGTTGCAAACAGATAGTAGGTTTGCACCCTTGCATGAGATGAAATATAGATCTGAAACTGAATCTGAAGTGCCCACAGATAAAATAAGATCTGAACAGTAGGATCAAGGTGTGATTACAGTTTCATAAAATAGCTATACATCCTGTGATAAACTTTGAGCTACCCTGATCATGATAGTGTTATATCTGCAATAAAATGTTGTCTGACAAAGAAAGTTACTTCCCTGTTCTGGGGAAATATGGCTTGCAATGTAAACAACTTGGTATTTTCCAAAAGTTTTAGAATTCTATTTCTATTAGCTCCATCCGAAAGGCATAATGATAAGGGATTGTGAAAGTTGTCACCCCAAACTTCCGGAGAGTATGAAATTGCCTAATTTAATCCTCAACTGGATCATTTGGATAAGGCTGCTGGAAAACCCAGATTGTTGGAGAAGTCCAGAGGTCAAAACTGTCACCTTGAATTTTGCTCAGGATCAGCTTGTTAACTGGTTTCTGCCTGAGGCTGATAAATTTATGAAGGTAATCATATACTACTCTTCTCTATATTAGCATACCTGAACAAATCTATAATGCTTTTACAAGAAAATAGGATTTTTGTTCTGTGATTCCAATTGTCAATCATCTTATACCCAAAAGCGGGGGATTGTCTTAGTCATCACTGTTTTACTCTGCAGGAATAGTACCATCGAAGCTGAAAAATAAAAGCCACTGGAATGTTAAGAAATATGAATCCATTACAGTAGTTAAATTTAGTAACTGTCAAAATTGTCTGCTGGCCTTGCACTGTCTGGGTGAAATAAAGTACATTTTGGAAAATAAAAAGAAGGTAATTGGAAAGGATAAGCATGGAAGATAACTAAACAATTTCTCAAAGAATGAACATTGTTTTTCAATTAAAGGGAGGGGTGGAAATACAAACAGTGAAATTTAAGACAAAACAGGATGTTTTATTTGCCTGTGGATATTCTCAGTCATCCAGGTCATGGTTGCCTCAAAGGTGCTTTTTCAAAAGGCAACTGGACTTCATTTGTTTTTCCCGGAAGACATTTCACTTCTCATCCAAAAAGCTTCATTGGTTAAACAATTCCCAAAAATAAAGGATACTTTATTCCTCCAAATAATTAAATAAATGTGATAATAGATTGTGAATAGGCAGCATTTCTTGCCTCACAAATGAAAGCTTGAGGCAAACTTGTGGAGGTACAGACAATACTAAGGTGTTGTTGGGGATACCTATTCACTAGGTTACTGTTTTCACTATCTTCAAATTTGATTCTCTCTTCTTTTTTTTCTGAAGCTCAATCAGTCTTTGACACATGCTCAACAACCGCACCCTGTCATTTCCAGATGCTTTTGTCTTGATGCAACTCCCATAGAACCAAATAAGCCCATGTCCTAGTGATTTCGCATTACATAGTCTGGAAGACAGGACCATAGTTCCAGTTTCAGGTTCTGTCCATTTTTCATTTTCCAAGTCTTAAGTCTTATTTCTTCATAATTTTGAGGGTTTTTTTTTTTAAAAAAAATATTTTTATTTCTCATAAACACATTTACATGTACAGTCATTTCCATCATTTTTCATTCATCTTTTCTTTTAACTTTCATTTTTCATTTTTACTTTTTTGGGACTGCTCTTACAGGGCAGGGGAGACACCATGATCACATAATTTTGAGGTCTGTTGTGGTGGTTATTACTTGGTTTTGTTTAATTGCCTCATGAAAATCCGTGGATATTTTTAATATTTTGAATGAATAAATTTTCTCTGCAGCTTCTTTTTTTTCCTTGTGTAAAAACAGCAACATCTTTATCTGTTTGTCTGTCTGTCTACTTATTTATCTGTGAAGTTAAAGTTTTACTGGACTTGAGCATTCTTATTTTGAAGAACAATGACTTTTTAGATGTCTCTTAGTTTCCCAGAACAAAATTGGATATATTGGCTGTCAAATGTGAAGCAAACACATTTCTTCCTGATGCTTATCTTGTAAGCCTAGCCACTCCAGGGCAATTACTGGGAAGCTATCACCCTATCGGAATGCTCTATAAATCCTTCCCTAATGATACTTTTACACAGGTATCTAATTTGCAGTGAGTTGAATCCATGAATCTATAAGCTTTCATTCTTAATGCCAAACAGATAAATTCTCTTGCATTTATTTCTTACCCATTCTCATTTAATCTAATGCAAAAAAAGTGCTCAAGGAATTTATTCAATGAGAACTTTGGAGAATAAAAAAAATCATGGGTGATATGATTTGAGTGAGACATCCTTACATTTACTTCATTAAAAGGAAAATTTATGAAATTTGAGAAATATGAGAAGCCAAAGTGGCCTGCAGCCATTGTAGCTTCTCATATTACCACTAAACTCAAAGAAAGATCTCCGAGGGAGAGCCTCCCTTCAGTTTTTTCCAATACTTGTATAACTAAAGGAAGTCCTGCTTTTGAGAATATATTGGACATTTTTTCTTTCCCCTGGAGAAATTCACAGAAGATATTCACCCATAGATCTGCTGGGGAATTTTATATGCATAAAATCCAGCTCTGGATTTTCATAAAGTCCAGCTCTGCAATTACATTCAAGGCTGTGGGAGATCAAATTTTCAGTTCTTAGTCCTAATTGCCCATCCTTTAATTGGTGCCACCAATTAAATCTGCTGATGCCATTATTGTTATAAAAGGAGTCAATGAGAGTACTTTCTCTAACTTGCCGTAGAAGATGAACTTTGACAAATGGAAAGCATGCAATAACCATAATTGGAATATCAATAGATTTGGTTTCTTCATCATTATTCACCATTTTTATAATTCTACAATCCAACTTGCCAAGACATTTTCAGAAAAGGTTTGAGCAGGGAATCAGGTAATGTTCATCAGTTTGTCATTTTTCCCATTTAAAAAAGAAATTGTGCAAAGTTTTGTGACATTATAACACTTGCTATAATGATCCCTTTGCAGGTTGAGCTTTCCTGATATGACCTGTTGTGCTGACTTGAAAGGCAGAATGACATTTTCTAAAAGCCAGGAGAGGTTTATGATTTAGGGGCAGAGAAAATAGGGAAGGAATAAAATTGAAAGCAGGCATGGCATTTACAGAGGCTGCAAACAATAAGAATAGAGTAACATTTCACTTGTACATTAAGCAAGTAATGTTGCATCCCTGATATAACTCCAGAAGAAAAGCTGGATTTGTCAAGAATACAGGAACCTGAATCAGCTGGCATAGAACAAGCTAGCAAAGAACTTGATCACTGGTTGTAAAACATGTGCTTTTTGCTATTTTTTCAGCACTTGACTCACATCATAACATGTTCATGTATTAGAACGCTTTGAGGTTTATAGGCTCTGGATTGATGGGTATTCTGTGGATAAAATATTCTGTGCATGCTCAAGATGGCGACTGCATCCAGGGCTCCGTTTTGATGATGGGCCTTTTGGCTGGCTTTAGAGGGTCCGGGGGGGCTGCGGATCATCGGCGACCCCCCGCCCAGCCAGCGGAACATTCTGCCAACACGCTGATGGGTTTGTAGCCCGCCAGCGTGTTTTTAAAGGTCCCCGCCGCTTTGCCGTTTTTCGGGCCTCTAAACAGCTGAGAGGCGCTGTGGAGATGGCGGCGCAGTGGGGGAGCGGCGCGGAGCGGCGAAACTGGGCTAAATGGCGGTGAGTGGCTAGCGGCGGCGGCGGTGAGAGGGCAGCCGCTGCGAAGCCCTCAGCAGGCCCCAGCAGGCCTCCGGAGGCTCCCGCCGCCCAAAAACAGCTGGGCGGCGCTGGGCGGCACCGCGAAAGATGGCGGCGCAGCGGGGAACATGGAAGATCGAGTGGCGAGCGGCGACGGCGGTGAGAGGGCGTTTGGCAGCTGGCGGGGGTGTGAGGGCGTTGGTAGACGTGGTGAAGCCCTCAGCATCCCCCCCCCCATCCCGCTTGTCCTCCGCTGGCCCTCCAACCCACGCCTATTCACCAGCTACTTGGGCTTTGGACTCCGGCCTCCCTTAGTTTTTTTTTTTTTCAGCAGCATTCTATTCTTCTGCTAGTTTGTCCTCCGCTGGCCCTTCAAACCATGCTTATTTCTCCATCAGCTGCCTGTGCTTGGACTCCTGGCCTTTTTTATCAACTTTTCTAGCAGCATTCCATCGTCCACTGGCTGGCCATTAGAAGACAGGCCAGCTCACGGGAAGAACTGTGGAGCCGATTCTGTTATTTCCATCTTGAGGGGGTGCCACATCGCAGGATGAATTCGCCGGGCCACGGTGAGAGAGTGGCCTTGGACTTTCCAACGCGCCTGCTGATTGGACCACCGTGAGAGGGTGGTCTGGACATCCCCTCACTTGAGACAGAATTCTGAGACTCTTTGGCCGCTACCGTGAGAGGGTAGTGGCGTTTTTCTCCTGACTGACCTGGTCCTGCTTCAGGACATTTTTCGAACTATGATCATGGACCTATGCCATGCCATTATTTTCTGGCCCACTTCTGTCTGGATGCTTCCTAGGTCGACGCTTCTTGCCCTGCGAGACTCCCCCCTCTCGCAGGTTTGGCCCTCCACATTTTCGAGGGCCTACCTTAATGACGGGTTTTGGGACCCCGAGAGGTGGCATGTCGCGAAAAGGGGATTGAGGGGTTTTTTAAGTACTTTTTAAAGGGGTGTTTTAGGGGGTTCTGGGGTGGGGGAGGGTATGGGTTTGGGGGGAAACCCGGGGGGGAAAAGGGACAGGCCCGACAGTCTTTGATGCCATGGGGGTCTTAGTTTCTGGAGGCAAGAGGGTTCTCAACGAGCCCTCTGTTGAGGGTGGTGTGATAACTACGTTATGTGGGAGGGGCAGATATGGCGAGAGCAGGGGACCATATCATGTGGCGGGGACGCGCACTCGCTGTCTTCGAGCGATTGCGTGCCCCGGTCCCCGGAGCTATTCCTGTTCCCCGGGTTGTTTAGAGTCTCAGGACCCAAGGCTCCGGCTGTTGTTGTGCAACGCGAGGTCCGTGGTAAACAAGGCCCCCCTCATATGTGACCTTCTTGAAGAGGGGGGTGCGGACCTGGCCGGTATTACCGAGACCTGGTTGGGCCATGAGGGGGGGTTCCCCTCGTGGAGATGTGTCCACCGGGTTTCCTTGCATTCCACCAGCCGAGAGCCCAGGGCAGGGGTGGGGGAGTAGCGGTCATTATTAAGGAAGGTCTGGGTCCGAGGGAGGCCACTGTACCTCAGATAGCCGGGTGTGAGTCCGCCTTTGTGAGATGGGGTCCTGGTGGGCAGATGGGTCTGTTAGTCACGTACCTGGCTCCCTGCCACGTGGCAGCGACCCTGCCCGAGCTTCTCAATGTTATAGCCGAGGTGGCGGTTGATACCCCCAAGCTTAGTTATGGGGGATTTCAACCTGGCATCTATCGGTGAAACATCTGAGATGGCTCGGGAGTTCATGGCTTCCATGACGGCCATGGACCTGACCCAGGTAATTCAGGTCCCGACTCACATTGGTGGACACACCCTGGACTTAGTTTTTGTCTCTGGTCAGTGGTTGAGTGGTCATGATATTGGGGATATAGGTGTTGAACCCCTGTCATGGACTGACCACTCGCTCCTTCGTCTCGACTTTCTGACCGTTACACCTCATCGCAGGGAGGCGGAACCAACTAGGTGGTTCCGCCCCAGGCGCCTGATGGATCCTGATAGGTTCCAGACGGAGCTTGGGCCATTTCCTGAGACACTGACACGCGACTCGACTGAGGACCTGGTGGCTGCTTGGGATAGGGCAGCCGGTGGGGCCTTGGACCGGGTCGCGCCTTTGCGGCCTCTGACCCAGCGCCGAACTCACTTATCTCCTTGGTTCACCGAGGAGCTGAGGGAGATGAAGTGCCGGAAAAGACGCCTAGAGAGTGGTTGGAGGGCTAGTCGCTCTGAATCTGACTTGACACTAGTAAGAGCTCATATTAAGACTTACTTAGTGGCAATAAAAGCGGCGAAATCTAATTATTTCGCTGCTCTTATCGCGTCATCAGATAATCGCCCAGCCGCCCTGTTTAGGGTGACCCGCTCCCTCCTTCATCTGGGAGCGCAGGAGGATCCCTTGCAGGGACATGCTGAGGATTTTGTTCAATATCTGGATGATAAAATAACTCAGATTCGGGATGAGCTGGCCGACTGGGTTAGTTCGGGCGAGGTGACTGAGCCCAGTCTTGAGAGTGTTATCTGGGCTGAGTTCGATCCTGTGGCTCCCGAGGACGTGGACAGGATCCTGGGTAGACTGAACGCTACCACATGTTTATTGGACCCGTGTCCCTCCTGGTTGGTACTGGCCTCCCGGGAGGTTACACGAGGCTGGCTCCAGGAGATTATAAACGCTTCCTTGAGTGAGGGTGCCCTACCGGCCGCCTTGAAGGAGGCGGTGGTGAGGCCCCTCCTCAAGAAGCCCTCCCTGGACCCGGCTGTTTTGGTAAATTATCGTCCTGTCTCCAACCTTCCCTTTCTGGCGAAGGTTGTTGAGAATGTGGTGGCGCGGCAGCTCCCCCGGTTCCTGGATGAAGCTGTCTATTTAGACCCGCTCCAGTCCGGCTTCAGGTCTGGTTACAGCACCGAAACGGCATTGGTCGCGTTGGTAGATGATCTCTGGAGGGCCCGGGGTAGGGGGTACTCCTCTATCCTGGTGCTGTTAGACCTCTCAGCGGCTTTTGATACCATCGACCATGGTATCATGTTGCGCCGGTTGGAGGGATTGGGGGTGGGGGGCACCGTTCTGCGGTGGTTCTCCTCCTACCTCTCCGACCGGTCGCAATCGGTGTTGACAGGGGGGCAGCGGTCGACCCCGAGGCGCCTAGTGTGTGGGGTGCCACAAGGGTCGGTCCTCTCGCCCCTTCTGTTCAACATTTATGTAAAGCCGCTGGGTGAGATCATCCGTGGTTTTGGGGTGGAATTCCATCAGTACGCTGATGACACTCAGCTGTACATCTCCACCCCAGACCACCCCAACGATGCCGTGGAAGTGATGTCCCAGTGCCTTGAAGCTGTGCGGGTCTGGATGGGGAGAAACAGGCTTCGACTCAACCCCTCTAAGACCGAGTGGCTGTGGCTGCCGGCGTCCCGATATAGCCAACTGACTCCATCGTTGGTTATTGGGGGCGAATCATTGGCCCCCACGGAAAGGGTGTGCAACTTGGGCGTCCTCCTGGATCCATGGCTGTCTTTAGAGGAGCATACGACAGCTGTGGCCAGGGGAGCTTTTTATCAGGTCCGCCTGATACGCCAGTTGCGGCCCTTTCTAGATCGGGACTCCCTACGCACAGTCACTCAGGCGCTCGTCACGTCTCGCTTGGACTACTGTAATGCTCTCTACATGGGGCTCCCCTTGGGATGCATCCGGAGGCTTCAGCTGGTACAGAATGCGGCCGCGCGGGGGATTATGGAAGCGACAGGGCGCTCCCATGTGACACCTCTCCTGCGTGAGCTGCATTGGTTGCCGGTTGATTTCCGGGTGCGTTTCAAGGTGTTGGTAATCACCTTTAAAGCGCTCCATGGCTTAGGACCAGGGTACTTACGGGACCGCCTTCTGCCACCTATTGCCTCCCACCGGCCGGTTCGCTCCCACAGAGAGGGCCTCCTCAGGGTGCCGTCAGCCAGACAGTGCCGGCTGGCGACCCCCAGGGGGAGAGCATTCTCTGTGGTAGCCCCCACCCTCTGGAACGATCTCCCTCCAGACCTGAGGACTATCACTGACCTCCGGTCCTTTCGTCGGGCTTTGAAGACTCATCTCTTCCAACTTGCCGGACTTGCCTGATCCCTCCTATTTTTAAATATTTTAAATGCTTTTAAATTTTTAGAGTCTTAGAGTTTTTATTCGGTTTATATTTTCAGCCTAAATTTATATTGATTTTAGTACGTTTTAACTTATTGTATTGTATTGGTTTTAAATTGGCTGTTCACCGCCCTGAGTCCGGAAGCAGAAGGGCGGTATAGAAATTTAATAAATAAATAAATAAATAAATAAATAAATAAATAAATAAATAAATAATAAAAATGCATTGTGCATCAAACAGAAATGCCATCTAGAAAGCAAATGGAAGAAACAACAACGGAAGAAACTCAAGTTTGGTGGGAAAAAATGGGCCGCAAAACTCAAATCAGATTTTTGCCTGGAGGCATCACTGAAGCAACTCATTAGACTTCCTCCTTCTTGTGGGAATGCTCAAGAAAGGGCATGTGTGAAAGGGCTGCAACTTGTTTTAACAAGGTACTTTATTATAAGCATTGTAAAAATATAGCAGGAGTTAAAATGTCCCTGAATGCCACCAATTGTTCTTTTTAAGTGGGGAAAAACATACAACAGATGAAACCTTCCTCCTCTTAACCCTTTTCAGATCACTTTTATAAAATATCCAGCAAAAATACTATTTGCCTCACTCAATACAGCAGTGGCACAATTTGCTTCCTTAAGATGGTTCAGGGTGGCAACCCAGGGTGTTTCCAATAGGTGAAAGAACATTCCAGTCTGTGTTTGTATATCACATGGGCACACATTTTTTTTGGTTGCTACCAGTATTCCAAGGACACATAGAGAAGGTCATGAGAAAAAAAAGGCTTCAGTTTTGCTTTGCTGAAAGGGGCATATTTGTTCATAATGCAGGTTTAAAGGCATGATTTGCCTGAAGCATCACCAGAATGACACATCCTTTCAAAACCTAATAAATAAATATCTTCTATATCTTTCTCCTTCCACATCTCAGAATGCTTGAATTTAAACTCATCTAATAAATTAGTATTCTGCCTAAAGATCTGACTGGGACATTTTTGACAACATTTTTAAGAATTAGGGAAATGTGAAAAAGGAACGGGAAAGAAAATCTTTTAGAGCATGTGAAAATTCATGGACATTTCAGGAATGTCAGAAGCAGAATTTTCTCTCTTTCTCGTTTGAAAAACAATAAAAACAAACAATGAAAGCTGAGGCATTGCATTCTAATAGTGATATTCACTCTCCCTCCCTTGTCCTTTACAATACTTTGTAGAAAAATATACCTTGAAATATTGTCCATCTAAGAGCTTGGGTTGGATAACAGAGAGATGACTATCTTCAATATCCAAGGATATTATAGAAGGGCTAACTCGAACTATTTTGTCAAAAAAAGAAGATGAGAAAATTATCTCTGAATTTTATTTATTTATTTATTTATTTATTTATTTATTTATTTATATTTATATTTAGTTATTTATTATTTGTCGAGAACGTATTTGGTAATAAGTATAAGCATGGATTGGCTACATAAAATAGGTACAAATAGAAGAAACATTAGGACAGGGACGGTAGGCTCGCTGGTGCTCTTACGCATGCCATCATATATACTAAAATGCTCCAATTTATTCCAGAAAGCCATAGAATTTTGCTCCCTGATCTCTGATCAGAGAGTGATATTGAGAAAGTTGGCAAAATATGATATAAATAAATTCAAGAGGCAGTGGCAGACGACATGCGGTGTTTTTTCCAACCATATTACCAGTACATTGTCTCTAGGAGCCATCTATGTTTTCATCTATGGAACAAAGTTATGCATTATGTCTTGACTCTGTGTCATTTTATTATACATATACGTACATGCACATGCACACACGTGCACATACAGACATACACACACAGACAGACAGGCAGACAGACAGACATACTCTTCATGTCATATCTTTATCTGCTTATGCATATGTGTGCTGGGAATCACATGGTGAATTGTGATGTTCCCCTCCAGTCAGATGTCCAAGAAAGATGTAGAGCTATAAGAATTGAACAGAAGGCAACATGCTGCAATATTCTCAAATTCTTCTCCCATAGGGAAATGCTAAGGGATTGTTTTCTGCATTTTTTTCCTCTGAAATTTCTTTCTCAACCTCACATTTGATGATGTTTTGCTCAAGTTTATGAAGATATCCTGCTGACAGATGTACATTATGAACATTATTATCATTAAATCAGTGGTGGGTTTCAAATTTTTTTACTACTGGTTCTGTGGGCATGGCTTGGTTGGCATGGCTTGGTGGGCATGGATACTGTAAAATCTCCATTCCCTCCCCAATTCAGGGGAAGGTTACTACAAAATCCCCATTTCCTCCCGATCAGCTGGGCCTTGGGAGGCAAGATGGGGGTGGGCCCAGTCAGAATTTTTACTACTGGTTCTCCGAACTACTCAAAATTTCCACTACTGGTTCTCCAGAACTGGTCAGAACCTGCTGAAACCCACCTCTGCATTAAATGTGCAATCCTCTTTATACTTAATTTTTAGTAGACTTATAAATGAAAAAAGAATAGGGCATGGCTGCTGACTCTAATCTTTCCTCTCCCATTTGGGCTTCTGAAGGTAATTCATGTTTGCATGGTTTGGGTTTCTTTTTTCCATTTTTCCTTATTTTTCTGACTTTAACTTGTATTTGCATTTGTTTTTTCCTTTTTTAAAATCCTTTTACTATTACTGTTTTTACTGCCCAGAGTCATTGTATCAATGAGCTGGACGGCATACAAATTCAAATAATAAATAATAAATAAATACTATTGTAACTGAAATGTTTAATCAGAAAAATGAAGAAAGCAGTATTAAGTCTGAGAGATGTGAATATAATTAGACATGTTTTTAACACAGTAAATAAATAAGTAAACACAGTAGCTCAAAGCAGAGAGAGGGATGATATTAGAAAGCTGAGAATATATTAATGACGGGATGTAATGGAGACTACATATGAACCCCAAGTCATAGGGTATGTACTTCATTTTTGATGCAGAAACAGCTGATATGCTTTTCATAGAAAAAAGCATCATTGACTTGTAATACAAGTCTGGATTCTGAATCTTTATTATGTGCATGAAATATTTAATAGACAAGTCACGCTCAGTAGTTCTTTAAAGAACTGTAAGAACTGAAGTAATACGAACCTGGATCATTAATTTCTAACAAAAACAAGTCATTTTAATGGCTTCTCTTTCAAAAATAATATTGTGCCTAGGTTTTGGTCTGCATTCTAAATATATTGTCTCTCAATTATCAATTATCTGTATAGCTAATACATCTGTATTAGAATATAGCTTTCTTTCTGAGCAATGTTGGATCAGCAAAATATAAACATATCTATTCACTCATGTGCCTCGTTTGTCAATATTGTGGCTATAAATTATTAAACTGCAAGACAAAACAACATCAGATTTATTATGAGAGAGGCTATTATGTAGCTCTCAATTGGATCCGGAAAATTAAAATAAAACTGCCTGATTTTGATCATTAGAATATTTGCATTACAGAAATCGATTAAGGAAAAGAGGAGCCTTGGGAGCAACACAATTAGCTATGTCTGATGAACTTTTACACATTTCGAATTTCAAACAGAATATGTTTAAATGAAAATCAGTTTTCAACTCAGTACCCTCCTGTAGATTAAGCTAGAATAACACCCATCACTTTCATTCAGCATAATGACAACTTAATCTACTTTTGAAATACACGTAGTCCTGATGACCACAAGTGAGCTTAAAATTTCCACCGCTAAGCAAGATAATTGTTAAAGAAGTTTTGCCCCATTTCTTGTGTTAAATAAAGCACAGCATTTGGTAACATGGCTGTTAAATTAATCTAACTTCTCCACTGTTTTTTGCCTGTCAGAAGGTCTCAAAAGGCAATCACATGACTCCGAGACACTGCAACCATCATGAATACATGCCAGTTGCCAAGAGTCTGAATTTTGATCATGTGACCACTGGGATCCTGCAATGATCATAAATGTGAAAAACAGTCACAAGTCACTTTTTTCAGTGCCATTGTAAGTTTGAATGGTTGCTAAACAAATAGTTTTAGGTTAAGGACTATCTATCTAGAGCCATGGTGGCACAGTGGTTATAATGCAGTACTGCAGACTATTTCTGCTGACTGCTGGCTGACTGCAATTTGACAGTTCAAATCTCACCCAGGCCCAAGTAGGTAGTAATCAACGCAAACAGTTCCAAAACAAACAGACATTATTAGTACATCTGAGAATTAACTCATTTGCAGCATAGTCCAAACTAAATTAAAACAAACTCTTCATAACACAAATTCTTCAGTCTATTCACCAACCTTGGTACAATTAGGCAAACTGCCAAAGGCTTCTTTTGGCAAAAGTTCAAAAGCGGAAGACACTGACAAGAGATAAGTGCAGCAAGACTATCAATGTTGTTTTCTGACAAAGAGCCCAAGAGCCGTTGCTGATCTTTTAAGCCTTATGGGAGGGGCCAATAATCTCTTGGCCCTATTCCCGAGTCGTTCTCTTTGCTTTAGCTGCTCTTGCCTTCTGGCAGCTCTTCTTATACGTGCACTAGGAACAGGTTCCTCCTGTTCCTCTGTCTCTCTACTGTCAGCCATTGGAGGCTCCGGAGTCCACACATCACTCCCCGATGGCCCTGGCCCCATCTCTGCCTCTGATGCAGAGCCCACATCTGGGTCTCCCCCAGCCTCCAGGACTGGCCCATTTCTTCCTCAGCCTCATCGCTGTCTGACTCTGCTGCCAGCTCCGCAGGCTGCTGGCAAACCACAACACCAGGCTCAAGTTTGACTCAGCTTTCCATCATTCCAAGATGGGTAAAATGAAGACCCAGATTGTTGGGGGCAATATGCTGACTCTGTAAAAAAACACTTAAGAGAGGACTGTCAAAGCACTGTGGAACGGTACGTAAGTCTAAGTGCTATTTCTATTTCTGTCTGTGCTGATTATTATTTTCTCTAGTTATTTACAGTCTTATGATGTCTGTTTTGTTGAAAAATTCTGTAATCTCGTTCAGGATGAAATAAACAAGACCTGTCTGGTTTAATGATTTATAACACATCTCAACAATAATGTCACTACTACTTTTCCCTCTTGTTAAGCTTATTCAGTGCAGTGCCTTTTTTTTTTTGAGGAAAGAAATAATAAGTGATTAAATCAAACAACTCTGTTTATTAGAATGCTTTATTAGAATGGTCACTAAATGAATGGTTTTGTGGACTACCTGTAGAAATGCAATAACTAGGCAGAAGAACAGTTTTTTCCTGAATGCCATCACTCTGCTAAACAAATAATTTCCTCAATACTGTCAAACTAGTTGCTAAATCTGCATTACTATTAATGTTCTCATTGTTCCTATCACCCATCTCCTCCCACTTATGACTGTATGACTGTACCCTTGTTGCTGGTATCCTTAAGATTTATATTGACTGTTTTCCTATGACTATCATTAAGTGTTGTACCTTATGATTCTTGACAAATGTATCTTTTCTTTTATGTACACCGAGAGCGTATGGACTGAGAAAGATTCCTTGTGTGTCCAATCACACTTGGCCAATAAAGAATTCTGTTCTATTCTATTCTATAATTGGGGAGAATGTACTAGAGGGAATTACTGGTATGAAGATACATTTTTAGGATGAGATAGATTTATTTATTTATTTATTTATTTATTTATTTATTTATTTATTTATTTATTTATTAAGCTTGTATGCTACCCTCTCTCCAACAAGGACTCAGGGCAGCTCACAGGAATAAAACAAGCAATAAATCAATATTTAAGTGTTAAAAGCTATTAAAATTCTCCTTAAAAAAACCCCTTCAGTCCCATCCGGCCTGGTGAAATAACCATGTCTTAAGGTCACGGCGGAAGGAGCGCAGGTCAGGGGCCACCCGGAACTCCAGGGGGAGTTGATTCCATAAAGTAGGTCAACCCACAGAGAAAGCCCGTTCTCTAGGAGTCTCCAGTTGACACTGCCTGGATGATGGCACTTCAAGAAGGCCCTCCCTGTGGGAATGCACCGGGCAACTGGGAGCTGTCACTGGCCGCAGATGGTTAGTCAGGTACCCCGGGCCTAAGCCATGTAGGGCTTTATAGGTGATAACCAGCACCTTGAA
This sequence comes from Masticophis lateralis, assembly GCA_030761175.1. Classification (NCBI taxonomy): domain Eukaryota; kingdom Metazoa; phylum Chordata; class Lepidosauria; order Squamata; family Colubridae; genus Masticophis; species Masticophis lateralis. Next base: position 118,155,013 of record JAUDYJ010000003.1, on the reverse strand, counting down.
TCTCACCTGGAGGGCAACTGGTAACCAATGCAGGTTGTGCAGGAGGGGACACTCCCATCCTGCAACCCGCGTGGCCGCATTCTGCACCAGTTGAAGCCTCCGAATGGTCTTCAAGGGCAGCTTTATGTAGAGAGTATTGCAATAGTCAATCCGGGAAGTCACGAATGCATGAGTGACTGTACGGAGGTCATCACGGTCCAGGTAGGGGTGCAATTGGTGCACCAGATGAATCTGTGCAAATGCCCCCCTGGTCACGGTCGCAACATGATCTTCCAAAGTCAGCTGTACCCGGGCCTGAAACCCGATTGGTACAGGTCCAGATATGATGTTTCATCCAGGACCAATGAGAGCTGGTGTGCTATAAAGCAAAGATTGGAGACAGGATGGAATCCTTGGAATTTGGTACTGTATGCATTTATTTCTGTGTAAGAACAGATTTATCTTCTTTTCACTTTTGCTCCTTCTGTCCTTATTTGGCAGTTAATCTTAAATTGTAACAATGATTTATATCAGATATACTTTCACATTCCTTCCCAAATCAACAGATGTATTCTTACATTCAGTTCCAATTGTAACATTTGAATATGACTTCTCTGAAGACAAATGTGTTTCAGAAAGAGAACTTGCATGGGTCCCTTGTTAAAAATATAATTTGATAACTAGTTTTTCTCACATTGCATCTTTGCCACTCCCCTCTCAGTTCCAGGTGATACAATACTGATCGTTTTGATACACCAATCAATCATTGCATGAGTGGGACTGAGATGATGTGCTTTCCATGGGAATGTGGTGTTTACTACACAGACAATTTATTTTTATTTTGGTGTATTATAATCACAATACTGATCATCTGTACACTACTACAAGCAGCACATTAGGCATTATGTCTGGAAGAGGATGATCGTGTCAATGAGCCATAGCAACAAGCCTGCCAGACCATAAAAAAAACAAATGGCCAGTGGATGATGGTTCTTTAATACTTCTAAAACAATTTTTGAAAGAAAGTTTTTGTATTGGTTTAGCAGTCGCTCTATTGGCTCTTTGCTGGACATTGGGAATCTTATTTTTTTCTGCCTCCCTTCTATTAAATTTGTTCAAAAGTAATCTTGTTTCCTTAGAAACTTAAATCACAGTTTGAATTAAATTAATGCATCTTCAGATCTGAAAGTGAAATTGGATCTTGGCTGATCCATGTGCCTTTAATAAATAGCATGTTCTTTGTTGCAGGAATATATTCACAAATATGTACAGAAAATATAATTTAAGATAAACACTGCTTGAAATAAAGAAGCTTTCGGGCAGGGGGTGTAGAAGAAACGGGGAAAGTTTAATGTAGTACATCATATTTAAATCTGGATTCCTGTTAAAAATGAGAATTGAAGAACAAGCCAAAAGTTATATTCAAAGGAAATTAATATAGGAAAGGATGGAAAATGAATTTGTTTCCATCTTAGTTTTGCATGTGTTCGGTCAAAACACAGCCTACTTTCACAGTGCAGAATAATTTGTACTTAATATCTGTAAATGTACTCCAATCCACATTATAATCATATTAGTCAGAAAGCATGCATTAGAAAAGTTTATCATGAAAGATAGGTCACAGTTTACTAACATCTCTACATAGAGGCTGAAAAAAATGCACTTGCTCTGCTTTACAAAGATGAAGTTTATGAATTATGGTTCCTGATAGAATGAGCTGACTGAGTTGAAATTTGAAACTTAGCATGATTTACAAATTTTTGAATGATGGCCAAACTCCAGATCAACTTAGTATGACATTTTCTCCTCTCTCTGCATAACAGTGCCATACATTATGGCATATTGTTTTCTCATTGGACATTGTAAAACTCTTTGGGCATTGTTACAATTTCTTGCTTATTGACTAATTTTATATAACAATAGTTCTGGCAGTTGTGAGGGCAAAGTTGACAGAAAGAAGAGCAACAAAGTATGCCAAGTGTATGGTAGATGACTGATGTGAATAAGAAGGAAAAATGATGAATGAGGGCTACTTGGTGCCCTCTGAGCTTGGTTCTTTTTTTTTCTTTTTTCTTTTTTTTTTGCAAGTGTTTCATAACCCAAACTGGTAACATCATCAGTGCTAGTAGGAAGTGGGGTTGCTTCCATTTTGTATTCTAGTCATTTACCCTGTCCTGTCAGTATTGATAGGAGTGGCATTAGTGGCCTTAGCTAACAAGTTGTTAGCTTGTTTGGCAGTTCCTTGATTGGGGTATTGTTTGGGTAATGAAATGTCTACAGGAAAACGACCAAGCTGAGAGTGCACCAAGGACTCCTCATTTCAAGCCTGAACTACAAATATTCTCCTCTATCAAAATGATGAATGGGTTATATAAAATTATCCTGAGGGTGTGTCAAGAACAGACATTTTAAATTTCTTTCAGTAAATAATTCAGTAAATAATCACATGTAGTTAATGGGTTTTTTAATCATGTAGAGTGAGAAAAACATGCAGACTATGCAGACCACAGAGACACAAAAGTAATAATCAACTGTTTTTAATATATTACCTGTTGGTATTATTTGTCTTTGTGTTTCTATAGATGCACGCAGATATCCCTTATAGACAAGAACATAAAGGAAAGTGTAAGAGGCTTGTTAATAGACGGAGATGAATAAAAGTATTCTCATGTGAATAAACAACATAGCTCTTTGAGTTACTAAACATGGAAAGTAAAGAAAAGAAAAGAATAAAATATAACCAACAATGTAGGCCTGATTGAACTAAAGGAGAGTGATGCTGCAGGGAGAATGGAAAACAAGCAAAGAAAAGAAGAAAAGAAGAAAAGAAAAGAAGGAGGGAAAGAAAGCTAGGTAGATCAGAAGGTAATAGTGAAATGTCTATAGAGGTTCTCAGTAATTCAAGTCATGGTTGTCCCAAATGTGCTTTTTCAAAAGGCAACTGGACTTTCTCTGTTTTTCCTTGAAGACATTTTGCTTCTCATCCAAGAATCTTCTTCATCCAGAAGCTTCTTGGATGAGAAGCAAAACATCTTCAAGGAGAAATAAAGGAAGTCCAACTGCCTTTTGAAAAAGCACCTTTGGGGTAATGGGAAACATTACCCCAAAGTAATGGGGTACTTTACCCCGAGTCTGAATCTCATATATTTCTTTTAGAATGAGACAAAGTTAGGATGCAACCAAGAAAACAATGGCATGGATGATGTCCTACACCAGCAGATGTTAGAAATAATTAGACTTGCTTTTAATCAAATCTACTTATGTCAGATTTTGGGGTTAGATATTTGAATGGGATTTGATATACAATATAGCATTGCTGGTATGCAAATATGACTAGTAGCATCCATAGTTCCATATTAGAAATGAAAACAACAACAACAAATATAAATTGTTTAAAGTTTGGAAATACAAAAAAAAATGGTTCTGTTGATTTCTTTTTCAACTCTGCTTGAATATTTGGGCATTTATATGGTGACTTCCACAGTTATTGTCTTGATGCACTACTAATTTTTCCCAGAAGGCAATTTAGAAAAAGAAAAAAGGCAATATAGTGGAAAAAAATGTTACATTTCTTTCAGTCTTTCAGTCCTGACAATGCCGATAAATCTGTTCCTAGTAAATTTGCATTCCAAAAGAGAGTACAAAAATATATTATTAAATTGCAGGGCCTAAATGTAATTGTTTGTAGGAAAGACCTTGAGAGTCCTGGCAAAGAGTCATTGCCAAGGGAATGCTTTGATCGGAGACAGTGTTAATTTAATGCTGAATAAGCAATTGGATTGTGAGTGGGGAAAAAGGCTCAGAAAAGACCCTCCCTAGCTTATCAGTCCATAAGAAGTGGGGGAGGAAATAGTGTTTTCAGACATGCAAGATTCTGTCAATATAGCTTTACAATAAAGTAGAATTACTCATCTGGTTGCTGATTTCTATCTGGTTTACCCCAGCAGGCTGACACCAATTTGTGTTTCATTTAGTAAACCATTCATGATTTATGGAGAGTCTGGATAGCATATCTTCATAACTGACCATTGACTTTGCAGATTAAATGCAGGAACTTTTTTTTTATGGTAGGCATAAGAAATAGGGTGGTTTTAATATGGATCAACAGCAAAGAAGGTTTAAATTGCAACTGGGCTATGCTTAAACCACAATTGTATTTACACAGAGCCTGGGTAGCATAGAGGGCTAATGCCTCATACTAAAGGCAGCAATTAACACCAGCTGCCTGTAATTTCTCTGAGTTCAATCCTAGCCAGGCTCAAGGTCGACTCAGCCTTCCATCCTTTCTAAGGTGGGTAAATTGAGGACCCAGTTTGTGGGGGCAATAAGCTGACTTTGTATAAATATAAATATACAAAAGTATGAAGGCTATTGCTTAACGCATTGTAAGCTGCCCTGAGTCTCCGGAGAAGGGCGGCATATAAATCAAATTAAAAAAAAAAAACAAAAAAAAAAAAACCATATTATAGTAATTCCTTAGCAACTTTTTTTTTCTGTATGTTCCATGACATATCATCTTCTTATCTCCATCCCATGAGTGAAACAGTTGCCCTTAGCTATATCAGTGACTCATTAATTGGAGAGCATGAAGCACTGTCTTCAAAATAAATCTGCTTTGTCACTAATTTGGGTGACTGGTAGTGACCAGAAACAGAGACAATAGAGATAATTAGAAACAATTAAAATACAGTAACTCATTCTTGACATTTGTATCTTTTGCATTCCTATGATTAGTTTAACAATGCAACAATAATTGAATTAGAAGTGTGGACCAGGTTGTTTCATGTTATTCCAGATTAATGGAAGTGGGATCAAATTTAGATTCTATTCCCCTTCCATTTCTCTCCATTTTAAATGCACTTTAACTGTTAGAAGTGATTCTCCCATCCCAAAAAGTCTTGGTCTCAGCACGAAATGACATTCTAAACATACTCAAAAATATGACTTCATTTACAAAATTTTCTGTCAATTGTGAGCTGGGACTATTTTCTTTTGCCAATTCTTACCACGCATACCGCTTGGGAAAATAACACAATATGTCTGGGTCAAGAGGCCGGGTAGAAACAGCAGTGAGGAGAAGTAGAAGAAATGATGACAAAAATCAAATCGTTTTTGAAATCAATAGTGAGAAGTTCATCCATCCTTAGGCATAACCATATATGTAATACTTTGAAATTGATGATCCAAATAATTTTAGTCACTGCATGCTACCAGCAGGGAGCAAAATAAATGATCAACTGATGTGATGCCAGAATTGCTTATGGGACAGAACATATATTGATGAAATGTGGACCAATGCTATTTTATCATTTGGAAGCTGGTGAGGCTGCTATAATTGTAAGCTATTTCTCATAAACCTCATAAGCATTCAACTGGAAGTCGAACCAGTATATTGCTTTCACTATCAAAGCACTTCTTCATCATTAGATATCTCAGGGTACTTTCAATGGTTTACAAGCTTTTTTCATGCCCATTTCCTTTAGGGATCCATTTTACAAATCACTGCTATAAATAGAGAGAGATAATAACTGAAATAGACAAACTATACACTACTTCATAATAGTCCATAATAGATAATATCCTCAGTGCAGCTATGGAAGGAATGCTCCAGAGGAAGCATATGAAACATGCAGGTAAAACTATGGGTGACATTTTATTCCTTAATGGGTTCTGAGGTAAATGATATGTGAAGTCATAAATTTGGTTGACATATTTGCTGGCTTTGATGTTCTAATGTATGTGATAGAAAAATAGAAGCTTGCTTTCAGTTTCATTACTGTTTTATAATTACATAGCACACCAATACGCAAGAAAATCTAATTTGAAAGTAGTTCCAACTGTGTTTTAGTGTTAATTGCTTTTAAAACAATGAATGTTGAAAATCAGCCACATTTTATCTGTCTGGAATACAGATTAAAAATCTTTCAAGCCAACCTCAACTCCTTGTGTCTGCATAGCATAGACATATTTAACTTTGTTCACAACCATAAGGAAGTTATTTGATCCATCCAGGGACTTTTTAAAAATATTAATTCCCTGTCTACTGTAAGCCATAGCACTGAATTTTCCAGTCCAAGAACTAATAATTCCTTTGTTTTTCTAAGATCATTAAAGGTAGGTTATTATAACTGCTAAAGTACCTTGATGATTGAAGGATCCAGTCTGAATCAGTCACCAGCACCAGGTTTAATCTTCCAAATGTTTGGATTCATGCTGAACTCATTCTCAGGGAACTTCTCTCTACCAGAACGTATGCTTTGGGCCTTGATGGTTGTTTGGTTTATCACCCAAAGTTGACTTTCTGCTGTAACAGTGTCTGTGCTATGCTTTCTTGACAGAAAGTAATTATTCAGTATCTTTATTGTATATTAACTTGCCGTCTGAGTATAGGAATACAAATACTTACATATCTTTAATGATTTTGGTTACCTTTCTCTGTGGAGTTTGAATTTCTGTGAAAGTAAAGCAAAATAGATATACAGATTAACCTTCAAGGTGAGCAGTCATCTTTGATTTATAGCAGTGGGATTAAGATATTTCTGTAATATTTTGTACATTTCATTTGCAATACATGAATTCTGCTATCTTGCCTTATAGACAGATGAAGGACATTGAATGCATTCCTCAACAAATTATTTCCACAGTGACTCATGCCTTAAATAATTTTATCACTACAACTATCAAGTTCTGGGCACTTTTAGGCTGTCGTAGTTCTAAGAATTTTTAAATTATTTTGGTAGAATTTCAACTGCAATAGGTCACAGAGTAGGAATCAGTATCACTGAATCCATTGGGATATACATACATAGGATTATTCAGTCCAACTTTCAGTCAAGCTCAGAAGTGAGGGAAGATTTGTGTCACCATGTACATAAAATTATGATTACATACTAACTACTTCACTTGTTAATGAAGTACATTCTTAATAGATTGTGACAATCTAGGGGTTCATTAATTTTTTTTTTACTACCAGTTCTGTAGGTGTGGATTGGTGGGCATGGCATGGCTTGGTGGGCATGACTTGGTGGTCGTGGAAGGGGAAGGATACTGTAAAATCTTCATTCCCACCCCACTCCAGGAGAAGGTTACTGCAAAATCCCCATTTCCTCCTGATCAGCTGGGACTTGGGAGCCAGAGAATAGATGAGGGCAGGGTCAATCAGAGATGGTATTTGCTGGATCTCTAAACTACTCAAAATTTTGGCTACTAGTTCTCCAGAACTGGTCAGAACCTGCTGAATACTGCTTCTCGTTGGCATTGAATAAGATAAGTGCCTCTTTATCTCTTTAACTATGACATCTACAATTTTTTTTCTTTATGAGACTGGTGAGAGGGCACTTGGCTACCATTCTTGTTTCAGTTTAACAAGTCAAGCAGGATCCAACTAGAATAAAATAAATAAATAAAACAATAAAAATGTGGATAAGTGGTTTATCTATTCCACTTAGAGTAAATCTCCTCTGAGCTCCGGAACTTAAAATTTTAAAATAATTAAAATTTTATTTTACTAAGCCAATGGCACCCAACCCCCACCTCTGAGCATGCAGACTCAGCCTGTTAAGGCATAGTCAGTCCTGACCAAACACAGAGCAACCCGGCAGGGCTGTCTCAAACTGTAACAGATAGGATTAATGAGAAATGAACCTGTCTGACCATAAGGTCATGGACAAGGCAGCAAATTGCAATAGTTGACAGGCTAACATCATCCCCCACTGATAAACAAGCTAGGAGGGAGGAAATGGTAAAAATTAACCCTACATCATCCAGCATGATGACAGCAAAAACAACTCAGCTAATTACAAGTGAAAGATGGCTGGAAGGGCCTATTACACGTGCAATGGCCAAATAGATTAATGGCAGATAAAGACAGAGATCTCTGTAATGGTAGTTTAATACTGTGACAATGTCAGAAGATGGCTGACAAAAGCTTAGTAAAATAAAATTTTAATTATTTTAAAATTTTAAGTTCCGGAGCTCGCAGGATGTCTGCTTCTTTTTTTACTAATATACCTGGAACTCATATTTTTAGAATAGTGTGTGTGTGTGTGTGTGTGTGTGTGTGTGTGTGTATTTACATATAGTATATAGTATATGTATGTTATATAGACTATTATGGTAAGGAATAAATAAATCTATTCTATTGCAAACACAGTTTTTCTCTTCTTTTCAAGTAATACCAGAAAGAACTGTTTCTCCTTAAAGGCATTTATTTAATGAGATGACTCTTTAACTCAATGAGGAGTCAGGATTCAAGTCATTATAAATGGCTAAATCTGACAGCTATGAGTTTTACTGGGTCTATCTAGTTCAGCTCTGCTTGAGGCTAAATGAACACTAAGCATCCCCTGACATGCCAAAGTCATCAGAACATTTTTTTTAACCTTAAGAGATATTCAGCTGAATAAGGCAATTAATATACTTACTCAAACTATGTGGAAGTAATCACACAGAAAAGGTCATTTTATATGTTTTGCTATGCAAGTGTACAAATAATAATTTTAACAATAAAGACATAAAATAGGTTCTAGTCTGATAAATCTGTCTTGTCCCAGTTCATGTTAGCAGTGTATCCCCAAATTATATGCATTTATGATTGGCTATATACTGACAGTCAACCTATCAGTTTTTTCTTCTTAACAATTCTGGTTCTGTAAATCAGCGAAGTGTCATGGCTGATGACAATATGCCAAATGAAACTGTTGAAGGCTTAGTAATAAAACAGATAGGATTGTGCAATTCTATTCAAGAAGCCAAACCAATTTGTCAAAATGAAAATTTAAAATCTTCATGCGATGCAGGTTTGCAAGCAAATATAAGATGCAGTCTTATCTCTGTGATGAATTGAAAACTTTTTCACATTTGCCATGTTCTTTTACCAGGCTTATCAGCTACTACAAACCTAAAACCAATCATTTGTAAACAATACTATATTTTCTGACAACTCTCTATGTCAGGGCAAATGTAAACTTTTCACATCACAAGGGGTAAAGTTGCAAATTGTTGTTTTTTTTTTTAAACTAAAATTCCAAAACAAGGATATGACATATTTTCCTTTCATCATTCATCTAAACTGTCTTCCAGATAGTATTTATTTGGGGATACATGGATAATCTATTTTTATGTGATTATACATCAGTTAAAGTATATATTTTTCAGAGAGTAAAATAAATGTTTGGGCAAAATTGAATATATTGATAGAAATCATGCAGGGTGACATTTCCTAAAAAGAAATGACCTGCACATTTGGCCTGCAGGCCACCAGTTTGACCCCTGGTCTAGAAAATGACCTTCACCTCCCATCATGAAATTCATTTTAAAAAGAAACCTCATAAATTCTTGGAGTGTGGAAAGAATTCTCCTGTGTGGTCTAAGCTTAGATATCATGAAAGAATTCAAACAGTGAAGAAATCATATAAATGTTTGGTATGGGAGAAGAGTTTTGATGGACCTCAACTCTCACTAAATATCCTATTATACCAATAGGAATAAAAATATTGCACTGGAAAATCTCAATTGGTATCAGGCTAAAGGAATGGCCAATGTGGGGGGAAAACAGTTTTTTCAAGGGATATATAGAATTCCCTGGAAATTATAAAACTGAGCAATTTCATAACTTTTTCTGCCTGTTAAATAAAAATTCAATTTTATTTTTAATTGATTTTATTTTTAGTTTATGTATTATAAGCTTTTTGTAAAAAAAACAAACAATAGGTATTTTAAGCTACTTTTTAATTAAAAAGCTTTCACCAAGAAAAAATTGAAATGTAGTTTAGATAATACAAGCATAATTTAAACTTCAATTTATATTTTAAAAAATTGCACATAATTCCCTGGAGTCTCTTTTGACTCTGTAATTTAAGATTGTTAAACAAACATATCAGTGGCACTTAAGAGATGACAGGATCTTCATTTAATAGGGAGAAGTAGCTTGAAGTTGCCATAATGTGGAAAAACTAAATGATTGGATATAGGATATATAAAGGATATAGCCATTGCTTGTGGGCTGTAAGTTCTTAATAAGTTTTTGAAGAAAACATGTCAAGATTGCATGAATAAGCTTGACCTTATTTTTTTCCCTGTTTGAAATTGAAGAACGTGTTGCTGGAAGAAAGGGGGAAAGTTATAGATTGTAGCTTTCAGAATGAAAATGAGTTGGACCTAATCCAGGAAATGATGCATCCTAAACTGACTCATTACTTCAATAGCATCCACTTTTACTGTTGCATAGCCAATAGGACTGTGTGCTCTCAGGCTTGAAAGCCTCTTTTTCTTCACCAGCCTGGGCATTAGCCTGAAAGCAATCAAAGAGGATGTGTTGAGTCAGTGGAGTGAGATTTCACAATTTCAGGAAGAGAACTTGTTTTGGTGCTCCAGTGGTAAACAAACAAACAAAACTGTGTGTGGTTCTTGCCTAGAGATAAAGCAGTATAGAAACATACTCCCTGGCAGGAATTTCCTATATAATATTTAGAGAAAGGCAACCACTTATTGGATATAGTCATCAATCCTGAAGTGGTCAGTCAAGTGGATCAGGAAGGAAAGTTTGGCTTGGTTCTTGGAGTGGACAGCTTCACGTTATGAGCAAATGGATGTTTCCTGCATTCATTCTGCCATTCATTGTTATAAGACTTCCCAAATCACTCTTTGTAATAGTGAAATACATAGTGTATATGATCCTCTTGTTCTCCAACAAAATCTGCCATACAATCTGTCAGGACATGAAGCTTTGCAAAATGACTTGGCAACTCATTGCAGTTTTATTTTGTTAGGTTTCAGGATAAAAAATGAAGATGGAAAGCTGTAAGAGAAGTCGGTGTTTTACTGAAGATTTTCTAAGGGTGGAAAATTTTATTACTCCTACCCAGAGAAGAAATATACATCTTATAGATAATTTGGGTAAACTTGCAATAGTAATAGTATACTTGGCTCTGTTTTATCTGTTGAGGTAGCAATAAAACCGGATGTTATAGAAAGCTAAAATGTTGTAGAGGAAAACAATATTTGCCATAATTTTGCCTTACCTTGCTCATTCCAATGACTTTTGATCACAAGCAACTCTGTTTGGCTACGTTTAAATCTGAACTTCTTTCATCAGATTTTAAGAACTTTCAGACACTGCATCAAGACATCTTATGAGTCTCTGACTTACACAACTCATACAGCTTTGAGGATGATCTCTAGCTAGGCCTCAAATAATTGCCTGAAGGAGGTCCCCTTTAATGTCACAATGGCTCCACCATGCTTATTTCCTGACTATGATCTGTCCATTTTCTAATCTTCTTTTATAAGTAGATATAGAATTGCTATTTCCCAACCTGGAGACCTCAGACACACACAGTGGTGGGTCCCTCCCGGTTTGGTCCGGTTCGGCCAAGCCAGTAGTAGTGACAATATGACTGCAAAAATAAATGGGTTGACCAGTGCCTCCAAAAACAAAATGAGTAGACCGGTACAACTTTGCAAGCAGTTAAAAGCCTGGTAGACCAGTACCTCTGCTAAATCCTAAAGAATTGTCATATGATCATCAAGCCACACACACAAAATAAGCCACGCCCACAGAACCAATAGTAAAAAAATTAGAATTCACCCCTGGACACACATATGTGGAATCTGCCAGGTACCAGAATAAGGAAGGGAGTGAAGACTAGTCAAAAATTGTGTGCACTTACAGCCAAACTTGACCTTTAAAAAATTCCAACTTGGTTCTGAATGACCACCAGTCTGTGCTACACTCATAGCAACAGCAGAAAATAAAATTTAAAAAATAAAATAAAATATCCTGCTGTTGGTGAGACAAGCTTATATTATTGACCGTTCTGCAAATGGAATAGTAGAATAAGAATACAGGTCGTTCTTGACATTACAATGGAAACTGAAAAAAAAGTGACATGTGACCAATTTTTACACTTATGACCATTGTGAGAGCCCCATGGTCACATGATTTACATTTGGATGCTTGACAATTGACTCACATTTTATGATGGTTGCAGTGTCCCAGGGTCACGTAATCACCTTTTGCAAACTTCTGACAAGCAAAGTCAATGGGGAAACCAGATTCACTTAACAACTCTGTTACTAATTTAATAGCTGCAGTAATTCACTTAACAAATGTGGCAAGAAAAATGGGGCAAATCTCACTTAACAAATGTGTCACTTAGCAAAATAAATTTGGGGCTCAATTGTGGTCACAAGTTGAGGACTTCCTATATCAAAAATGATACGATATGCGTTACCATATCAGATTTTTCTTTTCATAAGTAGATGAGGACAATTTGTTCTCTAAATTAAATATTAGTATGGGCCTTAAGCAAGCTATTTTTATTGTCATACATGTCATTACTAAAGCTAAGATAGAAATATCTCCTCTCCTGAAATGAATTTTTTATTGTACATAAGTATATTTCTGTCACAGATCAACAATCCATGGGTATTTTTCTATAAAAAGGACATGTGGGAAACAATTTGAATCCTCTTAGTACTTGTTAATTAGATAACATGTACTTTAAAACATTTAAAAAATGATTTATGCATTATGCAATAGCAATAATAAAAGAAGTAATAAACTGTGAGACAAACATGTACCTGGATTCCAAGGTGGTCTTTGCGAAATTACCTATATATAAAATTGTTAATTGCTTTTTTATATGCTAAAAGTAGCATATGAAACCATTCCTTCAAGTTGACCATATAGCTAATTTTGTTTTGTAAAATGCAACTCCCCACCCCACCCCGATATTAGTCTGTGGGAAAAAACCAATTGTTGTTCTTTTGACAAGGTCTAAAATATGTCTTTGATCAAAGAATGGATAGCAAGGTATTGCTGCTGTGTATATGCCTTCAATAGCTTAAATTATTTTTTCCTTTTATTAAAAATTCTGTAGTTTTAATTCATCCGCATATATCCTTCCTCTCACTAAAATTAAACTTTTTTTATTAAGTAAGAACACTGATATACTGCTACCACAATATTTATCACTGGGTTATTATCAGTGCAAATTAAAAATAGAAACAATTTAAGCAAACAAATTAAAACATAAATTATACAAGAGTATAAAGTTCATTTCAACTTTTAAGCACATTTCTTAAAACAAAGTAATGTTGCACCTCTGGGGTTTCTATGTTTTTTAAAAAATATCTAATCTGATATCTAAATCATAATTTTTTAGAATATTTCTAAATGTTTCAAGAATAGGATGTGCATACGGGAACACATCTGTGTGCTGATACATACCTTAATTGACTAGTAATCATTAATCATTTGTGCAACTGTTGAGAGTTGGAGATCTTGAGGGGCAGATGGGGCCAAAATTTTGCTTTAAATCTCAGCGCTGTCAATCACTTAAATTTGACATAAGAAGGATAAGAATAAGGAACATATGAAAACATATGTATGCAACAGAGGTGGGTTTCAGCAGGTTCTGGAGAACTGGTAATGGAAATTTTGAGTAGTTCGGAGAACCGTAGTAAAAATTCTGACTAGCCCTGCCCCCATCTATTCTTTGCCTCCCGAGTCCCAGCTGATCGGGAGCAAATGGGGATTTTGCAGTAACCTTCCCCTGGAGTGGGCTGGGAATGGAAATTTTACAGTATCTTTCCCCTGCCATGCCCACCAAGCCACGCGCACCAAGCCATGCCATACCTGCCAAGCCATGCCCACAGAACCGGTAGTAAAAAATTTTGAAACCCACCACTGATGTGCAAGCTTGAAATGAGAACTAGTGTGGTATAATGGATTGAAGGCACTGAATCAGCCACTTAGGAAATTTTGCCAAGAAAACTGGAGGGAAATTGTCCAGGCCATCATCAGGTGTCAACACAAAGGCATAAAAATAAATAATAACATACCTATTTACATTCCTAAAATATATCAATGCTGCCTTGTAAAAAAGAAAAAGAAAAAAAGTCTATATTAGGATAACCACCTATAAGAATACAAAGAGAACACCTATAACTTGTGTTTGGTAACGGTTATGTAAATAAAACATGTATATACATTTTCAGTCGTTTTTTTTAAGACAAACTCACATAAAACTCAGTGAAAACAAATGAAGAATGGAAAATGAGATGCTGAACAAAACCAGCCATGGCAAATTCAAATGAGTTTAATGCCTAAATGTGCTGGATTGCTAACAGGAAGTATACTCTTGATGCTTTGTACATCATCTTTGTAGAGTACAGTGGTGTAGAAAGGGGTTTCAAACTCGCATCGTTACATCATCGTCACGTGATGTATCATGACTTTTTCTCCCATTGCTAAACCGGGCATGGGTGTGGCCAGTGGGTGACACATCCAGTCCATGGGCTGCGAGTTTGACACCCCTAGTGTAAAATATCTCCACATTTGTGATATCTAGCAATTTATGTTCTGCAAGACTAGCAAAGGATAAGTTTGGGACAGATTTCTGATTCCTCCAAAGAGCCTCTCTAATGATCCAGAGATAATCCAACTAGTCTCAGGTCACCTTGAAGACAAACTGTTCCATATCATTTTTCTGGTTCAGAAAAATATCACTGGTATATTCTCATTACAATATTAAGAAAAGCCAAGCCATTTTAGAAGAGCATGTTGTAATCCGGCCGCTGCTTATAAATTTTCTTATCCATAATTATATGAAAGAATGGTGATGCACTGGATTTCTTCACATTTTTCCTTGGGGGTGGTGGTGGTGGACAAAAAATGTTCTTGCAAAGGCTGAGACTATATACATGCCTGCATCCTCCTTTATCCAAGAATTAAACACAGTTGTCCCATCTTTCTAAACAGTGGAACTAATTGGAACAGCAAAGAGTGTGACAACATTCTTTACCCAAAATGACCTTTCAGTGTCCTGGATGAAAAAAGATCTTCCAATTTTCTTTGCAACAATGACAAACAGTAATTACCATCTCTAGCCATATTTCACCCAGCATTTCCCTTCTTCACATAAACAACCATAATTATCTTAATGTAGTAAAGTAATCACAGGCATTCATGCCATACTTCTGATTTCTATTTCCAACCCATAGAAAGTACTTACAGGTGGGATTTTCATTTTCATATTCCAAAATGTCCCATCAGTCTTTGGTACTTGCAGTTTGACCCAGAGTTCATTTCCCCCGTCTCATCTGGCTCCCTCTGTAATTAGAATGGTTGCTTACCGAATCTAATATTTCTCTTCCTTCCTTTCTCCATTATACACAAGGGTCAAAATATCCTTCCTTCCTTCCTTCCTTCCTTCCTTCCTTCCTTCCTTCCTTCCTTCCTTCCTTCCTTCCTTCCTTCCTTCCTTCCTCCCTCCCTCCCTCCCTCCCTCCCTCCCTCCCTCTTTCTTTTTTCTTTTCTCTTCCTTTTTTTCTTTCTTTTCTTTTTCTTAGTTGCCATCATTTATAGCATACTAAAACTCTGAAACTTAGACTGGAGCTACACAGAGAATTAAATAACCAGGCCCATCTTGTGTACGTGACAGCATTACCCGAAGTACCCTGTTGCCTCAGAATTTGCTTTTTGACCAAACCTAACAATAATCCTAACAATGTAATCCTAACAATGAAATGTAGCTTTCTCTGGAATTTATAGTTTCTCCACATTTTTTAATCTTTTGTTTTTATTATGCTATAAGCTGCCCAGAGTTGCTGTAACAGCAATATGGGCAGCATATAAGTTTAAATCAATCAATATAGTATCAGTGACCTATTGTCTGAAAATGAAGCCCTTCGATCACCTGTTCTCTATATTTTTTGTGGCAGGAGAAAAATGCCTTGCTGAGACTCTTGAGACATATCACTATAGATATAATTGTATTCCTTTGTGGCAAATTCCATCAGGAAGCTTGCAACTTCTTCTCAAATTCCTCAGTAAAAGGTATGTAAATTTTAGTGCTGCAGGGAGATGACACTCAGATTGTCCCTCCATTGCTGGCATCTTTCATTACACAAGTGTAACATCTCTTGAGACAGAAGTGCTCTTTGTTGATTACAGAACAGACAAAATAGTGGGACTTATCCAGTGTTATAGTCATCTGGAGGAATCCATAGAATTCTTCTCCTTATAGTGTTGAAAAAGCAATGTAGCCACACACTGATTAATAGCATACTGATACACCATTGTTTTGGCATGGAAAAATTTCAAAATGGATATGTTCCTTTCTCTTAAATTGCTACCATTCAAAATATGCCCTAGGAACACGTCCAAAGGTTTCAGGTTATATTCCCAAAGTCACATTTCTCTCATTCCTTCATTGAAGTTCACTCTGCAGAGGGCCTTTCTATCAATACGCTGAGTGGGAGGGGCAGATATGGCGAGTGCAGGGGACCATATCATGTGAGGGGGGCGCGCACTCGCTATCTCCGAGCGATGGTGCGCCCCGGTCCCCAAAGCCCTTCTCGCTCCCCAGGTTGCGCAGACTCTCAGGGCCCGAGTCTCCGGCTGTTGTTGTGCAATGCCAGGTCCGTGGTAAATAAAGCCCCCCTCATCTGTGATCTTGTCCAGGAGGGGGGAGCGGACCTGGCAGGTATTACGGAGACCTGGTTGGGCCAGGAGGGGGGAGTCCCCCTCGTGGATATGTGCCCTCCAGGCTTCCATGCATTCCATCAGCCGAGATCTCAGGGCAGGGGCGGGGGGGTGGCGGTTATCATAAAAGAGAGTCTTGATCCGAGGGAGTCCACTGTACCTCAGATAACCGGGTGTGAATCCCTCCTTGTGAAGTGGGGTCGCGGAGTTCAGATGGGTCTGCTGCTTACGTACCTGGCTCCCTGCCACGTAGCAACAGCCCTGCCTGAGCTACTCAACGTGATAGCCGAGGTGGCGGTTGATACCCCCAGACTTTTGGTCTTGGGGGATTTCAACCTGCCATCTGCTGGTGAAACGTCTGAGGTGGCCCGGGAGTTCATGGCTTCCATGACGGCCATGGACCTGACTCAGTTAATTCACGGCCCCACTCACACGGGCGGACACACCCTGGACTTAGTTTTTGTCTCTGGTCAGTGGTCGAGTGGTTTTGATATAGGGGATATAGTCATCGAACCCTTGTCATGGTCGGACCACTCTCTTCTTCGACTAGACTTTCTAACCGCTACACCCCGCCGCAGGGAGGCGGAACCGATTAGGTGGTTCCGCCCCAGGCGCCTGATGGAACCTGATAGGTTCCAGATGGAGCTTGGGCCATTTCCTGAGATTCTGGCTCATGATTCGGCTGAAGACCTGGTGGCCGCCTGGGATAGAGCGGCCGCCGGGGCTTTGGACCGCATCGTGCCTTTGTGGCCTCTGACCCGGCGCCGAACTCAGCCAGCTCCTTGGTTTACTGAGGAACTGAGGGAGATGAAGCACCGGAAAAGACGCCTGGAGAGCGGTTGGAGGGCCAGCCGTTCCGAATCTGACCGAACACTGGTGAGGTCTCATATTAAGACCTACCTAGTGGCGATAAAAGCGGCAAAGTCTAGCTACTTTTCCGCTCTTATCGCGTCATCAGATAATCGATAATCAGATAATGTTTAGGGTGACCCGCTCCCTCCTTCAACCGGGAGCTTGGGATGACCCCTTGCAGGGTCGAGCTGAGGACTTTGTCCAGTATCTGCATGACAAAATCGCTCAGATCCGGGAAGGTCTGGCCTCTGACTGGGTAGATCCGGATGGGATAATCGAGGCAGGTCTTGGGGGTGTGGTTTGGGAGGAGTTCGACTCTGTGGCTCCCGAGGACATGGACAGGATCCTGGGATGGCTGAATGCGACCACATGTTTATTGGACCCATGTCCCTCCTGGTTGGTGCGGTTGCATGGCAGCTTCCCCGGTTCCTGGATGAAGCTGTCTATCTAGATCCGCTCCAGTCCGGCTTCCGGCCTGGGCACAGCACGGAAACGGCATTGGTCGCGTTGGTGGATGATCTCTGGAGGGCACGGGATAGGGGTTGCTCCTCTATCCTGTCCTATTAGATCTCTCAGCGGCTTTTGATACCATCGACCATGGTATCATGTTGCGCCGGTTGGAGGGGTTGGGGGTGGGGGGCACCGTTCTACGGTGGTTCTCCTCCTATCTCTCTGACCGGTCGCAATCTGTGTTGACAGGGGGGCAGCGGTCGACTCCGAGGCGCCTTGTTTGTGGGGTGCCGCAGGGGTCGGTCCTCTCGCCCCTTCTGTTCAACATTTATGTAAAGCCGCTGGGTGAGATCATCCGTGGCTTTGGGGTGGAATTCCATCAGTACGCTGACGACACCCAGCTGTACATCTCCACCCCAGGCCACCCCAACGATGCCGTTGAAGTGATGTCCCGGTGTCTGGAAGCTGTGCGGGTCTGGATGGGGAGAAACAGGCTCCGACTAAACCCCTCCAAGACTGAGTGGCTGTGGCTGCCGGCGTCCCGATATAGCCAGCTGACGCCATCGCTGACTATTGGGGGCGAGATATTGGCCCCCACGGAGAGGGCTCGCAACTTGGGCGTCCTCCTGGACGCACGGCTGTCTTTAGAAGAACACATGACAGCCGTGTCTTTAGAAGAACACATGATGGGGGGCTTTTTATCAGGTTCGCCTGATACGCCAGTTGCGTCCCTTTCTAGATCGGGACTCCCTACGCACAGTCACCCATGCTCTCGTGACTTCCCGCCTGGACTACTGCAATGCTCTCTACATGGGGCTCCCCTTGGGGTGCACCCGGAGGCTCCAACTGGTCCAGAATGCGACCGCGCGGGGAATTATGGGAGCGACGTGGCGCTCCCATGTGACACCTCTCCTGCGCGAGCTGCACTGGCTCCCGGTGGTCTTCCGGGTGCGCTTCAAAGTGTTGGTGACCATCTTTAAAGCGCTCCATGGCTTAGGACCTGGGTTCTGCCGCCAATAGCCTCCCACCGGCCAGTACGCTCGCACAGAGAGGGCCTCCTCCGGGTGCCGTCGGCCAGACAGTGTCGGCTGGCGACTCCCAGGGGGAGAGCCTTCTCTGTGGCAGCGCCCGCCCTCTGGAATGACCTACCCCCGGAGATACGCAGGATTCCAGATCTCCGGACCTTTCGTCGGGCCCTTAAAACCCATTTGTTCCATCTAGCTGGGCTAGCTTGATCCCATCCTCCGTTTTTAAATTTGACATTGATTTTAAATTGGGTTGTTTTAATTCTCGGCCGAATAATTTTAATAATTTTTAATTGTTTTTAACTTTTGTATACTATGTTTTATTCTGGCTGTTCACCGCCCTGAGTCCGCAAGGAGAAGGGCGGTTTATAAATTGAAATAATAATAATAATAATAATAATAATAATAATAATAATAATAATAATAATAATAAGACCTTTGCTTAAAAATAAAACAAACCAAACACATCAAGAAAACTGCCCTAAAGAATCTAATAGATTTGTAGACTAAGAACAGCTGTTTTTGTTGTTGTTTTTCATTTTAATCTTTTTTTTGTTTTGTCTAAAAGCCATATCTAACTTAGGGGTATTCATTTTGCTCTGGCAATGTATTTCAGTCTGGTGTTGAAAGAATGCTAGTCAGACCTAGATGTAAAAAAATGTGTGTGTTTAAAAATGTAAAATAATTGATTTCAGAAGGGTCATTCATATATTCATGCACTGTAGGTTTCGGTGAGGTACTAGGTTCATCAAGTAGCGAATAATTATAGTCATTATTATTTTTAGGAGTAAATTTTATTTTAAAAAAAGATTTTACAAAAATTTTAAGAATCACAGAAACACAGAATAAGAAACTGAAAAAGGGAAAAAGTAAACAACAAAAAAGCAAGAAAGAAATATCTAAAGAAGCAACTTCCAATCTTGTTTGAAACAAACAGTGATTACCATCTTCACCTTCCCATGTTGCATATAATATTTGAACAAGCCTTTTCAGTCAATAAATTTGAAATCAGCAATACATTTTTATTTATTTTCAGCAAAAAATATTTAAAAGATTCTCAGTCTTTTAGGTAGATAGACAAGGTAGTTGCAGTTCTCTCCTTAATCAAACAAGTCAATGTAGTCATTTCTGCAAACTCAGCCATCTTCACAATCCATTCATATATTATTGGTATTTCTGTAGGCTTCTCTTACCTTGCATTCACTTATAAAGTGACCATTACTACCTGCTTCTTATGTATTACCCAAATAGGTTGTGTTTGAGGGAAATATATTATTGGTGACTAACATCCTTTCTGAAAGTTGCTTGAATTCAATTATGCAAGCTAGGTAAATATGCATCACCCAACTAAATAAATAATCATTACAATATTTTTTTGAAAGAACTTATTGCACAATTTGGGGAAACATCTTTCTAGTCTTTTCTATTCTAGACTAGGAACCAGAAATTTTGGTTATAGGAGTGGGAATAGAAAGTAGATGAAGGTAGACATATAGAAGCCCATCTCAATTTAATGTACACATTATTCATTTTGAGGGCACTCAATACTGTGTTGAAGAATTGCATTTGATTGTGCCTTCAATAATGCCTTCTACAGCATTGTGATTTATATACATTTAACCCATTATTACATTATTATAAGGCAGCACAAATTCTGATATCGGATTGAACCCCAAATATTAGGGACTTAACATTTTGGCCCTGGGTAACTTTCCTCTCCCGAGCTATAAAAGGTTACTGGCTTGACCAAGGTATTTGACAAAGGTCCTTATCTGTAAAGGGTGTCTTGACCCATCATAAATGTATCCTGTGATTTACTGTTTATTGCACCCCAAATGTCATCTATGTGCCCAGATAACAACTGATGCTTCCTTTATTGCCCTAGAGGCGTCTTCCTGTCCCTAATCTTCTTATGTTTTGTCTTAAGACACTTCCCAGATAACATGAATGTGTCAGGGGGTGTTTATTATTTCCTTTCCTCTTTGATCCGTGCAAATTGATGAAGGTTAGTTTCTATGTGTTAGAAGCAAAGTTCTCTGATATGTATATGTAGTTGAAATGATATAAATACTAGTCCCGAGGAACTATTCGGGGTTCAGACTTTTGTTTGCCTTAGGGCGGTTTGAACCGTGCACAATAAACTCTTTCCTGCATTGAAGAGCTTGGCCTGGTCTCTATCTTTATACTGCAACAGCTGGCGACTCTGGTGGGACCAGGCACGAGGCGATGTTTCGCTGAGGACCGTTCAACCCCTCGGGACCATCGGGAAGTCGCTCCCGAACATTCTCCAGGCGCCACGGGGGTATCTCTCCGGGAGACGGCAGCGGCAGCCCTGTGGGACCGACGGTGCTCAGATCGAGTCCAAGAACCCTGCAGTGCAGGAAAGGTGGTCTGAACAAATTCCTGGCCAGGAAGGGGAGGAGTAGAAACGTCTCAGGCAAGTATATAGTAAAAGTATTGTACCTGTCTCATTTGTAGACAGAAGAAGGGATCTGATCCATCCCTTGGACTCGGGGCAGTGACCCTAACGAAGTCCGTGTCAGGTTGTGTGGGTTGGGTAAGCCGCCGCAGTTCTCATCAGTCACCGTGAGCTCCGGGGCTCTGAGTCGACGGCAGTGTGACAGGATGGGTGGGACTCAAAGCGTGCCCAACACTCCGTTGGCATGCATGTTAAAAGGTTTTGATAATTATTTCAGCAATCCCTCATACCCGAAAGGGTCAAAAGACCGATTAAAATTTCTATGTAGAAATGTGTGGCCACTAATGGGGACTGGCTGGCCCCCTCAAGGATCTTTTAGGGAAGGATTAGTGGATAAACTGTGGGGGGTGATAGTAGTGAATCAGGATAAATATCCTGACCAATTTCCCTATATCGATCAATGGGCGAGAGCTTTAACGGAGAAAGCTGATGATTTGTTGCAATGCCAAGCAGAGATGGTTAGGTTGTGCGTATCTAGAACAAGCAGGAAAAGTAGGGGGTTGCGGTGTAAGCAAGGAAGGATACCGGGAGATGAAAAGGAGGAATATACCACCCATCGAAAGGTATTAGCAGAAGAGCCAGAGGATTTGGTTAGACCGCCCCCTTACGCCCCAGCGTGGCCGCCCGCACAACAACAGCAGCCCGGGGCTCAGCAACAGCAGGGGGCTGTTGGGGGAAGCGGAGGGGGAAATCAGAGGCGTATGAGCGATCCTGGGGCGAAGCCTAAAGTTAAGAAGAGTCATTCGCCTAGGGACAGTAGTAAAAGTGAGGGAGAGGATGATGATGATGACTTGGGGGCCGTGGGAGGAGAAGACCAGGGGGGCATGAAAACCCGTGCGGCTACAGCTAAGTTGAAGTCTGCTAAGCAGGATTTTGTGGCACCTCTACGTCAGGTGGATCAGATAGTAATGAATCAACAGGGACAGGAGGGATACAGGCCCCTTTTTCAGTACGTGCCATTTACCACTACTGATCTTCTAAATTGGAAACAGCATTATGGGCCATTAACTACCAAGCCTACTGAGATGGCAGATCTGTTTCAAACTATTATGCAGACACATAATCCAACGTGGCAGGATATACAACAGCTATTGAATACGTTGCTGTCTCCAGAAGAGAGAGAGAGGTGGAAGGCGTCTGTTAGAAAGTGTGTGAGAGCAAGTCTTCCCAATGAGGATGATATTCAACCAGAGGTAGCACGAAGATCCCCGGAGGCAGATCCGGGATGGAATCCCAGAGAACCAGAGGACATGACTAAATTGAAGCAGTACCAGAACCTGGTAGTCCAAGCTCTTAGACAGGCAGGAAAACCCCCATTGAACATGTCAAAACCGTCTCTGGTCATTCAAAAAGCAGATGAGAGTCCGGAGAGTTTCCTCCAGAGACTCATTGAGGCATATGAGTTGTATACTCAAGTGAATCCTAGAGAAGGTGATAATGTGAGGATGTTAAATGAAAGATTTATTGCGCAGAGCTATGAGGATATCAGGAGAAAGTTGCAAAAGTTAGAAGGTGCGTTGGGAAAGAACACGAGTGAATTGTTGGAGATCGCAAGGAAGGTATATGCAAATAGGGATAAGGTGGAGAAGAAAGAGCAGGAAGCACGAATGAATAAGAAGGCTGAGTTGTTGGCAGTAGCGTTGCAAAGGGGGATGCCAGGGGGTGCGTCTCAGAGTTTTCCCCTGGGTCCTAACCAATGTGCCTACTGTAAAGGGGAAGGACATTGGCAGAGAGAATGCCCGAGGCGGATGGCGAGAGGTAGAGGGATGAGAAGACCGGATTTTGGGTCAGGAATGCGGGGACAGTTCTCTGGGAGAAGGGGGGAGAGAGGACAGAGAGGAGGTTTGAATAGAGGATTTGGACAGATGAGATCAGGTCGAGGGTTTGGTAGAGGATTTAGAGAGGGCGTGAGACAGCAAGAAGCAGAAAGTATTGGATTGGCAGATATGAATTGGTCGGATTGACGGGGACCAGGCTTGGAAGACCCCCCACCTGAGCCGTTGGTTACATTAAAAATAGGGGGTCAGCAAACCACGTTCTTGGTAGATACAGGAGCAGGGAGGTCCGTGGTCAATAAGCAGATTGCAGCCCCGGGAGCCCATAAAATTCAAGTCCAGGGGGTATCAGGACAAGTCTTGGGGCGACAAATCTTAAAACCAGTGATATGTGATTTCAAGGGAGCTGAAATACAGCATGAATTCTTGTATATTCCTGAATGTCCCGTTCCATTGTTAGGTAGGGATCTGCTTAGCAAATTAGGGGCAACCATTTCATTCGATGAGGGGCGCCAAAGAGTGACTATAAGACACTCTCCGGAGGAGACTTGGAGGTTGATGGTAGGGAGGCAGGTTGAAGAGAGGGAAAACGATGAGAGGTGGAAGTTGTTTGAAGTGCCGGGATTATGGGCTGAGGATAACCCGCCAGGTTTTGCAGCTCACCACCCCCCGGTGGTGGTGGAACTAAAACCTGGAGCGATGCCTGTGAGTATAAGGCAGCGTCCCGTTTCTTGGGAAGCGATTTGCGCTATTTATGAAAGCATTCAGAGATATTTGGAAGCGGGGGTTTTAATACCTATTCAGTCCCCCTGGAATACTCCAATAATCCCAATTAAAAAGTCAGATGGGTCTTATCGACCAGCCCAAGATCTAAGAATTGTGAATGACCGGACGGTCACCTTACACCCAGCTGTGTCCAATCCATACACTCTGCTGAGTTTAATTCCATCGCGGGCTGAATGGTTTTCCGTTATTGATTTAAAGGATGCCTTCTTTACGATTCCTATTCACCCCGTAAGTCAGCCATTGTTTGCTTTTGAGTGGGAAAATCCTCATACTGGAACAAAAATGCAATATACCTGGACTCGGCTGCCTCAGGGATTTAAGAACTCCCCCACATTGTTTGGGACAGCGTTAGCAAAAGACTTACAGTATTATGTTCCTCGACAACCTGGAGATACTATATTACAGTATGTAGATGATGTTTTGATCACAGGATTGACAGAGGATTTATGTTGGGACAATACTAAGATGTTGTTAGAGTTGTTATTAGAATGTGGTTATCGAGTATCACGAAAGAAAGCTCAATTGGTGCAGAGGAAGGTTCGATATCTGGGATATGATATTGAGAAAGGTAGGCGAGCTTTAGGACCAGAGCGGAAAAGGGCGGTCCTGATGCTGGCAGAACCCCGGACAAAAAGACAATTGAGGAGCTTTTTAGGATTAGCTGGGTTTTGCCGTATCTGGATCCCCAATTTTGCTTTGATGGCAGCACCCTTGTATGCAGCCACCAGAGGAGCTAATGTTGAACCCCTTGAGTGGGGAGGGGAACAGAAGAGGGCTTTTAAGGACATCAAACTGGCACTGACTCGGGCCCCAGCTTTGGCTCTACCTAATTTAAGGAAACCTTTTAACCTGTATGTGGACACTTGTAGAAACATCGCTTTGGGAGTCCTCACTCAGCCTTTGGGAAGTTGGCAACAACCTGTAGCTTACTTGTCAAAACAGTTAGATGGCGTGGCCAAGGGCTGGCCTCATTGTTTGAAGGTATTGGCTGCAATTGCAGAATTAATTCAAGATTGTAATAAACTCACTTTTTCTTGTCCTATTGTTGTGCATTCCCCCCATGCGGTTCAGTCTATATTGGATACTAAGGGACACTTATGGATTAGTGGACAAAGGTTGGCAAAATATCAGGCTATTATGATTGAAAATCCACAGGTACGTTTGGTAGTATCTAACCGGTTAAATCCCGCTACTTTGTTGCCCACGGAAATTGTCTCTGAGCATGATTGTTTACAAGTATTGGAGAAAGTTTATTCCACACGACCCGATTTAACAGATATTCCATTGCCCAATGCACAACTTAATTGGTATACGGATGGGTCAAGTTATGTTATAAATGGGAGACGGGTAGCAGGTTATGCTATTGTGGATGATGAAAAAAGTGGTGGAAAGTGGTCCATTAGGGGGTGGGCATAGCGCTCAGGTAGCTGAACTATGGGCATTGATACGGGCTTTAGAAAGGGCCAAGGGAAAGACACTAAACGTTTGGACGGATAGCAAATATGCCTTTCTTACATTGCATGCACATGGAGCTGTATATAAAGAAAGAGGGTTTAGAGATTCAGCAGGGAAATATATTTTGCATGGACATCTCATCAGTCGTTTAATTGAGGCTGTTAACGGTCCCAAGGCAGTAGCAGTTATGCATTGTAAGGGACATCAAAGGGGCGAGGATAAGGTGGCATTGGGGAATAGGGCAGCCGACGTAGAGGCTAGGGAAGCAGCAAAACGGGATGAGCCCTTGCCGGACTTATCTATTTGTGTCGCCATGGACTTGCCCTCCGAGCTGAAACCAACATATTCACAGCAGGAAAGTATAAAAGCCGTGACTGATCTGAAAGCCCAAATTAAAGATGGGTGGTATGTGTTACCAGATGGAAGGATTTTTGTACCGTCTTCTATAGCATGGACATTGGCTCAGTCAGCCCATGAAACTACACATATGGGAAAAACAGCTCTGGAGCAGGCCCTAGGCAGGGATTACTACATCAATGGATTGGTGGGGATTGTAACAGGAACGGTTGCAAGATGCGTTACGTGTGCAAAGGTTAATCCAAGACAAGGACCGCGGCTGCCCCCTGGTGCCATACCACGATCATACATCCCCATGGAATATGTTATGATAGATTTTACTGATATGCCTAGATGTGGTTTGTTCAAGGCTATGTTGGTTATAGTAGATATGTATACGGGGTGGCCGGAAGCCTTTCCAACTAAGACTAAGCAAGTTCGGGAGGTAGCCCGAGTGTTACTAAAGGAGATTATCCCCAGGTTTGGAATCCCCAGTCGTATATCTTCAGACAATGGGCCTGAGTTTATTCATCATATTAATCAGGCAGTAGCCACAGCAGTGGGGATAAAATGGAGGTTTCACAGTTCGTTCCATCCTGAGTCGGCTGCGCAGGTAGAGAGATTTAACCGCACCCTAAAAGAAAGGATAACTAAAATTTGTATAGATAGTCATTTAAAATGGCCAGATGCTTTACCACTGGCCTTATATGCAATCAGAAATTCGCCTAGAGGCCAACATAAATTATCCCCATATGAGTTAATGTTTGGCCGTCCGCCCGGACTGCTGCGAAGGAATTTGGCCGGATGGCCTGACTTGGGACATAAAGGGGGGTTTGGAATATGGAAATGGTACAGGAACTTAATAAGCAAGTTGAGAAGATCCAACGATATGTGATGGAACAAGTACCCCCCAGACTAGTCACTCATTGCCATCCATTTAAACCTGGGGACCAAGTGTGGGTAAAGCACTGGAAGAAAGAGCTGCTAGAAGGAAGATGGAAAGGACCTTTCATTGTTATTATGACTTCTCCACTTGCTATTAAGATTGCAGAGTCAAAATCATGGATCCATTGGACGCGAGTCAAGGCAGCAGCGGAAACAAGCTGGAAAGTGTCCATGGACAAGCAACATCCAACAAAGTTGACATTTAAACGTGCTTAAAGCAAGCCTTTCTATTCCCCACAATAGGTTACTCTGCTGTGTATCTGCTGCGGGGATCCACTGCAAGTCAACTAACAGAAGATATGCAACCCTGCTTTGTTCCAGAATCCTGGTTCCAATAGGAAATTGAAGACTGCTGTGGGCCTATGTGGGAAGAACCGTGGGTGTGGGCACTGTGGGTGATTGTGGGATTAGCTCTACTGATTATTGTGTTTTACAGATATAAGCAGATACTTTGGGGCAAACCAAAGACATTTGAATTTGCAGTCGCTCTACTCTCTAACCCATTGGGCGGAGTAGCGTGAATCCCTCGCAGATAAAAGGAGTTCAGACGCACTGAAAGCTGCCTGTCGGTCCACCGGAACAGAACAAGGGACTCTCCTTCAATGTGCTGGTTTTGTAACTGTGGGTGTGAGTGTTGTTGTTGTTCTCACTGTATAGATTGTGTTTTATGTATAGGCTGTACGATAGAGTGTGACATTCAAATTATCGAAGACGTGTTAGTACACTACCTGGTGATAGATACAGAGGGGTTCTATTATACCCTTAAGCCTAGCCCCACGATCGAAGCTATATCAAGGGAACGCTGGTATAGGGACCAAAGGGACCGGGAAGATGCCAAGAATGAAGATTGTTGGATTTGGGTGGATGTGGATGAGTGTGTGGATGATAGGAGTTCAGAGTGATTTTGGAATTCCAGCAATGCCGTCTACAAGTCAGGAGGACTGTAGTCCATGTATCCACACAACATTACAGGGAATGAGGGTCTCAAAAACTTTGGTCTATCATACTCAAAAACCAGAGGGGTGCCAGGAACATGTCCCTACAACATGCCAGGTAAATGACACCATATACCACATGTGTAAGTTAAATAACAAGGTACAATGTTATAACCCGGCGGAGGCCAAACAGATTACTACTTATGAGATGGCAATATACACAACAGTATGTGGGAGGGAGGAGTTAGTGAATAGGACAGAATTTAGGACGTTAGGTAATCCAGTTGAATTGTCATTTGATGCTTGTTTTGCTATCAATCGCAATTGTGAGGTGTGGAAGCCGACGTGTGGAACTTTAGAATGGGAAAGGAGTTATATGTTAGAAAAGAAGTATATGTGTCGAAAACAGGGGGAATGTAATGATAGGGATACATATAGTTACTGCCCGTACTGGTCTTGTGCGGTCATATGGTCTGGAGATCTACCAGGAGGTACACAGAAATGTAGACTGGAAAATGGGGTAGCGAGTAGCGATTGTCAACAGAATAAATGTAATCCTATAAAAATCATCTGCAACCCCACCCGAACATGGAGGGAGGAGTATGGACTAGGAATATATGCCCAAGGAAGAGATCCCCTGGTGACCCTTAGATGGCAGGTTACCAAGATCACGAGGGCAACCAAAGATACGAAAGGACTGTTTTGGTCGTATTATCTGGAAATGGAAAAATTAAATATACCCGAAATTCCTAGCCATGTAACAAATACCTTTGTCAAATTGGCAGAAGACATAGCCCATACTCTGAATGTATCAAATTGTTTTGTATGTGGAGGTACTAACATGGGAGAAAAATGGCCATGGGAAGCCCAGGAGTTAAATTATTCCACAGTATTAGAGATGGATCGGCAAGGTAACCTATCCTACAATAAAGGAAAAGATGGAGACTGGACACTCACCACAAGTTTAGTAGGAAATGTATGTTTCCAAAGGAAGGCTCAACCTGGATGTAAACAGGTAGGAAACCTCATATGCACAGGAAAATGGGAGAGTAAGATATGGTGGTCAGGAAGTAATGCCACAGAGGGTAGTGACGAAACAGCTCTGTTCGAAGTAAACGGATTAACCTTTCTCAAGGATCCGGATAACCAAACCCTTGGATGGCTGGCTCCTGACGGGCTATATTGGATTTGTGGTAAGATGGCATATGGGTATCTACCTAAGAATTGGTGTGGAGCCTGTGTCCTGGGGATCATCAGACCAGGATTCTTTTTACTTCCCCTTAAAACACGACAGGTTTTAGGCGTGCCAGTATACGATGAGGTGGGGAATCAACGAAGAAAACGACATGTGGATACATCGGCTATAAGTAAAGTTAGAGTAGGAGGTAATCACCGTTGGGATAACGAAGAATGGCCTGCAGAACGAATTATAGAAGTTTACGGACCGGCTACATGGGCGGAAGATGGCCTGTTTGGCTATCGTACCCCCGTGTACATGCTGAATCGTCTAATCCGTTTACAGGCAGTAGTTGAGATTATCACCAATGAAACTGTAAAAGGGCTTACTCAATTAGCCAGGGAGAGTGTTAAATCAAGGACATATATCATGCAGAATAGACTAGCTCTGGACTACCTATTGGCCAAAGAAGGGGGGGTATGTGGAAAGTTTAATTTGACTAATTGCTGTATAGAGATAGATGACAGCGGAAGGATTATTAAGGAAATCACAGACAAAATGGTCAAAATAGCTCATGTACCCGTCCAAACCTGGAAGGGTCCGCATTGGGGAGATATGTTTTCAGGTTGGTGGCCAAAACTACCAGGTCTTCAAGCCATCATGGGCCTTATTGGATTAATAGCTGCAGGGTGTATTTTTCTCCCATGTATATTGCCTCTTTTTGTTAAAACTATCTCTCGAAGTCTATCCTTGCTGGTGGAGCGAAAGACAACTGCTCAGGTAATGGCTTTATGGGAATATGAACGGCTCCAGCCGGGAGAGGAACCTGAGTGTGTGACTCTTCTGGATAAATCAGATGAGTCACAAAGGGGGGATATAAGGCAGCACAAATTCTGATATCGGATTGAACCCCAAATATTAGGGACTTAACATTTTGGCCCTGGGTAACTTTCCTCTCCCGAGCTATAAAAGGTTACTGGCTTGACCAAGGTATTTGACAAAGGTCCTTATCTGTAAAGGGTGTCTTGACCCATCATAAATGTATCCTGTGATTTACTGTTTATTGCACCCCAAATGTCATCTATGTGCCCAGATAACAACTGATGCTTCCTTTATTGCCCTAGAGGCGTCTTCCTGTCCCTAATCTTCTTATGTTTTGTCTTAAGACACTTCCCAGATAACATGAATGTGTCAGGGGGTGTTTATTATTTCCTTTCCTCTTTGATCCGTGCAAATTGATGAAGGTTAGTTTCTATGTGTTAGAAGCAAAGTTCTCTGATATGTATATGTAGTTGAAATGATATAAATACTAGTCCCGAGGAACTATTCGGGGTTCAGACTTTTGTTTGCCTTAGGGCGGTTTGAACCGTGCACAATAAACTCTTTCCTGCATTGAAGAGCTTGGCCTGGTCTCTATCTTTATACTGCAACAGCTACATTACATTATATTATTACCTAATACTTTTTTCTCTGAGACTATATAGAGCTTTATGTCCAATTTGTATACTCTGTGCAATCTTGAGGAAAGATATAATCTTTGTAAAGATGTGCAAACAAAACACTATGTTTGTATCCATACTTGTTCTGAAGCAATGTTAGAGAATCAAATCTGAAGCTCTTAACAGACCCATTTGCTATTCATGTTGTGATTGTACAGTACTCTCTTTTTCTCATATTCTATAACAGAAGAAGGAAGAGGAGAAAGTTGCCTTAAGGAGCACAAGGTCACTCATAAACAAAGATGCCTAAAGCGGCAACAGCTATGATTTTGCACAAATCTTTATTCCAGGCATTCATGTAAGTTGACTCATTAATCATGCCTCAGCTACCATGATCATGCAGGATAATTACTTCTTTTGATTGTGTAATAGGTGAAATCTAAGCTATTTGAAAGTACTTAAGCTCCCAGTCCATTAATGTGTGGTGCACAAGCAAAAAGAGAATGTTCTAGAATGTTTGATTTTCCCCTCTTTCATTTGTCAAAGCCATCCTAGCTATCATTTCTCAGATGTTGAACATAATAGCAAGACAAGAGTACAAGTATTTCAGACCTGGAAAAACTTAGGTATTAAAGTGAAATCAAATAAGGGATAAAACCAGAAATCAGTTGGCAGAGAAGTTGAAGCAATTTGTACATCTCTATTTTCTCCATTCCCATTGTGAGTTGTGTGGTAAATTTAATCTAGTACAGTAAGTATTAAACTGATTATGCACCAATAAAGAAGAATATTTGTAGCTGAGGGTTAAAATGTTATTGTTATTGTTGCACTGATGATGTTATCTAGTTTGGGTAATGAAACACCTACAAGAAAACAAGCAAGCTCAGAGGGCACCAAAGACTATCCCTTATTATGCACCATCAAGTCAATGTTTGGTGATTGTGTACTTAAAATATTTTCCAGTTTGAACACACATTTACTCTCATTTTACCTGCTTCTTCTAGAATTGCCAAATCATCAACAGGATATGGATAGGCAGTCTGATTATAATGAAGTGAGTGGCAAACTTTATTTGGTGTAGAATTACAACAAACTGAGGGAATCCAAAGCAAACAGAAAATAGATTAGGGTGCACTAAAAAGCAACACACAACCACACTGAATTCATACCACTGAAGACAGGGGTGGGTTCTAATTTTTTTTACTATCAGTTCTGTGGGTGTGGCTTATTTTGTGGGTGTGGCTTGATGGTCATGTGACAATTCTTTAGGGTTTGGCAGAGGTACTGGTCTACCAGGCTTTTAACTACTTGCAGAGCTGTACCGGTCTACTCATTTGTTTTTGGAGGCACCAGACTACCCATTTGTTTTTGGAGGCACTGGTCTACTCAGTTGTTTTTGGAGGCACCGGTCTATCCA
The DNA here is from genome assembly GCA_030761175.1 of Masticophis lateralis. NCBI lineage: Eukaryota > Metazoa > Chordata > Lepidosauria > Squamata > Colubridae > Masticophis > Masticophis lateralis. The sequence goes on along the minus strand of JAUDYJ010000003.1, from coordinate 118,123,474 downwards.
TTTGTTTTTGGAGGCTCCGGTCTACTCATTTGTTTTTGGAGGCACCGGTCTACCACCACACTGCCTTTTAACACTGATTAGCTGTAGGGCAGTCCTTTGAAGCCCCATGGCAAGAGTTTAAACAGTTTTTTTTCCTTCTAGCCAATCAGCTGGGACTCAGGAGGCAGCAATAGATTGGAGGTAGGGCCAAATAAAAGATAAGAATAATGTGTGGGGGGGGGGGGGGGCGCAGCTCCCGAACAAAGAGAACCAGTTCAGTGATGTTATATTGTCACCGCTACCGGCTATATATATATCAGGTTGACCCTTGCCTTCGTTTATCTGAGCTTCTTCTTGGGTAGGTAAAGCTTAGATGAAAGGACAACAGAAAAAAAAGAGCCATTTTTTAAAAAAATAATGGAGGCAGGCAATATTATGAGAAAACCCAAATGAGCATATTTGGACACTGGGAACAAAAAGGTAAGCAAGTCTCGATGGATTTTATGGAATAGCCACATACAGTATAAGGTGAGTGTTCAGCGTGATAGAAAAATATCACATGTAGAATATCAACATTGAAAAATGGCAGTCCTCCATAATTTCTTATTTGTTTCACACATATTGAATGTTTACTATCCCAGAGATTTTCTTCACATGTCTCAAATAAACAATTGTATATCATACATTCTCTATCAAGGAGAACAAAATACACATTGTACTAATCAGGATATGCTCACAACACATCAAATTGGGGAACTATTAAAATTTCATTTTCTTTGGAAGGAGATCACTGAAATTAAGGAATTTATAAACCTTAACTTTATTTACAAATATCTCTAAAGGTTTCCAGGGAGGGGAAGAATCCTGAATATCCCATTGCTGGTAACATTTATGTTTATTTGCTTGTTCGTTTAATGGTGAAATGAGTTCACAACATTGTTGATTCCTTGTAACTGCCTGGATAAGTTCTTGCAATTTAAAGTTTTTCCAGAAGTGTTTTGCCACTACCTGCTTCCTGGGGCTGAGAGAGACTGACTGGCCCAAAAAAACCCAGATAGGTTGTTGTTGTTGTTGTTGTTTTGCCTAAGGCAGGACTAGAATTCATGGTATTCTGGTTTCACAGTCGTGTTGGATTTTGTTAAAAGCAATGAAATAGAAAACAAAGTGATGAGACACAGACCTAAACAGAGATGCCAAAAGAACTGTTAATGACCTTAATTGATGGTGGTTGGTTATTGTTGTTGTTTCAGATTTCTGATCTGAGGAGCTGAACTCTCTTCTAACTCTGTATTTGTTGTCTTTTAGTTCACTGTGCTCATGACATTTCTGCAATGGTATGAAGTGCAAAATGTGAAGCTTGGCTATGGTGACTCCAAGTTCTGCCAGTAGAATAGGTAATAAAAATTGAGACTATCTATAGCCTTGAGAAAGTGGTGATATTTACACTGAGCCAAAAAGTTTTTAAAAAAGCAATGCTGTTTGATCAGAGCACAGGATTTTGATTGACAGTGCTAAATTAAGTCTTATTTCCCTTCTACTATGTTTAGTCTAGAGAAAGAAGCAAATTAGAAGAGAACCTGCTGTAGGCAAAGGTAAGCTTGCAGATGTTCAATAACGTGTGTCTGAAAATGTAACCAATAACCAATGGAGGAAGGACAAAACTTTCTTTTCTGTACCGAAAAAAAGAAAACATGTTTTCTTAGAAATAGCACCGTTAAAATTTTTAAATATAAATTTTATATATATAGTCCTCAGGGACAATTCCATCTGTAGTTAGCCTCTTCTTTTTTGGGAAAGTCTGTAAATAGAGGTACTTGGTTGCTCAGTTAAGGATCCACAGTTTTGTACCTGATACCACCAATTTTATTTGCAACTGATGATATTACTACTAAAATAGATAAAGATAGGAAGGCACCAGAGAAGCTAGGACCTGATCTAGTAGTACAAATAAATTAGTGAAAAGATGGTTATATTGACTGTGTTTGTTGGTTCAAAACAAGCTTCGTATGTTATCTAAACTTTTTTTTTTTTTTGGTAATCTTTTTAGACAATCTTAATTTTTTTCACTGCATATCAGGGATGAAATCTAATTTTTTTTGCTACTGGTTCTGTGAGCGTGACTTGGTGGTCATGTTACTGGGTGGGCGTGGCCAGTTTGACATCATTCACGTCACTCTGCTGTGCATGGGGAGCTTGGAGAGAGTGAGCAAGACAGCTTTCCAACCTCTGGTGTGTGTGCGTGTGTGTGTGTGTGTGTGTGTGTGTGTGTGCAATCTGAAGCTGAGGCACCCAAACTTCTGGCAGTGGCGGGGCAGCTTCTGAGCAGCCAGCTTCCCCTGACCTCCCTGAGACTCGCTGTTCTTCTGACCCCCCCCAACTCAAGCAGCGGCTTCCCTGCTCAACCCCAACAAGCTATGCATCCATGGTGCTTGCGCCAGCATCCCAAAAGAAGCAGAGAAGATCATCGCTTGCCAGGCAGACAAGCAGAGGTAGGAAGCATACGCCATGCTGTGGGAAAAATGAGAGGTCCTGTTGTCCCACAGAGCCTGCCGCTGCTTGAGTGTGGGTGGGGGGGGCAGGAGAATGGCGAGACTCAGGGAGAAGGTCAGGTGGAGCTGGCTGCTCAGAAGCTGCACTGCCCGAAGTTTAGGTGACTTGGCTTCAGATCACTCCCTCCCTCCCTCCTTCCCTCACACACACAAAACAGAGATTGGAGAGCTCTCTTGCTCACTCGCTTTCCAAGCGCCCCATGCACAGCCCATTTGAGGAAAGGGCACGCACAGCTGGGCGTGTTTGACTGCAGAAGGAGGCGCAGCACAATGGGGTTGTTTTGTTCATCGAGATAGTACTTTGGGAGGGCAGGCAGACGTCTGCAGTTGACAACTATAATGAATATGTACACCTGCCCTCCCGAAGCACCACCGCAGCGAACAAAACAATCCATTGCTATGGATGCATAGTTTGTCGGGGTGAGCAGGGAAGCCACTGCTTGGGGGGGGCAGTAAGCTGCTAGCTCCTTCCCTGCAGCCCTACCATGCTTGCCTGCCTTCTATGTGGATTTCTGCTTGCCTGCCTTCGCAAGCTGGCCATCGGGATACCAGGCCGTGGATTGGTTTGAGGGCGTGGCCAGCCAGCCATTGGTCCTGGTTTGGCGAACTAGCCTCAATCTCCACTACCTACTCACCTGAGCCTGTCTGAACCGGGAACATTTCACCCCTGCTGCATATGCCATTAAACAAAAGGAATACTAAGTGGAAAATCCCATAGTCTTAACTCTGTTTTCCTTTTCTTCACTCTCCCTCCTTTGAAATGTTGATCCTGATTCTGGGCTCAGAATTGACAAAAGTTATCAGTTTTTGCCAGTGGAAAATAAAAATAAAAATTGACATTATCTGTAGTCCTGAGAAAGTGGTGACATTTACAATGAACCTATTTGCCACCTATCTCTCCTAGAGGTGACCCTGAGCACCTTTCAAAAATTAAAAATCAATAAAACATTGAATTTGAAAAAAGAGGCTTTTTTTGGTCTCCTAATCAGTGGTAGGTTGCTACCGTTTCTTCCTAGTTCTTGCGAATCAGTAGTGGAAATTTTGAGTAGTTCAGAGAACCGATAAATACCACCTCTGCCTGGCCCCACCCCCAATCTATTTGCTGCCTCCTGACTCCCATCTGATTAGCTAGAAGAAAAAAATCAGGGCTCACTTGACAAAGAAGAGGGGGAAAAAAATTCCTAACCACTCCCACACTCTTTGAAATGTTCACCCCAGTGTTGGAATAATCAGCAAGCGATGAGTTAACATTTATATTTACATTCATTGGAGAGAAAAGGCACATAATAAGAAAGCAATGCGCAGATATTAACTTGTGCTCTGCAAGGTGGGGGAAGTGTGTGTGTTTTCTATAGGCAATCTTTCCTATGCTTCACCCATCTCCATTCTTTTGTATAATGGAAAGACGGGAGAGAAAGGGATCAGCAGAGACTAAATAGGCACACAAGGGGGAATACACCAGGCTGTTTTCATAGCATACTTAGATCTCCCAACACCCAGCATGCTCAGGGCTTCTGGTGCCAGCACATTGCTTTTGATATCTATTCCCCATTGTGTATCTGCTTATTGTCTACTAATCTCTTCATCCTCCATCTCTCTGATCTGCAAGGAGGGCTGGGGAGGAGGAATAAAAACAACAGGTCAGGCACAGGACAATGCATATTGACTTTAATGGTGATCACATGATTGAGGGTGCTGTGAAGATTATAAAAATGGCCATTGGTTATAAAATTAATTTTTCAGCATTGATGAAAATTTGAATTTTTCAGCATTGATGAAAATTTGAATAAGCAAGGCAGTTGCTATGTGAGGCCTACCTGTATTGAGTTTTTAATTCTGTGTTACTATCCAAAGTCATGACTGAGAGACAGGAATTCCTATAAATTGAGAAGGAGGAGGAAGAAAAAAAATGTTCCTTTTTTGGAAAGGCATTTTATCTCTGCATGAGAATGTTTGCTTGTTTTTGATATTTCTCTGTGTTCTATCTATTCTGAATAATATATTGTAAAAATGGAGATTTTTTTATAAAAAAATCAAAAATAAATCAAAAGCTGTTATAATTAATCAATCAGGAAATAGGCATAAGAAAATAAAACATAATATCCTCCGAGTTTTTACCTCTTTTCAGAAACTTTTAAAGGAGAACGTTATCCTTATATGTAGATGCAACTGTTCAAAGAAGGGATATCATACTGAGAAGGGCCCACTTGTAGGTGAAGTGAATCCCCAGTAGAATATCTTTCCTAAATCTTAAAAAAATGAACAGATTCACTTTATAGCAGTCAATAGTCAGGCTCTGAGCCTTGTAGGACTTTAAAGGCAATTATACTTTTAAAACCAATGAGAAACTGACTGAAAGCTAAAGGAGCCCCTGGAATAGAGGTGCTTTTTGGACAAACATTGCAGTGCCCAATACCATTCAGTCTGTTGCAGTAGTCTTTGCTTCTGACCGGTCATCAAGTACAATTCCATGAAGAATGAATTAAATTGATAAGAACAGATACTAGACTCGATCTTAGCCAAAAGACTAAGAAATATGTCTATGGGGAAAATATTGCAGTTGTTCAACCACGAAGTGACAAGATCCTGCATGAATGCTCATGTTTTCTGATCCAGGAAAGGTACATATACAAAAATGTCTTCTGACTACAGAGTTTGCCTGCTGTTCAGGTAGGAACTATGAGTCCAGGAGAACCCCAAATTATAAGCCCATTCTATCAAGGGCACATCAACAACTAAAGCTTGACCATATCTGGAATCAGAAAGTTTCTGTATTCAGAGTTACATTATTTTGCTAGAATCTAGCCTGTCTTTCCCCAACTAGACTTTAACATCATCCAGGTACTGAGACAATTAATCTCTACCACGTCCCCTATCATGTGTATCAGGCAAACATATCTGCATTTTAGATTTCAACCATTGGTGGGATTCAGCCAGTTCGCACCATTTCAGGAGAACCGGTTGTTAAGTTTCTGAGCAGTTTGGTGAACTGGTTGTTGGAAGAAATCATTGGGACAGAAAACCGGTTTTTAAATAATTTGAATCCTACCACTGATTTCAACTCCTATCAATCTCAGACCCTCATTTAGAAAGGACTGCATAAACTCTAGTCTGAAATATCTGGAGAGCATCCATAAGATTAAGAGATATATACAGTAGCTAGTCTGAAGCCTTTTGTTAAGTCCCAATTCACTGCAGCCTCTACAAAAAGCCCAAGGCATTCCTCATTTTGCCCTTGGTGTTGTTGCTCTGTTTTTTCATTTAAGCCATTCATCCATGGGGGAGGCAGGTTTTGTTGCCAAGTGGAACCAAACACAAAATCTAAAGTAAAAATTCAGGCACCAGATCTACTCTCTAACTCTATGTTGTTTCAAAGAGCTCTGTTGAAAGGAGTTTTTGAAAAGTGTATTGACTTAGCAGGTTTTCAGTTCTCCTATGCCTTGTAATTACTTATTGGGTTTTGGCTCAGAGGTTAATGGAAAGCAGCATGATGTCAGGGTAATAGATCTACAGTCAGTCAAACATATTAGCTATTCCCTAAAGAGCTCTAACACTGTTTTATCAAAACCAGGAGCAAGGAATGGCTACTAAGCAACACATTTTTAAATGGCCATAGGAAATGAATTAAAGAGTTGAAACAGCCAACAAAGGTTGGGGGTGAGGTGAGGAATCCATTAAACTGCTTTTCCTATTTGAGCCTACTGAGTTAATACTCCAATTTTACACTACAAATGTCTGCACTAAGCAACTACACCAAAACATTTAATTACTGATATTTCTCCACCTGAGTTTCTCCTCTCCTTATTACTGAAGCAGTTGCAGGCTGAGGACTTCTGCAATCTGCTCTGATCAACAAAGCAAAGGCTGGATCCTGGGCATAACACAATAGGAAATACACACACTGCATTAAGCCGAAGGAAAATGAAAACATTTTGGAGAGCCTGGAATTTTGACTGCACGCTTGTTTCATTTTATTTCCACTGTTTATGGTATATATGTATAAATGGTGTGTTTGTGTTTATAGTATATGTTTGTGTGTGTGTGTGTGTGTGTGTGTGTGTGTGTTTTCTTTAAGCCAGATTTTTCCTATATAACCAAGATGTTTCTGCAAACCCTGGTTGAGTGAAATCACATTCACTACTTTCTGGGGTTTTTTTCCTTCTTTTCATTCTGGCAGCCAGCAGATTTTGTGCTTGCCCATTTGGAGACTTGGAGACTTATATAGCTATTTCTGGGCAAATGGGCAAGCACAAAATCTGCTGGCTGCCAGAATGAAAAGAAGGAAAAAAACCCCAGAAAGTAGTGAATGTGATTTCACTCAACCAGGGTCTTCTCCCGCATAAAATTGGAAGTGTCTTGGCGACGTTTCGATGAAGTCTCATTCGTCATCTTCAGGCTGATGTTCTCAGCTTCGTGCTTCCAGGAGCAATGCGAGATCGCAGCTGTCTCTTCCTTGTAACTGTTAGTGGGGGGTGTGAGCTGATTGGGTGGGAGCTTGGCTGTGTTCTGATTGGGTGGAGGTGTGTTCTTATTGGTTAGGGGCCTGGCTGTGCTCTGATTGGCTGGGGGTGTGTTCTGTTTGGGTGGGGGCTTGGTTGTGCTTGGCTTAGTCTGAGTTGCAGAGGGATTTGAGTTGGTGAGCTGCATTGTTGTTGTTTGGCTTCATGTTTGTGGCCGTGAGAGCTCTTCATGCTGCGTGTCAGTCTGCTTCATGTATGGATTGGAAGGGTTTAAAGTGGCTAATGATGCAGCTGCGATCTGGCTTCTGGTCCTTGGTCGTGCCTCATTATCAGTGTGGGTTTGAGTCTGCTTTGTTAGGGACTTGTTTGTCAATAAGGGCAGGTTTCAAAATGGCTGGTAGGTGGGAGGTATCGTCTCGTTTGTTCATGCTGTGTGGGCGTTTTTCTATCTCGATGGCTTCTCTGATTATTATTTTGTTAAAGTGTTCAGTTTTGGTGATGGTTCTGGTCTTTTTAAAGTCAATTCCATGTCCTGTGGCTTTAAGGTGTTGGACCAGGGAAGAAGTTGGTTCCTCTTTTCTGACTGAGTTCTTGTGTTCTTGAGTTAGAAAATCAAGGAGTATATGAAATCCCATGCACCACCTGACCCACCACATACATCGGACAAACCAACAGAAGAATAAGTGCACACATTGAAAAACACAAGAACTCAGTCAGAAAAGAGGAACCAACTTCTTCCCTGCTCCTTATAGCCACAGGACATGAAATTGACTTTATATATATATGTATGTATGTATGTATGTATGTATGTATGTATGTATGTATGTATGTTTTTTGTATTAAGTCATCCTGGATTACCACGAATGGAGGAGATATCACAAATCTCCAATTTTTGCCTTTCAGCCCAATCTCATGGGCCATCCAGACAGTATCATATAGCCGACAAGCTATTTTTCTATGTTTTTCTAATCCCAGTAAGGGTATGACTGTCTGATGAGAGCAAATAAGCTCGAAATAGATCTATAACAGCCTCCCTTTATTTATAGTATTATCAGCAAAAATATTATTTTTTTATATATATATATATATATATATATATATATATATATATATATATATATATATATATATATATATATATTTGTTTTCTAAGGTTTTCGCGGGTGTTTGTATGTAAGTCTTTGGTTATTCGGGTCTTCTCCTGCGTAGAATTGGAAGTATCTTGGCGACATTTCGACGAAGTCTCATTCATCATCTTCAGGCTGGTGTTCTCGGCTTTGTGCTTCCATTGCTCCTGGAAGCATGAAGCCGAGAACACCAGCCTGAAGATGACGAATGAGACTTGTCGAAACGTCGCTAAGATACTTCCAATTCTACGCGGGAGAAGACCCAAATAACCAAAGACCTACACATGCACGCACACACACACACACACACACACACATCTCCAAGATTTTTCTGGAACCACAATTGAGCGAAATCACATTCCCTACTTTCTGGGTTCTTTCCCCATCTTTTCTTTCTGGCAGCAAGCAAATTTTTGTGCTGCATTGTGGGAGACCTATATAGCTATTTCTGGCTCATTAGCCATCCTCAGTAAGCCACACCCACATCTCATGTTCCTCCCTGTAAAGACACAATGTCTATTTTCTTACTTTTTGTAGGTTAAATGTGTGTTTTTCCTTTAAGCCAGGTTTTTCCTATGTAGCCAAGATTTTTCTGGAACCACAATTGAGCAAAATCACATTCACTACTTTCTGGGTTCTTTCCCCCATCTAGTTTTTGATTGAGGAAAACCTTGTGCTCAAGTTCTCAGTATATCTTCCTTTCAGTCTTCTATTGAATACTGAACGTGTGCATGGTTTTTATTTATTTATTTTTTTGTTCCATCTAAATCCACCATATCTTCAGCTGAATATCCAAAACAAAGCCAAAGCCTTCATCTGTAACTCCAAACTTTTCTTAATAATTATGCAAAAGTTTTAAAAAGCTTTATATTTATAGATGATCGTTATTCTCTTTTCTCATTGCTTTCCAAAATCTTACTGAAGGGAATGAAGGAAGCCCCCAGCCTTCTCTAATGGGATTTAGATCCATTAGAGAAGATCACGCCTAAATATTTTATTATCAATAGAAACACCGGGCGCTATTTTTTTTAAAAAAAACCTGTTAGCATATTTAAGTTCTCAGAATTCCAATACTGCAAGATTTGTTTATCTGTAGCCTTTGATTTAGCATCAGTTGCTGCTTTCCATCCTGATTTTGTTGCACATTTCCAAAAAGTATATGGAAGGATATAGCAAGGCAAGAAGAAAAAAGCAGGAGGTTAAGAAAATTATGTCCTGTTATAAGGCACGATTCCAGACAGGATTAGGCTCAGCATATAAGGGCCTCGGGATTTTTGATATTTTGATTTGTAACATTATTCTTAATATCTAGCTGTAAAATTTAGACAGAAAAATGTGCAGGTTTGAAAATTAATTTATTTTACTGCTTGGAAGTTAATTTGTTTTACTGCTGATGTTGCTTCCCTTCTCACATACTTTTATTAAAATAGAGGTAATGATTAAATATAAAACTTATCTGCTGATTCCAACTGTCTAATAATGCAAACAGATTATGTATATTAAAATAGGGAGTAGGAAAGTAAAGTTAACATCAGTTCTTGAAAGAAACCTGCTTCATTGGAATTTTGCTTCCCCCTTCCTCCATAGTCATTAGCTAATCTATTGAGGGAGAAGGAAAGGGAGAGGGAGAGGGAGAGGGAGGGAGAGAGAGAGTGGGGGGGGGGAGAGAGACACAGAGAGAAAGAGTCATTTGAGAAATGATCATATTTGACACATGCTAATATTATTGACATATGTATCATTGTTGGAAAGAGGCTCACTCAGTTAGGTCTTCTAAACAATTGAGATTTTTGGGCTCTGTCTCTTTGAAGCACATGTCCTCCATTTGATTCAAAATACAGGAAGGTCAGCTGTATCAGGGCCTTTATTGTATGGCTTGAGAAAGGAATAGATGTGCTGCTAAACATTAATTTCCATATTCTTTCACCAATGGCCATATTGGCTAGGACTGGAGTTCAGTGGTGTGGTGGATATGTCTGCAACCTTGAGTTCCTTGTAAAAATAATAAAGATGGGATATAAATAAATATTAGAGTCTAATGTTAACTCACATAATGGTTGGTCACTAAATATGTTAAATAACATTGCAATCTGAGTTTATTTTCTTTTTCTTTCCTTACCCCTTTTTAAATTTTAGTTTAGGTTTTTTGCAGCTCTTTTAGTTGTTTTATCGAGTGGCTTAAGAGTGCTTTAAATAAAAGCAAAATATTATGATTTGAAGAGAAATCTGAGTGAAACATCTGTTCCCTTCTCATAGGAATACATTCTCAGATTATGTTATCAGATTAATGAGGCCATAATTCCTTTGTTTAAAGGTAGAAAATGGTCTACATGCAACTTCCAGTTTCAATCTTTGGTCTCTTAAGAAAGAATTGGAAAAAATTCCAGCCTAAAACCTAGACAGATGCAATTATCATCTGCAGATCAAGAGTTTTACTGAATAAAATCTAGGTTCCTACTCTTGACAAACAGCTAAGAACAGACCTACATATAACACTATTTCATTTGAACAGGGTTTTTTTTGGGGGGGAGAGGGGGAAATCTGGAAAAGAGCATATGCATGTGATGACAATCCCAACAAACCTTGGGAAGACAGAGAAGGCAGCAAAACAGGAAAGAAACAGGACCATTATAGGAGAGTTGTTTGAATCTAGGGATGATGGAATCTTAATGTAATAATAAAAGTGGATTATTTTGAGTCTGTTTTTCATTCTTCCCTTTCATTGGACTTCAGACTACTTTTCTGTAACACTCTGTTTCCTCCCTTAACTGCCTCACTTGTTTCCAAGGTTTGTTAGGCACTCCATCATAGGAGCAAAGAATGTGATTAGGTTAACTTTCACATAAAATGGAAGTTAATATTTTCATCTTGAGATAGGTTATGGTGAAAATCACTTCTCCAAGCTACCTTTTTGAGATGGGAAAGAACTTTTCATTAGTGCTCATAATTGCTGCCTTCTAGGATTAAAAGAAAGTTTGGGAGGAATAGATTTTTTTTTATGACAGTGGGAGCAAGAGTTTAACACTTCCTCAATATTATATTTTCAGTTAGACCTATGAAGGCATTTCCATAGTAGTGGTCCCTCAACTAACATATCTTCTACTTAAAACAAACAAACAAACAAAACAAACACAATCATCTATAGATTTTTCCATAGTGGCCCTTACCCTGTAGAGCATTTTCCCTGGCAATCTAGCAAGCCTTCCAGAAAACCATCAAGAGTTTTCTTTTCTCCTAGGCACAAATGTGTGTGTGTTTATCCATTTCAATATTATATTGTTGTGAGTCACCCAGAGTTGTGGTCTGAAATGGTCAGCCATACAAATATTTTAAACACATAAATAGTGTCATGTATTTAATGTGAATGATATTTATTTTGACTCAGAGATTCCATCTTCCCTGATGGAGAGGTTTTTGTTAATATCATATAATTTGTCCTTTTCATTAATACTCTGGTTATGACAGAATAGTGAAATCACATTAGATGAAAAAGAACACTTTTTTTTAATCAGGATCATGTCTCATAGGACCTGAGACTATATTAGAACAGGAAGGATCCAAAAATGTCTTCCTTTATGTCACTTGGAGCCTCTGAAGATGATAGAAAGGGATGTCACTGGAGACAGGCAGTCCTTACAAAGGTTATTGTCTATGAAAGCAAGTAGGTAATTTCTTTTCAACAACACATAATTGGCTAAATTGACAGAAATTATACCCATTCTACCATTATTTGGAAAAAGGGCTTCTTTTGAGTGTCATATTTTTTTTATTTTCAGCCAACTAACAAAAGGTTTAAGTTGTAGCTCTGCCAAGCAGAAGTCCCAATTACCGCAAAGCATATGCTTATGTTGCCACACAATTAGAAGCAGTAAACTGTGTCATGCCTCAAAGGCAAGAGACAGGTCCCATCCCCCGTTGCTCTGTAGTGAAGCCATCATGTACCATTTTCTATCTTTGATGCAAATTGCATCCCCCACTGTGTGAATGGAACTCTGCCAATGTTAGATGAGAAATAAATTGAAAATGAGAACGACTCTTTCTTTGTCTTCTAGTACTTTGTCTAAATAACATCACAAAGAGGTACCACTGGTTACTTTTCAACTTTCCTCTGATATTTGACACACTTAACTTAGTACATTTTCAAACAGTTGAAAACAGCCAAATTAGGGGATACATGAAAGCAGTCAGTTAGAAGAAGATGGATGACTCCTTTTCTGACTAACAGATTTTGTTATAAGGCATAAGCTTTCATGTGATACAGCCTTTTAATAAAATCTGTGACTCAGAAAAGGTGTTACCAGACTTCTGGATTTTTGTCACAATAGAGACTAACATGGTTCTCATCCTACAATGAAAGCACAGAGCACAACAAGATTAACCAGAATACTTATTTGATATTTGTGCATGCCTGCAACTCAGGAGTGTTAGTTGTGCAATCAAGTTTCCTTCTAGTATGGCTGGATTCTTTTTTTACTTTATGCAACAGTAAAAGATATATAGAGGCTTTTTAAATTCACATTTTTTTAAAAAAATCTGATTTATTTATGGACTGCAATATTTGTAGTAAATCTGAATAACCCTTGGTGCTTCAGTTCAAAGTTTAAGGCAATATTTATGTGTTGTCTAGCAGCTTATAATGTTCATAGAATGCTAAAAGAGCATGGGATACTTTCCCTCAGTGATGTCTCTCTAGAATTGATATAAATAATCTATGTCTTATAAATGAATTATACATTATTAGGAGGAAAGATTCTGACTTATCTTTATCTTCCTTGAGAATATGTTGTCCAAAGGTGTGAGAGAAGTAGGTATGTTAAGTAACAAAACATCGAATAAATGTTATTTGTTCCATAGGTGTCTCAATCTTCCTTCGTAAATTTCATTTCAGAATATGTACTGTTTTTGCCAAGCATCAAAGGTAGAAAGCAGCATTTCTCATACTGTCTGGGGAATTCTGGGAATTGAAGTCCACACATCTTCAAGCACTGGTAAGCACTGGTCTAAAGAATAAAGCTGGAAGGGAAGCCAATATTGGAAGTAGAGACTATGCAGTTCTCTTCCCAGCTTTTATATTAATGCCTAAGAGTGGCTTTCATCTCCTTTAGTGATTCATGTAGAGTAAGGTTTTAAACATTCTTCCGTAGAAGTTTCCTGCAATCAATGTATTTTTTTCAGGGTAGGCTGATAGGGGAATTGCACTGTGAATGTTTTACGCATTTGTGCACAACTATATTTTCCACCTTAGACAGAGACACATTCTCAGAAAAAGATTAGAAGAAATTTATCTTTTAATTTGATATTATGTTTAAAACAAAATAAATTCCTAATAGTATTTCTTACTTTCAAAAAATGTTTCTTATTACCCATGGTCTGAAGGGAAAAATAAAAGGAAAAAAAATGTTCAGGCATTTTTCCTTAATAGTCTTCATCAGTTATTGTATAGCGGTCACTATTTTTCCTTTCCCCCCATAACCCTAAAGTATGATGGAGGATGAAAAATCATCCACATCAACAAGAAAACAAATATATGGGAGGAAGGACAGAGGGAGGGAGGGAGGGAGGGAGGAAGGAAGGCAGGCTTAGGTTTCCCTTAATAATGTCCAAGTCTCATCCTGAGTAATTATTAAATAATGTCGCCAGTTGGATAACTTGCTATTTGGGCTTTCATGGTCAAGATCATTTGATAGATTTTAATTTAGAGGGTTCCATATATGATTTTCAGAGGCACCCATGTGTTCATAGAGGCACCTGGTGTAGCACTGTACCATTGAATTTTTACTAACTGATGATGACCATAATGACGACAACAACTGATGGTGATGATGATGGTGATTTTAAGGGATTCTCCCATGTAGCGGACTTTGAATGCAACAGGCCAAATTTCTGGCTGGAAGTCCACCATCCCACCCTGGTGAGGGCAATTCCACTGCACCAATGTAATCCAGACAAAGAGACAGAAAATATGTTATTTTTTAACATAAGTAAAGTAAAGTTATTTTTACTTTTACTTTAATTTTTTGGCATTCGTGGAGAATTAGGTCATCTGCATAATGACACAATCATGGAAACAATGCAATACTTAATTGAATGGATACCTCTTACTACACCGTGGGGAGGGGTAGAGTGGAAGCCAATAACCCAATGCTACCATCATTGGATAATGTATATTGTTATCACAATAGGACAGGTTGCCTCTCTCACAGTCACGTAATTGCTGTTACACTTGAGTCATCATCTGGTTTCTAAGGGAAAATATATAGTAGTACACTAGAAGATCTGTTAACAATTTCATATCATAGAAGTAACTATTCCTCATTTTTATTTTTCACAGTTTGTATTAAACTGTATGAGCCAAAATTCATGTTATTAACAGAAATATTATGGTCTGCAACATGTAAACATTATACCCCAAATAGCTCTCCCTAGTATTCAATATTGGCACTCTACAAATTTCGTGATTAAATATGCCAAAAAATGAATTGAATTAACATAGCAAAATATAGTTAGCAAAATAGTTTGCTAGCATAATCATTGCCACAGGTCTTAATTAACATGAAAATTAATTTCAGAACCTGGTGTAAGAAACTTTAATCATATATATTATCATCATTGCGTGAAAACTCTGAACACCTCTAGGATACAATTTCTTCAAGGGGATCACAATAAATCTTTGGGATGTTATTAAGGAAAAAAAACAATACTCTCTGTGTATCTTATATAAAAGGGCAACTTTAAATCAAATGAGTAATGCTTTGGTATTGAAAGTATTACTCAATGGTGCCCTCTAGCTTTTATTTTTTTTAATGAAAACAAGAATTAAGGTGACAATTGAAAATGCAGATCTGTTGCATTCTAAAAGATAATTGCATATTCTATTCCTTTGGGATTCAAATATAAGTGGTTTATTCCAGTGGTGGGTTGCTACAGGTTCACACCGGTTTGGGCGAACCGGTAGTAGTGGTGGTGGGAGACTTTACCCACCCACTCGGACATCATCAAATATGCTCTGCACATACCCAGAAGTTTCTGCAACTGTACAGAAGTGGTACACGCATAAGCAAAGTGTGCGTGCATGCGTGAGCGAACCAGTAGCAAAGGTAAGTGATACCCGCCCCTGGTTTATTCCAGCTTCCTCTGTAGATATCTAGGAACTGTACATAATATAGGCTCTGCTTTGAACTGAAAGCATAGAGGCCTGACATTTAGTTGAGAATGAAATCTGGCCCTATATTTGCTATGAAAAATCACACCGAACACCAGTTCAGTTAGCACAGGAGCTCCCCAGGGCTGTGTGCTCTCTCCATTACACTTTTCTCTATATACCAATGACTGCATCTCAAAGGATCCCTCTGTTAAAGTGCTGACATTTGCAAATGACAGTCATTGGTTTCATTTGAGATGATGATGAGTCTGTGTATAGACAAGAGGTAGATCAACTGGCTCTAGAGTGCAGCTGGAATAATCTGGAGCTGACCACTCTTAAAACCGTAGAGATGATAATAGATTTTAGAAAAAGTTCTCCTATTCTACCACCTCGTACACTATTAGGCAACACAGTGTCAACTGTAGAGACCTTCAGGTTTGTAGATTCTATTACTTGAAATGGTGACCTAACATTAAAACCAGCATTAAAAAGGCACAACAAAGAATGTTCTTCCTGCGTCAACTCAGAAAGCTCAGGTTGCCCAATGATCAGATGATCTACAGAGGAATTATTGAGTTTGTTATTTGTATCTCAATAACTGACTGGTTTGGCTCAGCAACCAAACAGGTCAGGTACATACTTCAATGGATAATTAGGACTGCAGCAAAAAAAGAAACGCAACCGGCCTGCCTTCCATTGAGGATCCGTATACTGCATGAACCAGAAAGAGGGCTGAGAAAATATCTACAATCCCCATCCTGGACATAATCCATTTCAAGTTTCTCCTCAGGACACCGCCATAGAGCATTGCATGCCAAACAACCAGACAACACCTCTCCCCACCCATGCCATCACTCTGCTGAATACTTAATTCCCACAGCACTGTCTCATTTCTCATTTTTTCTCTTCTTCTCATTTTTCCTTCTGTCTTCTCCTATTGGTTTCTTATGATTTATCAATGGTTGTTTGTAACTTATGATTAATGATTGTAACTATGATTATGATCTATAACTTGTTACTTACTGTTTACATGTACATTCTGAGCTTATGCACCACAGACAAATTCTTGTATGTTCAACCACACTTGGTAATAAAGAATTCTATCCTATCCTATCCTATCCTATCCGATCCTATCCTATCCGATCCTATCCGATCCTATCCTATCCTATCCTATCCTATCCTATCCTATCCTATCCTATCCTATCCTATCCTATCCTATCCTATCCTATCCTATCCCGAATTCCACACATAGTACTAGTGGCCTTAAGGAGACAGTTACTCATATTGGCTTAAATATAAGAATCCATGCAAGTAGGGACTCTGCCATCTTAGTAGGCCTTCTTTTCACATTTCTAGGAGACAGTGTTAAGACTGGGAAAGAGAGGGAATGGAGCTGTATATATTCTTTCAGTCTTCTCTCAATTTGACACCTCCATATATTCAACTAAAAACCTGAACAAGACATTTAGGTTCTGGGTTTTGATACTGCTATTTAGATTAGGCTGCCTAATACTAAATCCATATTTTTTAAAAAATGTGAGAATAGAGGGCATTCGTTCTCAACCTGTGATCTGCAGACCTGTGGAGGTGGTTTTTTTTGGGGGGGTGATGTTGTCACCCCCCCCAAAGGATTTTGCGAAGGCTTGATGAAATGTTATGATTACATCTTGAATTAAGTCTTGGGGGCCCATGGTCCATGGCCACAAAAGTTATTTAAAGAGGGTCCATGGAGAAGAAAAGCTTGAGAACCATCTGACTAGGGAAATCTATTATATGCAGCAAAAGAATGGGACTTTTTTTTTCTTATTAAACATACTCAGCACACCTGTTGTAGATTGGTGTGTATGTGGGAGCACATCTATATCCTTAGAACACCATGTCTGCAAATATTTGAAATACTTGTGCAGAATCAAGGTCATTTACTAAGACAAATTTGCAATTAAGTATGGTATGGAGAAAGAACAAATAAAAAAACCCTGTGAATTAAGTAAATAAAATGGATGCCATTTTTAAAGAAACCATTACAGTAGAACAATTGGAAAATCTATGTGGTGAGGGGGACAATAATGTACACTAGGATGAGGGGAAATTGCTACAAAATGTTTCACAGATGGTATAAATGTCAACAAATGGCAAAGTGAATAAATTATAGAACAATAAATTATTGGAAATACCACAACAAATATTATTATTAGTTCCAATATCTTCAAATGAACAGTGTAAGAAAGAATTGAATTGAATTCAAAAGCATTTACGAATTAAAATTCTACATATGGACTTCTCACATATCCAATGTTTGAGTTTTGCTATTGTCTTCCAGGATCTTTTGTTAAATTCCCAGGCTTCTTTACAGGTTTAGAATTTCCTGGTAGTTTCCTATCTAAGTACTAATTAGTTTTTATCCAACTTTGCATTTCAAGATCACTCCAAGACAGCTGTAGGCTGACTGGGAAGCTGATAGTAGATAATGGCAACCTATCTTTGTATTGTTTTCAAGAAGTTTTATCCTCCACAAAGTAGGAGTTAAGGTAAAGAATTAAACTTGTAGAGCCCTTAAGGTAAAGGTTCCCCTCGCACATATGTGCTAGTCATTCCCGACTCTAGGGGACGGTGCTCATCTCTGTTTCAAAGCCAAAGAGCCAGCACCATCTGAAGACATCTCTGTGGTCATGTGGCTGGCATGACTAAATGCCAAAGATGCACGGAACACTATTACCTTCCCACCAAAGGTGGTCCCTATTTTTCTATTTGCATTTTTTACGTGCTTTCGAACTGCTAGGTTGGCAAAAGCTGGGACAAGTAACGGGAGCTCACCATGTTATGCAGCACTAGAGATTCGAACCGCGGAACTGCTGACCTTTCAATCGACAAATTCAGTGTCTTAGCCACTGAGCCACCGCATCCCTAGAGCCCTTATCTTTATCTAAAAAACATAGATTGGGTTTTTAAGTCAAAGATCATTACTAAGAGCATCATGAGGACTCTGTTTCTCAGATGAAGTTTTTGAGCCACAGGACTAGTTTGTGTGGAAATAGAAGTAGGTGTCAGATATACTATTTGGGCTATCAAATAAAAGATGGGATGTAATGAATAAACTGCAACACCCAAGTAGAGTATTCAAGTCTGTGTAGCTATTTTTCTGATCTCCAACTAAGACAGAAATTCATTTTAAAAATGGAATTATTATGAGCCATCAAATCACCAGTGTTATTTTCACATTATGCTTTTCAATGGAACCAGTTCAGACATTCAGTTGCTGATTATCAACTGAGCAATATTATTTTTAAATGTATGGCTTTCTTTTGTATTGATAAATGCTAAGCATGCCCATATATGCAACCCATATATACAACATGTCAAACATGATTTCTTTGATCATGACTTTTAAGAAAATACAATTAATGGATTATATTAACTGCACCAAATAATAAATCATGGTATTAAGACAATGCCAAAACCAAACAAGCCACATTGTATTTTACAGTGATGGAGATCATCAGTAATGGTAATAGAATTTGGGGTAGCAACTGATATTTTGCATCTGTAATCTCCATGCAGTTCAAACACTTCAAAATACTCTGCTTATATAGCAGAATGTTACATGTCTATTCAGAATGAAGATTTCTTGAATTTATGCTCAAGTACCTGCATATAGGATTTCAATCAAATACCAAGTCTACTAAGGATGTATCACTAGAGAATGTTAATGCAAATGTATTCAGGATTCCTGGACTCTATTACTGAATTTTCCATAATTAATAATCTAAATAGTGCATTTAATTATATATCTCGCAAGAGTTTTAAACTGTTTAGTTAATTATTATTGTTTGCCAAATAAAATGTTACAAATAGCACAAGTCACTGAATGCAAGCTGTTCATCAGATGAACAGTGTTATTTACTCTGCATGGAAAATGGGAATCCATCTGTACACTACTATCAAATAAAATGCATTTCTATCAGAATGTGATTCTGTCTTATCTATAATTAACCACCAGATGCCAAGTGAAACCCAGCCATGTAGCCAGTCTCCTAATCACAACCCCTCTTTGTTTTAAATCTATTAATGGATAGTCTGTCTGAAATCCCATTGTTGTTAACCAAAACATAGACCTCTTTAAGATTTCATATTTTGTTCTTTAGCAGCACACAATGATAATGCAGCACTACAAGCCAGGTTCAGATAGTTATAGGTTAGAAGGATATGGGAGTTCAAAGATGGATAGCTAGTTCATGAAATTATACACCAGATGGTAATAGTGAATTATATGTGAGTGGAATCAGGATTGTTCTATACTAATCTTGGCACAATAGCATTTTTTCTACATTTGTGATGAATGCATCCTCTAAATCAAACTACCCCAAACAGATTTTTTTCCTGAGAACTCTGGAAGAGGAAAACAGCTGGAGGCACCAAAGTTAAATATGGCTGCTCAAACTCTTTCTCATGTATGTATATATGCATGAGATGTATGTATGTATGTATGTATGTATGTATGTATGTATGTATGTATATAGCATGTATATAGCATGTCTATATGTGTGTATGTATATGTATTCTTCTGAGAGCAGGCAATAGAATTTCATTTTTAATGTGTGCCAGTATGCCCAAAGTAAAAAATGACAATAAATTGATTAGTATTATCTTATACTAATGTACAATTAGCTCCTTCTGGAAAAGACTCCTTTCAGGTACAAACAATCAGATTCACACGTTAAAGTTCCAGCTAATTGCTTCATTGCTCAGTTCTATACACAGAAATCTTCTCAGACTAACTGTTTGTACCCAGGTAAAACTAAACAAGTTTGATGGCATTCAAAAGGCGGGGAGGTTGGACTTTGTGTCACCCCTTGGGACTAAGTAAAGACTCTAATCTAATTCCTGCTTGACTTCTTCCACTCTAAACTAATGCCCTGCTTGACCCCTTCCCCTGCCTTTGTCAGTCTCTCTCTCCAACAATGCCTGACAATGTTATGGACAACCAAGAAAACACACTTCATCAAATAAATCAACTCAGAGCTTTTACTCAAGTTACAATTGACCAGACTGAAATTATCCTACTTCAGACACATTATGCAAAAACCCAACTCTCTGGAAAAGGCTATAATGCTGGGAAAGGAATTTTCAAAAAAGAAAAGAAAAGCAGCAAGGTAGATGGACTCAGTTACAGACATTGAGTGCAGACATGGAAGGTATGAAAGAAAAGATTAGAGATAGATAATCTTAGAGAAAATCTAGTTATGCAATCACTAAACTTGATGACATGTGAGTAATCAATGCTAGTTCCTTAGCAGGGATAAGAAGTTGTAGCTGTCCAGCTGAATATCAAGAACTTCAGTTAGCTTAGTTATTGATAAAGTATGCTGAGGATCTTCCACAGAGGAAGATCTCAGTGTCAAAAATAGCAGGCATGACTGGGTGATCACCTCTTTTTTACATGGTTCATGTGCATCCCTCAAACCTAAAAACACAAAAGGACTTTGATAACTTAACGAGGCCTGCCATTTTGTCACTGTTGTCCCACCAACCCTTCCAATGCATCAGGTAGGGATTACTACAGTTCAGCCATATATAAAGAAACTTAAGTACCCATTCTTGCTTAGTAGGAAAGTTAGTGTTTAGAAACTGTTTTTAATCATTATGATGCTGATAATAATAGGCAAAATGTGATGATAATGCATTGAGAGTCATTTTTCAAACTGTGTTTCCCAGAAATCATGCAAATTTAAAAGTGTGTATTAAAAAATGAAATTGGAACTGTCAAAGTGTTAATAAAGAAAGAATGCTACAGAAAACAGTCATGAATTTAGATGAAAGACTTTTTAAATAAGGTGCACCTGGATGTTTTAGAACTTCAAAGACTCAACCTTCAGTTCTGTTGGCTAACAAAGAAAAGATTTTCAAAATAATAGGAAAGGAGGCAGTCATATTTTATATCAATTGTTATCTTCTAAAAAACTGTTTAAGGAAAATGCTGCATTTACACACACATATGCACATGTACTCATAACACAAATTTAAAAAAAAAAACAGTAGTCAAATGGAAAGTATAGACAAAACTTTCTAAATCCTACTTTTCCAGATATGATTGAAGTCACTTAATTAACTGCAAAATAATAAAACATCCTTCAAACCACAGCTGTTTTACTCACATCCAAGATTCACTTGATAGAGCTGACAATTTGCATTTTTTAAAAGTTAAAAAAACACTTGAATAAATATTGACTGTGGTTATGGGTTTTTTCCCCCCCATGTTTTCCTTTCCAGGAAGTCCCAGCTTAAAATACAGAAAAGTTTATAGATTTTTCACCTGTATGCCAGGACTAGAGGATTGAAACAGATATTTTATTTAGGAATCAAACTCAGGATTATTAAGTGAGGGTTATTCATTCAGATCTAGTGGCATCCCATCTAATAATAGCAACAGCAGTAGACTTAGACTTATATATCACTTTATAATACTTTACAGCCTGTCTAAGAGATTTACAGAGTTAACACATTGCCCCCAACAAACTGGGTCCCCATTTTACTGGCCTCAGAAGGATGGAAGTCTGAGTCAACCTTGAGCCTGTCAGAATCGAACATCGGGCAGTGAGCAGTGAGTTGGCCTGCAATACAGCATTCTAACCACTGTGCCACCATGGCTCTTTATTATACGTTTCACAACACAACAAACAGTTCAAGGTCAGATGCCAGATTTTAATATATGGGATGATTTGTGTCATCCTTCCCAGATACCATTTCAATTTTATTTCTTCCCTTCCCTTCCCTTTTCTTTTCTTTTTCTTTTACCTATTGGACTAGATGCACAGGTAGTCCTCAAGTTACAACTGTAATTGAGTCCTGCAATTACAGTCATGTCATGATAGTTGTAAAGCAGATCACCATATGACTGCATCCAGTTTTACAACCTCATTAAGTGAGCACATCAGTCATAAATATAACACCACAGTCATAAAGCAAACATGTTAATCATTGTTTGCCATAGGGCGCTACAGGGCAGATTTTTTGCCAAGAAAGGAAGGGAGTCAGAACAAGAGATGAAAAATGCAAGTATAATCCCATTATTCCTCTATTCAGGAAATCCAGGATGACATCTGATAGGCAATCACAAACCAAAGTCTCTGATCCAAAGGAGAATGCAAGGGAACACAGATGAAAATTATATGTGGAATAAAGCAATGCAAGGTTTCAAATAAATGCTTGGCTTTGACAATGCTTTGAGGAAATGAAACCTTCAAGCACCCTTTGCAAAAACAAAGTGAAGTAACACTACAATCTTGTTTTGGTTTGCATTGACCTGATTTCTTTCTCCTGCACGTTTTGAATTGTGGCTGTTTCATACATGTTTAAATACAATAGCATTGCAATTGTTTTGGTTCTCCTTTGCTCAAAACAGTTCTTGGAATATTGTCCCCAGCACACTGCTTGGGTCACTGCTCGACCTTCAAAAAGCCTGAGAAAAATTGTTCAAAGTTTTGATTTATTAATTCAAATAATCAAGTATAGTATATAGATGGATTGGTGCTAATCTGAAGGCTTTATTTCTGGCTTTTCTTTACATTATATATAAAAAAGTTACTATATAAGATAAAGTAGCTGAGCCATCATCATACTAAAGTCAGCCCATTTTAGTCTAGTGCAGGGGTCACCAACCTTTTGGACCTCAGGGACCCCTAAATTCATAATTTTAAATCCCGTGGACCACTAATATGATCTGCCTAATGATCGGCTGGATGGACATGGCTAGGTGGTCATGTGACTGGGTGGGCATGGCCAACTCGATGTCACTTGTGTCAAGGGGTACCTCGCCGGCCTCTACTCATCCCTCCCCTCCCATCCACTCCTCCCCTCCCCTCCTGGGCTCCTTAGGGCCCCAACATGAAGCAGTTGTTGGAGCTAAACAGCCTTCACTAGAAAGAGTTGGCAAAACCGCTGGCTCAGTTCAAATCTTATCTGACCGATAAGGAGGCTCAGCAGAAGCACATCACTGAGGACTACAAACATAGGTTTTCCAAGCAGAGGGAAGGCCTGCAGGAGTGCAAGGCCAAATACCAGCACCTGCAGGCTCAGCGAGCTAAGATTGTCAGCCAGTTCCAGGCCATGATGCAGTCCCACTGGAACGAGACCCTCTGGCTCTTCACCACCAGCAACTCTTCCCTCCAGCCTTCATCCAAAGCTGAAGTAGACCCTGAGTTGGAATTTCTGCCCCCCTCCGTCCCACACACAAAGACTCTAAAGGGGGAGCCTCTCTGCAGCAACACAAATGTCCATTGCATGTATCCGGCTTAGTGGCCATAGTTTGAGGACCCCTGATTTAGTGCAATATAAAAAATGCAAATAATTTTTCTGTGGACCAGTAAAATTTTCTTGTGGACCACCAGTTGGTGACCCCTGGTCTAATGCATGGCTATCAAACTCACCGTGTCATGTTGCTGTCACGTTGCTGTCACATGGCATTTTGTGATGTTTTTCCCATTCATGGAGCTGGGGTGGCCATCGCCTGCACATGACACATCCGGCCCATGAGCCACCAGTTTGACACCCCTGGTCTAGTGTGTTGTGTGGATCCTGCCTCTGCAGTTAGTTTATCAGGATGCCATCAGAATCCTTAACACACAATTAACTGAGAAATCATGTCTAGGTTAATGATAAATTGCACAAATACTGTCATTGCTTCCTTGACGATGCCAGCTCAGGATATTGGAGACCTTTTAGAAGTATCCAAAGTCCTCATCCCTCCCCAGCATCTTTATCTGAGATAACCCATGCTCTTAGTTTATAGAATTTAAACTGAATAGAAGAAAACTAGCCTATCCAAATCTATGCCAAAACTTTTGGCTTCATGATTTAAAAGAAATCTATCATGGTTTTCAATGGGAATAAACTGGGGTAATCCCACCCACCCCAGGTATGCATTGTCAAGGAGTAGCAATTAGGAAATTTGCTGGTGTCCATAATTCTTTACTTTTACTGTGGTAAAAGCAGCTAAAGTAAAATGGATAAAGATATAAGAATGGCAGAATTTGAAAGCCATATATTAGGGATAGGTTTAGGCTTATTACAAAAGAGTGCGTACGACACTACAGCGTATGTATTACAGAAAATGAGTTTATTAAGAAAATTTATGGATCACCAGGAAATGCTGATTTTCCTTCTTTTATAATTGCACAAAATTGACAAAATGGTGCAGTGTGGATATAAATCAGTGCTCCTGACATGGACTTATATTGTTCCATACTTCATTAACTAAGCTGCAGTCTTATGCATCCATCCATCTTCTACTGGTTTGAGAAGAACTTACTTCAACTAAGCATGCTCAGAACTCTAACTCAGAAATTCTGAACTAGATTTACTGAAATGCAAAAGCGATTAATTTCAGATGTTTTTCATCCAATAATTCTTATTGCAGCAAAACAGTTTTTAAAAGTATTTATTATGATCAGAGAACAACTGTACCACATACAAGTAGATGAGTCAGATCCAAGGCATAGTTGACATTAGATATAAGCTATTTTCTATTCAGTCACTAATTCTAAATTGAAGTGTTGATAGGATTGCAGTAGTAGTGGGTTTCAAATCCCAGTGCGGTTCACTATCCCAGTTCACTATCCCAGTTCACTATCGGTAGTGTACGGATGCACATGCGAGTGCGTGGCACTTCTGCGCATGCACAGAGCATTTTTGATGATGGCTGTATGGGAGGGCCGAGCCTCCCACCGCCACTACTACTGGTTCACCTGAATTGGGGTGAATCGGGAGCAGCCCACCATTGGATTGCAGCCATAATCATCTACTCCAGTATATAGTAAGTCCTGTTAATATTTTACCATGAAGAAATTTCAATCCTGTTTATATCTGCTACTGGTACCAGGATACCTTCAGGAGTGTCTCCTGACACCAGAATCAACCAGTCCAATCTGAGCATTCCAGGAAAAACTGTCCCTCGTGTTATCAGCTTTTTGGTAGCCAAACTCATAGAAATGAGATTACATCATTGAGTGTTTGTTGACATTGTTTATCATTGGTTCATATGTGTACACCCACAGACATACACAAACAAACACATCTCATGCATGTTTCATTTGTATTACATTTTCTTCATTGCGCATTGCCAAGAGTCTGACTGGAGGCCACACTGAACATATGAATAAATGAATGAATATCAAATTGTAACCTAGTTTTCCTTATGACCCTAGTATCATACCATATGGGCAACTAGATAATATTTTCATCTATGCTCATTCTCACATACACAGAGGTTTCTTACTGATGCCATAGAATGAACATCTTATCGAAGACTTTACACTGACATACTATACTGTAGACTGATGGTAAAAGGGTAATTGTACTTTGTTGTGACAACCGTGATTTTGTTCTAGGCATGGTTCAGCGAACATATATTCTTTTTGATAACTGCAGTCAAATGCCATCATTTAGAACCAGGGGAAACTCAGGTTGGAAGCCACATTAAGACTGATAATAATGTCCTAGATCTTATAGCTTACAACCAAGAAGACAAGGATGGGTTACATCTATTTTCTATTTTCCTTCTTTGTACACATGAGACCAATATTTCCTCTAATGGAAAGTACAGTTCTTAAGGTTATCATTGTTATTTGTTCATTGGTGGATTCCAGGCCATCAGATAGTTTCATCATCTTTTCACTTTTTTATTATTACATTTTTCAATTGTTTCTGATTTTATGTTATTTCTAAGAGAATGCTGATCTTTCTTTATTAGACTGAAATGTTGTGCATGATTTATCTAGCAGTTAAAAATAACACTTTTTTTGAAATCTCATCACTGCAGTTTTGGATGTAGAAGTTTGTTATGAATAACAAAGAAAAAAATAAAGCGAAATATCTTCAGTTATATGACTTGCCCGCTTTACAGTCCAAGAATAAGTTATTAATTTAGTGAAAACTAGATCTAATTTATGTTAGCAATTTTAGCCTAAATGCAGATGCAGAGAGTGAAGAACATAAGAACATGTTCACATGCTAACATGCTCACTGCTAAAAATAGCAAAACAAAACTTAATAGCCAGAACAAAACATTAAGAACAAAATAAAGTCATTAAGATAAAATTATGAAAGAAAATTTTCAAGTATGTCAAAATTGAATGAACATTTTTAATTAAAATATAATTAAATAAAAGTTTAATTTGAACTATGTGGGATGAAAGATGGATTAATTTTACTTGTGTTATATGATTCTGATAAGACTTGATAATATAATCACCTACATAAATATTTATATTAAAGCCTTCATGATACTTTGGCCCTTTTGCTCAAATACCGTTTTTCCCAAAATAAGACATCCCCTGATAATAAACCCAGTTGAGCTTTTGAGTGCATGGCAACAAGGCCAAGTGCTTATCTCAGGGTTAAAAATATACAGAATAGGGTCTTATTTTGGGGAAAACACGTTACTTGGAGATGAAAGGTAAATGAGAGATGATTTAATTTTCAGTATGAAAGCTATTAATTTGCAGGCTTCTTTATCCATAATTTAGCAGTTGAATCATTATGTCCTCTACCAAATCCCACTTACCCACACACAAACTAACAGAGAGCTTCACAAGGTCATGAAATAATATTTTGTACACAAAAAAGATAAACGACCCAATCTCTGTCATAGAACAGTCTGAAAGAGTTTCATGATAGTATGAGAATATATTTGATGTTAATATGTTTAAATATACATTTATGATTGAAGACTTCAGGATCCCATCTGGGTCGGTCATGCTTGAGCCTATCCTCAGGGAACTTCTCTAGCAGAGTGTATCTCTGCTAGACAGCAGTTCCCTGAGGATGGACTCCAGTCAGTGGTGTATTAACTATTAAGCAGACTAAGCACATGCTAAGGGCACCAGGCCCAAAGGAGGCACCACAAAGTTGAGAAAGAAAAAAAAACCAATGAAGATTTGTACAGCAGTGGTGGGTTGCCCCCTGGTTCAGACCAGTTCACAAGAACTGGTAATAAAACTGGCAGGAGGCTCCGCCCACTGACTCCAACATCATCAGGAAGCTTCTGAGCGTGTGGCCCCATTGCAAACTGGTAGTAAAGGTAAATAGAACCCACCCCTGTTGTACAGTATGTACAAAGGAGGAGGGCACCAAGACTTGTCAGTGCTTAGGGCACCAGTGAGCCTTAATCCGCCACTGACTGCAGTATGAGTCCAAAAGCTCAGAAGATTAAACCTCTGATCCTGATGACCGACCCAGATTAGATCCTGCAACATTATCTTGGGACACACATATTTGCCTTCATTCATGAATACTCCAGATCTCTCTCTTTTTTTTTTAGAAATAAGAGATTATCATTCAGCTTGGTCTCAGCTTGGAGCTTGGTCTCAAGAAAAGCATACTTTCAATGGCTGAGGAGAGCATAATATCTATTGTTTTAGATTAAGAACATATATATAACAGAGGAGTAGAAGTGGACTATAAATGTAGCTTCAATCCTTTTGATAGTCTCTGTGATTACACATTCCATATAATGCAAGGATTGGCTCTGTCTATGTTTAGCTACATTATATAACCATGTTTAGGTTTAAATTATTAGCTCTGCATGTTTGGTACTAAGACTACTTTAAATTAGTTGTAAAACTAGTTCTAAACCCCTTTATAAAGTTCCAGTAAGTATAAAAGCATGTTAGTAACATGCTCATGTGATTAAAAAGAGTGTAGTTGGAACTGTTGACCTATGAGGGGACTTTTGATCAACTTAGTTTAAATTGATGCATTTTGGCTCTTATGCATGCTCACAAGCCCTGGGTTAGTATATCTATTATCTGTGTTTAGAGTTCCTTGTTCAACTTGGGAAGGCTTGTGGGTGGATCCAGTTTCTGTGATTGCATTTGATAGCTGGGTTCAAGCCACATGATTAATTAGAGTGTTGATTTAGGGCTCAACTATGCTTGAAAGTATTGATTTGGGGCTCAGCTAGGTGCCAAGATAGAACTCAGCAAGCTGTGCCTTATGCTTAAACAAGAGGCATTAACAATTAAATATCGACTGTATACTTGAATTAAAGAATATAAATTTGATTAGAAAATATAGGTAGTCCTGGAGTTACAACCACAATTGAGCTCAACTTTTATGTGGCTAAGTGAAACATTTGTTAAGTGAGTTTTGCCCCATTTTATGACCTTTCTTGCAACAGTTGTTTGAATCATTGCAATTGTTAAGTTAGTAACACAGTTGCTAAGTGAATCTGGCTTCCCCATTGACTTTGTTTGTCTGAAAGTCGCAAAAGCTGATCACATGACCCCAGGATACTGCAACCATCATAAATATGAGCCAATTGCCAAGCATCTGAATTTTGATCATGTGACCATGGGGATGATGCAATGGTCATAAGTGTGAAAAATGACCATAAGTCAATTTTTTCAGTGCCGCTTTAACGTTGAACAGTCACTCAATGAACTATTGAAAGTTAAGGACTACCTGTACAAGAGATGATGACAATAGGAAAAAACTGATGTAGATTGAATAAAGAACTAGTATAATCAAGAGGAAGGAAAATGCAACCTGTTTCATAAATGGAACTTGAGTTCTAATGCAGCAGGAAAAATCAAGATGCTATGAAAAAGGTTTGGCCTTTTCCCCAATGCTGGAAAGAGGCAACTAGTGTTGGGTTGAAATACTGAAGTACAAATATATGCTAATTTCAGAGGAAATCATTAATGCTGTTCAATTTTAAAGTAGCAGCTTCCTGGTTTCTGCAGTGGGAAATGGGACTGGTACTGCCATATGAAGTTGTCTTCAACTTTTGCACATCGTTTTGGATTTTAAGGAAAATTTGGAAAGGCTATATGAAACTCTGAGTTCTAACTACTTACCTTGATTCATAAAAACAAATAGAGATGAAAAAGAAGGAGGCTTAGAATCTGTAGATCAAGAAAATTCAATCTATTTCATTGCTAACTGGATGTCATATTCTATTCTTTATAATTTCGCAGTAAATTCTAGCAATTGCTATCATTTGTTTGTTGTACTCATTGTCTTCTCATTTATATCCCCTCTGAAGAATAGGCAAGTCTATCTCAATGCACTTTTGAAAATAAAACTTTACCAATTAAATCCTTTTTCCATAAGTGAGTTTCTTTGATATTTACTTGTGACACTTACTACGGTAAGCTTTTTCTTTAAATTCATCTTGACTTTAACATAATTTTTTTTAAAAAAATGCAACTGTCCCATACAAGCTGATTGCAATGCAGTTTTCCTGAACGTGCACTTTTAAGAAAACCAAGTATGATGGATTGCAATAGATGCTTTTCACCAGTGCTTCTGTCCATTTTGATAGATCATGGCTTTTCAAGGTAAGTGAAATTCATGTCCAATTTCTTTGAAGAAGAAATATGAGGGAATAGAGATAAGTTTTTTTAAAAAAAGAAGCTCAACTGATAGATCCAATTCTGCCCACATCAGTCTTCCTGGAACATAAAATGTCTTTAAAACCTTGATGAGAAAGGTTATCCCCAACAACAAAGGGAATCACTGGATATTCTAGGAAAGACTCCACTGTGAAAAGAGCAGAGACAGCCAGTTAAAATAAGTGAAGATGGTAAGCATTAGAGTGCAAGTTCCATTATCAGCATCTGTTGACTATTGACAATGTGTTTACCTTTGCAGTTGATCTTTGTCAATGAAATCTTTCCCATATATGTTTTGACAAGGCTGATTTGAAAATTATGTTAAGAAATCAAAGGGATATTTACATGCTCTGGAGCATGGGTGGCAAACTCACAGCCTATGAGACAGATGCATGACATGCTAGTTACACCTCCCCCTCCCCCCTCCGGGTTTAGCAAAGGGGGAAAAAGTCACGATATGTCATGTGACGACAACGTGACACTGCGAGTTTGACACCCCTGCTCTAGAATCATTTCATTGATTTTATACAAGTAAACTAGATAATAGAATAACTGAGCTGGAAGGGACTTTGGAGGTCTTCTAGTCCAGCCCCCTTCTCAAACAGGAAACCCTATACTATTTCAGACAGATGGTTGCCAATGTCTTCTTAAAAACCTCCAGTGTTGGAGAACCCATAACTTCTGGAGACAAGTTGTTCCACTGATTACTTGATTAATTGTCAGGAAATTTCTAGGTTGAATTGAGACAATCAGTAAATTCCAGAGCTCTAGGCTAAGGCTGGAAAAACAGCCATGAGGGGGCTATCAAAAATCACTTTAATATTACTAGTAAGAAAATATATGGATTTTGAGACAGTTGTGGGTTGCCCCTAGTTCACACCGGTTCTATAGAACCAGTAATAACCGGTAGTAAACTGTGTATGTTAAGATAGGTATGTGTATGTTAAGAACATACATCTATCTATCTATCTATCTATCTATCTATCTATCTATCTATCTATCTATCTATCTATCTATCTATCTGGGGTGAAATGCTACTGGTTCATGCCGGTTCAAGCGAACCGGTACTGATAAAAAATACCGGTTCGGATGAATTGGTAGTTTAAAAAAAGCTATCAATTTGGGAGAACCGTTTCCAATGATCACCTGTGCTGTGTGGTTTATATCCACTAGAAAACAGGAAATCCTGCTTTCTACCTAAGCTAAATCGTGCGACACAGCTGTTCCCCCCTGGCTGTTCTACTTACCTTCCCAAGCCTCCTTTTTCTGCATGAAGTGCACGTTTGGCATGCACCACGCATGCACAGGCAGCAAACAGGTGGCAATCCGTGGAGGATTTCACCACTGCTATCTATCTAAATACAGTAAATGTGAATCCTTCATATGCCCATTTGCCTTCTTAGTAAATACCTGTTGCTACAGAATGGGCTACCATTAGTTCTTTCCATTCGATTGCCCATAGGCAATCTTTGAGTTCTCCACACTGTAACTCCCAATTGATTCTCAGTCAATTCATTGCTCAATAATTGTGGGAGTGATGTCCCTACAGCTGGAGGCCTATGCTATAAATAGAAAAGGCTGTCTGTAATATTGTTCTTAGGCATTTATGACTACATTCAATTTAGGTTCAATGCAAATTCTTGTCAGTCTGCCATAAATAATTTTCAAGACGGTTCATAGAAACCCAAATAAATGTCTACTCTAAGTTCAACCCTTCCATTCCTCTTGAATTCAGCTTCTATAAAAAATCAAAATGCCAGCAGTATGAATATTAATGTGGATAACTGTTATTAGACTGAACTTTCCAACTTTTGGTGTGTCGTAACTAAAATTGAATATAGGAATTTAAAATAAATCCATCACTGATTCTATTTATCTTGAAATGCCTCAAGTAATTTGAAAAGTAGACTCCACTATGGTGGAGATCACAATAAATCAAAATTGCTGGCATATTATAACAAGAGAATTCATATAAATCAGTGTATATTCATCAAAGTGCATAGAAACCACTGTATAATTGAGACTGTAAAATAAACAATTCATATAAGGAAAATAGCTACAGAAAAAAAGGGCATGGTATAGATAGTTTAATTTAAAAATAGACTCAAAAAAGTTAATCCAAAATCCATACATCAGCAACGGTTGATATTATGATTTTATTTTCTAATAAGGCATAGAGAAAGTGATAGGATAGGAAAAAGTGAATACCTGTGACTGGATTAATAGGTCTATACTATAATTGGAAAGAGATTTAATGGCCTTTTCTTTAAAAAAGAATCCTACTCATATTACTAAAACATTCAGAATTCTTAAGCAAAGCAAAACTAAAATTGCAGTAAACAAATACATGGGTATTTCAATTTTTTAAAAAAAACATATTGATGTAATGTGCTTAAAATCAAATGCAATTAAAAACGATGATATAGAGCAGTACCAACGTAGGTCAGAATTTAACTCAATGTTTTACTGAGCAGCTTTAGCCTTAAAAAGATGTCCAAAGTTTTGAAAGCTTAGTGCTAACCATAACTGGAAAGGCAAGGAACTCCACTACAATCTCTGTCAAGAATGCCTTCTGGACCACTGCCTAGCATGAGAAACTCAAAATAACATCACCTTACTTTTAATATAAGATGGGACAAAATTGAAAAATATTTCTTGATTCTGATATACTACTATATCATTCCTGGAATCATTGCTGTCCCTCTTTCTTTATCAGGCGTATCTCAAAGGGCTGATATCTTGTCTGGAATCTTCCAGTTCTTTGCTTACAGTCATATTGTACATGATACATTCATGTCAGCAGAATAAAAATAATTAGTGGCAAATGATGCACAGTATGTCCAAAGGAATAAGTAGAATTCATGAAGAAATGTTACATGCTCCTCTATTTTTGTGCAGTATTTTGATATTCATAGTAGAGGGATAAGGGCAAGAAGGAGTATTTTAATCTTTCTTCATGAGCTATGCTGGCACAGTGGTTAGAGTGCAGTACTGCAGGGTACTTCTGCTGACTGCCGGCTGATTGCAATTTGGCAGTTCAAATCTTATCAGGCTCAAGGTTGACTCAGCCTTCCATCCTTCCGAATAATAATGGGTAAAATGAGGACTCTGATTGTTGGGTGCAATGTGCTGACTCTGTAAACCACTTAGAGAGGGCTGTAAAAGCATTGTGAAATGGTATAAAAGTCTAAGTGCTATTGCTATTGTTTTCTGTACAGTGAAAGGGAGCACCTAAGAGCATCAGTCTACAGAAAGCAAAGAAAAGGAACAAAAAGAGGATCCATTGCTATCTTTCCTCCTAAAGTGCCTAATGGTCAAAGGGTATATGGAACTGCATCTCCAATAGCTGTGGCACTCACAATAATACTTGATAGCAAGTCCATAACAAAACAGTTGACCTATCAGATATCCAGATTAGCAATTTAGTTAAAACTCCTGTATTAGTTCAGCTTCCAAGTCAATATCAATACTTAAATAGTGCTAAAGTGACACCAGCTGCCTGCAATTACTGCAAGTTCGAATCTCACCAGGCTCAAGGTTGACTCAGCCTTCCATCCTTTCAAGGTAGGTAAAATGAGGACCCAG
The DNA here is from genome assembly GCA_030761175.1 of Masticophis lateralis. Taxonomy (NCBI): domain Eukaryota; kingdom Metazoa; phylum Chordata; class Lepidosauria; order Squamata; family Colubridae; genus Masticophis; species Masticophis lateralis. The sequence continues at coordinate 118,090,243 of JAUDYJ010000003.1, read as the reverse complement.
ATTGTGGGGGCAATAAGCTGACTTCATATAAAAAAAGAACACTGCTTGTGGGTGGGGGAGCGAAAGCCCTACTACACAGGTATATACAAAAGTATGAAGGCTATTGCTTAACACATTGTAAGCCGCCCTGAGTCTCCGGAGAAGGGGGGAATATAAATTGAATTTTTTTAAAAAAATACAGGGCTCCCAGAATTGTAAACCAAATTGCCATGTTTCCCCAAAAATAAGACATGTCTGGATAATAAGCCCAATCAGGTTTTTCAGTGCATGCAATAATATAAACCATCCCTGCAAAATAAGCCCCCCCCCAACTACTTACACGCATGCACAGCCGGTCCCGCTTTTCCTCTGGTTGCTTGCCACACAACCAAAATTAGTTGAGGTGAGACCAGAGGGGGCGGAGAGGGGGAGACATGCCCTCCCCTCCCTGTCCTTCATGCTGGCCAAGCGGCCCGACATGTCTGATCCCACCCCAATGGCAACAGCAGCCTGGCTGCTTCTCTTCCCTTCCGTCTCTTTATCAAGAGGGGTGGCAGTAGGGGTGGGGTAGAAGCAAGATGCATGGAGTGAGACATGGCTCCCTTTGCCATCTCTTCTCCCCCACTCACCAGGCATGGCAGGGCTCCTGCCCCTTGCTTAGCCACCTGCCCCCTTTAGGGATGCAATTTGGGGATGGCAGGTGGGGCGGGTGAGAAGCAAGATGCAGGTCTTACCTTTCAAGCTCTGTCACTTTCCTTGCCATTTTGTCTAGGGAAACACGTTGTAAAAGAAAATCTTCTCAAGAATTCAATCAAACTTCTCGAACTTGTGAGAAGGTTTTCTTTTACAGTGTGTTTCCCTGGACACAATAGCAAGGAACGCGATGGAGCTGGAAAGATAAGGCACGTGTCCCACTTGCCACCCCAAAATTGTATCCCTAAAGGAGGCAGGTGGCTAAACGAGGGGCAGGAGCCCTGTCATGCCCGGTGAGGGGAGAAGAGATGGCAAGGGGAGCCATGTCTTGCTCCATACATTTCACTTTCCCCATGCCCCACCTGCCACCCCTCTCAATAAAGAGACAGTGGGGAAGGGAAGTAGTTGTTGACATTGGGGTAGGATGGGACGTGTTGGGCCGCTCAGCTAGTGTGAAGAACAGGGAGGGGAGGTGATGGCAGCGACAGGGCATCCAGTCCCATGCTCGCTGCCTCCTGCACTCCCAAAATAATAAGACCCCCCCTGATAATAAGGTCAAGACCTTATGGGGGGGGGAAGAAAATAAGACCCTGTCTTATTTTCGGGAAAACACGGTACCAATGCATGGAATATCCCTGATCTCTGTGCTTTCCGTCATGCCCTCAAGACCCTGATGTTCCAACAGGCGGGGCTAAACATGTGAACATATGAATGATTTTTAAAATGTTATCTAATTCTGGGTTTTATTTAATCGGGCCAAACTATGTAATAATTTTAATTAACAATTTTATGATCTTTATGCATCTATATTTTTATCTTGGCTGTACACCGCCTTGAGTCCTACGGGAGAAAGGCGATATAGAAATATAATAAATAAATAAATAAATAAATAAATAAATAAATAAATAAATAAATAAATAAATAAATATTGTAGTTTTGTTATCCCTATCTATGAATGATGCTAACTAGTGAACAGTGAAAATTAGAAGTAGCTACTTGTTCCTTTTCTCCCTTAATTTCTAGTCCCTCTGCTACCCCATCATTGCAGACACTCAATCAGAATTAAATATACAGGCACTAATGATGTAGCTATTGAAACAAGAATACAAATTTAATTTAGTTAAGGAGAACTTGTAAGGAACAATACACCAATAAGAGAGATAATTTCCTACTTGCATGAAATATGCCTGACTATATTCAATCTGGTAAAATGATATTTTCTTAATTTATTACAGCTACCCATTACTTTAAGTTAAAAAGCTTTGGAAGAAAATGTCACCAAAGGACAGTGATTTGTTGCCACCAAGTATTTATGTACTAGTCTCTTTAATTTTGAACAGATGTCTTATTGATGACCTAGTTCTCTTGTTTTCATTGCATCACGTGTGATAAAATATTTCTGTTGATTCCTAGGATGGATTATGGTAAGGAAAAGTGGGCAAACTAAAGGATTAATATTTGCAACAGTAGCAACAAATAAAATAATATAATACCTTATTTATGATATAATATATTTTTGGAAAACATAGAAATAACAGTGAATTTTTTAAAAAGTGCTAAGTATTTTATACATGGCTGCAGCAAATTGGCCCAGATTGTTTATAAAAAATGAGAGCATGGCAATAATGGTACATTATAACCTATGTAAAAAAGTATGGATTGTGACATCCCAAAGTTAGAATGAATGTAATGTTTAAAAAAGTGGTTCAGACTATCAATTTAAAAAATATAAAACTTGCAGATTCAGAACGAATCACATCTAAAATACAACATACTGGATATCAGAGTAATTGAAAAAAGCCAGTTTTACTTATATTTATTTACTTATAGAACAAATGTATACCCAACTCATATACAGTGACTCTTTATAGATGTGGTGCTACTAAATGATAGCACAACACTCAAAGGAATTTGGAATATAATACAAGAGGACTTTATAAAGAGATTGAGTTTTTGGGGTCTAGTGGTCTTAGATTTTTGCAACACAGATATGGTGGCTTCCTAGTTTTAGGAATTAAAGCAAATGAAGCTTTAAATGAAAAAAAATATGACTTCAGTTCTCCCCCCGCCCCCCAAAAAAGTTGCCCAGTAAAACTGATCTACTCTAACTTTCCATTCAGTGGTAAAGGCAATTAATAACATTTCAAAAGATAGAAAAAAAACCCCAAACTAAGAAAAATAAACTGAGGATAATTTAAAGCACCACAATATTAAAGGCAATTTAAGGCAATATAACTATGCTTTGCAAGAAGCACACACTATATATTCAACATTGGCTAAGATTTTCTGCTTGTCCAAACAAATACAAAATTTCCCTTTTCAGACAAACAATGACTGGATTACCGAAGTTTTTAGTAGTAAACTAAATGTAAATAGAAACATAAAAATAAAGTAGAAAATGCCAAAAAAATTAAAAAAATAAAAAAACCAAGAAAAAGAGAAACTGAAACTAAAAAGTAAGATTACAGTAAATAAAAAAAGAAATATAGAAAAAATGACTTTCTCCTTCATCCCAATAAGTACAAACAATTTTACTAACTTTTCAGTTGTTCTTAAATTACAGTAAATGAATGCCATCTCAAATGTTATCTCTTATGTATAAACAAATTTGTAAAACAACATTATTTCAATCTATCAGTGTTATTAAGGATTTCCAGAAATAATGATTTATTTATTTTAAGCTTGATCAAATCAAATCAAATCAAGTTTATTACAAAGACCAGAGACCAAACAAATCGATTTTAATTATTTGATTTTATCAAATAAACCAAAACTAACTTTATAGTCTTTCCTTTTATTCCTAACAATCTTACTCTTTAATTGATTCAAATAATGTCACAAATCTTGATTTCTTTTCATTTTTTCATTGTCCCTTCTCATTAGATTTTTCAAAACTTTAACAAGTTTCTTTGGTATACCTAGTATAAAAAAATTACCCAGGTCACTCTCTTGGTTTATTATTTGTGTATATCTTAATTATTCAAATTTCTTTTGTATGTCTAGCATCTTTTTCCATGTCATTCATGTACCCTGTCTTTTGTAAATTCACTTTTAACTCAGTTTTAATCTTGTCAGGTAAAGCTTCTTTCACTTATATAACATATTTTAAACACAGTCTCTCCATAGAAGCAGATGTCTCCACTGGCACTATTAAAATTAATTTCTGAATTGACTCCCCACCCCCAGAATTTTTAACCTGCAATAGCATGTCTAGTCTCAGATTTTTAGAACTATTGAATGTCAACAGTCCAATTAGCAAACCCAAAACAAGGAAACACTCCTGGGAGAATTGAATTCCCAAAAGTAAAACTGTATTGGTTTCATCATGTTGGTACTGAAGAAACAAACCCAGCTCTGGTTTTCCATGCAAATGTTTGCCCTGTTAAACAATACTTTCTCTTTCTCCTTCTCCCCACCTCTGGTTGATCACATTGTCCAATTATGAGACAGTCTTTTGTTATGAGAACAGTCCATCTTTTTGGAAAAGATAATCAAGCAATGAATCACCAAACACCTAGAAGTAAACAAAGTAATAACCAAAAGCCAATATGGGTTTTTCAAAAACAGATCATGCCAGACTAATCTTATTGCATACTTTTTCAAAGTGACAAAATTAGTGGACCAGAGGAATGCTGTGATATAATTTACTTGGACGTCAGTAAAGCATTTAATAAAGTAGACCATAACCTACTACTAGATAAAGTAGAAAAATGTGGGTTAGACAGCATCACCACCAGATGGATTCATAACTGTCTGACCAACTGCACTCAACTTGTAGTCCTCAAAGGAATTGCATCTACAGGGAGGGAAGTATGCAGTGGAGTACCCCAGGACTCTGTTTTTGGCCCAGTGCTCTTCAACATCTTCATCAATGACTTGGACGATGGGATAGATGGAGAACTCATCAAATTTGCAGATGACACCAAGTTGGCAGGAATAGCCAACACTCCAGAAGATAGGCTCAAAATACAGAAGGATCTTGACAGACTTGAACATTGGGCACTATCTAACAAAATGAAATTCAACAGTGAAAAAAGTAAGGTTCTACATTTAGGGAAGAAAAACAAAATGGACAGGTACTGTATGTGTGGTACCTTGCTCAATAGTAGTAACTGTGAGAGGGATCTTGGAGTCCTAATGGGCAACCATTTAGATATGAGCCAGCAGTGTGCAGCAGCTGCCAAAAAAGCCAACACAGTTCTGGGCTGCATAAACAGAGGGATAGAATCAAGATCATGTGAAGTGTTAATACCACTTTATAATGCCTTGGTAAGGTCACACTTGGAATATTGCATTCAGTTTTGGTCGCCACGATGTAAAAAAGTTGTTGAGACTCTAGAAAGAGTGCAGAGAAGAGCAGCAAAGATGATTAGGGGACTGGAGGCTAAAACATATGAAGAACGGTTGCAGGAACTGGGTATGTCTAGTTTAATGAAAAGAAGGACTAGGGGAGAAATGATAGCAGTGTTCCAATATCTCAAGGGTTGCCACAAAGAAGAGGGAGTCAAACTATTCTTCAAAGCACCTGAGAGTAGAACAAGAAGCAATGAGTGGAAACTAATCAAGGAGAGAAGCAACTTATTCTCCCTATCAATGATAGTTGTAAATTTTTCTGCTTTGCCAAGTCTGTCTCTATCTGTTCCTTAAGTTTATTATAGTTATTCACTTTCAGTGCACTGCACCTTGCTGTCAAATGTATCCCCAAGTATTTAACTTTATTTGTGACTTGCATCTTCAATATTTCAGCCAATTCTTCTTTTTGTTTTGTTGACATAGTTTTTGTCAAGATTTTTGTTTTGTCTTTATTTATTTTCAAACCAGCAACTTTTCCATATTCTCCTTTAGTTGTTGTTCAATTTAGTTGTTGATTCTGTTAAGTTGAGATGTGATGGATGGCCCAATAACTTACAGAGACACGTGGATTGCTGATCAGAACATATCTTTATTTTCTGCTGTTTGTTTCTTGCAGGTACATCCAGGACTGAACTGTTGGATCAACATGTGGTGACCTTAAGTACCCAGGAGGAGTGGTTTCAGGTAAGGGGCGTCCCTGGCAAGGGGAAGGGTTCAGGTACTCTGGGGTTAACCCTTGGGGTGCCGGGCTAGGGAAACAACACATAGCAGGTAGGGCATTTACTTCTAACAGATTCTAATGGATCTTCAAGAATAAAAACCAGGTCATCAGCAAATGCTTGCAGTTTGTATTCTTCCTTTTAAATCTTCATTCCCTTTGTAGCTTTATCTTCTCTAATATTTCTATTTAGCACTTCTAATGTTAATACGAACAATAAAGGTGACAGTGGACAACCTTGTCTCGTACCTTTTTTTTATTTCAATAGACTATGTGAATTCTCCATTTATTATTACTTTTGTTGTTTGCTTGAAGTATATGGCTTCTATGGCTTGAATAAATTTTCTACCAAAGCCCATCTGTTCCAGCTGTAATAACATAAATCACCAGTTCACATTATCAAAGGCTTTCTGAGCATCTAAAAATATCAAAGCCATTTGCTTTTCAGGATTTGCCTCATAATATTCCAATGTATCCAGAATTATTTTCATATTGTCTTTAATCTGTCTTTTTGGCAGAAACCCATTTTGGTTGGAGTGTATGAAATTATTTAAATATCTTTTAAGTCTTTCTGCCAATATTGACTCGAAGACTTTATAGTCTGAATTTAACAGGGAAATAGGCTATAATTCTTAATTTGTTGTGGATCAGTATCTTCCTTTGGAACAAGTGTTTCGATTAAGATGAATACATTGTCTAGAATCCTATATCTGTTCCAGACAATTCCAATCAGATTGGGGAAATATTATTTTGAAGATTTGAATAAAATAGTGCTGAAATATATTTGGCAGGGTAAAAAAGCTAGGATAAAACTAAAGTTGCTGCAAGATGCCAGAATGCGAGGAGGTTTTGGCTTGCTTAATTGGGAACTATATTATCAAGCAACAAGTTTGATGTGCGGAATGGATAACGCTAAGAAATGCCATATTATTGACTTTAAAAGGGCATGATCTATTATTGGGTTGGCATGCCATTTTATGGTACAAGGAAACAAAAACACGGGTATTTTAGAAGACATTTCATAGGAGAGGCTTTGCTATTAAATTGGGAGAAGGTAAAAAAACATTATTTAAAAATTCCAGTCTGGTTATCAACTATTGAAGCATTCTCACATTCAATAACATTTAGAAAGGAACAAATTGTTAGATATGGTGAATTACTGAATGAAAAGGGTGAACTTAAATCTTTGCAAGAATTAGAATTACAAGGTATAAAGATGAATTGGTTTTCTTATTTGCAAATACAGTCTAGACATGATAAAGACTATAAGACAGAAGGTTATTATAATGATTTGACTAGTTTAGATAAAATCTTAACAGGTACTGATGAAAACATAATTAAAAAATTGTATGGCTATCCATTAAAGATTAAATTGGAGGATGAACTAATTACGGAAACAATGATTGCTTGGGGAAAAAATTTTGGACATGGAATTGACTTAGAGAGATGGCAAAAATTGTGGTCACAAAATTATAAAATGACAATGTCAACTGCATATAAAGAAAATTTGTATAAGATGTTTTACAGGTGGCACTTACTCCCAATGAGAATTGCTAGAATGTTCAAAAATAAATCAGAAAAATGTTGGAAATGTCATCAGATACCGGGTTCATATTACCATATGTGGTATACATGTACAGAAGCTAAAAGATACTGGACTAAAATCCACACATGGATGGAAAAAAATGATACAGAAACACTTAGATTTTAAAACAGAGATTTTTTTATTGGGGATTGTATCTGAAATATACATTAGAGAATTGAGATATTTGATTGTGAATATATTAACAGTGGCTAGAATTGTGTTTGATAAAAATTGGAAAAATGAGAATATGCCTACAGAAGATGAAGTTATTAAAATAATGGAATGTGCAGAAATGAGTAAATTGACATTTGAAATTAGAGAACAAGAAGATAAACAATATTATAAGGTATGGATTTGTTTACCAATGGTTAGATAAAAAGACATGGAAATGAAATATGGTAGAAATTTTTCCAATGCAAGAAATGTAGAATTATATAAAATATAATATAAAGATGTATTGTTATTGGAATGATTTAGAAGAATGAAGGGCATAAATACAAATTAACTTAAATTTTAGATTATTCTGTATGAAATGAGAGACGAAACAGCCATAGTTAAACATATGATTAATGAGGATAATAATATATGGATATATATGAATAGAGTGAAGATGCACAAAAGACTTGTAACCAACCGACACACTGTTTGTATTTACATTGAAGATGGCTTTTTATTTGTTTTTTATATATTTGTTTTAAAAAATAAAAATTTTGCCAAAAAAAAAAAAAAAGAAAGAAAAGAAAAGAAAAGAAAAAAGAGGAGAGAAACAACTTAGAACTAAGGAGAAATTTCCGGACAGTTAGAACAATTAATAAGTGGAACAACTTGCCTGCAGAGGTTGTGAGTGCTCCAACACTGAAAATTTTTAAGATGTTGGAAATTTTTGGTATTATTAATTTCTGGGGTTTTAAATTGGGTATTTTAACGGGGTTTGAGACTTTTACTTTGGAATGCCAATGATTTAATCTAATATTAAATTTTTTTAATATTTGTATTATATGTGTTTTAATTTGGCTGTTCACTGCCCTGAGTCCCCCTCCTGGGGAGAAGGGAGGTATATAAATTGAAATAAATAAATAAATAAATAAATAAATAAATAAATAAATAAATAAATAAATAAATAAATAAATAAATAAATAAATAAATAAATAAATAAATAAATAAATAAATATTTGTCTGAGGTGGTGTAGGGTTTCCTGTCTGGGCAGGGGGTTGGACTAGAAGACCTCCAAGGTCCCTTCCAAGACCTCCAAGGTCCCTTCCAACTCTGTTGTTCTATTTCTATTTTTCTTCTCAAGCACCTGCAGTGGTGACCTTGCTGGCTCCAAGCTCTTATGATCTCTACATACATTCTCTGCATTCCATCTCCCACCCATCCCAGTTCATTGGGAAGTTGAAAAGCATTGGGTTTGAAAGAAGCAAAGCGGTTCAATCTTGACATAGAAATTTTTGAAGTATGTATATTCAGTCTTGCAAAAAATAATAATCTTATTTTACAGATCAAGAGATTCAATAAAATTCATAGCCTAAAAATCTGATTGAAATCAAACTGCACTATAAGTCACGTAAAAGTGAGATGGCCAGCTATATAAATTAAATGAATGCATGAATAACTTTGCAGAAAAATTCTGAATAAATAACACATGGAAACAGCTCTTCCTATAATTTAGGCTTCAAGCTTGGGTGTAAATAAAAATATATTTCAGAATAGGAGGCATTCCCAAGTTTCTTGGTTCTTATTTTAGCAAATAAAGGCAGGAAAGTAAAGAAATGAAAGCTGAATCAAAGTTGGCATGCTTAGATCTGCCTGATATTGTTACTTTCTAGCAATAGATACCTCTCAGCCTCCTGGCAAATAGATGGGGAAGAAATAGAGGTAGACAGATTTTATTTTCCTGGGCTCCAAGATCATCTCAGATGGGGACTGCAGCCAAGAAATTAAAAGACACTTGTTCCTGGAGAGGAAAGCTATGGCAAATCTAGATAGCTTACTAAAAAGCAGAGACATCACCCTGCCAACAAAAGTGCATATAGTAAAGACTATAGTTTTCCCAGTTGCAATGTATGGCTGTGAAATTTGGATCATAAGAAAGGCTGAGCACCAAAGAATTGAGGCCTTTGAAGTATGGTGCTGGAGAAGACTCCTGCGAGTCCCTTTGACTGCAAGGTGATCAAACAGGTCAGTCCTAAAGGAGATCAACCCTGACTGCTCTTTAGAAGGCCAGATCCTGAAGATGAGACTCAAATACTTTGGCCACCTAATGAGAAGGAAGGACTCACTGGAGAAGAGCCTAATGCTGGGAATGATTGAGGGCAAAAGCAGAAGGGGATGACAGAGAATGAGGTGGCTGGATGGAGTCACTGAAGCAGTAGGCATGTACTTAAATGGACTCCAGAGGATGGTAGTCAGACATGGCTTTGCAACTAACAACAATAACCTCTCAGCCAGCATTCATTTTCATGGTATATTCACTTTATACTACATTCAGTATATGTGAAGCATGTTCTGGAACTGACTTAGGCTAAGTTTCTTGCAGCTAAACTGCTAGTTAGATTTTGTTAGCACATATATTAAATATGAGGATGAAGCTTTAAAAAAAGAAAAAGAAAATAATATGGGAATAACAGTAGTTAAAAGGAATACTATCTCCAGTATGCCAAAGATTATCTCGGTGCTGGAGAGCTTCATGAAATGAAAAATAGACAGATTTTCATGGGGTCTCAGGGAATTTTGGTAAGTAATATTGGATCAAGTTAATAAGCTTCTTTTCTTTTAAAATAATGCCTCTCACAAATGTACACAGGGAGACAGAGGCAGAGAGAGTAGATGTTTGTTTGAATCCATCTTGATTCCATGTAATTTTCTTGGCAATCTTTTCAAAGGTGATGTACCATTGCTTTCTTCCTCGGTCTGAGACAGAAAAAAGAGTACCAAAGTCACTAGTTGGTTTCTGTGCCTAAAGCTGGACAAGAAGACATCTTTTATTTTAGCCAAGTGTCTTTTATCACACCAAACTGAGTCTCATAGAGATGGATGGATGGATGGATGGATGGATTGATGGATGGATGATTGGATGGATGATAGATAGATAGAGATAGAGATAGAGATAGAGATAGAGATAGAGATAGAGATAGAGATATATATGGGGTGTGTGCCTTTAATTCATTTTTGACTACTGGTGACTGACTGGACAAGTCCCTCCAGTTTTCTTGGCAAGTATTGCCTCCTTCCTAGGTCTGAGAAAGAGCAATCAGGCTATTTCAGAACCAAGGCCACCCAGCTGGCTTTGTACCGCAGGCAGGATTAGAACTCACAAACTTCCAGTTTTAAGCCTGATGCTTTAATCATTGCACCAAATTGGTGGAGAAGATAGAAGGAAGTAATAATAAGAATATAAGAGGAAGATTTTAAAGGTATTGTTGTGGGCTCCAAAAATACCTACCCAATCTCTTTTATGACATGTTTTGAAGTTCTAAATAGCAAAATGACATTGGGTCTTATTTTTTTTTTAAGTGAGCAAAAGATTTCATCACATTATAGCAAAAAGGAGAATGACAAAATGATAGGCAATCTGGCAAGCTCTTTTGGAGAGAGACAGACTGATCTTTATTAAGCTTTCAGTATGAGCTGGAAGAAAAAAAATATTTCTTTCCTCCTCTCCTTCTGTTGCTCATATGATAAATTTCAGAAAGTGATGGAAAGTATAAGGTATGAAAGTTTTTAAAGCAAGGGCTGGCAACCATATTCCGAAGGAAAAATTAACCCTTTGGAATGTATTGGGGACTACAGTCCTAATTAAAGGAAAGCTGTCCTGAAAACAACTGTTTGTGACAGTTTAGAGAGAATATTATCAATGCATCTCATTTCAATGCAGCTCTAAATTCTTCATGCATTTGTATATATATTAGTCATGTCAGTTAACCAATTAAATTTTCAGTTAGACACTAGACAAATATGTTTTATTACATTTGTTAATGATTTCCCCAGTTATTTATATAAAACTTTAATTTTATAAACCTAATTAATAACCAGCCACTTTCCCTCTTAATCCCAAAGGCCATTGTCATTATCTCACTCAAATAAACCAATATTGATGATGGTGACATCACCATCATCATCATCATCTGTGATATTGGCCGGCAGTCCTAAAGAATTAAATCTCTTTCCAATATTTTTTTTAATCTGTCACAAATCTACCTCTAAACACTACACTGGGAATGACATTCTCAGATGCAGCTGGGCCTTTGATAGCTGTAGCTTTGTGTTTCTGAGGTAAATGAGTCCTCAGTCTTTGGGATGTAGAATGGACTAACATTTATAACACTGTAAATTTCACTATGTTCTAATTCATGTTCAAGGGGTAACTGACAATTTTCAGAAAGAGCACAAAAAGATGGGATTGAAATCATTAATTTTGTCAATCAGTCAAACATGGAATATTTTATCAGTCTGTTTAAGATTATGGGGATAGTCAATCTATTTCTTTCAGGTGGCTCCAGAAAGTTCAAGAACTACCAAATGCTTATTTTTAGAATTATTGTTTCAGTATATTGCTTTTATATCATCCAAAGCCAAGCGTCTTAATAATAGAATTCATCAACAAAAGCAGGAAGACGACTTCTGGTGGCGCCTTCCTCGTTGGCGGCGGGCTTTTTCATGCCCGCCGGTCTCCCGGCGCATTAGAGCCGCCTCACAGCTGGCAGGCGGCTCGAAAAACCTGTTCCTCGACGGGAGGAACAGGCAGAGCTTCTGGGGGTGAGGTAGAACCTCTCTGAGCCCCCCAGGAATTTTCCATGTCCTGGGGAGGGCTCAGAGGGATGGCTCCCTCCATACCCCCAGGGTATGCTCCGCGCCGAGAGGATCCTCCGCTAATTATTTAATTAGCGGAGCCAGACGTGGGAGCAACACCACGATTGAAACTACATTTGGAGCAAGCTGGAGAAGAGAAAAGGAAAATTCAAGCAAGTATGGATTTTTTCCTTAACGGAGTTTTTTTCGGAAGAGGAGGGGGGGAAGGGGGAAGGAGAGGAAGAAAATTGAAAGTCTTTAAAATGGCGACAGGCTCTGCCTGAAAGGAAAGTGTCAGCGGAAATAGTCATGAAAGGAATATCCTGTTACAGACAAAGAACCCAAAGGAATAGAGGTTGATTTAAACAGATTTTTTCTACCCTTTTTTTTTTCTTTTCTCTATTGAAGTAAGGAAGATTCTTTTTCTTGGTCTTTTTTTTTTAAAAAAAAGTAAAGATGCCTAAACCTAAAGGAAGGGGGGGCTCCCCTTTGAACCAGATGAATAAAATTGAAATGTCTCATGTGCAGAGACTTACAGAACAGGAGTTAAAAGAGTTAATTACAAGGTCCTTAGAGAGTGTGGTAGATAAGATAAAAGGTTCACAGAAGGATCTTGAGGAACTGGTTTCTGGGAAATATGACCAATTAAATCAAATCATTGCTCAAGTAGCCTCAGATTTTTCAACAGCGCTGGCTGCAATGGGGAAGAAAATGATTGAGATGAGTAGTAAATTTGAATCTCAAATACAAGAGTTACAAATGAAACTCCTGGAAGCAGAGGCCAATAACCATAATATTCAGAATGATGTTATTATGCTTCAAATTAAGACTATGGAATCTGCAATTAGATTGAGAGGGATAAAAGAAGATAACAGAGAAAACCTAAGGATAACTTGTGCAAAGGCCTTTGCAGAATTATTAAAGTTACAAGATGAATCAATTCTGGGCTCTATAGTGAAAGTTTATAGAGTTAACTCACGTTTGGCTAAACAAAGGAATTTGCCTAGAGATGTCGTTGTCTACTTCACGGATAAAAGACTGAGAGATGATATTCTACAAAAGTCTTATTCTGATAGACTGCAGGTAGCAGGCACACAAATCAGGGTCTTCAAAGAGCTACCTTCGAAGGTTTTAAAAGACAGGAAAGATTTTGATTTTTTGGTCAAGGAATTGAAGAGAAGTAATATTCTATTTAGATGGGACTTTCCAACTGGTATAATTTTTAGATATCAAGGTGTGAGACACTGTTTGAATACTATTGAAAAAGCAGAATATTTTTATCAAAATATTTTCAAGGGAGCACCGAAACATCTCAAGAATAAAAAGTCAAAAATAGAGTTTACAAAATGTGAAAAGAAAGAAGAAAATCAAAGTGTGTTAAAAGTAAAAGGAGATTTTGTTGGTTGTCCAGAGGATTCTATTATGGCTTTTTCGGATGAGAAAACTGAACACCCCAGTGTTTCTGGGGGACTACAAGACCTTGAACTGCTGGAGGAAGATTCAAAAAACAAAGTTTTACATCGAGATGACCAGCAGCAGAGGTCCAATACTCTTCAAGACATGGGGGTTGATGCTAATCGACAGGAATTAGAATTCAATGAAGAAATCCGACTGGAAACCACAGGTGATAAATTTAAAGAGCATCCTGAATTGCTTGATACTGAATCAGAAAGTATTGAAGGATTTGGAAAAAATGGATTAAGCACAATAACTGGTTAAAAGTTCATTCTAAATTGGACTAATTTTAAACCTACATATTAAAATGGATTATAAAAATTTTTACTATGAAGTTTATCCTGGATTGGACATGATATCCTGAGTTTTGATAGATTGCTGCAAAATTAGCAGCGATCACTGGTTACCCAATTATATATTTTGGTGGAACATATCGTCTAGGAGAAGACTAAGAACTTGAAAACATCTTATAACCCGAAGGATTGAATTGCAAAGGGTGGCAGGATTTGAACTAATTTCAAAGGAACATCTGGGAAGCAGCTTTTGTTTGAAAGGCTGCAAAAGCTTATTTTTAGGTATAGTATAAGCTAGCTGGAATGATTTTTCCTAGAGGAGTGAATATCTTCGTGGTTGGATTTTACTTATATAAAGTCACTCGGGGGGTTGTGTGGAGAAATGTTTTACTTTGCTGATGGGGGCAGCGGCAAGATGAAGATTATTGAAGCGGATTTATGAGAGGAAATATATTTGACATCACTCAAGTTGAAGAGAAGATCGAAATTTGGATTATATAGACTGAGAAATGAATTAAATAAAAGATAATTTTCTTTAGGATATAACTGTATGATTATAACTATATATGCATATATATCTTTTGTGTTTTATGTTTTTGGGGGTTTTTTCTCTTTAATTAAGGGTGTAGTTAGGATAGAATTATAATGGTGTTCTTAACTATAATGGGTTTTTTTTTATTACAATATTGTTTAAATATATTAATGTTTGTTCCTGTTAGTTTGTTTTTTATTTTTGTGCCCTCTTTCCTTCTTTCTCTTTCTTTTCCTCTTTCGAAATTTGTTTAATTTAGAATTTGAATATTTAATAATCTTTTTCTTTTTCCCTTGTTCTAAATTTTGTTTTTCTTAAACTTGTAGCGGAAGTCAGGGGGGGGGGATAGGGAGGGAAAGGGTTGGGGAGGGAGGATGGGAGGGGTAGGGGAGGGGGATCGGGGGGGAGAAAATGGAAAAATTTTGTATTGTAAAACTTTTTCAATAAAAAAAAAACAAAAGCAGGAAGACAAGTCAAATTGAAACGGGTCAAATCAATAGCAATTTTAAAGGCTAAATTCTGGAAGAACAATATTGAAAGACTTATAGAGGAAGAGAGATACTAATTGGCTATTTCATAAATGGAACATTTTCACCGTTCTTCTCAGATTATGTTGTTGATGAAATTTGGTACTCAGTAAAAAAAAATGTTAATGGGATTTAATATTTTGGTTTGCTCAGAAGAGTGGGCTGACTAGTGGTGAGCTTGTCGTCAGAAAGGTCAGCAGTTCAGTGGTTTGAATCCCTAGTACAAGTCTTCTAAGTGAGCAGGAGGTTAGACTAGATGACCTCCAAGGTCCCTTCCAACTCTGTTACTGTTAGGAGTAATCATTCAACTATATCAGAGACTCTATTTGAGCTTTATAGAGCTACACTGCTCTATAAAATCACCTCTGTTTGATTTTTCAGAAGTATTTCATTTTGGAGAAAATACTCATGGAGTATTTTTTCCAGGCTTTATATTCATGGTTATAGGCATATAGAACAACATGCATGGCACTTTAAAATATCCAAATGTTTAATAATAATAGTAAGTAGGAGAAAAACTTATATCCGGTGATGATATCTTTAACACTATCAAACAAGACCCTTGCCTGTCTCAGATCCTTGGGAAGGACTTGATAGGTGGACAAAAATGCCAAATCCAATCTAAACATCTGACTGACTGTGCTACCTAATAATAAATTTCTGAGCCTCATGAGGTCTTCCAATAGTGCCAGATTTCCATGAAAAATCTTGTGCCGAATTCCCTGATATCTATAAATATTTAGGCTATTTCTTTTCTTTTCTCGCTCTTTTATCATGTTAGTGCAAGTTTGCATTGCACGTGATCACTCCATTTTGCTTGCCCCTTAAAAAGCATATTGGATGCTACGTATATTTATTTAGTTAGTTAATTTGTCAAACATGCACAAGATAACAGGTATAAGTTACTTGTTTTAAATTGAGAAGACAAGGATTTAAATTTATTCATTTTAGTTCCTTATAACTTTTGTATTTTATGTATTTTAATTTTCTGGCTGTTCACCGCCCTGAGTCCCTTTTTGGGAGAAAGGGCGGTATATAAATCTGAAATAAACTAAACTAAACTAAAATAAGTATAAAAATGGATATGAACACAGGAATTGTGTACGAATAAATGGGGACAGTATAAGAATTTCACAGGAATTTCTGCCCTGGAGAAGGAGTCACTGTGCTCCAAAAGTCCTTCACATATACGTGAACCAGATTCTATGACATTGTTAACAATATATGACTATGAAATGGAAGACTGAACAGCTCCAGTGACCCTTATACAGCCCATATACAGTGACCATCTGTCCATAGTGATCTTTGAGCTCACTACAAAGTACATTCTCCCAGATGGCTGATTACCCTTTTAATTGTCTGAAAGCTTCCAGCTTTCTTCCCATTACTTTAGTGTGAATGAATGATCCACATATGAATATGAAACCATGCAACAATGCTTGTTTATCATGCTGGTGGAGGTGTTGCATTGATCGATTATGTATAATCAAGTCATAAATGGAGAAGCTACTTTATAACCTGTGTTGGGCCATATGGCAGAAGAAAGAAGAAAATAAATCAAATGCATTTGTTAAATGTATCATCATTCCAAGTCTAGCATCTTTTCCTAGCTTTCTTCCCCTTAATATTTGCTACCTCTCTCCCCTACCTATTTTATTGTTCTTATGTGATTTTTTCTTCAACGTAAGGTAGTTTAAAAGCAAGTACAATTTTGTAAGGCGTTACAACTGAGAACAGAGAATAGATCCACTCCCACAGGAATGTTTGAGGTCATTGTCCACAAAGTCTTGAGCTTACCCTTTCAGCTGACACATTACAAAGAAGGAAGTTTAAATTAAACCTTATTCTAAAAATAGCTGAAGTGAATGGCATGCAGAAGTCAATTGAGTCAGCTCTTAATTATTCATCAAAACAAGCCTTAAATGCTGCATTTACATATCTGAACACTTATTACATCATCCCTTTCCAATTTTTTACCTTCCTATCTCTGTTAACCTCACCATCAATGTTATTTAGATTATGATGTAAAGCTGCTGGTAGCATCATTAATAATAAGGCAAGTAAGGATAACCTGTGCATTTTTTTTCTATGGCAGTTCCTGCACATTTGTCAAAATTATTAGCAGAAAAACATTTTCCAAGGTAATGTGACTGTAGTTGTCCCCCAGTTATGTTTAACTTGGTATTTGGAATCATGTTCAAAGATGTAATTATTTCTCTAAAGCGGAATTTGGATATTTATCATACTTCAGAGACCATTCATCTACAGTATCACCCCTATGAGCAGCACCAGAAACATGGCCAGTTATCAATTATGAAAAGTACTAGTCCCATGATGGCAAGCCTATGGCATGCATGCCAGAGGTGGCACGCATCAGCCTCTCTGATGGCATGCGAGCCACCCCAGTTCAGCTCCACTGTGCATGTGCGCATACCTCCCACCGGCCAGCTGGTCTTCGGATCTCTGCCGTGCATGTGCAGGGGTTGGGATGCATGCAGGGGGTGCATACATGCATAGGGGAGGAGTACATGTGGGGGCACATGTGCACATGCACGGAGGTCTGGAACACATGCAGGGAACATGCATGGGGGCTGCACACACATTGCATTTTGGGGGTTTGGGTATGCACCTGCATTCACACGCACATGCATGCACTTTGGGCACTCAGTCCGGAAAAAGTTAGCCATCACTGTACTAGTCCTTCTCCTTCCCTTTGTCTTTCCCCTCTTTCTATAACATGCTATTTTCCTTTTCTAAATATACACATTTGCATTTTTAGACCAAAGAGGTGTTCCCACTTGGGGTCAGCTACTGATGGTTGCATTAACAAGTGTTCATCATGCTGACAAATCCTCAGTGGTTACTTTACATTTTGTAGTGCTTCCAAGATTTTTTCAATACTCTGGCCCTAACCATCCAGCAAGAGAGATGGGATTAGTTTAGGGAGTTTAATTAATCTTAATTAAGAAATCTTAATTAATCATTCATCTCCAATATGATGTTCCCCTGTTAGAGCCCTAAGTCATCTGACAGAGTCAGGTCTTCAGGTTCCTGCAGAAGGGCAGAACAGTGGGAACCAATCTCAGCTCAGGGAATAAGATATTCCAATGGGCAGGAGCTATGGCAGAGTGGTCTCTTCTTCTGGACCCCACCAACCAATTTTTTTTTGACTGATGGGATGCACAGTAATCTAATGTAAAATGTAATTGCTAATAATAATAATCATCTAGCCTTTTTATAATATCTCCTTGTTCAGTATCTGGCAAGGTATTGAAACAGTTAATCAAGTTTGTCTCTAAAGGTTCTTCAGGAAACTGACTTGCTGTGGGCGATTGTTTGCTCAGGATGTCTGCTCTCAAGGACAGTGGTGGTAGAACGTCCTTGGAATTATATTGCCACAATTACATTTTAAAGCAAAAGCACTCTTATTGTCAAGATGGATTATTAATGAGCTATCTCCCTCTGTGTGAAACACAGATAGTGGGAAGACCTCAAATTTGCTCAAAAATGCTACCTTTTCAACAATATACTGGTGATAGTAGGATGTTTAAATGTTAGAAGGATTTGTTTAGAGTCTCTCTTGGATGGAAGCCATTCAACCTTTTGCAAATCAATCAATTGGCTTTCACTGCAAAAGCTGATAGAGGGAGAAAATAGCTAGACTTCTGGATCTCTGTTTTTCTCTATTTACTCTGTTGTTTTGGATTTGTAGGATGATACTATTTAATCAGGATCAATGCCATGTTGGGCTTTATAGGGAACAACCAACACTTTAAACTGCACTTGGAAGCAAACTGGCAACCAATGCAGCTTGTGAAACAAAGGTGTTACATGGGCATATTGATACAACAAAATATTCATTATTACTCATTCAACTGCATTGTGGACCAATTGAAGTTTCCAGGTGGTCTTCAAGAGCAGACTCACATAGAGCACATTGCCATATTCAAGCCACAAAGTGACTTAAATCTTGATTGACTGTATGAAGGGCATCCTAGTGTAGGAAAGGGTGCAAACTAGTGCAATAGAGGTTGTTGGCACCTACTGAGAACTGCTGTTCATGCAGAAGATATGAGTCCAGGGAGATTAGCAGACTACAGGCCAGTCTTGAAGGGGAAAGTGCAATCTTGAAGTGGAATATTCCCTAATCTGTGTACTCCAAACACTGACAGCATTCAGTCTTGGTAGGATTGGAGGAAGATAATAATAGTGACGATAATGACAATGATGATAATGATGACCAGGGATGTCAAACTCGTGGCCTACAGTCCAGATGTGTCATGTGCTGGCTCCGCCCCCGCCCAGTTTAGCAAAGGGTGAAAAAATCTAAATACATGAAGCCGCTGTGATGACACGAGTTTGACACCCATGATGATGATGATGATGATGATGATGATGATGATGATGATGATGATGATTTAAATTTATTTGCCACCTAACTGCCAGTGACTGGTGATTTTCAAATTGTTAAAATGTTTAAAACCAAGGAAATGGCAAAAAGAAAAAGATAGCAAAAATTACAATACTGAATGGGAACAAAGGGGGAAAAAAGCCCCACAATCTAAAAAGGTCTTGAACCACCCTTGAAAAAGCCTAGGTGAAGAGCCAGGTCTTTAGGATCTTTTGAAACACCTGTAGAATGTTCAAATATTGGGCAAAATCTCTTTCCAGAGGAGAAGCTGTTGTGATACAAGCATTACTCTTTTTATGTTCTGCTTTTGACATTCTGGCTAAAGTCTCTGATCCTGCAGATGCTGCTATCTGCATCTGACTTTGGGTAAGAGGATTTATCAGTGACTCCCTTATTTTTCTGACTCTGCCCATACAGCAAGATTAAATTCCAGTTAGCATATCATACATCATCATCTTGTATTTGTCAATTGTTTCTGATGTTGTGCATCTGATCATGCCCAGGTATAGGATCTGTGATTATGTGGCGTGAAGCAGGCTTTGACAGCAAATGTCCATTTTCCAGCATTGCAGTCACTCATGAGTATATTCTTTTTTTGATGTTGCATTTATCATCTTCTGACATTTGTTTCAGAATGCTTCAATATCTTTTTCCATTGCATTTGCAGCAAATGCATACATTTAAATATCATTAATGTTTACTAGATGAGTCAGGCTCCGAGTAATGCACCCATTACAAATTGAACTCTGAGGCATTGCCTTTCCTCAAAGAACAAATTTATTTAGATACATCATCTTGGCGCCACTGGTGAAAAACCAGTACTGAAGTTCCTGGGCTTTTCACCCCAATGTAACTTTCAGTTTCTCAAGCATCCAAAAGAAGCTGTCACATTGTCTAACCAAGATAGGAGCTGGTTGCTTGGCGACTTTTCTCCTCCTCCTCCGGTTAGCCAGCCATTGGAATCAGCCAACTTTGACTCATCAGCCAAC
The DNA here is from genome assembly GCA_030761175.1 of Masticophis lateralis. Lineage (NCBI taxonomy): Eukaryota > Metazoa > Chordata > Lepidosauria > Squamata > Colubridae > Masticophis > Masticophis lateralis. The sequence goes on along the minus strand of JAUDYJ010000003.1, from coordinate 118,069,919 downwards.
TATGATATTTTGACTGAAGGCTTCATCCTCCTTCAGCTCCAAACTGTGCCAAACTGAATTCATGTCAGAATGCCCAAAGATACAAACAATCCCACACCCCAATCAAATTCAGGCTTGACAAGATGTCCTTTAACTCCAATAGGTATGAACCTACTGTTTATTACGTTATAGCTAAGCATATACTTGTCAATGTCCTTTTTGCATACCTTTGCCACTACATTTGAAGAGGGGGGGGAGGGGCTGGATTAATGCTCTGATACATTTTCCATTTTTCCAATCATAGAAATAATTCTTTGGAGAATAGAATAATTTCCTTTTCAATTGGTATGTTAAGCTTAGAATTAGCAAACCAAATCAGGTCAAGTTAAACACAAATTTTAAATTACAGTGCAAAGCAAATCATTTTCATTTGTATTCCTACCCATTTAAAAAAAAAAAAAACAGGGATTCAGAAGTATTCTAAAATTAGATATCTTCAAGGTACCTGTCCTTATCTAAGAATATATAAGATTCTGCCTTGGACTTTGTTTTTTAAACATAATATAATCTGATCCAGTCCAATAATTGCATTTGCACAGAAACCAGTGTCTCTGATTGAAAAAGTGAATTAAATTATGACGTTTGCAACAGCTGTGCACTGTAAATTTGGGGAAGAGCTGGGTTCATAACAATATATACTCTATTTGGTTTAGCTGTATCTCAATAAAATATATATTAGAGAAGATAGCATAGAAAAAAGAATAGTTATATGAAAAAATTACAATATAATTCACTTATATTATATACATTTCAAGTAATACCACCTACATTTTAGAAATCAAAAAACCCATACGATAATAGCTATGAGTTTAAAAAAAATAAGAAATCTGTGTTGCTGAAAAGAGACAGACTAGTATAAAAGTGAGTGCATATATACTGAACGACATCTGCTTTTCACAGGCGCTCATACCATATGCTGTGTTACCAAGATGAAAATCTATCATGTTCTTAGTAACAAGCATTATCCATAAGGTCTCACTAAAAATGCCGTTCCAGTAATATGAAATTATTATTTACTATAGCAATATTTCCAAAACTGGGATGTACATTGCTATACATCGCTGATAGCAAAGATTTGATATGTTATTGTTCTGAATCAACTATAAATGATTCCAGAATTAATTAATCTTATTTATTTAACCCAAAGTTTAATTTCAGATGTAGGAAGCACATATCAAATTTCTTTTAAAGTAAGAACTTTTGGTAGCCTCCTAATAAATTTATGCAGCCAGATTTGCCCTATTCCCACTGCTAATAACAAGGCAAGAGAGTTCCTTGTTAGGATGGCTACGGTAGACTTGTGGTGTATCAGCCATTTGGTGAATGAAGAGGCTCTTCCACTTCACCTATCTCTCATGTTATAATTAAACATTTGGTAGCAATTTTGAAGATAGTTCTGAGAGTCACAAGAAGCATTTGGGACTCTGGAACAACCATTTCCTGCTTGAAAATATTACTGTATTTCAATAGTGTCCATGGCTTTGATATTACAGAATTGAAATGAATAGAAATTGATTTGAGAAATCCCTTTAGTTCAGCATGTCCCAACATGGGACTCTTCAAATGTCTGAAAGACACATTTGACTTTCTCAACCCAATGGCTTTGGTGACTGAGAATTATGGGAATTACAGATCACAAAATATGGACAATATCATATTTGTGATTTACTCTACATACTGTATATAATAATAGAATAGAATAGAAGAATAAAACTTTATTACGGTCATCGACCAGGAATAGACATACAATAAATTAAAATTAATTCTGACATTAATCGTGAATAACATCTCTGTTATAAAAATACATCATCTCAAACCTAATTTACATGCGTGTATGTATGTGGGTAAATGTATTGTTATAGATCTCAAAAAATTGGCACCAACTGATATTATAATTTGGTAACAATTTTTTTTCTTGTGGACATTGCAGTGACACAGAATTTTGCCACTGCACGCATGGTAGCCGGATTAGAGTCTTGGAGGAGAAAGCCTACATAAAAGTCATCTGTCCTCCCTGGCAATCTCTCTAGTAAGGGGAGAATGTATATTGACCTACATACTCTGTATAACTCACAGTACAATAAAACATGTGAGATATCTTCCACTTCTCCCTTTCCACATATACATACCCATTCTGCTATTGGTGTTCTCTTGTACCTACCCTGGAGAAGTGCTGAGGGAAGAATATTAAATCTGGCTCTGAAGAAAGCTATTCTTTGTTTTGGGAAGATCAGATCATTTAGATATCCTGCTGATTCCCACACACCCTGCTTGATTCTGTCCCTACTGTGGAGAGGCAACCTATTTAGTTCTTCTTGGAACTCCATGTCCTTCATTCTATCAATTACCACTTGTTTTGCTTTGTCAAAGCCATGGGAGATATATAAGAATAAAGAAGCAAAGAAAGCAGGTAAGAGCAAACCCACAGGAAACAGTAACCATGATAGAGGGAGGAAAAACATTTTGCCCTAATAGCAGCATTTCCTATAGTGCCAAAGTATTTCTAGTCCTACAGAGGTATAAAGGCTTTTGGTGATTATTGCCAAGAGCACTTCCTGGTAATTAATGCTCAGAAAACTAAAGTGGCAGTTTTGCTAGAAAAAAATTCCCAAAAATGTAAATGGACCATCAAAGAAAAGAAAATCCAGTGGATGAAAAATTTCAAATATTTTTGCATGCTGCTGTAGAATACTAGTCCCTAGAAGGCCCATATTAATTATTCACACAAGCCCAAAAAAGAACAGGAGCCTTCACCCAATTCAGACAGAGAATAGGGACTGCCCACAAGCGGCCCTGAAACTTTTTATTGCACAGCCCATCTCAAATATTTTACAGACCACTAGAGATTATACAAACTAAGTTCTTATGTACACTATTCTAAGCATCCAGATGCTGTGCCTAATGTGTCTCTCAGAATGGAAGCTGGCCAACCAAAAGTCAAAGTGAGGGCTGGGCTTCTAATTTTTTCCCATTGGCTTAAATGTCATTACTTTCTATTAGCACTGATTCCCATAGTCTTTACTAAACACTTCCAATTTTCTTGGCAACGAGTAATAGTGGGGAAACTCATCCACCATAGGGTGTCATTAGAACAACTCTGCCTATTGGATTGCACCCAAGCTAAAAATAAAATTAGAGAGAAGAGAATATCAGAATGAATTCAGCAGCATCCCAGCACACATTAGAACACATAATGCACCCAAGAAGGAAATTGGGCAGGTATGAAATGATCCTAATTTCTCCAGTCCAACAAAGAGCTTTTTTTTTTTTTTTTTTGGAACTAGGCTCAATGTACTTCCATCTCCTTTGCTTAATGGAAGATTTGCTAAAATTTGTCAAAGTACTTTAATGTATGGAGCCATTGCAATGCCACATATGTGCTATTCTACTGCCCATATTATCAGAACATGCATCAAAATCACACACATACACACAATGTATATGAAAAGCTTGCTTGTAGGTTTTTTCGTCTTTGATAGGAAACCGCCCAATAATGTATCTAAGTTCAGTGTGGTGGCAGTGAAAATTCATAAAGAGATAGTCAGTGGACTTGGATATGGGGAAACTCACTGAAAATTCTCTTTTATTTGTTGCCATTATTTGCTGCCATTAACTGTGTTTTATATTGAATATTTTTCCTCTATTGAAACAATTCTAGTCCATTTCTCATTCCAGGACCACAATAAGAAGCTTCCCCCACTTCATGCCAGGGTCATACTAACAGTTTTAATTCTAAATTTTACCCTTAGTCTAAATGGTAGTCTGTTTTGTTGTTTTACAATCAAACGCTGTTCAAGAAACTACTTGGGTCTGGTATTTCCTACTGTGTATTTGTTCTTTTATTGCTTGCCTCATTACTTTATTGGTTTTTTTTCTTATTATTTTATGCTGGTGATTGATTTATTAATATTCCCGATGAAGCCACTGAGCAAGGTCATCTGCCAGCATAACACAATGCCTCAAGGTAATCAGTCACTAGAGCTTGCCTCTGTCATACAGACTCTAAGCTGCATGAATGGAATGGATGAATGAAATGGTGAGAAGGTAACAAGGCTAAAGAGAAATGTGGTGCTATCAAGAAGGGTTTTTTTAAAACAAAAAAAAAAGCTGTTACTTGGTGGAGAACTGAAAGCTGAAGTACATTGGAGAGTATAAATAGAATTCAAAGATTGGAAGACTTCCTCACGAAAGTCCTGCACTTATTTTTCAGTCCAATGACTGAAGATCCGAGAAACAGAAGAAAGGAGGAAAAACCAGGCCAAGGACCACGAAAGAAAAAAGTGGCAAATCTCTTTCTCTACAAACTGGATGAAGTAACTGAAATGGCTGATGGAGGCAAATAATTACTGCCAAAGTCTTGGGTTTTTGGTTGACTTCCTTCAGTTATCTTGGCAAGATTTCAGAAATGGTTTGCCATTGCCGCCTTTCTAGGGCTGAGAGAAAGTGACTGGCTGATGGCCAGCCACCTGGCTTGATGCCTAAGGTAGGTCTAGAACTCTCAAGGTTTCTAGCCTAGTCCAGGGGTGGGCTTCTGGGGGGTTCACAGGGGTTTGTGAGAACCTCTAGCTAAAATTCTGTGCAGTTCGGAGAACCCCCAAATCCACCTCCTGGCTGGTCCCGTTCACCCAGCCCTGCCCCTCCCAGGAGTCCCCAAGCAGCCTGTTTTGGATGCAGGTAAGTGCAGGGCACACATGGAGGCTTGGGGAGGGCGAAAAAGGGACTACTGGAAGTTTGGGAGGGCATCCCAGAGGGCCTCCGGAGCCTGGGGAGGGTGTTTTTGCCCTCCTAGAGGCTCAAGGAAACATCGCCCCCCCACCCCACCATGGTGCAGGAGACCAGCTAGGCCATGCCCACCAGGGCCACACCCACCCAGCAACCAGGCAGAGAACCCCTTGCTAAAATTTTTGAAGCTGGTGCCTTAACCACTACACCAATCTGACACTCTTAAAGTGATTCATGTACAAGGTGGGGTGACTAGAAGTACACAAAATAAGCACCTTATTAATAGGTGGAGAAAACAGAAGTAAGAACAAGTTAACAATGAAAGGAGCACAATATTTATGAAAAGTAGAACTCCTTGAAATTTCAGAAGTGCATCTTGAAAAAAAAATATTTTTGCAATTCACTGTAAACAATAACTCATTCAATAGTTGTCAGCTCTTCTAGATGGGCCAGGCCTTTAATATTATGGGCTGGTTTGCCTGATTTGTTGCCATTTGCATAACAAGTGTCATCAGCATGCTCATCATATCCAGTTTTACAACTCCAAGATATTTTATGAAAAAAAAAAGAACAAGTATCATCATAAATGAATAGTTTAACCCAGCATTCTGCAAAATAATTTCAGTTTTAAATCACCGGTTTGGTAATTTCAATTGCAGTCTAAATATATACTATAAGACATTCAAACATTACACCCTTTATTGAAAAAAATCAACAACCTAATGTCAGAATGTTCTTGTGTCTATACACTTTTTAAGCAGCATGCTTTATTTCAGATAAAGTACAGCTAAAATGTGAGCTGCATACTGCCAAAGAACCATTCAAACATTTTCCTTATCTGAATGACAGAACAGTGAGGTTAAGGGATTTTAAAAGGGTTTAGAGTTTCAGAAAGGTCTGAAGCTAAATATACCTTTTGCATCATCTGACAACAGATGGAACTCGTAACTAATTCATACAGGGATGCCAATCAAGTGGGTACTGCATCACCTCTTGCCCATGAGAAGTCACACAGTAATTCATATGCAGTGCCTTTCTGTTCTTTCATTCAACTATTAGTAATTAAAACCCAATTTATATCTCAAGTGGAACCTTCTGTTGTCACTTCTGGGAATACACAAAGCTGGTGGCAAGGTTTTGATCTTGCTGGAATTGCATATAGGCTCTCCATTCATGAATTTAAATTGAAACATGCACAGCTCTCACTCTAAATTGATTCAAGCTTTGTCTGTGTATGATTCCTACCATATCATGTATTGCTGCTGAGGACTTCAGTTCCCAGAATTCATCAGCCAACCATGTTGGCTGGAGAATTCTGGGAGTTGAAGTCCACAAGTCTTAAAGTTAAGGGTCTCTGAACTTGGTTGTTTTATTGCACACATTTATGGGCTAGTCATTATCATCAATCAATATCAACATCATCATCACTAGCACTGATGATGTTACCTAGTTTGGGTAGTTCTACCAACTTTCACAGATGACTACATAAGGATCTTTTCAACATTTGGATTCATTGGAATCTTGATAGATATTCAGATTGACTAGGTACTTGGGTAGTTTCTTAGATTTTTGTGTTAAAATCAAGGCATGCCAGTTGGACAATGCCATTCCAAGGATCTGCTCCATCATGAATCAAAGTGACATCTATTTTAACCTGCTTGCAGATATGTTACAGAACTCATATATCATTTTGCTGTACCAGTGCTAAAGGATTCTTCCAGCTTTGATGATAATGGTAATAATAGTGTTTCTTGGAAGAATTACCCATACATGCCACAGATTCTTTTGAAGTGAAAGGATTATTTAAGTATCCGTGTCCTAATGGGGAATCTTAAGCTCTACTTAGCAAAGATAATGCAAATATAAAATAGATTCTAGTAAATTACAGTTATTTGGATGACCGAACACTGAAATTATAATTTCTTTTTGTAAGATATAGTAAAAATCAAAGTGCTACAATTGTGGCAACTAAATGTTTAGTTTTCTGAAGAGGATATGGCTTTCTACCTATCCCGTACTCTGTTTAACCAAGTAGAGAAGGGACGCTGTCTGTATGGCTTTCTGTAGTATAATAATTTTTTCATGAAGATAATGAAATATTCTGAGAATCTCATTTTCCTAAAGACATCCCACAACTTGACATGGTCAAAACAATCAAAGGCATTAGGTAAGGAAACCATTTGGGTGACATGACAAACCACTTCTGAAACTTTTGCCAACAAAATATATGGAGTTGTCCATATAGTTACCAGAAGACAAAATTGACTAGAAAGCAGTACATACACACCCCACAACACCCCACAACACAACACACAGAGACATTTTAAGTGTAGATATTTTCAAAGTTTCTGAATAAAATATCTCAATTCTGATACAGAGCTACTCACTGTAATTTTCTATAAAGCATACACAAATATATACACAGAGGTTTGTCTGTTTTGAGAAACTTCTTAGGAAGATACACTGTCTGTTAAAGCATTATGCTGATTGGAAAAAACAAATAAACAAAGCACTTGAATATTGAATATCATAAGAAATTGTTCTTCTGTAGTTCCCTTTTTTTTAAAAAAATAAAGCATCATTTACTTTTTGAACCTAAGTTCTATTTGAAGATATAATGCATGTGTTTCTCATACTTAAGTAGCTTTCATTTGAAAGGAAGGAAGGAAACAAGCTATTAATAATAGGCTGAGCTCCAAACTGATGGGAATATCAATAGTTGGACTAGAGTTTTCACAATAAATCCAAGCCCATAAAGCCTTATGTGAAAATTTGGAAGTAGATACATTTTATACCCATGTATGTGAAAACAACACATTGACTGGCTATTACAGCATCGGTAAAATGAACATCAAAGCAACTCAAATGGGGAAAATTAGTAATCTCTTCTTTCTCTCTCTCCTACCGTCTCCCATCAATTCATACAATTTATGAATTATAGATTTAAATTATTGCCAGAGATAGTTCATTTTCAGGTCTTGACCCTAAAGGTTACACGAAGAGGAAGAATCATTCTGTAACTAGCAAGAAATCTTCTTTAACCATTTGAGTTCACAGCAATTCCATGAAAATCAAATCATGCTGACCATTCCCACCACAGAAGCAGGAGGATACATCATCGCCTTCGCCGAAAGGACTGTGACCTAAAATACCCCAAACATGCAGTTCATGTGGCTCTTTCCCTTAAGATTCCTTTATTTCCTCAGTCCTCTTGGACAGGTCCAGGAAATTTTAAAACAAGTTTATTTGTTTATTTAAAAGACCCAACATTCATATGTGATTGCATATCGTGGAAGTTAGTCACATGAGGAGGAGGAGATGTTTCCAAACCCCTTCCCTTATGCACAGATCTTCTTATGTAGTTCAAGCCACCATTGCTTACACTCAACCTAAAGAAATTAGAATTGATGGATTTCTTTGATTTCTTTGATTTTAAGGGAGAAAGAGAAATCTCAGAGACTCATCCTGCACAGTTCAGGAAGCAACAGACCACCCTTGAGTGATGAGTCAGATTCAGCACTGGTGGTTGCTTTTCAGCCATCTAGAAATCAGAGTCTGACTATGACCCTAAGAGAGTGCTAGGCTCCAAATCACATTCCCAGTTAAAGAGGGCCTTAAAGTTGAGATGACTCCTCCAGTAGATTTTTTCCCCTACCTAAATAAAGCTTCTATAAACAGTCTTCAGGTTATGCCCCTGATGTTCTAAACACAATTTAGCAATGGGATTCTGGGCCCTTCCATTGTTTAACTGGCATTAAAAGTTAATAAGTGATGAAAACTAAACTCAAGTGTGGCAGTGAAAGTATTAAGGGCATGATAGCTCAGGGGAAAAAATTCTGTGGTGACCCCCTTCCTTTGGGGATCAAAGCACTTGCATATTTTGCTTAATGGTTTAATCCAGAGCTGCTTGCATACTGAACAGTATCATCTGTATCATAGCTACAAATCTTCTCTTAGTGGTTTTGCCTGTTTCTGAGTCTCAGCAGCTGTATCTCATAATGATAACTATGTTTATATAGTTATCATCTGTGAGTTACAAACAACAGATTCTTTCTCTGCAGTTCTTTTTCTACCTAATTTATAATTTCTCAGTTCTAGCGCTCTGTATACTGATTTATGATCAAGCTAATGCAACAGTTGGAAATGTGTTAATTATTTCCTGCCTAGTGCACAATTAATATTCTATACTGCATGTAATTTGCCCCTTATCCTAACAATTATTTTGGAATGAACACAAGTCAAACTCTAAACTGGTTTTACCACTGCATTAAATATAATGTAATGTAGAATCTTTCCAAATCAGATATCCTGTGAAATAAAATTGTGCCCATTTTCTTCTTTAAGAAAAAGATGATATTGTGTTTTCTTGTCACAATATTGTTTTTGGAAAATATAGACAAAGACAATTAGGCAAACAATATTGTGGTTTAGATGTGGTTTTAATGCTAAAGAATTTCGGAAATATAAGTGTTTTTATTACTATAAAGTATTTCACAGAATGTTTTAGTATATTTGTTTCTGTTTTTTGTGTTGAGTTTCTTACAGTTTTTCCTTTCTAATTTTCAGTTTAGGAATATAGTACATTGCCCATGAACCAAGCTTTTAGACAATCTTTGCCAAGTAGATAAATATCCCTTTAAATCATTTCTCCATTGGGTGAATGGTTCAGAGATGTATTTCAGAGTATTCAGTAGAACTTTGTGGTAGCATGTGGGATTTTCTGGAGCCACTGATTTGTATTCCTATCAACTTTTTAAATTATTGCTTCTGTAGAAAGAAAATGACCATTTGACACTCTGGACACCCATCTCACCCTTTGGCATCCACTCCACACAATTCAGGGTTTCTTCAACCTGACTGTAAGTCTACAATTAACAAAACAAAGAAGCCTTTCCATCTATATTGACACATGAGTGGAAAATGACAGAGCTCATCTCTCCAAGAAGCCAGATGATTCTGACAAATCAAACCAATAATACTGTTCTCTAACACTAGACCTCTCACCCAAATCCTGACTCCAGAGCCCTCATAAAATTCCATTCATAAAGAAGATTAACACTATCTCCAGGGCAGGAGACAGCATTTCCTCACCACCAATCTTCATACATCCACAGGACAAAACAACTCAACTGAAACATCTACACACCTCAAGATCAAAACTATTATTATAAATATTACTACTCTCAACTTTTTGATTTAATAACCTACCTTTCGATTGCTGTACTTCATATTATGCTATTGAAATAAACCCTCCCTCTACTCCAAGTAAGTTGCTCTGTAGTGGGAGGAAAGAAGGAAGGAAGGAAAGAAGGAAAGGAGGAAGGAAGGAAGGAAGGAAGGAAGGAAGGAAGGAAGGAAGGAAGGAAGGAAGGAAGGAAAGATAGATAGATAGATAGATAGATAGATAGATAGATAGATAGATAGATAGATAAACAGGAAGGATGAAAAAAATACTGAATGAGATTATTCACTCTGACCAAAATGGTTTCCTCCCTTCTAGACAAATTAGAGATAACACAAGAATAGTATTGAACATATAAGAGTATTATGAGGCACATCCAGAGAAACAAATTGCCCTTGTTTTTCTGGATGCGCAAAAAGCATTTGATAATTTAAATTGGAAATATATAATTAGTCAAATTAGAGAAATGAAATTCGGCGCCAATTTTTTTTTTAATTTGATTTTTATGCTGCCCTTCTCTGGAGACTCAGGGCGGCTTACAATGTGTTAAGCAATAGCCTTCATACTTTTGTATATTTTACAAAGACAGCTTATTGCCCCGACAAACTGGATCCTCATTTTACCTACCTTAGAAAGGATGGAAGGTTGAGTCAACCTTGAGCCTGGTGAGATTCAAATTTACAATAATTGCAGACAGCTGATGTTAATCACAATGCTTTAGTCTGCTGAACCACCAGGCCCTGAACAAATGATTGAAGCAATTTATTTGTCTAAAAAGCAAACATAATAATAAATGGAGAAATTATAAAAACATTCAAAATAAAGAAAGGAGTCCACTGGGGATGCCCACTGTCACATCTGCTTTTTATTTTGACTTTAGAATCGCTATTGATGAAAATTAGAGCAAACCCAGAGATTAAGGGAACCAAAATTAGAATGGAAGAGAATAAATTAATGGCATTTGCAGATGATTTGGGGTTGGTTTTTTTTTTTTTTTTGAAGACCCAAAAGAAACAGGACCAATATTATTATGGGAAACAGAAAAATATGGGGAAGTAGCGGGCCTTAAAATTAACAAGACAAAAACAAAAATGATAGTCAAAAAATTAACAATTCAACAGGAAAGAGAATTAGAGGGGAAATTAGGATTATGGAATGTGAGAAAGATTAAATACCTAGGAATTTGGCTGACAGTGAGGTGCTCTTCAATCAAAGAAGACAACTATGTAAAGCTTATGCAACAAATTAAAATTGATTTGGAAAGATGGGGGCATTAAATCTATCACTGGGTCGGATTGCAATGTTTAAAATGAATATTCTTCTGAAATTGTTATATTTTTTCCAAACAATTCCTATAAAATTAGATAAAAAATGTTTTATAGAACTGAATCAAATTACAACAAAATTTATATGGGTGAAGAAAAAAGCAAGAATAAAGTTATCAGACCTTCAGGACAGTAGAAGCAGAGCTGGTTTAGGGCTCCCAGACTGGCGACTTTATTATCAGGCAGCAACTCTAGTCTGGATTAAAGAATGGATCAATTTGAGAAATAAAAGATTACTCACATTGGAAGGACATGATTTAAAAAAAGGATGGCATGTCTTCCTATGGGACAGAGAGAACAAATCTCATTCAAATTTTTTTCAACATAAAATACAGAAGCTGTAATGCAAACTTGGCATGAAATTAAGAAAAAAACATTACATGAAAATCCCTAATTGGGTTTCAACGATGGAAGCAATAATCGGTCCTAATACATTGAATTTAAGTAAAATGGTAAAATACAGTGAAATTTTAGATTCCAGGGGAATCTAAAAAGTAGTCAAGAAATGGAATAAATATAGATAGGTGGCCTTATCTACAATTAAAATCAAGATATATAAAAAATAAACATGAATATGGCATTGAAATTCTACCAAAACAATTAGATAAAATATTGATTGGCCCAGATGAAAAATTAATAACCAAAATTTATAATTATTTACTAGAATTTGACAGAGCTGAAGACATAGTAAAAGAAGTATGATAGCCTGGGCTAGGAATATTGGACATAATATTGAACTAGAGGATTGGGAAATAATTTGGAACAAAAATTATAAATTAACCAGATCAGCAAAACATAAAGAAAATCAATATAAAATGTTTTACCATTGGTACTTGGCACCCTCTAGGCTGGCAAAAAATATATCCAAATTTAAACCCCAATATTGGAAATATGAACAAAACAAGGTACCTTCTTTCACACATGGTGGTTATGCTCCGAAACAAAAAAATATTGGATGAAAATAGATAGTTGGATACAGGAAGTAACAGGCTTCCAAACAGAATATACACCAGAATTCTAGGAATATTGAAAAAGAAATATAAAAAACAACAACATATATTATTCTACATATGACAATGGCGGCAAGATTTGCGCAATATTGGAAAAGTTCAACCATACCCTCCGAAGATTTAATAATTAGAAAGATATTAGATTGCGCCGAGATGGAAAAAAATGACATTGGAACTGAAAGGACTGATGGATTTGGATTTTTATGTAATATGGAGAAATTGTATAATTGGATTGAAGATAGAAAAAAAAGGGGAATAACAAATAGTAGATTTTGTAAAATTATATAGAGTATAGGAGAACATTACTGTGATGATCCATAAATGGTCATAGTCATGCACAAGAGTTGAATAAGAATTGTTTAATTGTTAAAACCCAATAAAAAAGAAAAAGAAAAAGAAAGAAAGAAAGAAAGAAAGAAAGAAAGAAAGAAAGAAAGAAAGAAAGAAAGAAAAAGTTATTTACTTTTTTATGAATAAAACATCTTGAAAAAATTGGACCAGATTGCTCCAAGGATTTCTAGCTTGCATATCTGTTGAAAAAACTATTAGTTCCAAGAATGATAAGGAAGATGTCCTAGCAAACTGCTATTGCAAATCAGGTATATATTTATGTTTCTGGGTTTGAGACTTTCCATTTTGCAATAAAACTAATAAGGCAACAGGAGGTTCATTGCAAATTTCTTCTGTCTTGCCAAGAAGTTGGAAAGAGGAGAAGGAAAATTTTCACCAGAAATACCTAGGTTGGAAGTGTTTGATCCTATCAGAGTTTAAGGCAGCCAAATGTGAAACTTCCATGTTTCCCTTTCTAAGCTAAGCTATGTACTATTAAATTCTTAGGTGGTTATTTTTTAAGAATTCATGCAAAATAAAGGGGAATTTCCTTGGACATTTTCCCCCTAATAGATATAGTTGTATGTAATGCTGCTTAATATAAAATAATAACATTTTTTAAATACATGCTTTTTGCATTCTTATATTCTCAATTTTAATCTTTTAACTGAAATGATCAGGAAGTTGCAAACTTTATAGGCTAACAGCTTGAGTCTGGGTATTTGTTTCAAAAGACAGCATGAGCAAAATTCATATTGAATTCTGAATCCTAGTAGCCATTTAACTGATCGTTTCTCTTCAGCGTCTCCTGAACTGGGTGACTGAAAAGCAAGAGATTATTTTCCTTTCTTCCATACACACTGCACATTCCAAACTGAATGAAATGAAATGATGCTTCTCTTAAACTGAAGAACAACTTGAAAATCACTGGCAAGCTACAGCTGATCTACTCATTTTTTAAAAAAACCCTGCAATGTTAGCTTGATATGATTTTATCTGGGGTGTGCCAAACGATTGTACATAGTTTATTTCACCCAAGCACCTAGAGAAGAATGCCATTCTTCTCTAGGGACTCAGAAAACTAACAGCACAATTCTAAACTAAAGATGAAACTCTCCACATTTGCTGGTATGTGACAGATCATTAACTGTTTTATGGTGCAACTTTGCATAATAGATCCATGGATGAATCAAAAAATGATAAAACAAATTCCTTTATTTCAAGAATACAATGCATACAGATACAAGCACAAAATATGAATGAACAGCTTACTGCCAGAGAAGACACATAACTGTTAACATTATCCAAATCGGAGATGTTATTGTTACTCTTCTCTACATGAGTTCCCAGAACCGTGGATATTATTTTTTCTAATAGTCTCTCCAGGTAAAAAAATCTGAAAGAAGAGGAACAAAACCCAACATGATGCAAATGCAGATCACTTTTTAACATCTAAATCTATTAATTTGGTGCTTGCTTTGAATTTTCATTTATTTGGATCATGCATCAAATTTGGGGCTTCTGAAAACAGCTGTTAAATTGGAGTGGGAGAAAAGGTCTAATTATTGATTGGTGTAGATGGCATTATGTGATAACACACTTGAAAATATTATTGCTAGTTATATAAGATAGAAGAGAAATGGATAAAACATAGAATCAAGACTCCTAAACTGATGAAAAAAAATAATTGTGGATGTGATGCAAACAGTGGATTAAAATATGGGATACATACAGAGAAGACATTTGCAAAATGATCAAAGATCCTGCTTTGTGTATCCAGGCAATGTCTCCTCTCAATAGGGTGGTGCTGGTCCTGGTGCTTCAAGGATCTTGAGATGTATCACAGAAGACATTTCTGCTAGCCTTAAGAGATTTCTTCTAAAAAAAAATATTGCAGTGCTCTCAAGAGGATTCGGTACGTCGATGATCTGAATGAAAACTTCCCTTTGCAAAATGTTCCTCTTAATGTTCCTCACACTCTTAGAAGTAACAGAGTACCCACACAATAATTCTTTATATGTTGAAGACATTAAATAGTTGGAAAACAGCAATCACACTAAGGACTTCTGTTCAGAATTGAGTTCAAGTGTTCAGTTCAATGGCATGTACTTGCAAGTAAGCATACTGAAGATTATATCTAATACAAAGGAATGCAGGCACTGAATATGTAGTTACGTAACTCTAAATCATTGTGAAGAGACACAGTTGCCTCTACACTATGTCATGATGAAGGAAAGGATCTATATTTTTCAATTACAAAAAAAGGAAGATAAAACTTTAAACCAACTTTGAATAGGACCATGAAAGCTCCAAGATCCAATTGTAATCGGAATAATCATTAAGTCAATCTCACGTGGGCTCTGGCAAGAGGCCTATTATCTCAACTTGCAGAAAATGATAAGGTCATTCAGGAATGAAGAGATGAAAATTTACAAATATTTTATTCAGCCTCACATATTTTCTTCATGTACATATACTTAGAAAAACTATTTTCTATACATATTCTTAATTTTAGCATGGTGAAAAAAAAACAGCTAAAATACAATTTTGATTATTTGTATTTTAATAGCAGTATTATGGATAATTTATATAGCAAAACTGGCATTATTTTTCACTGGGTGGTATATGTCGGTCGTCTTTTACTATCATTCCATTCAAGAACTGAGAGAATGAATCACAATGGATCCTATCACTGTAATGTTGCCTACAACAAAGAAAATGGCACATTTAAAGAGCTTCAAAAACACATTAAAATGCTGGAATTACCAGCATTAAAGTAATAAATGCATCAGTAATAAATGCATCAGATCAGGCAAAACTGGAATACACACTAAGTAGGGATCTGTCTTTTTTGTCTGATTCATTATAATGATGGGAAAGAAAGAGAGAGAGAGAGAGAGAGAGAGAGAGAGAGAGAGAGAGAGAGAGAGAGAGAGAGAGAGAGAGAGAGAGAGAGTGTTTGTACTGGCCTATAAGAATCTTTGAGGTCTGTCTGGGTGTCAAAATGTTTGATCCAACTACTAACTTTCTGGATGTCAAGGTCAAACGAACAACAGCACACTTTTTATATCAAGTACTAAATTATAAATCAATATTGTTTTCAAACAGGATGGAGATGAGAATGACACAGGCAGGCAATAAAAGTGCATTTACCTTATAAGTGCAATATTCTCTGTTTCTCATTTGTATTTCCACATTTTTTGAATCAATCTCCAATAAAAATCTGGATTTTATTTTGATGGCTGCCATTTACAGTTTATTATCTATTATTCAAATTCATATACTATATATATGTCCATAGTATATTTACTATGGGCAGCTTTTGTTTGAGACACTTTGGTTAGAGAAGGAGAAAGGTCCCATAACAGCAGAATCTAGACAACCTAGGTCATCTTTCAGAACTATTTTCTTACCGCAGCGGAGAAACAAAAGGACCACTGATGGGTAAAAAAAAAGCAGAGGGAGTGGGAATGAGTTCCAACTTCCTGCTGGCTTCCCCATTGATATTGCTCATGAGAAGTTTATATGGAGTGTCAAAAATCACTATTTCTTTTTTTTAATAAACTTTATTAAATTTGTGAAAACACATAAAATAACATTTCTATTCATATCGGATGTGAAGTGTTTTTACATATATACAATTATCAAATTGGTGAGAAATCACTCATTTCATTCCCATGGGAGCCATGGGTTCCAGTTTTTGTAAGTTTGCCTATGTGAGTTACCTTGGCTCAACAGTTGTTTCCCTATACCTTCCAGTTTTGCCCACTTGAAAGTTACAGATACTGTATGAGAGTTTTAGTAATCTATAGATATAATGTGGATGCACCAACACACTTCAAAAGGAAATGCATTGGGGTTTCAAAAGCAAAAGTCCAGAAGATGATTACGTGTTCCTGTCTGTATTCTCTTATACACACTCATTCAAAACATCTAAAGATGTTTTCAACTCTTTAGATGCTCAAAACACCTAGTAGATGGGTAGACACATTTTACATGGAACCCTGCAGGGAGAATACAATCAAAAGGTTCTTACCTCAGCACTTACATTAACTAATTTGCATGGATCGCTACTTAGATTTCAGATCAAACTCAAGAAATATTGTAAAAAACGAAGGACTGCTTTTGTAAAAACTTGCCCGCCCCCTTCTCTCTGTGCTTGAAGATAGCTTCTTGAATCAGCTTCTGTTTAATTTTAATTGTGACTGCCACCTCCTGGATCCATTTCAATTGCATTCAATGGCATGGAGAGACATCTTTGATATTTTGTTTTGTTCTACTCAGAAGGCACAGGACTCCACAGGTAGAGCAGTTTAATTATAGCTCTTTCCATTCTTATCACTACATCTGAATTGTATGGAGAGGCAAAAGATATGTAGAGCATATGCTTTGCAAATAAATGATCCCATATTTAATCTTCGGTATTTTTGAGATAGGTATATTTTTTTTCCTGTCCAAAATTCCGAAGTACTCATACCAATCAATAATCAAGAAGAAATTTCATATAAATTTGCATCCATTATTCCTATGAAATAACACTTTGTAGCTCCAAAATTATCTTAATTTTTGATTAAGAAAAACTCAGTTTCCCCACATCACTTTTACTAGATGTCCAGAATCCTACATTGGATGGTTCTTGATAAGACAATTAGAGTCCTGTTAAACTATAATCCATGCTGTCTAATTATTTTTTTTTTACTTAGCAGTTTTTCCACAAAGCATTCATGCTTAGCGTATATAAGGGTTTTTTTCTATGTTATTATCACAATTGAGTTCAATAATCACTCTAAAGTCACCATAGCTGATGAAAGATTTGTAATAGATTTTTCTTAATCTGATACAATAAATAAATAGTAGAAACAAGCAAGAGGCTTTCCTAAATGCTTCCTCTGGAATTTAAACTGGATTAATATTGAAAAATTTAAGAAATCCATAAATTGAAACCTCTCTTCTGAAATGGACTGAAATCCACTTTTTCTTTTTAGCAACTTTGAAATGTGAATGTCCTGAAATCTGAACATATTTTTTTCAGTTTCTCTTCATAAGGAAAATACCTAGATGGAAAATGGTAATGAAAGCTTGTACATGATAGCTTTCACTTTGAAATGTAGTGAATGGCTTTAACAGGTTTTCCCATCAAGATGTCTCAAGAAAGAAATGTTGAAAGTTTAGGTTTTTTAATCTCATTTATACCTGCTACAATAGTATGCAGATTCTTGGAAGCTTGCAATATAAAAGAAAAACAACAATAACAATGAATCTTTTATAAAATAAAACTGACTATCAAAAGAGATAAACCTAAATTTGAAAGGATGAGCCAGTTTGGTATAGCATATAAGGCAATTGGTTAGAACCTGGGAAACTGTGAATTCTAGTCTCACATTAGGCAAAAAGGCAACTGGGTGACTTTGAGCCAGTCATTCCATCTCAATTCTAGGCAAAAGCAATCAATTTCTGAAAATCTTACCAAGAAAACTGCAGGGACTTATCCAGGCAGTCACCAGAAGTTAGCACCAACTTGAAGAGACAATCATCATGATCATGAATCTGGTGTCATTCCCCAAGCAAATATATTGCAGAAATGTTGTTACTTCTGCCTCTTACATTAGGAACATTATGACTTTCAGTGTAATATGTGAGACTTGGAAAGATACATTATTGGGCATGTGGACTGGTGAATGTTGAAATAATTTTCAGACTTGTTTGCCCCAAATTTTGAATTCAGCATGGAAAATTGCTTTTAAAACTGGGGCTGCCACATCAGTGGAAGTATATCAAGAATTCAATTTATGGGGAGAAGAGCATCCTGAGCTTAAAATGCATGCATCCAGATTCATATTGCTTCAATGATCCTTTTCAATCCATCTGCTTTCAAATCAATATGGATTATCTATTAGAAGGACCTACAGTACCTTGGCCTAGAAATCAGTTGCTTTGTAATTGTCTCATTACCATCAAATAGCATGATGATTCAGATGGGTAAAAATGATCCAGAAGAAAGAAAAGATTCTCATTCATTTAGACAGACTGAATGTCAATTAACTGATTGACAGGTTTCCAAATATGATAATCATGCAGTCAGAATTTCAAGATATAGAGAGACTTGTGAGACATGATTCCCCTGGGAGTGAATGAAGTCAGGAAAGAAAATAAAGAAATAAGTCCTGGGATCCTTTCAGGAAGCTGCAACTATTTGTTCATAATGCGGTACACTTCTCAGATATTGATTATGAAGTATGGTCCATGGACATCAGGGAAACTGAATTAATTTGTTGCAGATGTGTTAAATCTGGTGGCAAGCTAGCTTAATTTCATTGCTCAAATGCTGGAATTAGGATAGATAGATAAATCTGTCAAGTAAAAAATGACAGATTTCTCTATTCTTCTCCCCAAAGTTAGGAAAGACCCTCCAACCTTCCAATAGAGTTCAAAATTTAGGGGCTCACATTCCTGCTTCATCAGTTCACTCTCAAGACTTCTACCAACTGCCATGTTGCTTTAGCACATCCTTGAGTGTGGAGTGCAGAAAATCAGCCAGCCTTTGGACTGTGCAGCGACTGGATTTTTGTCTACACCAGATTTTGTACTGTATTGTATGAGCTGCAGCCAATGAAAAGCTATCTATCTCACCTCTCATAATAGGCCAGAGATAGAAAACTGTGACCTTGCCTATGTTGGTAAACTGTAAATTCCAGCATTTTTAATCATTGGCCTGCTGGCCAGAGCTGCTGGGAATTGAAGTCAGAGGGCCACGGGTCAGGTATATCTGCAATAAAGAGAGTACAATTTCCAAAGAATGATGATTCCTAATTTAAAATACAAAAGAAAAAAAATATTGACCTTAGTAAAAATCTTAGTTTTCCAATATAATATGGTTACACTTGGCTGATTAACCCACTAAAATCAGAGTTTTTAAGGCTGCAGTCATATACTTATCTGCTCAAAATAATTCCACTGAATATGATGAAACTTATTTCTGAGGAGAAGTAATATGTATGTGTGTGTGTATGTGTGTGGGGGGGGGGGTCTTTGGTTATTCGGGTTTTCTCCCGCATAAAATTGGAAGTGTCTTGGCGACGTTTCGACGAAGTCTCATTTGTCATCTTCATGCTGGTGTTTTCGGCTTCATGCTGCTAGGAGCAACTCCTAAAAGCACGAAGCCGAAAACACCAGCATGAAGATGACAAATGAGACTTCGTCGAAACGTCACCAAGACACTTCCAATTTTACGCGGGAAAAAATCCGAATAACCAAAGACCTACATACAAACACCTGTGAAAATCTCAGAAAAGAGAGAGAGAGAGAGAGAGAGAGAGGGAGAGAGATTACATTGTAAAGTATTAACTTTGAATTATGCCAAACATTTGTACTGACATTTTGCTTGGTCTAGGGAACATGACACATTTTAATCCTTCACTGTGCCAATCTTACAAGTTTTATTGGAAACAATTTTGTTGTTGTTGACCTTTGAAATTTTAGTTTGAAAAGTGACTAGCTTTTTGGTAAACAAGTGCTTAAGAACTAATCCCTCACAAAAGTCTAATTTAAGGCCTCTTATTTATGAGTTACAGCCCTGTGGATTTTAGCATTTATTTATCCTTGAAACATAAGTCTTGTCTCCTTTTAAAAAGAACAATTATTAGGGAGGAGTGGGTGGGCAGTATAAAGATATGTAGTATATTTCTAGTTTTCATTTATCCTCTGAAATCCCCCTGAAAAGAATAGGAAATAATGAGAAAGGATAAAGAAGCTTTACATTTAATCTGCTTAAATATGTCCAGTATGATCTTCATGATAGATAGGTTAATATGCAGTTACCTTAAATCATAATTTCAAAACTATGAGAAAGTAATAATAAGAATAATTAAAAAATATGTAAGACCCAATTTCTGTCATGGCTGATCTCTGATTTTAGAAATTATGATGATGTAAGTTTTCTGATGTAGCTGAGATTCCACAGAGATGCCAAAAATAAACAATTACACCTAGCATAAGTTGCGGAGAGCTTTATCTGCAACTTTCAAACCTACAGCAAATTCAAAAAGACTAGGATTGTCCAATAGGATATCCTTCAGATATGTTAGACTTGCAATTGCCATTAGCTCTCAAAAACTGTATTTTTCGGAGTATAAGACGCACCTTTTTACCTGCCAAAAGGAGGTGAAAATTTATGTGCGTCTTATACACCGAATGTAGCCCTGGCCACCCACTGGCCCCCACCCTTTGGCCTCTGCCTCACAGCAGTTACCTCCTTGCAAGCAAACAGCAAGAAAAAACAGCCCCATTCAGCTTCAGTATAACCTAATTAGCAAAAGTTGATTAGATCAGCCTCCCGACTCTCAGCTGATTTGCTCTCAGCTGTTTTACGCAGGCTCTTTTGCAAGCTTTTGTTTTGCAAGCTCTTTGCTTGGTGCAAAGAGTACTGGAGCAGATTTTTTTTTCTCTAGCTAAAACAAAACTGAAAGTAAAGCAGGCTCTGCTGCAATGTGACAAAATGAGGCAGGGAGAGAGATTTCTTTTTCTTTTTGCTCACCAAAAAAGGTAGGTGCAAACAATGGGAAATTTAGGGCAAAGAGGAGAGTTCAAGATTTTAAAACACAAAAGAAACAAAGGCCTATTTAACTAGGGAATTGTAATAATTGAGATGCTATTAATTGTGTATTGTATTGAAAGTAGAATGGTTAAGTTATTGTTTGGAGGAATATATGGGGAAAATTATTTGGTTTATTATTATTGGTAAATATAATTAATTGATTTGTAAGAAATTGGATTGCATGGAAATAATTGGAATATTCGTGTTCATATTGATTAATATACAAAAAGGATAGTTATAACTAATTGATTTATATAAAAATGTTGAATTTGTATTAAACAATTGTAATATTAAATAATTAACCAATGTGAGGATGGATATAAAAATAGATGACAATGGGAAGGGGTATAATATAGAATAGAAGGGAAAAATTGAATTTGATTAAGATTAGAGATGAGAATGAAGGGTAATATTGTTTTTTTAAAAAAAATAAATGAGGAATAAATATGGCAAAAAGGAAATATAGAAATTGTAAATTTAATTGAAATGACTAAACACTGTTTAAATTTATGAACTAGCCAAATACTCTGTTCAAAGAAAATACATTGTATGTTTGTATGTGTGGTTGTCTAAAAAATAAAAAAAACTTTTTTAAAAAAAACAACTCTAAAAGGTAGGTGCGTCTTATACTCCGGTGTGTCTTATACTCCGAAAAATACAGTATTTGTCATGTAGTTATGTTGTCTGGCTGATGGAGTAAATAGGGCTTATGAGATTTGCCTCCATTCCATCTGAGCCTCAGGTTAGGAAAGCCAATCCAAGAAGGTTCTCGACTTACAACAGTTCATTTAGTGACTGTTCAAAGTTACAATGACACTGAAAAAAGTGACTTAAGTCAGATTTTCACACTTACAACCATTGCAGCTTCCCCAAAGTCATGTGATCAAAACTCAGTAGCTTGGCAACTGGTTCACAATTACGACAATTGTTGTGACACAGAAACTTTACTGAAACTTATAAAATGCCATTTCCTCCCTTTAGTTCTAAGAACATTCGGTAAAAGTTAACAGAAGAAAATAGTAAAGAAGAAAATTGCTCATATGTATTAAACATCAACAATAAATAAAAGGAGAGGAGAGGAAATGTTGGGCACAAGGACATGATATTCAATATATATTATACAAATAGTGATGCCTTATATTTCTCATGTAGGCGGTATAAAAAAAACTTAATCAAGCCAACATGAAGCATTTGAATATTGTGATGGTACATATGATTATTGCATAATGAAAAAGAGAATCTCAAGAGTTCTTGAATTCCTGCACTAAACCCTGGAGGTTTTTCATAGAGATCTGGATGTGCTAGACAACTACAGCTAATTATTGTATGTGGTAATTTCTTTTAGGCTGTATTTTAAATTCTTGAAATCTTCCATACATGAAAATAGTATCATGGTTATCTAAATAACGGGAAATTAGTCTAATACTCAAAAATGTGAGTCAGTAATTTATCACATTATTTTTTTTTAAAAAATGCTATTGCTACTTTATTGTTACAACTAGCCTCTTATTTCAGGGTCTCTTAAAAGGAGTGAAAATCAATCATAGGTATAATTGCGTGTCCATCAACTGTCATTCCAATGTGGAGAAAAAAATACTTTGAAAATGCAACCATGACTTTTCTTCATGCATAGAAGGCTCGGTCAGGGTTCTACCGAGGTTTGCAGTAGACCAGAAACTCCCTACAGTGTTGTCCTCCTCTGGGGTGCAATAAGTGTGTGGCTTATTTATCTGCTTTACATAATATTGTGCACAACAGATAATATAGTCTCTTTATTGTTGCTATTTAAGTAACTTTCACAATAATCAGATGGAGATTAGAATCCATAACATTATGCTTGTGTGAAATATTGCTTTGGACACATTATGTTCACATAATTTTTCTTCTCTTCTTTCTCAAAAGTTCACTATATGAGTCTTTAGCTATTCTTAGTAATGTTTTCAAGTGAAACTTTCATCTGTGAATTGATTGTCCTAAGATAAACAGCACAGAAATAATTGTGTTTCAAAACGATATGTTTTTCAGTTTTTAACTTAATGTCTGGTCTCATTTTCATCCTTTTCAACAAATCATTTATTACTATTACAACCAATTATTTTTTTTATTACAAATTATTTATTAGAAAAAGATTTCACCCCTTTACAGATGCATAAAGCCAGTCTTGAGGCAGTACTTAAATAGTAGAGCCAACCTGAAAGAAGGTCCAGTCAGAAAACAGGTGTGAAATATGCAAAACAATAATGGTCAGCAGATAACAGATGTAATGCGCCATCTGCTAAGCCATCATCAGGATAAAATGAATAGATACTAAAATAAGCCTCAAAAGTAGCTTTCATAGCCTGAAAGATTCAGCACACTGGTTGCAAAAAGGATCACATTATCAGAGACTAGAGGCAAGGGAGAGGAGGTGGGTTTGGGTGAAATAAGTGCCATACAGCAAATGTGTATAAGCAACATAACACCAGGAGTTAAGAAAACACAATACGTATCATAGAAAATGGGTGACGAGAACTATAACTATCAAATATTCTCCTGAAATTATCAAAATAAAACATTAAAATTGTAATTAATAATTTACTGATGGGAAAATGTTGAAAAGAAGAAAATTGTAAAAAAATTTTCTTTTTTGTTTTAAAATTTTATTTATTTATTTATTTTATTAAATTTTTATAACGCCCTTCTCCCGTGGGACTCAGGGCGGTGTACAGCCATAATAAAACAACATATACCATAAAACTTTAAAAACAATTTAAAATGTATTACATAATTTGGCCCTATTTTATTTTTTTAAAAAACCCCAAAACTAAAATGCCCAATTCAGGATGTAAAACATCAGATGAAGTTATTGCTGAACTTCACTTTCTGGCAGTTTTAGCCAGAAACTAGCCAGGATTGGAATGATAGTACTTGCAATCCAATAGGAAGTAGAAGGACTTTGATTGAGGTTTCCAGATGTAAAGAAAAAGAAAGGCTTATAATATTTTGGACTACATTTCCTACAGCTAAATCACGTCAGGTTGCATGCAGTGGTTAGGGAAAGCTGATAACGTCTATTTAGTGTTTAGAGATAAAGTAAATCATCTAGAAGCCAATTCCTTGGGAAAGAAGGTAGTCAGAATGCAAATGGGTCTATTTAAATTGATGGTTTACCTTTGTAAACTCTTGATTTATGACCATTAAAGTTGATGGAGATTAGATTAGATTGGATTGGATTAGATCCTTAAAATTCAAACCAAGGGCGACGTCAAGCCAGTCACTGCTGAGATTCATATATTATGTTAATCAATATTGTCATTTTGAAAGTTGGACCATAAGAAAGACTGAGCGCCAAAGAATTGAGGCCTTTGAACTATGGTGCTGGAGAAGACTCCTGCGAGTCCCTTGGACTGCAAGGCAATCAAACCGGTCAGTCCTAGAGGAGATTAACCATGACTGCTGTTTAGAAGGCCAGACCCTGAAGATGAAACTCAAATACTTTGGATACCTAATGAGAAGGAAGGGCTCACTGAAGAAGAGCCTAATGCTGGGAAAAATTGAGGGCAAAAGAAGAATGGGACGACAGAGAATGAGGTGGCTGGATGGAGTCACTGAAGCCGTAGGCGTGAGTTTAGAAGGACTCCAGAGGATGGTAGAGGACAGGAAGGCGTGGAGGAATGTTGTCCATGGGGTTGCGATCGGTCGGACATGACTTTCCAACTAAAAATAACATTGTCATTTTGTAGGTTTCGATAGTTTGATGGTTGATCACAGTCAAAGTTTATAGACTAGAGTTATTTATGAAATAGGAGAATATGGCTTATCCCCAAAACCATACTTCACAGTTTAACATAACAGGTAAACCTAATTATGTCTTAACATACATTAGATATTTATTAGGGGACTTTACACATAATAAAGTACACATGGAATCATAGAAGGCATACAAAAATAACAAAAGTACAAGAAAAATATGTGGAAGATCCACATGTGAGCAATGTATTTTCCACTTTTATTTGCTTTTTATTTTTAAATAATGATTTTTAAAATGTTTGCAAGAATATACAGTGTATTTCAGCCACATCTGATTGAATTTTTATAGTCACTGCAAGGAATACTGGGTAACTGGTTCTAAAATCCAATAAATCTTTTATTCTTAAGAAGTTATCTGCTTTGTTAGTCAGGGACTGGAGTAGGCTGGATATCCTACTTCCTGATATTAGTATGCACAGTATAGTAGAGAAAAAGTCATCATCTAAAACCTCCCTTAAGTTTACATGATATTGTCCATTTTAAATCCTTTCAAACACACTAAAAGGATACCCTTCCCGTTTCCTGTTACAGTGCATCAGGTATGTTGGAAGCAGTGGAATAACTTGGATGTTTCTGTGAAATACAATTATTATAAAATGAAATGATTTCATCCTGATTATTGAAGTATTAAGAGGAAAAGACCATGAATATATCTACAGTATATCAACCAGCCTGCCCTGACTACAATTTAATCAGAAACATTTCCAACTGCTCATTCTGTCACTTCTTCAACTTATCCTACTGCAATTTCATTTATCATTTTAAACAATAGCCTACTTACAGCCACTTGACAAAGTCATTTTGATGGTAGCATTTGCATAACTTTCTGTGATGTTCAGTATGTCTTTCAAATGTTAGGATGTTGTACTTTTTTATTTTGATTTAATTTTGGAAATAGCTAGAATCTTTAACTTTTATCTGGAAAAAAAAAGTTGTTACAACTTCTGTAAGATAAGCAAATTCAAAGAAGCCTGAGTAGCGTAGGGGGCTAATGCCTCCTACTAAAGGCAGCATTTAACATCCAGCTGTCTGCAATTACTGTGAGTTCAACTCTCACCAGGCCCAAGGTCTACTCAATCTTCCATCCTTTCTAAGGTTGGTAAATTGAGGACCCAGTTTGTGGGGGCAATAAACTGACTTTGTATAAATATACAGAAGTATGAAGGCTATTGCTTAACGCATTGTAAGCTGCCCCGAGTCTCCAGAGAAGGGCGGCATATAAATCAAATTAAAAACAAAAAAACAAAAACCCAACACTACTGAAGGACTTAAATGACCCAGATATATTCTGACATCTTTAGATAAATGTTTTCAGTTTTAAGTTCACTTTTATTTTTGCTCATTTCTCTGGTTCACTGAATTCATGTTCTGGGGAATCCAACTGAACTATGTATTTGGTTTTGATGTTGAAATGCTATTATTAAATATTTGAATTGAGGAAACATTTGTGCTTTTCAGAGCCTATTTGCTGCCATTGTTTCTGCAATTAATGAGAGCATGATTTTCTCTCCCTTTCCATTAGTTTATCATCTTCTTCCATTTCATACGTGAGAGTCATTTCTAATGCTGCCATCAGCTTTGAAGATTTACAGATGACTGTGTAATGCTTTGCACTTTTACAACAAGACATAAATGGGAGAATTTTGACAAAAAGGAAGAGATTTATTATTAGGAAAAAAACTGTTACAAGGAGTTTCTTCTCAGTCTGCAGCTACTATAAATAAAATAAATAATAGAACAACACAACATGCATTATATCCAAGGTTCTTTCATAATTCCTAATGGTTTTCCAAGTAATAACATTGTTAGGAATCTATGTAACTTATTAGAAAATTGCATCAGAATCTGCTTAGTAACAACGTTTTGAACAGTAGATAATGAAGGAGATAAGATACAGAGGAGAGAGAAAGAGGGAGAGAGGCCATTTTGAAGCTTTGTATTGGGCAAATTGAACTCAGTGCAGTTGCAGGCACCAGCCTGACTGGCAAAACTGCTTTACTCTGTATTTTATCAACAGTTTAATTATAATGATATATAACTGCATGTAAAAACCGAGGTCAGTTTCTCAGTGAAACTGGTCAGTGACAAGAATAGTTAAATGACCCTGACAGAAATGGCTCAAAAGGTGTAAGTAACTATAATGGCACAGTAACACAGTATGTTGGAGGCTAACATTGTATATACTAAATCACTGTCTCCAATGATGAAAATAAGTGGATATTTATTTAGCAGTCCTTCTGTCACTGGGTTAATAGAAGTGAATAGGGAATTTATTAAATAAGTGGCTATGTCATGGGTCAGATTCTCTAATAATTCCATTAGCTCCTAAACACACACTTTATTTTACAGACAAATCAGTGGATATAGAAATCATATATGGATTCATTGACGTATCTCAGAACATTTAAATAATGATGCATAATTCTATGTAATTAGAGAGATTTTTTAGGATTGTAGAAAGCTAGTGAAATAAGACAGAAAATGTTGAAATACAGAATGCTCAGATTCAGACATGTTCTGTTTCCAGGAGTCTCCTCTCCTCTCCTCTCACCTTACCTCACCTCATCTCTGCCCTTCCCTCTCTCCCTTCTCTCCTGTCCCTCTCCCTCGCTTCTTCCTCCTCCTTCTCTCCTCCCCTTTCCTCCCTTTCTCCTCTCCTCTCCTCCCACTCCCCCTCTCCTTTTTTTCTCCAGCACTGAAAAAAAAAAAGTCAGCATCCCATGTTGCAGCCGTTCCACTATCCATCTGGTGCACTATGCTGTCATTTATCTGACCATTCCCTTGGGAATGTCTCTTTGCCCAGACTCCAAGGTCTTTCCCAATTACATTACAGGTCCAAAGCAATGTTCAACAGGTTATTTTTCACTGGCATATTTTCCCTCTAGATGGGACCATCCTGCTTTTACAATTCTGCACACAGCCTTTATCAAAACTAAGGCAAAGTGGAAACAAATGTGCCTCTCTACCCCACTCCCAACCGTGCACAAGGATCACTTTATGTCTACCTTTTAGATTGGTAATTTGCTAATCTGTGTTCAAGAGCATAGTAGCCCTTATAAATGCTACAGGAAACAGCCTGGGGAAAATGACTACTTTTGCAGTTGAGACTTTAATACAATAATATCCACAAGGAAGAATGAGTAAATAGCAGAAGCTCTGTTCTGCATAGTGCATTAGAAGACATAATGTTTCTTAAGTACCATAAGAAGGCTAAGAAGAGGTCACAGACAAGATACATCTTTTACTGGGTTAAGCGAAGGAAGCTTATGCCATACAAAAAGGAAAGCTTTAGCTTTGAGTTTTTAAACATGTAAGACATGAAAGATTTACATCCAGTATTAAATGATTAACTGATATATACCACAAGAATCTGGAAAAAAAGAATATGTGAATATGCATTATTTTAGTTATTATATTTACCTTGTGTATCTAAAACTTTGAAAACCACATTTTCAAAATATGGGCCTAAGATATTCCATGTTAAATAATTCTACATTCTTTCTGCTGCTAACTTGCCTGCTTGGTTCAATCACTCAGGCATATTACTTGTTTATTTTTCTACAGTATTTGATTTTACTATTTATTTTTCTAGTGTATCCTTTCTCTGAGAGATTGAAAGCAGTACAGACACAACCACTATTGGCTCAACTTCTCAGTAGTCTTATATCTTCCTCAAATTCAATATCATATGATTTTAAAGCAAAGTTTTTCAAACTTTTTTGCAATCAAGAAGTTGCACTAAGAAGGGGCATTAAAACATTCAAAAAACGTGGACAAGCCAATAAAAAGAACAAGCTCTATGTCTGCCCTTAAAATTGTGGGATTTGCATTTTTGGTGATTAAAATAATAATTAGAATAGTGTTTCTGTTTGTCTCCCTTCTATTCCATTAATTTAAAAAAAACCCTAAATATTTATATCTAGATTTGGTATCAATCAGGAATGGCAGCAATTTTGTCTTCATCATCCAAAGTGTGTGCGTGATATAAGAACAATAATTTTTAGCATCATGGTACTGGTCAAGAAATGTATTCCAGAGAAACTTCTGAAACTCAAGTGATTTTTTTACATTCCAACCTGGTTTAATCCTACATTTAAATGTTCATCATTAAATTTCTTTATTGCAGTTTCCTTTTTGGCTTGATTGCATGAAATTACAGTTCCACTTAGCACAGCACATGAGTCTTACAAATTGTATTGAGACCTGTTTATTATTATCAGGTGTTTTGTTGTTGTTGTTCATATTTCCATTTGAACCAGTATTGTGCTGAACCATTTTTCAAAGACCAATCCCTTTTCGTGAACCAACTGAATGATAATGAATATCGGGAAGAAAAGACTTCCCAAGATGGCAAATGAGTTCTGGCATGAACCCTAACTGGAAGTGAATGCAGGGAAATTATGGCAGACCATCTAGTACAGGGCTCTCAAACTCCCAGCCCATGGGTCAGATGCCCACCCCTGGTTTAGTGAAGGGGGGGAAAAGTCCCAATATGTCATGTGATGCTGCCGTGATGAAGTGAGTATGACACCCCTGATCTAGTGGGCCTCCACATCACATTGGTATTTCACAGTCCATAATCTGAGAAGTACTGCTTTAAACATTACAACATACTGGAGTATTTTTCTGTTCAGAATAGAAAAATGTCTTTGGTTCAGCTAGGCATGCCTGTTAACCTCTTACTCCCTAATGCATTTGGAAATCAATAAACCAGTGCATAGTCAAGACTTCTAATGGAAAATGAAATCTGCTAAGGGCTTCAAATCTTCTCAACAGCAAAAGCTTTCTTCAGTGATTAGATATATACATGCACAGCATGTGAAGACCAAGAATACAGCAAGCAAAAAAAAAAAAAAACCCAATCAGATTAAGGGACACGGAAATTGAAGAATGGAATTACTTTAAAGGTAGCATAAGTATGTTCCAGTAATGGGTTCCCTCACCTTTGCAAGAACTTGAAAGTGACTGAAATAGGTTCTTATTTGGAATAAATGCTGTCTACATTTTAATCTCATTTAGGAGATCACATCAATCTAAAGTCAAGAGCAACACAAGTGTAGGTCAGCTGCATTAAATCATCCTGCAGCCACCTGTTGGAATAGCATGGTTACACTGCTACTATGGTATATTGCTGCTGTTATATATAATCTTATACAGGGATAAAAAAAAACTAGTATTGTGATCAGAACAGTATATATTACACTGTTTCTTAAATCTTCACATACAAAAAAAATGGGATGGGAAGTCTGTTACTGACTCACAGAATAAAAAAAAGTACTGTTTGACATTGCAGTTGGACTTACTTCTTTTTATAATGAAAAAAAAACCCAGCAGATTGTTAGAATCAGTTGGGAGATTGCCTTAACATTGTGCAAAATTTTGGGAATCTGAGTGTATATCACTTCTATATCTGAAGCATGTAAACAGTCACTTGTAAGTCCATATCAGCCAAACGTGGGGAAAAATCAACAGAAATATTTGTAGTGCTTGCACATAGACCAAAAATATCTTATTCTCAATATTGATTTATATATTGCCTTTTCTACTCTGCACTTTTTTAAAAAAATCTATAATTTCCTTTCTGTATATTTAGGTTAAACAACATCTAACACTAAATTCACATCTATAGAAAAAAGAATGCAAATGTAATTAATTTGAATGAATTTTTGTAGCCATAGCTTAGTTTAGGGCTATGATCAAAAGACCAGCATATAGAGTATTGAGATTTGGAGAGCAGGGAACAAGACAAATAATATATATCTCTAATCTAGAACCTAACTTTCCTTGGCAAGAGCAGTTGCCAATAATCTCATCTCAGTGTGGCCATCTTCTATGTTTTGGGCAACCTGACTTGAACAGATGATAAAATTTCACAGTAAAACTTATCTGTGATACATTTATTTTACATCCTTGCCAAGTTTATAGGGAACTGTTTTGTTTTGTTGTTTTATTTTGTTGCAGACCTTTTCTTTTTGGTCTGGAGATTAACATTTTAAAAAATGGCTTTCAGCTCTAAAGCAATACTTTTCATTATACTGTTTTAGGACTCTACCTTCTTCTATTGTTGTAGGTGAAGATTACTAAATTGTCTTTATTTGAACAACTGGCTCATTTACCAAGCATAAGATAAGATTTTTAACATCAACTGCAAGAGTTCTTGGGCATGTTCTATACAAGTCTATACAAGTTAAGGGGAATACATAAAAATGAAAAATAGGGATTGAGGCCACTTAATAAACTTAATAATTATTAAAGCAACTTCAGTTCTTTTTCTGAAGAACCGCCTCAGCCTGCTATCCAGTTTCCCTCCACAGTATGGGAATTTCCTTCTTTCCATCCTGGTTTTAAGAAAGGACTTTTGTTAAACTTTCTGACTAAACTCTCTAATCAATTGATTACTTCATCTTTGAAGTTAGATACAATTTGGTCCAGCAACCTTCTCAGTATTAAGAGGTTGGGAATTGGGGTGGCCAGTTTTACTAGACAACAACTTAGTCATAACTTTAAAATTATTCTGTAGTGACTACAGTTCTTCCACATATTGCCCACAGAAATTGTTAAGTTGCTTATTTATATAGGAAAACATCTACTTCTTATATGAATCATAACTGGTTATCAACAAGAATGTATAATTCAATTAAGCCATTTCTGGCTTTATAGTCCCACTTGGGAGAAATGTTTTGTAATGGGTTCTGCCGTAAAAAGTACAAGGCTACTTCAAACATATGAACCTTTCACTTTAAAATTCATTTCCTTGCCAGATAAAAACACACATACTATACTATACTATACTATACTATACTATACTATACTATACTATACTATACTATACTATACTATACTATACTATACTATACTATACTATACTATACTATACTATACTATACTATAATATTATACTGGTCTGCTTGTTCCTCTTCAATTTACTCCTGTCTCCTTTACAATCTCTATGTTTTATTTTTGTTATAAATCCCCCAAAAGATTTTAAATCACGCTGGGATGCATGATGCATTGCAGTGATCTAATCAGATGAACTGCAAAATGTCTCTAAACCCATATGAGGGAAAGGAAAGAGAAACAGGCTTTGAATTATGGGAACTGTAGTTCTGGAGAGAATTATATTGGAGAAAGTGATTGAAAAGTATTTATATATTTATGATTCTCACAAATATATTATTTTCTGTTTTCCATATTAATTTGTGATTTAATTTTTAATAGGATGAAAATTTGCATTTGAAAATGTATTTAATTATGAACATTTGAGGATATGGATTTCCTGTTGTAGCCTTGGGAATATTTATGAAACTTTTGCAAATGTCAGTATCTGTACCTTGCAAACCACGAAGTCATGAAATAAAGTGTTTATGAAATGCAACCTTATTTAAGAAGGACAGTACTATTGATTTACTTTATTCCAAATTATTTTAATCTTATGACCAACATACAATTCTGGTTTATATTAATAATCCAAAAACAAATGTAATTAACATTTGTTAATATGAGACCTAGGCTCCCTTAGCAAGCAGGAGGCAGGAATTACTGGTAAAACCTCTTTTATTTACACAACTGTGAATTACATTCATTCACAGCCAACAAGATTTGTCCAAACAGTTTTTCAAAGGAATATTTCTCAACACACCATATCTCGTTTGGCAAGCTGCAACTTGAATTGTTTCCAACTGCAGTACAAAGCAAAATTTGGAACAGAGTCTCTCAGAATCATGGAATGAACAAATTGTTTCCTGCAAAAAGCCCAGTCCCTGTTTGCTCCTCTTTTATTTCCTATGGGAGGGGCCAATTATCTCCAAGGTGTGGCCCTACTTCCAAGTCAATCCTGCTTTCTTAATTGTTCTTGTCTTCTGGCAGATCTGCACATGTGCACACTGGGAACGGGCTCCAGCTGTTCCTCTGCCTCGCTGCTGTCTATCTCCCTCTATGCCTCCAACATAGAGCCCTTGTCCGACTTTCCCCAGCCCCCGGGACTGGCCCAAGTTCCTCCCCAACCTCCTCACTGTCCGACTCTGCTGCCAGTTCTGCTGGCTGCCAGCAGGCCACAACAATATCAATGAATAGGTAAGATCTTTTAGAAATGCTTAATATTTTTTCTGTTATTTGTTTCTAAAAATCTGGATCTGGATTTGAACATTGGAAAGAAATGTTCCATTTTCATATAAACTGACTTTCTAAGATTTGAAGGTGGTTTTTGTGTGTGTGTGTGTTTTTGAGACCCAGATATAAAGCACTCAGGGTATTTAGTTCCTTATTTCAATATCAGAACCTATCCCACCAATTTAGATTTTTCTTAAGATTACTTCTAATCTTTAGGTAGCAGAGGATATTTGCAGTGTATGCAGAGGTTTAAGAAAGGAATAAAACATCATGTCAAAATGACCTAGCAGTATGGAAAATATCCTTTCTGAGCTGTATGCTACAGACAAACCCTCACCCAGCAGATGGCTTAAAAGGAAAGAGATTGTTAATAGGTCTCAAGATACTGCCTAGCAATTAAAATGAGTGACCAAGGTTAAACAGCCATTGTTAAATCGCTTTGACATTGTTTATGTGAAGACGTGAAGAAGTCCTTCTTTAAGTAATAAATCTTTAGGGAGAACACAAAAAGGTGAAAAAGTTGCCAGGTATGGCACAATAAATGAAGTTTGCTTTCACCAGTAGAGAACAAACCAAGAAACAGCAACCAAAAAGTGAAGTTCACTATCTGTCTATATCTATCCCTCCCTCCTTCTGTCATATCCATCCATCCATTTTTCCTATGAACACATTCAATTTATCTACTGCCTTAGCACACTCAGACAATAGATTGTTACAAAGCAAAGAAATACTGGGGTAAGATCAGAGGTGGAATACAATTTTTTTTACTACCTGTTCTGTGGGTGTGGCTTGGTGGGCATTGTGTGGCTTGGTGGGCATGGCTTGGTGGATGTGGCAGGGGAAGGATACTCAAAATCTCCATTGCACCCCACTCCAGGGGAAGGATCCTACAAAATCTCCATTTGCACCCTACTCCAGGGAAAGGATACTGCAAAATGTCCATCCCCACCCCAGCCAGAGATGGTATTTGCCGGTTCTCCGAATTACTCAAAATTTCTGCTACCGGTTCTCCGAACCAGTCAGAACCTGAATAGCACTCCTGGGTAAGATTCATATTTTAATACTGAAGCTTCTTAAAATGAATATACAAATTAAACCAGAGACTTCTCTTCTAGGTTTAATGGACAGAGTTCTTGCAAAAAAAGGAACTTGATCATTGTACATGTTGAAAGCAGCAAGAATGCTTTTGCAGAAAAATGAAAAGGTCTATTAATTCCCACAAAGGAAGAAGAGTTTGATAAACTGATGGAATTAGTGGAGATGGCCAAATTAACTGCTTTAATTAAAGAGAAGAATACCTCAACTTTCTTTCTATCCATAAACTGCTTCTGAATTTTGTGCTTGAGATGGAAAAAATAAAATCAAATCTTGACTTTGGACTTTACTGATTAGATAAGTATATATGTGTTGAGAGAGAGACACAATATATACTGAGTATGCAGAGTAAAAAGTTGAAACTATAATGTTATTATATTCATCTTACTGCACTGAAAAGGTTCAGAAGCTAATATTTTTTTTCTTTTTTCCCCTTCATCCTCTTTATCATCATCCTTTTTGCCTTTCACCTTTTCCTCCTATTTTCATTTGTATGTTATTCTCTAATAAGCTTAATAAAGTGATATTATTAAAAAGTAATATAAAAAGAAAACAGAGGAATCCATAATGAAAGGGGTAAGGCAAGATGAGACAGAATGACAAAAGGAGGATCACACCATCATATTGAAAGTTCCACTCTTTTTGTATGTGTATTATGACCTCACACAAACATGAAAGGGATAGAAATTGTACTGAGATAGTACAAGGTCGATTTTATCATTTTGATAGAAGCAGGAATGGGACCACATTTTCTGATTTATTTATTGATTGATTATTTGCCAGAATCAATTCTTAGTGACCACATAGTCTTGCTCCATGATGATCTATCCCTAAGTTGATTCTTCAGATCCAGTGGTAAACTCATCATTTCTATAACTGAATCTTCAACCTTGGTGCTCATTATCTTTTTCTTCTCCTTCCTTCCACCTTGCCCAATATTAGACCTTCTCCAGGGGGCTATATATATTAAGGTATTTGCATAATGTGTCTGAAGTAGAATATTTTGAGTCTGGTCATTAATGTCTTGGGTGACAATTTGGGGCTGATTTATTTAATGATCTAGTTGGCTGCCCATGGAATTCTTGGGAGTCTTCTCTAATATCAAAATTCAAAAACATCAACACTCTTTATATTCTGCTTCTTCAATATTCAGTTTTAACTTCCTTAGCTTGTGACAGAGATACTCTATGGAATGGTAGCAAGGAGTACCACTGCCTGCATGTTTCTCATCTTTTTAGTATGGGCATTTTGAAGGATCTCAATATATTTTCCAAGGCTTCATGGTACTCTACCAAGTGCTAGTCTGCAGTGTTTTTCTTGATTGCTTGTTCTTTTACTGTTGTTACTAGATCCTTAATGGCACATAATCTATCAAGGCAGGAGTTTGCATGGGCATGAATGACAGACCTCAACTTTTCTTTTCAAAATAAGGTTATACCTGTGTAAAAACTCTCCTGGCCAGGGCCTTACCTGCTCTTTTAGTTGGTGTCATACATTCACAAGAACAGGCTGACAGTCAGCCTGTTTCTTCATAATCCCACTGGAAGTCAACAGTGATACAGAACAGCTTCCCCACACACACCCCAGAGGCCCTCCGGAGACCAGAAACAGTGCATTTCCTGACTTCTTGTGGGCCCAGAAGGCCCGAAAATCAGCTGGCTGGTGCATGCATACGTGCCAGAGCTGACCTCGTGTGCCCACCGATATGGCTCCACGTGCCACCTGTGGCACCCGTGCCATAGGTTCGCCATCATGGCCTATACCGTTCTGGATAAACAGCTGTACAATCTTTTTTTAAAAAATCTCCAGTGTTGGAGCTCCCACAACTTCTGGAGGTAAATCATTCTACTATCAGATTTTACATAGATTGAGAAAGAAAGAAAGAAAGAAAGAAAGAAAGAAAGAAAGAAAGAAAGAAAGAAAGAAAGAAAGAAAGAAAGAAAGAAAGAAAGATAGATGACAGACAGATGAGCCTTCAGCACAATTGCATGCAACTCATTTGTTTATATTCATCTTTGACATCAGAAAATCTGACCCTAGAAAGGCAAAAAGGTTTTGGGGGAAGAGTTGTCTGCAATGAAAAGATAACAGTGATGTAGTAAAGCTTCAGATCTAAAAGAGTCCAAACCTATCTTTTGCCTTATGTTTATTTAGGCTAGTCCAAAGAAATTCCTGCCCACTCTAAGCAGCTGAAGCCTTCAATTTGGTTTGGTTTGGTTTGGTTTGGAAGCCCTAGAAATGATAATTGCGGCCATCCAACTATCTCACATCCTTGGATCTGACTAGCTATTGCAGAGTATTTGCTCAGGCACCACTAAATGTTTTCCCTTCTGCTCTGCTGGAAGGCAGATTTAATAAAACTCCTTATGAGGAGCACCTGCCCAAATGGAGAAAACTTGGCTGGAAAAGTGAAGCATAGCCTCCTAACAATGCAAACATAATTGGGATTATCTACACCATGAATTTACAATGTCCCTGTTAGTAAATTTCCTAGGCCACCCAGATTACTTACCCATAACAGACCGTCAGCTAGAAAAGTGGTTCTCATCACTTTCCTTCACCATAGACCTCCTTTAAAGGCCTCCAAGACTTAATTCAAGATGTAAATCATAACATTTCTTCAAGCCTTTGCAAATACTATACCTTGTGATGACATTGTGGACTCCCAAATTGAGAACAACTGAGTTAAGAACCTCTATAGCAAATGGTGTGCAGTAGTAAGTAAAAAACAGTGAAAATTATAATCTTTGCAGCAAATAATGTCTTCCTTTTTTCTTGTTAGCATCTGCCTTAAAATGAACAGATTATTGCCTGGTTCTTTTAGTGGGATAAGCTATTTTAAATTGTTGGTCTTTGAAAACTTAATTTCTGACTTTAAAAAAAAAAGCAAACAGGAGGAAGTAAATGCTGCTTCTTCTGTCTGACAATTTTTGGAGAGCAGGGAGTATTGTGATTAAGGTAGGAGATTGCCCTATTCGGTCTTGTCCCCAGATCATCCCATCACAACTGTCAACTTTAAATAGCACATCAGGAGACAATTCTATATAATAGCAGGAGACCAACCTTTGGCCATATTTCTTAGGTTAATTTACAGTTGTCCGAATGAGTTCACTGTAAATTGCATTTTTTTTACCTTGCTGCCATTTTCTTTCTTGCCTTCCCTTTGAATTCTTCATCAACACAGCAGCATATATTTATGAGGTGGAAGTTGCTCAAAGAAATGTACAGGCAGATGACACGATGCTTATTTCTTTGCTTTCAGCAGTCTCCTCCTCACACTGTTCTCTGACCCATGAAGTGTCTCCATTTGAACAAGAATGAAGAAGGGGGGAAAAGCTTGAGAATTGCTCCCAATGCATATTCATTTCCCTGTCATGCCTTTTACTTAGTCTAATTTCTGAAGACAGTTTAACAACTATGTCACTTACAATCATTACACTAGAAATATCTGTTTTCTTTAGTCAAATAATTTTTCCCTCTGTTGCACAGTTAAAAAAAATAATAATAGCATTTTCTTATACACAGGGACATTTTGTCAATGTAAATCACCTTAACAGCTAAACATAAAAAGATTTAAACCATTGCAGTGAAATGCTCATTGAGTCAGGCTGGAGTAGATAACGGTAAGGTAAAGGTTCCCCTCACACATATGTGCTAGTCATTCCCGACTTTAGGGGGTGGTGTTCATCTCTGTTTAAAAGCCGAAAAGCCAGCGCTGTCCGAAGACATCTCCGTGGTCATGTGGCCGGAATGACTAAATGCCAAAGGCACACAGAATGCTATTACCTTCCCACCAAAGGTGGTCCCTATTTTTCTACTTGCATTTTTTATGTGCTTTCAAATTGCTAGGTTGGCAGAAGCTGGGACAAATAACGGGAGCTCACTCCATTACACGGCAGTAGGGATTCAAACCGCTGAACTGCTGACCTTTTAATCAACAAGTTCAGTGTGTCATTTTTTCCCCTCCATCTTCCCTGAGTCTTCATGCCATGCAGTGGTTGGGGGCTCAGGACCCCAGAAAGCCCCATGTAATTCGGGGAAGCTGCCTTAGATTGAAAGGGGATTCGGGTTAATGTCAAAGTTCCAAGGAACACCCCCAATGAAATCAAACTCTGAGGCTTGAATTTCCTCAAAGTTAACTTTTATTAGAGATGTCATATTTGGCACATCTGGGAAAACCCAAATCTGAGAGCTTCCAGGTTTTCCACGCCCAAAAGAAAGTTCAAGACTTTGCCCCTCTCCCACATGTCCACCACACATCCAGTCAATTGCTGTCCAGAACAGAAGATATCTCCTAATTCTTCTACACACAACTGCAGAGCTCCATGGCCTTGACTTTCTATAAAGAATGTTATTATGACTACATATCTTCTCTCTATGCAATCCCTCCTCCCAATTTCCTACAGTAGGATTTGTGGCAGGCCTTAATCCTGAAGGCTCAAGGTAGAAATATAGCTTCCAGGTCTGACACAGTGTCTTAGCCACTGAGCCACCACATCCCATGTTGGAGTAGATACAGTAGCCTACACTCTTAGGTTTTGAGCAAGCATTTGGGCTTGATAAACTGTATGACCCAAGAGTGAAGGAGAGAGCT
Source organism: Masticophis lateralis (assembly GCA_030761175.1). Lineage (NCBI taxonomy): Eukaryota > Metazoa > Chordata > Lepidosauria > Squamata > Colubridae > Masticophis > Masticophis lateralis. The sequence continues at coordinate 118,031,131 of JAUDYJ010000003.1, read as the reverse complement.
CCTGATTGTGGAGATAGACTTAGATTTAGAACAGGGGTGTCAAACTCAGATGTCATGGCGGTGTGACATATCAGAACTTTTTTCCCCTTTGCTAAACTGGGCGTGGACATGGCCAGTGTGTGATGCATCCATCCAACAGGCCAGGAGTTTGACAGTCCTGACTTAGAATAACTTTATTGTCACTTTGAATGTACACACTAACTGGCATATTAAAATGAAATTTTGTTGCATACAGCTCTCAAAGGGTGTCCACCTCCACTGTAATACACTAATGTAATACACTACATTAATGAACCAAAAAAAAAATCCCCCCAACAAATAAATAAATACAAAATTATATCATATGTTATATGACATGGACAAACAATACAGTCTAGTTTGGATGTATACGAGGACAAGGTGAGAGAAACAAATCTTGCAAGTTTACCATACAAATGGCATAGGGAACAAAGCTGTTACAGCATTGTTCTGGTACTCCTGCTAGAAATACTTCAAAACCTCCTCCCAGAGGGGAGCAACAGAAACGGACCATGAAGTCGGTGTATGGGGTCTCTAACAATGCTTTGAACTCTAAGCACATAATGCTTATAAGCAGTATCCTGAATAACAGGAAATGAGCATCCTATAATCTTCTCGGCTGTCCTTACCATTCTCTGAATGGACTTTCTGTCTGAAGCACTTTCAGCTACCAAACCAAACAGTGATGCAGTTTGTTAAAACACTCTCAATCATGCCTCCGTAAAAAGTGGCCAGGAAAGAAAGAGAAAGATGTGCTGTCCTCATCCAACACAGGAAATGCAGATGCTGGTTTGCACACTTCACTAAGAATTGTTAGATCGGCGCAGGAAAGAAGAGTGACCAGCAGAGTTCAAGTAACAATGTTTATTAACAGAAACTGAACTGGCGCTGCGCTGCCGGAGCTCTCCTTATATTTGCTCTGGCAGACGCACCGCCCACTGACAGGGATTCAAAACTCCCGCCGAAAGGATCTTTAGCCAATCCTAGGTGGATGTCCTTATAAGGACATAACACTCCTCCCCCCTAGTTCTCAGTCAGTCAATCAAGGGAGATAGTCACTAAGGTATACAGGCCATCTACGTGCTCGCGCAGACCTGCGCAGTTCATACCCGCGTTGGGCACTCTCCCGGACGGAGGGTGCTTCCTTGGCTCGGGGTCTCCCCCTTGATGCCGGGCTGGATCTGGCCGTCGAGGATGCGGGTGATGTTCCCGCACCTCCGGCCGGGTCGATGACCTCCGCCTCCGGGCGATGCTGGTCTGCTCCAGTCCTGCTCGGATCTTGATATCGCCAGCACGGATCCCTGCTGTCGACCGGTCCTGAACCCCTGAACCACGGAAGGTCCCTGGGTCTCCCTCGGGATCCCTCTGGGTCGGCGTTGCGCTGGTCCGGTCTAGGGTGCGAGTCCGGCGGTGGTGGCTGGGTTAGGCCCCGGGGTTCTCCGGTTGAGTCCAATTCACTCCCGGGGCGGCAGGTGGTGCGGGTTGGAACTGGGTCGGCTCTGCCGGGGTGGTGTATGTCTACCTTGCAGGGGTGGTGTAGGCCCTCTCTGTACGGTTGGCGTTGTGGTGATGATCGCCGCCTTTCGTTGCTGGAGTGCTCTCCCTGGTTTGGCTGGTGTAGGCCTACCCTGCAGGGGTGGTGGAGGCCTTCCTCGCAGGTTTGGTCTTCTGCGCGGTCGGGCTGTTGTTGTGGCGCCCTTTGGTATGTTGGATGGAGGTCTCCTCCCCTGGAGTGTCGGTCGCCTACTTCGCAGGGTTGGTGTTGGCTTCCCCTGCTAGGTTGTCCCCGGTCTACTTGTCTCCCGTTGCAAGGGTGTAGGTCTCGGTTCTCGGACTGTTGACTGCCATCCACCCCGCGGTGTTTCAGGGTTCCCTCTGGGCCTTGTCCCCGGTCTACTCGCCTTTCAGCACTCTTAGCTTGGTTCGGTGTGGGGGTGCCCGCTCCTCTCCTGTCTGGGTGGTTTAGGCCTACCTCGTCTGGCTGGTTTAGGCCTACCTCGTTGGGGTGGTTTAGGCCTACCTTGTCTGGGTGGTTTAGGCCTACCTCGCCGGGGTGGTTTAGGCCTACCTCATCTGGGTGGTTTAGGCCTACCTCGTCAGGCTGGTCTTCACCCGCTTCCCTCCACCTTTTGCGGAGCTGGTCGAGGTGACGTCTCACGATCTGTCCATTTTCCAGCTCAACGCGGTAGGATTTGGGACCGGTTGTGCTATGTACTGTAGCTTTAAGCCATTTTGGCGAGCCGTGGAAATTGAGAGCGAAGACGGCGTCGCCGACGGCAAACTGGCGGAGTTGGTGACTGGCAGTGGTGGGCACCTCAGAGGTGTATTGGGAGTGCAGTCTGTCCAGGGGTGACCGAAGTCGTCTGCCCATTAACAGTTCGGCAGGGCACTTTCTGGTGGCAGAGTGAGGCGTGATGTGCTGGGTGAGCAGAAAAATGTCAATGCGCTCCTGCCAATCACCCGGGCCCATCTTGGCGAGCGACTCCTTGGTGAGCCTCACCATCCGTTCAGCCTGTCCATTTCCGGCTGGTCTGTAAGGGGCGGAGAGGGCATGGCAGATGCCCAAGCCTGCCAGGAAAGCTTCCATGGGTACGGACGTAAGTTGGGGCCCGTTGTCGGAGACCAAGACGTCTGGAAGCCCATGAGTCGCGAAGAGACGCCGGAGTACACGGATCGTGGCTTCTGTTGTGGTGGATGCCATGGGGATGACCTCCAGCCATTTGGAGTAGGCATCAACCACGATGAGGAGGTGGTGCCCTTGGATGGGGCCCGCAAAGTCTATGTGAATGCGGGACCAGGGAGAGCTAGGAGTTTCCCAAGGCGTCGGGTCAGACTGAGGCAGTGCAGCTCTGACTTCTTGGCACGGGCTACACCTGGCGACCCAATGTTCAATGTCTTTGTCCAGCGTTGGCCACCAGACGTAGCTCCGTGCCAGGGCTTTCATCCGGACAATGCCCGGGTGTCCTTTATGGAGCGCTGCAAGAGTCCGTCGTTGGAGCGTGCTGGGAATCAGCACCCGATCTCCCCATAGTAAACAGCCGCGCATGGTGGACAGCTCCCCTTGCTTGCGGCTGAACGGGCTGAAGTCGTCGCTGTCAATTCGAGCTGGCCAGCCCCTCAGGACCCAGGAGCGGACTTGACGGAGGATGGGGTCAGTCCGCGTGTGCGTCGCCACGTCGGCAGATGTTACCGGACAGTTGCTGTCGTTGTCAATATGCAGCAGCTCGAGCGTGGGGGCCGGGTCTTCCACGGAGTCAGCAGATGGGCACCTGCTTAGCGCGTCGGCGTTCGCGATGGCCTTACCAGGCTGGTGGACGAGGCTGTAGGAGTAGCCGGCGAGGAAAATAGCCCAACGAGTCATTCGGGGTGTCATGAAGGCTGGGGTCTGCTTGTCACCTGCGAGGAGGCCCAGGAGCAGCTTGTGATCGGTGACAATGGTGAAGCGCCATCCATAGAGGTATTCGTGGAAACGCTTCACCCCTGCTACAATAGCCAACGCCTCTTTGTTCAGTTGGCTGTAGTTGCGTTCAGCACTGGACATAGTCTTTGAGAAGTAGGCGATGGGAGCTTCACAGCCGGTAGGCAGTTCGTGGCTCAGAACAGCGCCGACTCCGTAGGGGGAAGCGTCACAGGTGAGCCTGATGGGCAGCGTCTCATTGTATTGAATGACCACGCTGTCAGAAGTCAACAGTTGCTTAACGGCTCTGAATGCAGACTCTTCCTCGCGGCCCCACCTCCAGGAAGCCACCTTTGCCAGTAAGCGATGAAGCGGCTCAGCAATAGTGGCTTTCTGTTGGAGGAAAATTGCGTAGAAGTTAAGCAATCCAAGGAAAGCCTGAAGCTCCGCTTTGTTTTTGGGGCTGGGAGCTTCATGGATAGCTTTAACTTTTGATTTGGTGGGGTGGATGCCAGAACTATCTATGAGATAGCCCAGGAACTCGACTTCCTGTACCCCAATGATGCACTTGTCCTGTCGGACCCTCAGGCCCTTCTCTCTGAACCGCTGGAGGACAAGCCTCAGCCGGTCAAGGAGTTGTGCCTTTGAGTCCCCGGAGATCAGTACATCATCGAAGTAAGGCACCACCCCTGGAACGCCTTGGAGAAGGCGTTCCATCATGGATTGGAAAATGCCTGGGGCTGCACTGACTCCAAACTGGAGACGGTTGCACTTAAATGCGCCTCTATGAGTGACAATTGTCTGAGCCTCCGCCATTTCCTGATCAACTGGCAATTGCTGGTAAGCCTGGGCCAGGTCCAGTTTCGCAAAAATTTTGCCCTTGCCGAGTGAGTGAAGCAAATGTTGCACTACCGGCACAGGGTATGCGCTCTGCGGCAACGCCTTGTTGATGGTCACTTTGTAGTTGGCGCAGATGCGCACAGATCCATCCTGCTTCATGGGGGTCACAATGGGAGTCTCCCATGAAGCATGATCGATGGGTTCCAGGATGCCTTGGGCAAGCAGCTTATCTAGCTGAGCATCTACTTTAGCCTGCAAGGCAAATGGAACCCGGCGGAGCTTGAGCCGAATTGGGGTTACCCCCTTGTCCAGATTAAAGGAGATGGGTTTCCCTGTAAAGGTCCCTAACTTACCATTGAAGACTTCTTGGAACTCTCCGATGAGTGAGTCGAGTTCGCCTGAGCTAATCTGGTGGATGCCTCCGATAGAAAGCCCCAACGGCTGGAACCACTCCACGCCCAACAGGGTCGGGCGGCTATGCTCCACGACGGTGATGGGGACCTGGCCTCGGAACTGTTTGAAGGCGATCTGGAGGTTGGTTCTTCCGATGACGCCGATGGAATTGCCGCCAAAATCCACCAGCTTGGAGTGAAGGGGTTCAAGTTGGCGCTTCGTAAGTGCCGGCTTCAGTCTCTTTACCTGGTGCCAGTCGATGATGGAATAGACAGAGCCGGAGTCTACTTCCATCGTGCATGGCAAGCCTTCCGCCAACAGTGTCACATGGAATTTGGTGGCACTGTTGTTACTGGTGAGGGCGATCGTTGTTTGATTCACCGCGCCGCCTTGGGAACCGTTGAGGTCGTCGCGGCTGTGCTGTAGTGAGGACCGTTTGGATGGCCTCTGGGAGTTGCGGCGATTTTCAGGATTCCGAGGCCTGATCGACTCTGGAACCGGATCAGAGGCTCTGCATGCCTCAGCGATGTGCCCCTTCTTAAGGCAGCATCTGCAGGTTGCATCACGCCAGCGGCAGGATTGGCGGGGATGGTGTCCCTTGCAACTGTCGCACTGGGCGTCGCGGCGGCCATCTTTTTGAATTTCCCGCCTAGATGGGCGGGAAACTTTCAAAACGGTCGACTCCCCCTCTGAGTCGGTCGGTGTGGCAGAGTTATCAGACGATTCTGAGGACGACTTGCGGATCTTATGAATCCTTCGGGACTGGAGCATAGCGGCGGCGGCTTTCTCGGATGTTTCAGCAGGCGTAGCCTCCTCAAGAACGTCCTTCAGGGACAGTCTTTTTCTGCTCAGGAACTTCTTTTGGAGGCTTGCATCTCTCATCCCGAAGACGATCCCGTCACGTAAGGCATTGTCAACGTTGTCAAACTCGCAGTTTGCTGCGATTTGACGCAATGCCGCCACAAAGTCTTTGAGAGATTCGCCTTCCTTTTGGTTGCGTTGGCGGAAGGTGAACCGATTCGATATGGGGGTGCCCGTTGGCGCATAGTGGTCTTGAAGGGCAGTCTGCAGATCCACCCAGGACATGACTTCAATGTCTCTGGGTGCGACGAGGTTGACGGCGAGCTCCAAGACATCGGTGCCGCAGTGAGCGAGGAAGAGAGCCCTCTTCCTCTCGTCGTCTAAATTGTTGTAGCCGTTTCCCCGGAGGAATTGGCGGAAACGGATCATGTACGAGCTCCGTTTCTCCCGGTTGGGGTTGAAAGGAGCCAGCGAGGCGAATGGCGCTTGCGGCGTTGCCATCTCTCAGTCCGCGTCGAGTGACTTCAGCTCGTTATGGCGATTGTGCCACGCGGAGGTTCTTCTCTAGTCCTTCGTCGCCAGTGTTAGATCAGCGCAGGAAAGAAGAGTGACCAGCAGAGTTCAAGTAACAATGTTTATTAACGGAAACTGAACTGGCGCTGCGCTGCCGGAGCTCTCCTTATATTTGCTCCGGCAGACGCACCGCCCACTGACAGGGATTCAAAACTCCCGCCGAAAGGATCTTTAGCCAATCCTAGGCAGATGTCCTTATAAGGACATAACAAGAATGATGTGCAGAGAGATCAGTTCAGATTGTTAGTTATCTGCACCCTTAGATACTTAATACTGTTGACAACCTCTGCAGCTTCATCCTTGATATTGAGTGAATTATGACCATGCCGGCTCTTTCTAAAATCTACGATGATCTCCTTTGTTTTATTAACATTTAGAAACAGGTTACTTTTATTACACCAGTCCAAGCCAAGGGCAAAACTTGGACTTCTACCTGGAAATCTCTCTCTCTCTCTCTCAGATGCTTATCTTTGGCTGCTGCAGTAACAGCAGCAGAAGTAGCAACAACCAGGGCCTCAGTACTAGTCTGGCAGCCCAAGCACACAATCTCAACATGATACAGTTTGTGATAGAAAAGAGGTTGGTTTTTTTGGCTTGGTCAGCAGTGCATTATGCTCTGATCTGTGATCCCTAAATATACCAATGGAAGGTTACGTGATAGACTGTTGTCTGTTTGGGACAACCACTATCAAGATCTGGCTAAATTTGGCATTGGCTATCCAGCAGTGTGACCTCTTATTCATTCATCAGCATTCCAAGTGAGAAGGTGTTTTCCAAGAAATATGATATAATGATTTGTGGAACTTTTTTTTTTTAAAGATGAACCTCCTTTTGCTGAACTAATCTGATTTGCTACTGGTGGATAATTGTAGCCTGGTTCTTTCACTGGCAACAATTGTTGTCTACTGTCCAAATATAATCAATGATGAGAAGCAAGTGTCTAATACTCTAGATCATAATAAGGAATACATGATGTTGGAAAGAACCCTTGATTCTTGCCTTTTGAGATATACTCCCTGGAGTAAGCACTGAAAGAGAAATACACTGGAAGAGACCCCTTGGATCATCTATTTACTCAAAAGATTTATACTCTTCCTCAACCCTGCTGTTATGCCGTGCCTCTCTTCATGCATGTATAGCCAAGGATGACTATGGGTCATGTCCGTGACTCAGGTGAGTCAAGCAGAATGCACTCCTTGGAACTCACATACACATGTGTTTATAAAGTTGGATAATATGTGGTTGGATTAAGACATGCAGCCTTCAAAAGAGAAGTAGCTATATGTTTGTCCATATACATGCACATGCTTCTGTATGTATATAAAATGATGTAAATGTTAGTAGCTTATGCTGGTATCTCTGTTCTGTATGATGTTTTATAATCTTGGTGGAGATTGTGCCAGTGGACACAAACCATACCCACAGATTATTCAAAATTTCCTACAGCGACTGTGCAGTGTTTGTGGCTGGGGGAGTCCTATTTCCTTTTCCATCTCAGATCAGTTTACCACATGAGTTTGTAAAAGAACCATAAAGGTAGGGGGAAAACCTGCATGCACCCATGTGATGATGTGAGCAGAGTGCTTTCTCCTGCAAAGTGAATTAATCTGAAGAAGGTGGACAGCTGAAGAAAGTCACAGAGAACTCATGACTGATTAATTAGGAAGCAATCCCAACCAGTTTTCAGATTAACAAATCAGTGAAAGGAACTAGAGTGTTTTTTCCCCACCAACTCTTTTCAAATTTAAGTAGTTCTGACAAAGCTTGCACTAAAATGCTTCCTAATTTCCCCTCTAGTTAAGCAGTATTAGATCTGTAACACACTTGGATAGGAAACCATCCAAAAACCTCAGGGCTATAGATTAGATGAAGTACTTGAAGAAACATGCTGGAAAAAGGCAATGACAAACCTCTTCTATATTGTTGCCAAGGAAACCATATGAGTAAATCCATGAAATCACCATGAATAAAGCTTATCTTGAAGAAGACTTAGTACTTTATAAACAGTGATTTCTTCTTACTTTTGTTTAAAAAAAGACATCTAAGACCACAAATGCATTTGAAAGCACATGAAATTACCAATACAGTAATACCTTTTGTTTTGCCCTGTTATATGATTATATGATGCATATAGATTATATGATCCATATAGATTATATGTTTCATATTTGCTTGATATAGAACAGTGGCTTATATTCTTGTTCATTCAGTGCTTGGAAGGATGGATGAACAGACAGGTAAATATTGGAGGAAAACTGATAGATCACCTCACTTTTATGGATTTCTCAGAAGTCTTCCATAAATTTAAAATGGTACCTTTTACAGACTTCTTTGTGTGATTTAGAACTAAAAGCAAAGAAACAAAATGGCTTCCTCTTCTGAAATCATTAATAAGCACACCCAAAGATTGATTGAGTCCTCACTTTTATGTAACCATCAATCTCACAGAAAGTAGACTGATAATTTCCTCTCTTTCCTATCACTCTCTTAATTCCTCTATTTCTTCCTAAACTTTGCCAACCATGTAAATCATGAACAGGGCAAATCAAGTTCAAAATTGGCCACACGTAACATGTCAAGAAGAAGCAGAGTTGTGTCAATTTGTTTCCTCAGAGACCATGTCATGACTTTATAATGCCATATTTTGATTGGAAAACAAATTTATACAAGCCCTGGGAGGCTATTTTCCTGTTCCCAGAATGATGAGGTCGCATTATTCATATAAAAACTACTGAAAAATACCATGGATATGAAAACCTATCATCTCCTGTCAAACTACCAGCCTTACTGTTTAAAACCCAAGGATGATGCTGTGATGGGATAAAGTCAGCTGCAGACTTTAATATAAAAATATCACTATGAAAACATTGATGCCACCCCTACTGTTTTTTATTGCTTAAGGAAGCCACCAGAGTGTCATTGGTTTAATGACAGACATATATATTAGGCTTGAGTGAAGTCTCAAACAGATGTCTTGTTTTATTTGAGTCTCCAGTGAAACATCCCTTTGATTCAGCTCTGCAAATCTATGTCAGGAAAGCACAACATCTTGCTTTTCCATCTCATGATGCTACTTCATTTCAGCAATTATGCTCAAAGTGCTTTGCAAAGTAAATTAGTTCCACATAGATCTAACACTTACAAGGCTGATTAATTGATTGATTATGACTCATTGATTATGAGCCATCCAGTTATTTTGAATTCACATAGACATGTTTTTCTCTGTGATGTTCGTACAATTGTTGCTACTATAATTGAGTCTGCCTACTTTCTACTAATCTTCTTCTTCTTCTCTTTCTTTCCACTCTTTCCAACATTACAGTTTTCTCTAGCTAGGTCCACATATTGTGTCCAAAGTAGGATAATTTGATGGAAAGTTGTTTATCTTCTAGTAAGGAAAAGGAACATATGGGGATCAACAACAACAGACATAACTATCTCCTCCAATGTAAATGCCATCCATATGTGCTAGACTTCATTTTCCACAATCCCTAGTTGGCACACATTGGGGAAATCCAAGGCATGTGGTTTTTATCAAAGTCCAGAATCACTAACAGTCATGTCTCAACACAGGGAAGGCTTCCCACTTCGTTTTCTGTCCATGTAGTCTGACTAATTGGTTTAATTTCTATTTTAATTTAATTTGTTTCCCCCAATTAATAGGGAAATTGTGGGAAACTAATGACCTTAAGTTACCTGAAATACTACTTTTGGGGTTTCCGCATTTTAGATATATATCTAGTTATATATAGATTGTTAGCAGGATTCACTGGGATAGGAATTTTTTTTTGTCTTTCGCTGTGAGTTGTTTTGTGTTGGGGGGTGTACAAAGGGAGGTGCAGCCAATATCATAGTACGCATGTTGTACTCTGACAGTAAAGGTTTGAATTTGAATAAATTTGCAAGAGAAATGGCTAAGTAGAAGGCAATTTTGTTTAATGCTCTCGTGTTTGTGATAGCTCTGTTTGTAACACTTGGCTAGACTTAATTCCAAAATTCACCTACAGTTTTCCCTATTGTTTTCATTCAGTTTGATGAGAGACCACTTACTTTAGAAATTACTTCCAAGAAAAAAAAATTCTCACAGGCAGATTGTGGCATTTCTGTCTTATTTAGTTACAAAATTTTCATTGAAGGTACTGTACTTGAATGTTCCATCTTTATAGTACAATATTTTTCCCCACAATATGAATTTCCCAGATTTTCATCAGTAGCAGTGATCCTGTTATAGCCAAAGAATATGTGTTTGTGTATTTGTGAGAAATTGTTGGATATTTTCTATCATTCTTACAGATATTCAAATAAATTGTTTCTCCAATGTACCACTTCATAATTTCAGTACATGATTTGGAAAAGTCATTAGTCTCTATAACTGCAGTTCACTAATGTCATATCTTGATATATAATTTTTAGTGACACACACAGAGAGAATGATAAAGTATATGTGCTTAGTATGAACCCTATTTTTTGCTGCCAAAATTTCAGGTGTAATTTGTAAGTCCTAATAGAAATGTCATGCTATCACAAATAAAATGCTTAGCCATTAAAACTAGAGCTTTCCATGATTAAAATTATCCTAAATCCATTTATTTAGCCCTCTTAAAATGTTTAATACCATCAAAATTGACACCAACCACAGTTTAGAAAAATTCAAAGAAATAGTGCAAGATCAGAAGATGTGGAGAGACCTGGCCCACAAAATCACCAAGAGTCAGACTCAACTGAATGTATATTGAGAACGGTTGCAGGGTATGTCTAGTTTAATGGAAAGAAGGAGTAGGAGAGAAATGATAGCAGTGCTCCAATATCTCAGGGGCTGCCACAAAGAAGAGGGAGTCAAACTATTCTCCAAAGCACCTGAGAGTAGGACAAGAAACAGTGGGTGGAAACTAATCAAGGAGAGAAGCAATTTAAAACTAAGGAGAAATTTCCTTAGTTAGAACAATTAATCAGAGGAACAACTTGCCCTCAGAAGTTGTGAATGCTCCAACAATGGAAGTTTTTAAGAAGAGGTTGGATAACCATTTCTCTGAAGTGGTGTAGGATTTCCTGACTAAGTAGGGGGTTGGACTAGAAGACCTCCAAGGTCCTTTCCAACTCTGTTTTTCTATGCTATGCTATGCTATGCTATGCTATGCTATGCTATGCTATGCTATGCTATGCTATGCTATGCTATGCTATGCTATGCTATGCTATGCTATGCTATTTAATCATCATCATCATCATCATCATTATGATGTTTAAATTCAGCCAAACATTTAAACAACTTCTGTTATACTTATAATTTAGACTGCTTTAATTAGGGCATGGTCAAAGCCATAATATATGATTAAGGAGAGTTTTTTTAAAAAAAATATTTTGAATTTAGAAATAGTGTTGGTAGATACTGCTATTCATTTTTCATTTAAAAAACCCTTTGGAACTGTATTTGTGCTTTTCAGATAGGCAGCATTCTAATCATTTAATTTGTTTGCTGAGTAGTAACAGACACTCAACTGAATGGAGCTTCTTGCCAAGTTTAATGTTGCACTTCAAAAAGAAAGAAAGAAAGAAAGAAAGAAAGAAAGAAAGAAAGAAAGAAAGAAAGAAAGAAAAGAAAAAAGGAAAGAAAGCGGCATTGTAATATTAAGAGCAGCCATTATACTATAGCTGAATCATTTTAATATTCCAATACAAAATTATTAAATCTTGCAATTTCTAAAAGTGTTTCTCCACATTAAAAAAAAATCATAATGAAATCAATGGAGAAAAAAAATGTACCAATATTATTTTGCCTTTGTGAAAGCAAATGGTGTAATATTGAGATCTTTTTTAGGGTTAGAATTAGGATATTTAGACTATATTGTATATTGCTCTAGCTCTGAGCAATAACTTGTTTCAGTACCAATTATTCTTGATAGAAATCTTTACTTGAATTTTGTTTCTTGATCAACAAGCAAGAAAACATTGATATTTATCTTCCCTCTTTATTTGGCCATATATTTTCTTTACACATCTATTGAGAAAAGCTACTTTTCAATTATTAAAATTGGATTTAAAATAATTTAGATTGCCTATACTAACACACACACACACACACACACACACACACACACACACACACACACACACATATATATATATATATATATATATATATATATATATATATATATATATATATATATATATATATATATATATTTCTATACCGCCCTTCTCCCGAAGGACTCAGAGATTTGTCAGTATTTTATTCCAATATTACTCTACCATGCTTTATGGCATTCCATTTATAAGAATGGACAGCAAATTACAGTATTAAAACATAAATAGCTATAAGAAAATTTGAAATATGTGTATAACACAGATAAAGAATGTATTTACCATATGCACCTTATACTTCAGGGTTTAGTCATTGCCATGTAGTCAAAATAAATATTTCCCATACTTTCTCTGCTCAGTTATTTGGCAATTTTATATAGCTGCTTATACAAAATGTGACTGGAGCCAGCATGCAATATAAAAAAACAATAAAACTCCTAAAACAGAAACACAAAAAGGGGGGGGGGGAACAGAAACACCCAAGATGGTGAAAGAACAACAATAATAAAATCCTCAAAGTACAATGAAGGAGAATTCATGAAAACTTGGTTTGATTGCCAATAAACTATTGAGATCAACATTCTAATCACAGCCACATCTCTTTTAAAAGCAGACATTGGCAGATTAATTGTGACATCACTTCTCTATTTCCTTATCATTCAGTGCATGGAAGATGACAGATTGCTTTTCCTTTACTTTCAGGAGCAGATGGTTTACAAGGGTATATTAAGGAGTTGTGGTCATTAATGATTACTCAATTTATTTTGAGTCTTTCCCATATGGAACAAGAAGATAAGTCTTTATGTGTTGCTGGATTCTTCATTAAATCAAGAATTAAGGATAAGGTGGCTGTACAGGATTTGTTCTCATTTGTATTGCTTTTTCTGGAAAAAAAAACTACCTATGTTTCTTTAGGGTCACCTTAGGGACCATGAATCCATTGTTCACCTGCTGCCAGCCAAATGTATTTTTCATTGACAAGACTGCTTTTAGTGATATGGAAATTCTGCCCATGAATGATAGTTGGTTTTATGAATCACCTATGGTGGACCAAGTGGCTTGATCATTTTATTTATTTATTTATTTATTTATTTTTTTTTTTTATTGAAAAAGTTTTACATTACATTTTATAATATAAAACCCCCCCTTTCCCCCCTCCCTTTCCCCCCCCCCACCCTATCCCTTCTAACCCTCCCCCCTCCCTTGACTTCCGCTATTTGACAAACATTAATCTTATCATATTCGACATTCTTTAAAGGCGAGATCCCTTTACATAAGAAACTATTAACTATTAAAGCTTCACTAACATTCACATATTTAAAAATTAAAGCAATTTAGCTAAATAAACTTAATACATTCTCTTTAAAATTTAATCTATACCTCAATTATATACTCTTCATTTTAATAATAATAATTAACCATATAACTATACCTTTCATATAGTTATTTAAGTATCCTAACATTTAGTAATCTTAAATTTTAAACTATACTTCAATTATAAATTCTTCAGTTTAATGATAATAATAAACCACTTAACTATCCATACATTTACTTAAATACATTCTAACTCTAATTCAACTGAGCACTAATTGAAATTTCTTGCTTTGATATTTCTTCTTCATATAGTCAACCCATTTCCTCCATTCCTTAACAAAAGCTTCATGGGTCCTTTCCTTTAGGTATGCAGAAATTTTTGCCATCTCTGCCAGATTAGACATCTTCAATATCCATTCCTCTATGGTAGGCACTTTATCTTTCTTCCAATATTGACCTATCAGTAATCTGGCTGCAGAAATCATATACAATATTAACCTAGTATCAGTTACTGAAAAGCCCTTGATTATTCCCAACAGAAAAAACTGAGGAGAAAACTCCAACTTCTTCTTCAAAATGTTCTGCATCACCCACCAAAGTTTAATCCAAAATGGTTTCAACTTCCTACATGTCCACCAAATATGAAAATATGTTGCATCCAAACAATCACACCTCCAACATTTAGGTTGAACATTTGGATACATACGTGATAACTTTTTGGGATCTAAATGCCATCTATAAAACATTTTGTAAAAATTTTCCCTTAAGTTCTGTGCTTGCGTAAATTTAACGTTCTGGACCCAGATCTTTTCCCATGTTTCTAACATTACTGGTTGATCAAAATTCTGTGCCCATTTAATCATACAGTCTTTAACTAACTCCCCCTCTGAATCTCTCTCCAACAGTAAATTATACAATCGTTTAATATGCATCGGTCCTGTACATTTTATCTGAGTCATCAAGTCCTCTTCATGTAGCATTAATCCAATTTTCTGATCTTCTCTCCATCTCGCTTGAAGTTGAAAGTACTGCAACCAAGTTAAATTGACTCCATCTTCCAACAGAGTATTCCATGACTTCAAACACCAACTGCCCCCATCAATAAAAAGTATCTCTTTGTACAACAACCCCCCGAGTGACTTTATTTTTGGCAAAATATGCCCAAGATCCAACCACAAAGGTATTTTGTAATCCAGTTGAAGCTGGTGCTTCTTCCAAACTCTCAGCAAAGCGTGTCTTAAAATATGCCTGTTAAATACACTGTCTCTCTTATCTTCATAAAGTAGATATGCATGCCATCCAAATTGCAAGTCATAGCCTTCTATATTCAAAATCTCTCTTTTGGTTTTTCCAATCCAATCTCCGACCTGTATCAATGCTGCTGCTTCATAATATAAACGTAGATTTGGAACTTTAAGGCCACCACGTTCACGTATATCTTGCATGATCTTAAATTTAACTCTTGGTTTTTTCCCACTCCAAATAAATTTATTTAAGCCTGCTTGCCAGTCCATCAGATATTTATCATTTTTAAGCACCGGAATCATTTGAAACAGAAACAGAAATCTAGGTAGAACATTCATCTTAACAGCTGCAATTCTACCAAGCAGAGAAAGTTGCAGTTTTTTCCATGTATCAAGATCTTTTTGAATCTTATGCCAAAGTTCTTCGTAGTTATTTTGAAAAAGTTTTTTATTAGATGCTGCAACTTGGACCCCTAAGTATTTCACCTTTGTAGCTATTTCAAAGCCTGCCACCCTTTCAAGCTCTTTCCTTTGTGGTTCCAACATATTTTTAACTATCATCTTAGTCTTTTTCTGGTTCAGGCTGAAACCTGAAACCAGACCGTATTCCTCTATAATGTTCTTCATCTGTATGATAGATTCCAAAGGTCGTGTTAGGGTAACAATCAGATCATCTGCAAATGCCTTTGTTCTGTAATCTATTTGCCTTACAACTATTCCACTCATTTTGTCCGAGTCCCGTAGAGCATTCAGCAGCACTTCTAGCGTCAAAATAAACAATAGTGGAGATAATGGGCAGCCTTGTCTTGTCCCTTTCTGTATATTAAAATTAGTAGTCAAACTGCCATTAATAATGATCTGTGCTGTCTGTTCTTGATAAATTGCCGAGATTGCTTGTGTAAACTGCTCTCCAAAGTTCATCTTATGCAAAATCTTTTTTAGAAAATCCCAGTTGACTCGATCAAAGGCTTTCTCCGCATCCAAAAACACCAGCACCGCAGAGATCTGTTTCTTTTCATCAAGATATTCCAACAAATCTATGAGTTGCCTGACATTGTCTTTCATGTATCTGCCTTCTATAAAACCAGCTTGGTCTTCATGAATCACATCTTGAATAACTGGCATCAATCTGTTGGCTAATACTTTAGCAAAAATTTTATAGTCCGTATTCAGGAGAGATATTGGTCTAAAATTTTCAGGTTTAGCAGAGTCTTCTTCTTTAGGTATCAATGATATAAAAGCCGTCTTCCACGAGGGAGGTATTTTTCCCCCCTGTTGAATATTACAAAACAAGTCTTTAAGAGGCTCTATCAGTTCCTCTTGCAAGGTCTTATAAAAAACTGCTGTCAAACCATCTGTCCCAGGAGCTTTAGATAATTTCAATTGTTTTATTGCATATATAATCTCTTCCAATGTTATAGGTCGTTCCAGTCTGTCACTTTGTACACTGGAGATTTTTGTAACTCTCTTCTTCTGCAAATATTCATCGATAAGATCTTCTTTAACTTTATCAGCTTGATACAATTTCGAATAATAAGTTAAAAAGGCTTGGTGTATTAAGTTTTGCTGATGTATTCGTTTCCCTTTATACTCAATAGCATTTATCATACGAGAATTTTGCTGTTTCCTCAAAATATAAGCCAACCATCTGCCAGGTTTATTAGCATTACAAAAAGTATTATGTTTAGCATACTGCAGATTAGTTGCTGTTTGTTCAGCCATCAGCATTTGAAATTGATCTTTCAGGAGTTTTATAGTTAACAATACCTTTTCATCAGTCGGATTCTTAATAAGCAATTGTTCTTTATCCTTTATCTCCGTCTCCAAGTCCAACCTCGACTTCTGTCGAGTTATTTTATGTCTAGAGTTCATATGTATCAGTACTCCCCTCATATAGGCCTTGCATGCATCCCAAACTATCTCAATGGGTGTACCTTTATTCAAATTAATATAAAAAAATTCTTTAATTTGTTCCTTTAACTCCTTGATATACTTTTCATATCTGAAGATATTCTCATTCATACGCCAAGATCTCCTTTCTCTCTTACCTGGGTTCATTTCAATCCAGACTGGACTGTGATCTGTTAAAGTTCTAGGAAGAATTTTTGTTTTTGTCACTACATTAAGTAAATCAGTAGTAGCCAACATAAAATCAATTCTCGAGAAAGATTTATGTCTATCTGAGAAAAAAGTAAAATCCAATTCATCTGGATGATGAATTCTCCAAACATCCTTCAACTCTAATTCCTCTTTCATAGCAAAAAAAGTCTGTGGTAATTTATTCCCTTTCTTGGCAGATGTCTTTTTATCCAATGTTACATCAATCACCCCGTTCCAATCTCCCATGATCAAAAGAGATTTGTAATTCCACTGCAAAATTTTCTCATTCAGCATTTTATAAAAACTTTCCTGTTGCTGGTTCGGGGCGTAGATGCCAATTAGAAGCACTTCAACATTCTGTACAGTTATTAATTTATTATTTATTATTTATTATTTAATTTATTATTATTTATTTATTTATTTATTCATTCATTCATTCATTCATTCATTCATTCATTCATTCATTCATTCAATTTCTATACCACCCTTCTCCCGAAGGACTCAGGGCGGTGAACAGTTAAAATGACATACATATAGAATGTGAATATAAATAATTAAGCCAGTTTGGCTCAACAGTTAAGAATCTTCAGTATAAAGATTTAAAAAATTAGAAAAGATTTATGCCAGACCGGCTTGGTGAAAAAGAAAGGTCTTAAGTGCATGACGGAAAGTACGAAGATTTGGGATTTTGAATGGTGCTTCAGGTTTTATTCAATCCTGTCCCAAATTAATAAACTTGGCTGTTATATCATTGAGCTTTGAAATTGTTCCTTTTATAGAAATGATGCCTCTATTATTTTCCATTCAGAAGTCTTCATACACAATCAGGTTTTCATAACTTCAGTGGTACTTTCTTGGTTATCAATTGGAATGGGAACTCTGTTTGAATGGGAAAAGGTATTATATGCTATAGAAAATTATGTTTTCTCACTTCTCCCAGTATTGAAGTAAATATCTTAAGAAAAGAAACATAACAGAGTACACATTTCATTTTAAATTTTGACTGAAAAAAGTGTGGAACACTTTTTTTTTTACATTCACTGATTAAAACAGAAATGTCCCACTCTTCTTCTAGTAAGATTGTTTTTCCCCAAGAAATAATAATGGCATAAATGGGTAAAATTAACCATAACATCTAACTTGCAATAAGAACTAGCAGTAAAATTAAATATTAAAAGAGTTTCCTATAATATATCTCCAAAGTAATGTATCACAAAAAGAGCCATTAAGATGCTTTGGAACAGTCTCTATCTAGCCTAATCAAGTAAATATTCCATTTCAAATAAGCACGCAGTGAAGGAAAATTATTTCTTTATATGTTTGCAAGGTACTAATGTAGCATAAAGAATGGTGTCGGTGGAAAGATGGCCTTGGTAAAATTCTTACATATTACAATTTGGGGCCATTTATTTAGAAGGCAGCACAAGAGCTTAATCAAAGATGCAGGCATTTGTTGTCTGGATATTATCTGATTTAATAGAAAAGTTTATCATTGGAGCTTTCCTTTAACAGGAAGTTGGACTTTGTAGATTGGCCATTATCCTAGAAATATAGAAATTTCTTTTACACAAAACATTAAAAATAAAAAATGGAAAGGAACCAGAAGTCCACAATCCATAGTTTTCACATCAATTGTTTATTATAAGCAAGGATACTGCATTGGCTTTTCAGTTTTTTTGTTGTTCTGTAGATTTTTATTCCAAGATATAGCAATGCAGAAATGATATGGAGGTTGTTTTAGGTATTTTATCAAATGGATGGGTAGGAGATGAGCCTGAATGGCTTCCCAACTGATTACTGTTCAAGGACAGCTTTATCCGTGTAGAGTATTGCATTATTATAATTGGTAACCACTTCATTATGTTCTTCCATGTATTTCTTCAAAAAGAAATTTGTCTGATACAAAGATCAAGGGCATCAGTATTTTCTTTCAAACAGTCTGAAATGCATATTGAAGGCTGAGCACTTAGAAAATGCACAAATTACATATTTCTCTCTCTTTAAGTTAGGTTTTGTATCTCATAAATCATTGTGTATGAAATGCAATTCCTGTAAGGATCAATTACCACTAACTCAGAGAATGTATGATATACAAACAAAAAGTGCATCTTCAAATAATTATAATGATTCAAATTGAATCAAAGAACTCTAACATACTGTATGATCATTCTTTGGGCAGAGATATTAAGTCTTGCTCTGGTTTGGATAGTGCTGTTCTTGGCATATGGTGGCAGACAGTAGGTGGTGGCAAAACATAATGTATTTTTTAGCTCTCTTTTTTTAAAAAAGAAATGATTTGATAATGATCAAGAGCTGTACTGCTAAATTCATCTACAAAGATAGTAGAAGCTTATAAATTTACATTTCGAACTCTGAAAAGAATCAATCTACTTTTTCCACTATTTTATAGTAGAGTATATATGCTTATTTTCCCATTACAAACACTGACACAAATATATAATGCATATCATAAACAACATGAATTCTTCCACAGAAAATTTAAAATGACCAAACTCATTAAAAGTGCCATTTATATTCCTTAAAGAAGTTTGATAAAGGTAAAGGTTCCCCTTGCACATATGTGCTAATCATTCCGAATCTAGGGGGCAGTGCTCAACTTCATTTCAAAGCCGAAGATCCAGTGCTGTCTGAAGATGTCTCCGTGGTCATATGGCCAGCATGACTAAAAGCCAAAGGTTTACAGAACGCTGTTATCTTCCCACCAAAGGTGGTCCCTATTGCTAGGTTGGCAGAAGCTGGGACAAGTAATGGGAACTCACTCTGTTATGCAGCTCTAGGGATTTGAACCGCTTAACTGCCAACCTTTCGATCGACAAGCTCAGTGTCTTAGCCACTGAGCCACCGTGTCCCTATTCCCAATGCATAGCTTAAAAGATATTTATTTATTTATTTATTTATTCAACTTGTATGCTGCCTTTCTCCAAAGACTCAAGGCGGCTTACAATGCATTTAAAAACCATATATAAAAACATTAAAAATTAAAACATTAAAAACAATTAAAACCCATTCACACCATTCATGGCCGGATCTCACCAGATCACAACAGCAAGATCAACGGCCCCAGGCCTGCCAGAAAAGCCAGGTCTTCACTGTTTTTTGGAAGGCCAATAGGGTGGGGATGGTCCTCAGGAGGAACCTCAGGAGGTAACTGGTTCCAGAGAGCTGGGAGCCACAGAGAAGGCCCTCACCCACGGGCCTGCCAGCAAGCACTGTTTAGCTGATGGGACCCGGAGGAAACCAACTCTATGGGAACTTACCGGTCACTGGGAGCTATGCGGTAGAAGACGGTCTGGAAGATAACCTGGCCCTGAGCCATGTAGAGTTTTAAAGGTAATAACCAACTCCTTGAATTGTGACTGGAGACCAATAGGGAGCCAGTGCAGCTCGCAGAGAATTGGTGTAATGTGGGTGTTCCTAGGTGCACCCACGACAGCTCGTGCGGCTGTGTTCTGCACCAACTGTAGTCTCCAAACACATTTTAAGGGTAGCCCCATGTAGAGCGTGTTGCAATAATCTAACCGTGAGGTGACTAGGGCATGAGTGACTGTGAGGAGAGCCTCCTGGTCCAAGTAGGGTTGCAATTGGTGCACCAGGTGAGCCTGTGCAAAGGTCCCCCTAGTCACAACTGGCAGATGTTGCTCCAATCTTAGCTGTGAGTCTAGGAGGACACCCAAATTGTGAGCCCATTCTGAGGGGGACAATTTCTCCCCCACCCAAGAACCAAGGGTGGACAATCAACATAGTCTTTAGGAGGCAATACCCACAGTCACTCGGTCTTGTCTGGGTTAAGCCTGAGCCTTTTGACTCCCATCCAGACCCTCACAGCCTCCAGGCACCGGCACATCACATATAGTTAAATGAACTATAACCTACTATCTTTAAACAAATTTTAACAATGATAATTCTATCAAAAAACTAAATCATACTAAAGTATGATAGTTACAGTACTTATACTGTAGTCATACTAAAGTATGATAGTTACAGTACCTAAACATTTGAACCCACGGAAAAATTAAAAGGTTTTCATCTTTTAATGCTCTAAAGTTGTAGCATTTCCCATATTAGATGCCATGAAACTTACCTGCTACATTTGTAGGGGCAACCAGTCAAAGACTCATCTGATCATGTAATTTGTTATGTCTGGTCAACATAATAGAAGAAAATCTGACTCTTCACAGCATCTTTATTTCTCCCTGCATACCTTTCTCTAGGGAGTGATCGCCCTAAATATTTTGTTTCCTAAAATACAGTAATAAATGTTTAATCTTGCCAAATTAAATTCAGTTATCGACAGGCAGCAATCAACAGAATATTGACAAGCAGAAATCCACCTTTGCTACTTGTTTCACTAAAGTAAATCTAGTTATTGCAGAGATTGGCATATCAGAGAAGCAAAAAAGTCTGTTTCTTGCCTTCTCCAGCAGTTTCAGAATCAATAGTTTAATCACCATTGATGAACTGAACGCATGGATTATTTTATCTGAATCTATATAAATGCACGTATACATTTCATATGCCAAGTCAGTGCAGATAAATTAGTCATCTAAATACCATATTTATATGCATATGCACACATACAAGTACAAATTCCAAAAACAAAGTCAATCAGAATAAGTTAGCTTATTTTGTAAGAAAATGCAGATCATTCATCATCTCTACATCATCTCTGGTGCTAATATAATAAATCTATGCAAATCTACTAGTTTATCCTGGACTTTGCTTTACATCTTTTTAAAACACACACACAAAAGAGACGGTAAATCTCTGGATTCATGATCAAGCTTATTCTCATATCTTACAATGGCTATGGAAAAATAAGAAAATGCATTGGGTTTTTTTTTCCCCAAGTAAGTTCATTATAACTCAGGTTATGCCTCTGAAGTGATGCTAACTAATTTCATGGGCATGAGAAATCTCATCATTGCTTGAAGTTCCGTGACATTCAACTTTTTTTCCCCACTCAGTCTGCATTACGTATGTATCTTTCATCAAAATTTTCCATCAATTTGCAGAAGTTAGTTGTGTTCCCTATATGGAGAGGTTCCTTTTATCCCCCCCCCCCATTAGTTACATTCTTTATTTCCCCTTCTCTCGCTTTGACCGTAAAAGTTTATAATACTGTGCTGAAGCTAGTAAATGCCATAGCTGGTGTCTCCGTAGGGGTAAAATCTACCTTTGAAGAAGAATGAGGAGCCTGAGTTTACATTAACACATTCAAGATTTATGAGTTTATAAATACATATATAAATCAGAGAGTTATGATTTATTTTTTATATGTTGTAAAATTATCTTTTTTATCTCATGCAGGAGAGCATGACATAATGCAACAAGTATGTTTCCCTGTATTGAGAACTTAAGAGAAGGTGTACATTATATATCATTCCGATAGCTGGTTCCTTTTACCGTGTTTCCCCAAAAATAAGACATCCCCTGATAATAAGCCCAATCTGGCTTCTGAGTGCATGCGCTAAAATAAGCACCTCTAAAATTACCCCCCCAAAAAATAAGCCCCCCTCCAAAATAAGCCCTTCCCGAAAATATTTAAACACATGTGCAACTGGTCCCCGCCATTTCTTCTGGTTAGGGTTAGGGAGACAAGATGGAAATCAGGTAAGACGGCAAGAGGAGCCCCATCTTGCCCCACACACCCCAAAAATAATAAGACCTCCCAAAAAATAAGGCCAAGAATTTATTTCCGGGTTCAAAAAAAATATAAGACAGGGTCTTATTTTCGGGGAAACACTGTACTAGAATGCCACCTTAGACACCTATTCAAAAGTAGTATGAATTCTGTGGTTAAAAACATGTAGCATTACTTAAGAAAACAGGCATATTTAGCCATGAAAAGTCTGATGGAGGGATTTGTAATTGAAGGGAGTAAGTCAATTACTCAATAAATCAATAGAAAACAAGAGGCTTCATATCTTTTAGTAGCTGCAGTATAAACAGATATGAGGTTTATACACATATTTATTGTCTTTATCATAACATGCAATATATCTACAATTTTTAAAAAGCGGATATTAGTCTATTTCGTTACATAATATACAATTTTGTCCCTTCAGTAGTTTCATTAAAGAGCCTGTAAAGTAAAACAAAACAAAACAGATTGTGCTCTCAAATCCTACATTTTACTAAATTCATCTCAACAATGTACTGTTGCAAATACAATCTAGAATTAGAATTTTAAAATACATCATGATGCTTGTCACAAAATGGCTGCCATAATTAGAAAACAACCATTTTCTAGAAGATAAGCTGACACAAGTAATAATAGTCAATCCTTCTGGTTTACCAAGGTGCTTTCTATGATCATACTTATCATTACTACCCGATCACAATGGAGACTTATTACTTTACTTCAGATCTGTTATTTTAAAGGGAAACTTTTGATTTTAAATCTAATTTCATAGACACACTTCAATATTTGTCTCCACCCTATACAAGACTATCAGATTAAAGATGCTTACAACACTTCAAAGGATGTCAATGGCAAGACACATTGATAAATAGAAATAATATTAACATGATCCAATAGTTGCCTTGTGTTTTCCAACCTAATTAAGTTTTCAGAAATAAATACAATAATAATAGCAGCAACAACCTGGGAAAGGAAAGGATGGCATTGCCCTGAAGTCTAATTTTCCATATTTCTTAACAATAGTTAAGGGGATAAAATTCACACTGGTCTATTTTGAAGAGTAGATTTACATGGTGAATTTGTTTTGTTTTGTTTTGTTTTTACCACACACTGTCTCACACACACATGCATGCAATCCTGCTTATTGAAAAATAAAATAGTAGGAATGAAGGTGTCCTTTCTCATCTCTAGTTTTCATGTAACGCTTTGACCTGCTACTGAAATAATGCATTCCAAATGAAGAAAATAAAAAAAAAAGCCTTAGACTTAAGTACTATTGTAATTAAGTACTGCATTTTGAGATAATTAGCAAACTTTTAAAATACAGTATGAATGAATGAAAAAAAATAACACCATCTATCCAGTTTTAAAGTAAGTAAATGGGGGTGTTTTTTTTTTTTCCTTTTTAACAAACCACAAAATGGGCTGGATCAATTGTTTTGAAAGTGATTGATTGCTTAAAATCAAGAAGGAATTTAGTTTGATGGATTATCATGTTTAAGAGAAATGAATTCATATCAGCTATTGATTCATGGCTGAAATGAATCTGCAGTGCTGATGGTTTTTACCAGAGAAAGGAATTGGATAGTCTTTTGCAACTCTGTCCCGTTGGTGCATGATACATAGAACTCTATATGATTTTGTAGAGTCATGCAAGAGTTACATTAGAAGACTATGTCTGTCTGCCTGCCTGCCTGCCTGCCTGCCTCAGAACTGATCTGAAGATGTTCTTGTTGCTCTCTGAGCTGAACTGTTGCAGATGTTTCACTATCCAATAAGGTAACACCAACAGTGCTGATGAGTATGGGTTTGCTCCCTGTTTATATACAGTAATTTGTCCTGCCAGTGTTGGTGGGGCTATGATTTTTTGTTGTGGTGGTTGGTAGTTCCTTAATTACGTTATTGCTTGATTGTTTTCCTGGTGTTAATACTTGATTATTTGGGTGTTGGCTGCTGGAGAAGATGTGTTCTGGTCTTTTCGTTTTCTTCTTATTTTTTTTATTGTCTTTTTTGAATGGTGTCTAAATGTGGTTTATCTGTTTATCTATTGATAGTTGATTTGCCTTTATGCCAACATTCCATATATTCCTTAATATTTTTGGTTTTAGCTTGGTGTAGGATGCTCAGTTTTCCAGCTGAAACTATGATTAAGTTACGTGTTGTGAGACTGCTTTCATCATGTCTTCTGACTGCTAGCTAATGTTCATAGATGCACTTTGCCAGTCTGCCACTCTACCAGTCTCTTTTCTGTCTGTCATACATAGTGACTGCTCTCTTCTATATATTAAAAAGAGAGAAGGAATAGAAAAAAGAAAGAATGGCATAAAGAAACCGGGGGAGGGGGGAGTATATGGCAAATTCAGAAAAAGACAGAAAAAAGGAAATATATAGATGATATTGAAGATGAGAGTTAAAATAAATGGGGAGGAAAGAAGAGGGTCATACTTCAAAAATTAAAAAGGAAGGAAGGAAGGAAGGAAGGAAGGAAGGAAGGAAGAAAGAAAGAAAGAAAGAAAGAAAGAAAGAAAGAAAGAAAGAAAGAAAGAAAGAAAGAAAGAAAGAAGATGAGAACAAGATAAACATTTGTGTCAAGGAGAAAAATGGATGCTAAGTTAGAAAAAAATAATCATAAACTAGACAAAGAAGGAATAGATGTCCGGCCCATCAAGAATTTAAAAGTAACCATTGTACATTGAGCTACTGTACCAGTGATGATGAATCTATGGTATGCATGCCAGAAGTGGCACACACAGCATCTCTCTGGGCACGCGAGCCATCGCATGCGCACACCGGGCAGCTGCTCTTCTGGTTTCCTGCATGTGCATGTGCACTGGGCACCTGGTCTTCCAGTTTCTGGTGCGCACGCATGTGTGAAGACCACTGGCCACCATGCACGTGTGCACCGGAAACCGGAAAATCATCTTCCCAGCACATGCATGCTCTCCGGGTGATTGCTCTTCTGGTTTTCAGCACACGCATGCACACAGGCCAGTCTTCATGCACTCATGCCAGAAACCAGAAGACCAGGTGGCTGATGCGCATACACATGCCAGAAACTGGAAGAGTGGCTCCCCTGCGTGTGCATGCTCATCTGGTGGCTGCTCTTCCGGTTTCCAGTGCATGCTCCCATTTTTGCACTCGGTGCCAAAAAGATTCGCCAACACTGTACTATACTCAAGTTATTTTACATAAATCCTTTTTCTGAATAACTGTTTATGTACTCAAACAGTTAAGTTTTGCATGTGTTTTGAGCACAGCCCCCTAGAGTTGGAAGTGACTGGACATGGGAAACCTTTAGCTTTTCTTGCTATATGTGATATAAACTGTAAGAATTCAGTCAGCCTGCTTATGTTTTTTATCATGGTCTTTTCTTAACCCTAAAGTATAACCTAACTTAAAAATGCAATTAACATTGAATATATACAATGGTGGCTATTATTTATTTTGTTTGTTTGTTTTGCCCAATTTTGGATAATTAAATGAGGAAAAGTGTATGCTGCTGTTAAACCAGTTGGAGCAAAACTTTGCCCACCCAATTGAAATCTTTCTGTATCTATTGTGTAAGAACTATATTGCAACATTCAGAATAGTTGCAACCAGATAAGAAAATAGAAGCTTATAAAGCAGCCAAGACCTGATCCATAGACAAGATATGTAATGGTTTGATTTGATTCAAATGGATGATTTGACTTTTGAAGACAACATATTCATTTTTAACTGATTTAACTGGTAAATAATTTGACAGCTATTATAGGGCTACTATAATACCTAAATACCTAATTATGGTTTTCTTAAAACAAAATAATTTTATTTTTGCATAATGAAATGAAAGGATCTGGGATGATAGTTAATAAAATATTAATCTGCAAAAGCTTAGTGAAATAACTTCAATAGCCCTGTTCCAATACATTTTTATTTTTTTAAAACCTCTTAAAATACAAATAGTAAGGGCAATTCAGCAGCTTCTAGCTGTGCAGTAAGAAGTTAGTACAGAAAGTGTCTTATTCCAACTTAAAAATACAAATTTTCAAAACTTTTTTTTTAAAAAGTTAGCTTTTATGTTTATACATGCGTGCGTGCGTGTGTGTGTGTGTGTGTGTGTATAAATCACTCATTACTAAGCCTGCAAAGTTAGCTTCTGCAACATATCATGTACCCTTTGAACAATTTTTAAATTGTAAGTCTAATAAATTTGTGTGTTCACTGTTATAATGATGTATTGTGAGGTAATGTATTATGATCTAAAGTAATAGTCTCTATGATACATACTGCTCAAAAAAATAAAGGAAACACAAGCAGAAGACATCCGAGATCTGAATGAATGAAATAGCCTTATTAAATACTTTGTTCGCTACATACAGTAGTTTATAAACTACTCAAACACCTAAAGGGAACACAAAACTACTGTATGTAATGAATAAAGTATTTAATAAGGCTATTTCATTCATTCAGATCTCGGATGTCTTCTGCTTGTATTCCTTTTATTTTTTTGAGCAGTGTATAATAAGCCATTAGCAAGCCTATTTCTCCATAAACACCCACACAATGAATAACTTTGAATCTCTGTTTCTCAGTCTTGTTCCAACAAATATGACTTAAAATAGTCAGAAATGTCAACCCATATTAGATAGCAACTCATATTTATAACCGAGAGCCAGGCATTGTATTCAACTTCCTTTAACATTGTCCTTATACACAAAGAACCGAGAGCCAGGCATTGTATTCAACTTCCTTTAACCTTGTCCTTATACACAAAAAAATGTACAAGAATTGAAGGGTTCTTGATGCTCTCTGAACTTGGCTGTTTTCTTACAGACATTTAATTACCCAATTAGGTAACATCGTCAGCTCTAGAAGGGAATGGGATTTGAACTCTGTCTATACTGTATACAATTGGTTCACCCTTTCAGTGTTGGTGAGAGTGGACTTGGTGATCCTTTGATTAGGCTATTACTTATTGTTTGATGGTTTGTCTAAGTATGTTCCATTGTATGTTTTTCTAATTTTATTTTCAAATGAAAGATGAAAATGGTTCTGATATTCTGAAATATCAATTTCTTTGCCAACCTACAGATCTCTGGGTATTTGTATCTTCAGTATAGTTGTCTGCCCCTCCTTCCTTCTTCTCTTTCATAAATATAATACAGGATCATGTATTTATTTGCTTTCTACTATACTTCTCTGTCCTGTAGAATTCTACAATCAAAAATGCCTCCCTCCCTCCCTCCCTCTCTTTTTCTGCTTTGTCCTCTTTTCTTATCATATGGATGACTTCATATGAAAATATATATGAACTACTGAATTTATTCACATTCATCATGATTTGCTACCATGGTGTTCTCTGATGCTAAATCTAAATGAGGTATGGTTAATTAAGATCCCATTGTTAAAACTTAGGGACAATCAAGATGTGAGAAAAGCATTTTTATATTCAAATGTCTGTTTCACTCAAGTATATATTTTTATTACATAACATATAATACACAACATGTTGGTGAGGAGAATTTTCTCTGTAGGAGTTCAGTCGGCTTGATTTGTTTTGATACTGGAGTTACACTGATAGATGTAGGTCTGAAAGTATGGATTTTGAAAAATACGTCAGCCCAAGAAAAAAGTGAGAAAAGAAATTTTGAGTGTCTACTTTTACAACAATGAGCCTGTTGGATTATTATTTGTATTGTTAAAACAAGCATGGTTTCGTCTTCAGATATACTTTAATTCCAATATAGGAAGCTTCACATAGTGATTCAATAATGCTTTGTCATCAGGGTTATTCCCATAACTTTACTACCTTGCTAATTAATAATAACTAAATCATTGGGTCCCTTGATGATATTAATTAAACAAATGCTGATCCCATTATATCACATACAGTAAATCATTCTGCCTAGAGAGCCATGGAGAATATTTTTTCCCCTTCAAGGAAGTTCCATATATGAAGGTTGAGGAACAGCTGGTAATCAAGCAAACTTCATCAACAAAAGCATGACAATTCAATGCAAGCTTGAAATTATTTTCATTAATTCCACTTGATCCAAAATAATGCCAGGCTACACTTAATGACTATTTGTGAGCATCTCTTCTAAATTTAAGTCTTTTCTAATGTATTAATGTATCTTTAAATAGTAAATTAATAATGCTATTATTAATGAGTGGCCAATGTTCTGGCTCTGAACAAATAGGTTCAAAAATATCAGTTGGAAATTAAATAAATATTAACTTTATCAAACAATTTAAACCAAAATTTATTTTGTCTGAGCTATGAAGCATATGAGAATGAGATTGTTCTAATTAAACTGCATTGATCAGCAAGGTTAATTTTATGGCTTTATTTTGCTTATATGAAATGGACTATACAGAATTTTAGAAACAAAAGTTATTCTTACAGAATAAATCTTTTTATTCAATCGATAGCTTATTGTTTTGATATTCTGAATACTCAATTATTTCAGATAGAGCCCAAAAATGGGGGGACGGGATGGGGAAAAGGCAGCACAACCCAGAGATGAATAGTTGATAGAGAAAGAGAGATCAGATAGCCATCCTCTACCATCTTCCAGGATATATCCAATGGACTAGGAGTATTAAGCCTGGCAAGATTCTGTCTGTTATGTGAACTCTGGCTGAACAGTTTCAAGTAATTCTTAGGTTTAGCTTGACATCATAGCTTCATTCTGGAAAATAATTAAGATAGAGTTATTCTGAAAAGTCTTAGTGATTGAAGTTACCTTACATAGGTTGCTGCTATTTTATGTCTTCAGTAATTATAGCAATGAATTGATTTTTTATTATATTTTTCCTTGTAGTTATTTTTAGTATTTCAAATTTATAATTGTAGATTAAAATTATATTTTGCTGTATAAATGTTATCTATATATTTGTTTTCTTTCCTTTTCATAGGCTTTATGTGTATTTCTCTTTAGCCAGGTTCTTCCTACGTAAACCAAGAATTTTATGCAGCCCTAGTTCAGTGAAATCACAATCCACTAGTTTCTAAGCTTTTTTTTCTGGCAGCCAGCAGACCTTCTGCTGCCCATTGGGAGACTAAGATAGATCTATTTCGGGCTTATAAGCCTATAAATTATCTATATATCTATCTATTCAAAGTAAATACTGTAATACATTTATTTATTTTTCAACTCTAATCCCAATGAATTAGCTTATTCATGGAATGGTGAATCACACAAATTTATTTCTTATTTCAGGGAGTTATAACACTGTCGTGCTTGAGAATCCCCAAGCTATATATTCCACTTCTAATAAACAGTTTTGATCTCCATCTAAAATATGAAACTCTAATTTTGTCATTTAAGACAGTTACTTACAAAATAAAGAGGAATGTTTTCTGAACATATTCCTATTGGAGATGATGAGAACTATACCCCAACACATCTGGAAAATGTTAACTTAAAGAAGACCTGTATTATAATAATATACAGTAAAGCACACATTTTCTCTGCATAAACAGAAAATGTCCCCTAAAGTGACAGTAGTATCCTATATATGTTTTTTTAAAAAAAATTCCTACATAGGATAAGAAGATAGGACTTGCAGAAAGGTACAAACTGATCTTAAAACACTTGATTTTTGTCAAACACCACAGGAATGTTAATCTAACATTGAACACAAATTGCAAGGTGTAGATAATGGACTTCAAGAGAAAAGTCCAATGGAATGAACTAAAAGGAATTATCTGTTTGTATAATATATGCAGAAACTCTGAAAAAAAATTGTCTTCCTATATTTACTTTGCTTCCCCAAAAATAATTCTCTGATAATAAGCCCCATCGGGCTTTTGAGCGCATGTGCTAAAATAAGCCTCCCCCCAAAAATAAGCCCTCCCCGAAAATATTTAAAGACAGAGCTGGAAATCAGGTAAAATGACAAGAGGAGCCCATCTTGCTCCACATGCCCCAAAATAATAAGACCTCCCCAAAAATAAGGCCAAGTGCTTATTTCAAGGTTCAAAAAATATAAGACAGGGTCTTATTTTTGGGGAAACATGGTAGTTCAAATACCATTGCTATGGACTTTCATATGTGATAGAGAAAGTGGGTATACAGGTGTACAAAAGTGTAGATTAATAATTATGTCTTACTTTGTTTATATGGCAGTGCTGAATTTTTGGACATAAGGTATCTGGGATCAAGAAGAGAGAAACAGTATAGCTCTGATTACCTATTTGTTTGTTTATTTGATTATGTGCCATCAAGGAATATCAATATCTTGGCCCCATTACTGCTATTAATGAGTCCATCCATCTTGCTGCTAGTCGTTCTCTTTCTCTTTCTTTCCATCTTTCCCAGTATCATAGATTTTTCAGAAACTAGAGCTTCCTTAACGTGTCTGAGGTTGTGATACAATAATTTGAGACTGGCCATTTGTGCCTTGAGTGAAAACACTGGATCAGTTTGTTTCACCATTCATTTATTTGTTTTCCTCACTACCCATAATACTTCTAGAAGTCTTCTTCAAACCAAAGTTCAAAAGCATTGATGGCCTTTCCATCCTGTTTCTTCAAAGTCCAGCTTTTGTTTTATAAAGTGACATAAGTAAAATTATTTCCTATATAGTTCTGAAATTGAAAGATATAGATATAGCATAATCCTAACATTCAAATATCTTTTCTAAGGCCTTCGTGGCTTTTCTGTATAAGCCTGCAATATGATTTTACATAGCATACACAAATTGAAAAATTAACTCCTAGACAAAGATCCATGCCAATATATTTTTGTTAATGTTTACAGCTTTATTAGGTTTTTTTGTATATTGTATTTTTTTCTATGTTTAATTTTGTGTGCTGCCTAGAGCTTTGGGAATGAGGCAATTTATAATATTTACACATAAATATATGAAATAGATTTGAGTTGAGAGATTTAATACTAAAAGTAGCAGGTCACAGCATTAGCACAGCTAAAACAAAATTATGTAAAAGCCTGAACTAATCCAGGCTAATAATAAAGCTGGAAAAACTTTAAAAGTAGTGGCAACTTTAAAAAAAAGCATAAGATATCCACCTTTTGGAATATATATATATATATATATATATATATATATATATATATATATATATATATATATATATATATATATATAGAGAGAGAGAGAGAGAGAGAGAGAGAGAGAGAGAGAGAGAGAGAGAGAGAGAGAGAGAGAGAGCACTAAAGCACTGAAAAGTGGTATATAACTCTAAGTGCTATTACCATATAGGCCTTTAAGATCCACTTTGGGTAGAGGTTAAGGCATCAGTCTAGAAACCAGGAGAGTATTTATTTTCTTTCAGACCTAGGATGGCGGCAAGAACAAACCACTTCTGAAAAACTTTGCCAAGATAAACTGAAATTGTGTTGAATGGAAGCATGTGTGTGTACATGTACACATGTATGTATGTGTGTGTGTCTATATACACACACACATACATATATATCATTCACACACACGTATACATACTATCAAGGAAGTGAATGATAAATGAGGGAAGCTGTTTCTCTGTTGATTAGATTGCATAGTTGTTTTATTATTTTCTTCCATTGTTGAATATTCAAATTTGAGTACAAAACAAACTCACTTGCAAAAAATCAGTGCAGGATAAATTTCTGCATACTTCAGGAATGCTGACAAAGAAAATGTACATTTAAAAGAATGAAACAGGAAAAAAACTGATATCATTCAGAAACATTTGGGATGAAGTAAGTCTAAGGATTTTTTTTAAAAGCAGGAATGTCTACAAGGAAAGCTTAGAAAAATCTTGAAAGGTGTGAAAAAGAAAGCAGCAGAGGGAAATGAAGATGGAAAGTGATTTTATAAAAACAGCCCTTCTCGGAAAGAAAGGAAAAGGTGAGAGCCATCATTTCCCTTAAGACAAGCAATTTAAAACTCTACAGAAGTGCTTTTATATTCTTAGAAGTTCCTGAAGTCCTTTAAATCATCAATTTCCTTGGGGAATGTAATTGTGAAACTCACACCATTTACTCCTGAGTAGCAACTAGGGATTAAGTGATTTTTCATTTAGTTGTGAGGTAGTCATGAAAGGCAGATTGTTTCCTTTAAAGTGCCCACAGTGGTACCATACACTACTCTGAAACGTAAGTTCAAAATAGGAATCTCATGCATCTGCCCGTAGAGATACATATATGTACTTTGGATATGAAATGACTAGGTGGTTTAGTTCAAGTTTCAATATAAGGGTAGAAGATATTCACTACAGTTTGAAAGTCCTCTCCAGCATATATGAAATACTTTGCTTAAGAGAGCTGGGATGCCAGCCAGTGTAATGCTGTAGTTAAAATGAAGAGAATTTCAAGTTTCCACTTAACTATGAAGATGACGATCAGCTCTTCTTTTAGCCCAAATTCTCTTCCAGACTTTTTAAAAATGGGGACAAAATTAGCAGCTACTCCCATTTACACTGTCCCAAACTCCCAAAACAAAAGAGAAAGAATATAAATGCAACAAAGAATCCAAGAAATAGTATTCAAACTCAGAAGCACATGTGCTATGATAACTAAAATTGAAATTGAAATTGAAAGGTTACGGCATAAACCACTCATGATGATCACAGTGGTTATTGGCATGAGTGCCACTTCAAAAAATAGAAGTACTGGGCTGTATTCTTGTGCCAGTTGTGCCATTATGAAGTATCCAACAAACTGTTCTTTGAGGAATCTGCCTACCTCGGAGTTCTGTTTTCTGAGTGCTGACACTTTTCTCCAGTTGGATGTATTCCTTAGGTGTTCCTGTTGAAATTCCCAGATTTACTTTAGATTTTGCCAATCATGTGCAGTAATGGTGTCAGCATCTGTTGGGCATTATGCCTGTCTCAGATGCACTTAGCTACTGTTAAACAATTTATTTCACTTATTATCATGCCTAATTATCACAGATGAATGCATGCTGCATTCCCATGTGAATTTCAGTTATAGGCATATTTAAGTTGCCCTTATCAGATACAGTAATAAGGAAATTCAATCCAAAACTCTAGAATCTGGAGAGTCCATCACAATACATCTAAATTGGCCCCATAATTGTTTTGTATGTCATATTATATTTATTTAAAAGAAGAAGAAAACGATTTTTAGTTGAAATTGACTTGAACAGTTCTTTCTTTTTATGGCTGCTTGGAATTTATTTTACTTTTACTTACATGTTGTTTCAAAATGTGCATTAGATCGTATTTATAAACAGCAGAACTACTTGCATTGGTCCATAAGCTCCATTATCTTGATTGAATATATTTGTCTATGTCTGATCTAATATTCAAGCCTTACATTCTAGGTTAATGAGCTTTTAAAAATTATATTTTGGGTGTTCAATAAAGCAACAATGACAAAAAAAAAATCATTATGTC
The DNA here is from genome assembly GCA_030761175.1 of Masticophis lateralis. NCBI lineage: Eukaryota > Metazoa > Chordata > Lepidosauria > Squamata > Colubridae > Masticophis > Masticophis lateralis. The sequence continues at coordinate 117,997,361 of JAUDYJ010000003.1, read as the reverse complement.
AGCATTCATTTCCAAAGCAGAAAATGTAATTAAAAACAGGCACATATTCAGAATATTAATTAGAAGCTTACACCCCAAGGTATGTTTGGTAGATGCCTTTGTACACAATTTTTCCCTCATAGGACAGGGGGACGGGGACAGACTCTTCTTTTTAAGGACTGCCTTCTGTCTCTTAACCACAAGATTTAGAGTAGAGTAGAGTAGAGTAGAGTAGAGTAGAGTAGAGTAGAATAGAATAGAATAGAATAGAATAGAATAGAATAGAATAGAATAGAATAGAATAGAATAGAATAGAATAGAATAGAATAACAGAGTTGGAAGGGATTTTGGAGGTCTTCTAGTCCAACCCCCTGCCCAGGCAGGAAAAACTACATCACTTCAGAGAAATGGTAATTCAACATCTTCTTAAAAATTTCCAGTGCTAGAGCATTTACACCTTCTGTAGGCAAGTTGTTCCACTTATTAATTGTTCTAACTGTCCGGAAATTTCTCCTTAGTTCTAAGTTGCTTCTCTCCTTGATTAGTTTCCACCCATTGCTTCTTGTTCTACCCTCAGGTGCTTTGGAGAATAGTTTGACTCCCTCTTCTTTGTGGCAAAACCTGAGATATTGGAACACTGCTATCATGTCTCCCCTAGTCCTTCTCTTCATTAAACTAGACATACCCAATTCCTGCAACCGTTCTTCATATGTTTTAGCCTCCAGTCCCCTAATCATCTTTGTTGCTCTTCTCTGCACTCTTTCTAGAGTCTCCACATCTTTTTTACATCGTGGCAACCAAAACTGAATGCAATATTCCAAGTATGGCCTTACCAAGGCATTATAAAGTGGTATTAACACTTCACGTGATCTTGATTCTATCCCTCTGTTTATGCAGCCCAGAACAGTGTTGGCTTTTTTGGCAGCTGCTGCACACTGCTGGCTCATATCGAAATGATTGTCCACTAGGACTCCAAGATCCCTCTCTGTTTGCCCAGTTCCTATCTATTCTCATCCTACCTAATTATACACTGCTTTGTGCTATAGGTTTATAAACTGTCCATTATGACTCTGGATGCCACACACCATAGCTGCAACCAGTGGTGGGTTGCTACCGATTTGCCACCCAGATTGGGCAAACTGGTAGTGGCTTCTGCAGATGCACAGAAACGTGTCCACAAGCAAACCGGTAGTGACAGGTTTTGAAACCCACCCCTGCTGCAAACAATATATAAACAAAATAAAAAAGAAAGCAAAGCGAACTTTGTTATAACATTATACTCATTTGTCTCCTGTAACTTCTTTCTTATTCCTTTCTTTTGGTTTTTTTTCATTCCTTCTCTTTTTTTCCTGTTTATGATTCACAGATCACTGTGTTTCAGAGAAAAGGTTCACTTCAATATTTTACTTAATTCCAAATCAAGAGTTATTCAGTTGTGAATTTGCTAATCCCATAATATTTGTTGCTTGGCCATATTTACTGAGAATGATGAACATTTATATGTCTGCAAGTCTGAAATTTGGGGAAGGCTTGTTTAAAGTCTCAAGAAAAAAAATTAAGAGAATTTCCTGGAAAAAAAATATGCTTATTTGCATCCCTATAAAACTAAAATATTAGCAACTGCAAAGAAAGGGACATTATCACAAGATCTGCCATTTTTTCCAAGATATAAAAACACAAATCTTCTTTAAAACTAGGCAAGGTACCTCAGTCTATATAGATAACTGTTTGAATGTTTTACTGCAGTTTCCATTAAATATCTTTTATTCATGCTCTTGAGGTGACCTGAAAGTTAAGAAGATTCTCCAAATCATTTGCACGAGTTTAACATATTATAGTTGGTCCTCATCAGCGTAGTGATACCCAGGGGACCTTTATTAAGTAATCATGGCTGACAGAGCTTCTGTGATTTAAACTTAGGGATTGAACTCAAGCAATATATTAAGATGGAAGAAAGATCTCGAGCTCCTTATTTTCCCCCTTCAGTTTAAACAGGTGACTTGCAAAATACCTAAATACCTCATTAAAAACCGAAGTTCACACTCTCTTGGCATTATTCATATCTCTGAGCCTAAAAGCAAACATGCAGCTTCAGGCATCAATCAGGGAGAAATAAGGAAACACATCCTAATGAGTTGACCTTTTCCAAGTATGGCCTATATAACTGATTTTATCTTCCTCTAATAACACAGGAGCAAGTGTAAAGCATAATTCTGACATTACAATTTACAGCCTTAGAATGTAGCCAGAATATCTCCCGGGGGCAATTCATTTATCTGACTTTGTTTGATGGCTAGATCACAAAATATATGAAGACTTGATCATTTTCTTGTTTTATCAGTATACTCTGATAAACTTAGAACCTTAACATCTCCCAATGCTAGTTTTTCTAAAAGAAGGTCAACATTAGAGATGTAGTAGATGAATATTACAATAGACTTGGTTAGAAGATGTGTGACTATACAAATATTTTAAATCAATATTTTAAATCAATATAGATATAGATATTTTTAGGACAGGTATCTGTGAGGCACATGTGGCTTTTCGTTCTTGTTTTCATAGCCACAGTTTCTGGCAACTTATTTCAGTGTTTCATACATTTTAAAAAATGTATGCCTCAAAAAGTATGCCTTAAAAAGGCAGAATATTGTATTTCCCTGGATGAGAAATGGAGAAATATGTTTTTAGCTAGGAAGCAGACTCACTCTTAATAGCCCCCACCCTCCTCAATAGCCCACAGCAGATGTCAGCACTTAAGAGATAAAGAGATAGCTAGGTCTATTCATAAGCAAATACCCTCACCCAAGATCTAACAAAGGTAGGATTAGCCCTCTGCCCATCTAGCAACAGAACTCACCACATGGCACCTGGGGAGGTTACATCACCCAGCAAGATTCAGCCAATCTTGGCACTCAAAAGGGAACCTACAAAGTTACCCCTGCATGGCCCCATGGGAGTCTGACAACCAATCAGAATACAAGCTCAAATTCAAAGCCAACAGAAGGTATAAATCTCTCTCTCTCTCTCTCTCTCTCTCTCTCTCTCTCTCTCTCTCTCTCTCTCTCTCTCTCTCTCCCATGCACTTTTTTTGCACAGGAACTCAAAAACCATGTGGTCCTGTCCACCATTAAACCATCTTTCCAAGCAGTCTCCATGTTTCCAATGTCTTTCTTCCCACTTGGAACTGAACCCAGATGGATATTTCTTCCAACAATTTACAAAACCTTTCTACAAACCTCTCTGAATGATGATACCATGTCATTCAACTGCCATATTAAAATAATGGAAATAACCATTTCAACTGTAATATTCTCCAAATAAAGGTGGACCTACCCTATTGCTTATTTCTATGTTTTTTCCCCCTGAACCAATTGTTCTCTCAACTTTAGTCTTTTCTGATCCAATAATGAAAAGTTGTAGGTGATTGTTGTCATAAGATTTCTTGTTCCAAATGCAACTTCAGTCTGCCTGAGATGTATTAGCATGATCAAGAATATTGGTTTGAAGGAGTAAGGAAGTCAATTAGAACAATTAAACAATGGAATGTCTTGCTTTTAGTAGTTATGAGTACACCATCACTAGAGACTAAGAAGAGACTGGACAGCCACTTGTCTGGAATGATATAAGGTTTCCTGCTTGAGTAGGTTCTTGGACTTGAAGACCTCCAAGGTCCTTTTCAATTGTTATTCATCTGCTTCTATGCTTTTACTGTTGTTGTAATGATCATCGCATAAATAAAAAGAGATAGTAAGCAAGGATGGCATATCTATCCATTTACCCTAAGTGGCATATGGTTATATAGTTGTGCTTTATTTCTAATTTAATTTGCAAAATAACATTTTTTACCATACTGATTTTTATTTTTATTTTCTATTGGCCATCTTTTAACCAGTAACTTTAATTAAAATAATGTGTTTGGGGAAAGGATTTTCAGTATTGTTGTGTATTTATTAAATCTATTTTGTGTAAAAAAAAGTATTACATCCAGAAAAGCTTTTGAACCAGAATTGCACGCAATGGTTGAAGCAAGAATATTTCCATGAAAACATGAACACAATAATTTCTCCACGATTCCTACTGATGGGAGAGAGTTGGGCAGTTTTTCAACTCCGAATTGGAAAAGAACAGATTATGGCCAATGTATTATTAATAATAAAGACTATGTGGTGATATGAACAAGTCTGCCAAGCTGAACAGATTCATATCCAATCTTTTTTCAATCAGAAATAAGAGGATCACTGCTGATGTTGTATTTTGGGGTTTCTTTTTGGGGGGTTTGTAATGAATATCTTTTGCAGTTTATCTTCCTCTTCACCCTTCACAATCATTTAATCTGGCTACAAGATAATAAAATGAAACAAAATGTTGTCACAAAACCCTAACACTAACCTAGTAGAACAATGCAGAGAATGAGGTGGGGTTTTTTATTATTATGCCTCCCAACAAACACTAGGAAAATCTATTAAATTCATAAAATGAACAAATCAAGCATAAGAGCTAGCTGAAATTAAAAGGAGCCCTTCCAATGAGCTCCACTCATGCACACAGATTATAGTTCTCCATCCAATTTTGCAGCAATGTTTGTTTTCCACCACTAGATGCTGCAGTTTTGAAGTTTACATTCCTGAATCAATTTACTGCAAGGATTCACTGCTACAATGATATTATGTTCAAGTTTTTATATTTGAACATAACAATGGGGAGATCAGGAGAAGAAATAAACATATGCTTATTTAAAAGGGAGTATGTAACTTGGGCATATAGACTGATGTTAACGCCTTCTCTTGATTAAAAAAATATCAGTCTGTGTAGTAGTATTATGAGTCATCTGCTCTTTTGTTATATACTACCAACTTTCCACTTTGAAAATAATCAATGTTCTTTTCTTGAAATCGGGTTCTATTTAAAAAAAGAATTCCATGTCAAGAATGTCCATCAAAAATGTTGAGAAAAGCTAATTAAGAAAAGTAGATGAGAAAAGTCTATAAACAGAGTTTCAGAAGCAACTAGCAGCTTCAAGGAGAGTAAGTAATGGGTTTTGTTATTTCTTAAAAATTCTGTAAATATTCTAATGACGGCTGTACTTAAGTAGGAACTAAATGTAATCCATTATTTGTGGCTCACAAGTAACTACACAGATTACAAAGAGATTTGGTCCTAATAACTGCAGGCTTAAATGGTTTCAGTAGATCAATCAACTATAGTTTCAGTAACTTGTAAATAACTTGTATTTTGTTTCCTATTTTAATAATTGAGGGGAGATTTCAGTCAACAAGGCTGAGAGTTATGAGTAGACTTTCAAGCTGACTGGAAATTGAATGGAGACCAAGAAATCCTAGTATTATGAGATTGGGAAGTTGCATTTTCCTACAACTCTAGTTGAGGCAAAAGAGATGTATAATTGATTGCTCAATCATTATTGCTTTATCCCATGCCCTTCCTCCTACCTGTGATCTGACAGATGGGCTATTTTTATTATTTTTTATTAATGCTTTTTCAGAAGAGCTAAAATAACATTCAGAAACAGCCTGGTTTATGGGTAACAGGAACAAAACATCTCCTTGTCTGCAACCTGTCAGTTGGCTGGTTGCAGACAAGGAGACATCTCCTTGTCTGCAAACTCTATACAGTTAGTTTAATTCAAAATGCTATTTAAACACAATATTTGAAGCAAAATGATAATAAATCTCTGCTTATGTGGCTCCAGAGATGATTTAATAAGCTTGCTATAGTTTGAGAGGATAAATAGGTGGGTGCCAATCTTTCATTTTGCCTTGTCCATCCAAAAAGGCACCAGATCCCCACCAAATGCTCTGTCAAATCATTTCTAAAGAAAACTGCAGATCCTTCTGTTTCATTAATGCCAAATCTCAGTAGATATAATATATGTTTTGTGCCTTGTGGTTTTTGCGCCCACAACTGCCAACTAGATATCTCCATTTCCTCAAAAAGAGTGGTGTCAAACAATCATTCCTTTAGAAATAGAAACAAGGCCTTGCTGGGGTTACTTTTGTGATTTTATTTTCCTGTAGTGGATGATGGAGTGCATCCGGGATGTTGCTTTTCTATTATGCTTCCATTCATCTTTCTAGAAGATTTTTGCTTTCTTATCGGAAAGAAAGGCATCTTGGCATGAATTCCTTGTGAGATTGTAGATCATGGAAGAGACCATTAAATAGTTGCAGGATACTCATACTTTCTCCTCGGCCATCTCATAACTAAGATAAATGGGGGAAAAACCTGTTTCCCAATAGTGAGAATATCAGGTTTTTTAAAAAACTTTTCTTGTCCAGCAAACAAGTTTTTGGGAATGACTCAAAGTAAATCTCTCTCTCTCTCTCTCTCTCTCTCTCTCAGAGGGAGAGGGAGAGAATGAATATTCTGCTCTTAGAATTTATTGGAATAGAATATCTTATTGTTTTCTCAGGATATGATAGCAGCATAAGAGAAAAGTTACTGCTTCTATTAAAATGATGTTTATGGTTGCCACCCTGATGATCATATCCACTGTGAATTCTGGGAACCATAATCCTAACATATCTAGAGAAAAACTAGGCATGTATTCTTGAAGCACAAACTTCAAGAATTTCTAATAACTAAAGTTTCTCAAATCTCAATTTGGGAAAACTTCACTTGCTTCCTTCACCTCCAGTCTTAGATCACATTTGCAAAGTTTGATTGACAAGAACACATTTTATGTTTATATCAGTTGTATGTTAGACAAATACCAAATTTCAACAGCAGTTTCTATAATTTTGTGAAACTGCTCTAATAATAAATGACAGCTAAAGTCTGAGGACAGTACAGTAATTCCATTTGTGGAGTTGTGAAAGTTCTATTTATTTTTTATCTTATTTTTATACTCTTCATCCACAGTCAAATCAGTCCATAAACTATTGTATCAGATTAAATGAAAAAGAAAGGAAAGAAGGAAGGAAGGAAGGAAGGAAGGAAGGAAGGAAGGAAGGAAGGAAGGAAGGAAGGAAGGAAGGAAGGAAGGAAGGCTTGAATAGATAGAGTAGGTTAATCTTTTCAGTTTCAGAAATGGATAACTTTATATATATATATATATATATATATATATGTATGTATGTATGTATGTATGTATGTATGTATGTAGAAGGATAAAATTAGAAAAAGTATTTCTAAAGTTCATTTGATAATTACATTTTTATAAAATAATTGACACCCTAGGAGAGTTCCCTGTATTTTTTAAATTAAAAAAAATAATTAAGAATGAGATAACAACATGTACAGTAGAAAACTTTCCTAACTGTTGAATTTTTCTATATAATTTCTCCCGTGGAAAATGTTAAGCTGTCTTTCAAAGTAACTTTGTAACTGAATTTTCTTTTAAATCTGACCTTTTGAAAATTTGAACAAAATAAAATTGAGAATCTTCTAGGCTTTGTTAATTTTTTTTCTTCCCTACAGTTATTTTAAAAAAAAACTTCCAATACTTCTTACTGCTGAAAAACAAAAGCTCTTCTTTTTCTTTCTTCTATTGAATATTAATTTTCTGCCTTTAGGGCAAAGAAATATCCTGAAAGAATAAAAGCAGAAAACACATATATAATTGTACTTACAATAAATAATAACTTGAGTTTAAATATTTTAAAAACAGTTGATAGTATCGAATGTTGTGAAAAAGATTTAGACTTCTCTTGTGATTGATGAATAAAGCATGAATAAAAATAAAGAAAGAATGAAAAATACTATTTTCTACTTTTTGAAGTCACACCATTTTCATCAGAAAAAAATTAAAGGGGAGAATAACATGAAATCTATGTATATACCCATGAAAAAACTTTAGGACTCCCCTCCCCTCTTGTTAGATAATTATTTTCTGTATATTATATCAATAACTTCCCATAATTATGCACAATGTGGCCCCTCCCCAAATTCTTTTTTTTTTAATGAGACAATGAACTTTCATAGGAATGTAAACTTTTGATTCTGCACATTTATCCAGCTTTCTGTTTTCAAGAAAACGTCTGCTCCAGACAGTTTGGAAAACTGACTAGATAAATGAGGCAATACAGAAACAGATGCTGTCAACCAACAGGAATGATGTCTTGTACAAAATGAAAGAAATCCATATATATTTTAAAGCCTCACTTGATAAAATTTTAATCATTTGAACAGGAATACTGGCAAACATTTCTACACTGGTTTAAGTTTTCAGCAATTGGAGCCCAAAATGTGCCAACAATCCTAAGAACACTCAAGACTTTGGCCAAAATGCATTTTGGGCATGGTTACTATGGCATTTTTGCTAGCTAAAATTCACTCAAAATATGTAGGAAATGTTGTGTATGTGTTTTCTTTCCATCAATGCAATGCATCATCTCAGTCCACACAAATACACACTCATTTTTTTTCCTTTAATAACTTTATAATATAAATAGAAATGCAATAAAAGAATTACTGGAACAGGAAAAGCAATTGATATATTAAAAAGTGAGCTGCCAACTAAATGTGACCTTAGATTAATGAGTAACATAACATTAAAGTTCTTCTGATATAAGACGACATGACTGAAATCTAGATTGAAGCCTCCAAGCTTGCAATTTCTGTTTTTAAAACATGATACACTAGAAGGACTGTTCACTTTAGCAACAAAGCATCTATATTAGCTCCCAGAGCATCAACAATGGTAACTAAATTTTGGTAAATGCTTTATAACGGAAGAATTGGAATTCATCAATTCTTCTACACAGTAATATTCCAGCAGGAACTGACAAAAATAGGAAGGCTGATAAAGTTATACCTTATATTATAGTTCTTGCAGCAAGCAGGAGATTGAACCAGGTAAATTTCAAGGTCCCATCTCTGTTTGAAATTCTATTTTTTTATTTCCTAGTATACCATTCTGAATTGTCTTTTATTCTAAAAAGACAAATAATAGTTGATAAATAGTACTCATTTATACTTATTTTAGTGTGAGCCATGTGAATTTATTTAGATAAAATTATGTCACAAAAATCCTATCAATGATTTGAATCGTACATGAATTGTATCACTTCATGTACTATGGGATTATGATAGGAATAAATTAATGTCTTTGAGATATCTGATTGCTAATGTTGTCATTCAGGAACAGGACATCTGAAGCTGCAAACACCGAATTATGGGAACAGGGATTAAAAGAAACATAAATATGGAAAGGTAAAACTCAATGAAAGGTGAAATGAATTAACTGCACGTTGACATTTTAGGTATCAATGAATTGGTCTGAAATTGGACATCTCAGTAAAAAAAAAAAAAAAAACCATTTGTTGAAATAAAAGAAATAACATTGCTTTCATCATCAGGAAGATTGATTGGGCAGACAGATGACATAGCAGACACAAGCCTAATGCACTTAATGAAAACAAGCTTGTGGTTGGGCCACAGTTTAAATATTTGAAGTTTGCAACAAACATTAGTAATTGTTGTTAGTATCTATTTGATTCCTAAAAGCAGTATCTGTCTTCCCCTGTGATAAATTGTATATAACGGAGCTCTTCCTGGTTGAATTTAATTAAACTTACTGTGTTCAGAAGCATATTTTCCACTTCTAGTATCCCAGTGTGATACTGGGATATACGTAAGGTATATCTTTTCCAATATTCAGTTAGATTTATACATCTTGGTAAATTATAATAATTTTAATTTAGATTTTCTGAATTATTACTAATAGAGATGTCTGTGATTTCAGTTAAAATTTTATTTTTTAGAACATTTTGGATTTAATTTTAATTTTATTTATCTATATTTCTCTCTGATACTTTTAATTTTTTTGCATGATACCCCTTCTTTCTTATGGCATTTCCAACATCGGTTGTGGAAATTTTATATACACGATTTTATCATTTATCCATCTTAGCAAACTTTATGACATATACCATTTGTTTTATTCAGATAGATAGATAGATAGATAGATAGATAGATAGATAGATAGATAGATAGATAGATATAGAGTTTTTCTATCGAGACACATGGTCTACCTCAGCATGTAGGAGGGAGTATACTGCATCCCGTTTGCCTTTCAGCTCCAATCCAGGAGCCCTCAAGCAGTCACATTCATGACAAACTATTTTATACCAAATTTATATTTTGCTGATTAAGAAATAAAGGGAGACTAATATAGATCTATTTGAAGCTAGTTAGCTCTCATCAGCTAGCCATACCCTTACTTGGACTCTAACTTGGGCTGCTTGCATGTTAGGCAGTTGTATTAACCTCTGAGCCACAAGTCCTCCACCCTTCATCAGCTTGAGCCAGGGAAGAGAGATATATAAATTTTTCCATTAAATTGTACTTTGGAACAAATTTTATTGATTTGTTACATTGCCCATCCCATCAGAGACTATAGGAAGCTGAATTTTGAATACATTTTATTGTGTAATTTTTGTTTTGTTCTGTCTTCATATCATAGTTCAGTAACAATTTATAGATATGATCTAATATTTATAAATACCATCCTCAATTATAATATCCGGAATCACTTTGAAATCCTGAATCTAATTGATAAGGGACCAGAGGAACTGTGAAATGAAATCGATTAAGTTGTTAAAGGTGAACATGAAAGCAAATTAGATGTGAGAACAGACACTGGAAATTGTCAAGATAAAGAGAAGACAAAGACAACAGGAAAAACTCAAACACTTCAGAAAGATGTTAGAAGATACAAGAAGAGCATTAAAATGATGTAGTTGGAAACAAACATGAAAAAAATGAAAAACAAACAAACAAGGAAAGTCTCCCAAAAGATCTTAGAACTCAAGAAAGAAGTTCCACCCTCATATTGGTATGCTAAAGGGTATCAACAGACAGATAGCAACAGATTCAAAATAAATCAAAGAAAAATAGCAGTATAGTGATATTCTGTACAGTAATATATCAACATCAAAGTTACCTCAATGGATATTCCCTATTTACAGGAACCTCTGGCACTAGAAAATGATGATAGATCAGCCCTTTGATTTTTATGAAGTCAGAAGCCATAGGAATTGATGGAATGTCTACAGAAACTTAGCAACCAATAGAAAAGCCACAACCAGTCTGTCAGAATATGGTGAAACTGACTAGTTCCATGTTGGCAAAGATTGAGACATATATTAAAGTCAGTTTTGCACTTTTTAAAATAATAATAATAATAATAATAATAATAATAATAATAATAATAATAATAAAAATTAAAAATTAAAAAAAATTTAAATCCCGGGGCAAAAGGGAAGATTAACCAAAATTCATTCTGGCTAGTATTCATCCTACCATAGGTTTTCTAGAAGCAAAAACCCCCAAAATGTTCTCTCTCTAGAGCTAGTTTTGAACAACTAAATTCCATGATAATACAGTATATGGGAAATTTCATGGACCATTTGAAGAAAGACTGTGTATTTGTGTTGTACCAGCTGTTACAATAATGCTGATACAACACATTGCACGTACAATGCACATACCCTCTTTGATTACAAATTGATATTCTGCAGACAGGACTCTTTACTTAGGTTCTTACTTAAGAACTAAAAAAAAATAATACTTGACTATGCAAAAGAAACTATCTTATAGTTTTGGAAGGAATGAGTCTGCATATCACTAGCAAGACTGAACATTTATATCAAAGAGCATTTCAAAGAAAGCAGACTATCTAGATAAGATTGGGGTTAACTGTAAGGGTGACTGCTTATTATGAATATGTCTTACTATTTTCTTTTCATTTACTGGTATTCTTGTATTGGTTTTATACTTTTGATGTGGTCTTATCACTAAATCAATAATGTTTCTATTTTCATTCATTATATTCCATTCAAATGTGGTCTCACTAACAGCCATTGTGTGATTCTTTTACATTCCAAATCTTTACCAGCTAGCAAGCAATTAATTTGCTTTCTTTTCTGACCTTTTCCAATGATTACTTCAGAATGATACTGAGCTACTTTTCAGAAAAATTAAATCAGTTCTTCTGTGAAAAGGTCAAGATGTTACTATTATAGTACACAAATCTGCTATCAGGACTCGGCTATCATAGGAATACTCATTCTTAAGAAGATGAGAACACTGAAGCAAACTTTGGTGAATGCATTACCTGTAATATTAGGGAATAGAAGGTAAAATTTGAAGACTTTCAGGAAAGCAAGTCAAGTTAAAATGCATTCCTTTTGATGTGCCATGCTTTTGAATTCATGTTCATATTTACACCTCCATTAGCATTCTAGAGCAACTAATCACATATTAATTTTTATTATGCTTGGAATTTTGTTTACTATGCATTTGCAAGGGAAGAAAACTGATTTACATTTGCAGCACTAGGCAGATCAGAAGAGTTCATCTTCGAATGATGTTTAAATTACATTAGGAAAATAATGTTTATTTTAAGAAAAAATGTGTGGGGAAATGCATATTTAAATGTGAACTTTTATTCACCTTTTTAAAAGGCTAAGAAAGAAAAATAGGTGGGTAAATGAATAGGAGTTCAGCTCATGTGGATTTTAGATAGATTGATTCATGTTTTCTAGCTGAATCAGGCTGACAGACATTGTACATTTTTTTCCTCAGTCAGCATATTAAATATTTGAAGTTTGCAAACATTAATAACTGTTCTTAGTATCTATTTGAGTCCTAAAAGCAATATTCCGGATATCAAAATCTGTCTTGCCCTGTGATAGAGTGTATATGATGTAGCCGTTCCTGCTTGAATTTAGTTAAACTTCTTTTGTACAGAAGCATATTCTCCAATTCTAGTATCCCAGTCTGATGACATAGGTAAGATATAGTGTCTGTTCCAATATTGGGTTAAATTTATACACCTTAGTAAATTGTAATAATTTGAATTTGAATTTTCAGGCATTATTCCTCATAGAAATGCCAGTGATTACAGTTAAATTTTTATTTTTTAGAATTTTTTGGATTAAATTTTTATTTTATTCATTTCGATTTCCCTCCAGGACTGTTAAATTTCTTTGCATGATGTGGTGAAATGTCTCTCTTATTCACTAAAAAACTACTGAAGAAAAATAGATGTGGTTGAACTGTTCCCTCCCTCATCTCCTTATCTTGCTATATTATGAAAAAGTGGAGAGCACATTGTGCTCCTTACTCATCAATGTGACTGGAAAAAGTCTCTAGAACCAGCCCTAGCTATTATTTTCTATTTTTTACTGTATCATATGTGTGTGTGTGTGTGTGTGTGTTTTCTGAGGTTTTCACGGGTGTTTGTATCTAGGTCTTTCGTTATTTGGGTCTTCTCCCGCGTAAAATTGGAAGTGTCTTGGCGATGTTTTGACGAAGTCTCATTCGTCATCTTCAGGCTGGTGTTCTCGGCTTCGTGCTTCCAGGAGCAATGTGAGATTGCAGCTGTCTCTTCCTTTTAACTGCTAGTGGGGGTGTGAGCTGATTGGGTGGGAGCTTGGCTGTGTTCTGATTGGGTGGAGGTGTGTTCTGATTGGTTAGGGGCTTGGCTGTGCTCTGATTGGATGGGGGGTTGCTTGTGCTCTGATTGGCTAGGGGTGTGTTCTGTTTGGATGGGGCTTGGTTGTGCTCAGCTTAGTCTGAGTTGCAGGGAGATTTGAGCTGGTGAGCTGCGTTGTTGTTGTTTGGCTTCGTGTTTGTGGCCGTGAGAGCTCTTCATGGTGGATGTCAGTCTGCTTCATGTATGGATTGGAGGAGTTTAAAATGGCTAATGATGCAGCTGCGGTCTGGCTTCTGGTCCTTGGTCGTGCCTCATTATCAGTGTGGGTTTGAGTCTGTTTCCTGCGTGGATGTGTGGTGGTGACATCCTGTGTGGCTCTCGTGAGTGTGGGTCCGGTGTCGCCAAAACTGAACACTTTAACAACAGAATAATCAGAGAAGCCATCGAGATAGAAAAACACCCACACAGCATGAACAAACGAGACGCCTACCAGCCATTTGGAAACCCGCCCTTATTGACAAACGAGTCCCTTATATATATATATAAAGAGTTAAATTCTTCAGTTTCCATTTTATCTTTACAACAATAGAGTAGATTGGGTGAAAATGGAGTGTTTGGGGATCACTTAGTTAGCTTTCTTAAAGGTTTGTAGAGTAATGTTCTTATAGTGCATCTCAATCTCTTTTTTTGTTTTTAAGGTCAAGCTTTAGTAACAGGTATACCATTCCCAGGGATGCGGTGGCTCAGTGGCTAAGACACTGAGCTTGTCAGTCGAAAGGTTGGAAGTTCAGCAGTTCAAATCCCTAGTGCCATGTAATGGAGTGAGCTCCCGTTACTTGTCCCAGCTTCTGTCAACCTAGCAGTTCAAAAGCACGTAAAAATGCAAGTAGAAAAATAGGGACGACCTTTGGTGGAAAAGTAACAGCACTCCGTGTGCCTTTGGCATTTAGTCATGCCAGCCACATTACCATGGAGATGTCTTCAGACAGTGCTGGCTCGTCGGCTTTGAAATGGAGATGAGCACCTCCCCCTAGAGTTGGGAATGACTAGCATGCATGTCCTAATGGGGCAGAATAGAGGATCACCTGGGATCTGACTTTTCATTTCTGTTCTGCTGTTATTTACATAAAAGTTAAAACTTCAATAACCAAAAGTTTCTCTTTAGGATTATCCATGCTAATTACCCACAGTACTGTTTCCATTCAATAAAGCTACATTAGATAATATAAAATTATTGCCTTTTTCATGTTACTCCTTTCCTTTTTTGCCAACCTTTTGTCCTGTTTTTCCAGTTAATAGTTGTTGATGGTTTCTGATGTTTAATAAACATCAAACTACATTCTTTGCTAGGTGAGCTAATTGGCCGGGATGCCTGCTGTGATTTGGCTACAGAGATTGACTATGATACTTTTTAAAAGCTCATTAAGTTTGCAAACGCAAGAGTAGGGCAAAACTTGCTCAAATTCTATCCAGATAAACCTGCAGTGGACAATTGTGATACTTTAAATTTTAAGGATATCTCTAGTACACAGATTAAAATTTAATTATTAAAAGTAAATGGTATGTTTATATTTTTGCTCAACTCTAACCCTAATTAAATCCTAAATTTTATTATTTGTGGGAAAATCACATAAATTCAAATCTAATTGTAAAAGATCATACTTTTTCAAAGCTTAAGAAACCTTGTTATAGAAACAATAACAAACAAAAAATAGGTGGATAAATGAGTAAGAGTTCAGCTGATGTGGATTTAGATCAATTCATTCATGTTTTCTAACTGAATTAGGCTGACAGATATTCTACATTCTTTCTTCATTCAGTCAAATACAACATATTTTTTTTCAAAGAGCATTTTTAAATAGTATCCTGACTTTGGATGCTTTGCAAACACTTAGAAAAATACTATTATTAGACTAATTCATTTCCATCATGGTAAAGAATCAACAATTCCTATAATAATCAAATCAAGATAGTCCTTGACTTACAACAGTTCATTTAGTGATGGTTTGAAATTACAACAACCCTGGAAAAAGTCACTTATGACGATTTTTCACATTTGCAACTGTTGCAGCATCAGCATAATCATGTGATCACAATTAGATGTTTGGCAACATCTATCCTGGAGTCATGTGATTACCTTTTGCGACCTTCTGACAAGCAAAATCAATGGAGAAGCCAGATTTACTTAACAACCATATTACTAATTTAACAACTGAAGTGATTCACTTAAGAACTGTGGCAAGAAAGGTCATAAAATGAGGCCAAACTCACTTAACAACTGTTTCAGCAGCAGAAATTTTGGGCTCAATTGTGGTCATAGGTCAAGGATTATCTGTATGCAAAATGCATAAATGCTTTATAGGGCGTTTTTTCACAGACCACTTGCTCCTGCACTACTTCACATAATGAAATAATGGTTTCATCATTATGATCTAGAAAAAAAAAGTATTGTTCCAAGTAAAATCACTCAGATTCAGGAAGGTTTGGTCTCTGACTGGGTAGGTACAGACGGGATGATGGAGGCCGGTCTTGAGAATGTCATTTCGGATGAGTTCAATCCTGTTGCTCCTGAGGACGTGGATAGGATACTGGGGTGGCTTAATGTGACCACATGTTTATTGGACCTGTGTCCCTCCTGGTTGGAGCTGGCCTCCCAGGAGGTTACGTGAGGCTGGCTCCAGGTTACGTAATGCTACTTTGAGTGAGGGTGTCTTCTCATCTGCCTTGAAAGAGGCAATGGTGAGGCCCCTCCTCAAGAAGCCCTCTCTGGATCTGGCTACTTTGGCTAATTTCTGTCCAGTCTCCAACTTTCCCTTCTTGGCAAAGGTTTTGATACCATCAACCATGGTATCATGCTGAGACGGTTGGAGGGTTTGGGAGTGGGGGGCTCTCTGACCGTTTTACAGTGGTTCTCCTCCTATCTCTCTGACCAGTCACAGTTGGTGTTGGCAGGGGGGCAGAGGTTGACCCTGAGGCACCTTGTTTGTGGGGTGCCACAAAGGTTGGTCCTCTCACCCCTTCTGTTCAACATTTATGTGAAGCCCTGGCTTTGGGGTGGAGTTCCATCAGTACGCTGATGATACTCAGCTGTACATCTCCACCCCAGGCTATCCCAACGATATCACTTGAAGTGATATCCTGGTGCCTGGAGGCTGTGCAGACCTGGATGGGTAATAACAGGCTTTGACTCAACCCTTCCAAGACCGAGTGGCTGTGGCTTCCGCCGTCCCGATATAGCCAGCTGATGCCATTGCTGGCTATTGGGGGCAAGTCATTGGCCCCCACAGAGAGGGCTCACAACTTGGGCATCCTCCTGGATGCACAGCTGTCTTTAGAAGAGCATATGACGGCCGTAGCCAGGGGGGCTTTTCATCAGGTCCACCTGATTTTCCAGTTGTGTCCCTTTCTGGATCGAGACTCCTTACACACAGTCACTCAGGCACTCATCACTTTCCGCCTGGACTACTGTAACGCATGGGGCTCTCCTTGAAGAGCACCCGGAGGCTCCAACTGGTGCAGAATGTGACCGTGCGGGGGATTATGGAAGCAAGGGGGTGCTCCCCTGGGACGCCTCTCCTGCACAAGCTGCATTGGTTTCCAGTGGTCTTCCGGGTGAGCTTCAAGGTGTTGGTCACCATCTTTAAAGCACTCCATGGCATAGGGCCTGGGTACTTGCGGGACCGCCTCCTGCCACCAATAGCCTCCCACCGGTCAGTATGCTCTCACAGAGAGGGACTCCTCAGGGTGCCGTCAGCCAGGCAATGTCGGCTGGTGACCCCCAGGGGGAGAGCCTTCTCTGTGGCACCACCTGCCCTCTGGAACAATTTGCCCCCAGAGATACGCAGGATACCAGATCTCCGGGCCTTTTGCCGTGCCCTAAAAATTCTTTTATTTCATCAAACTGGGCTGGCGTAAACCCCCTCCCCCTTTGGATTTTTAATTGTTTAATAGGTTTTAGTCAGGATGTTTTAAATTTTAGGGCCAATCATTTAATTCTTTTAATTTTTTTTTAAATTTTGTACTGAAGGTTTTTTATTTTTGGCTGTCACCGCCCTGAGTCCACCAGGAGAAGGGCATTATACAAATTTAAATAAATAAATAAATAAATAAATAAATAAATAAATAAATAAATAAATAAATAAATAAATAAATAAATAACATCAGAATCTTGACCTATTGGGGTTAAAAGAGTAGAAAATTCATTTTTTTAAGTCAATTACTGTATTTTTCAGAGTATAAGATGCACCTTTCACCCCGCCCTAAAAGGGTGAAAATTTGGGTGCATCTTATATACTGAATTAGCCTGCCCACCCAAACGGAGGTTTCATAGGCTGAAAAAAACTTCTTAAAGGGAGGTTTCAGAGGCTGGAAAAAAAGCAAGGCACAGAGCTCACAGCCAATGAACCTGTTGCTAAAGTGCACCTCTGGGAACAGCTGATTGGGGGTATTCCGGGAGGCCATCCACCCGCCAAACAGCTTTTTTCTTATTTTCCTCCCCAAAAACTAAGGTGCATTTTATACACTGATGCGTCTTATAGTCTGAAAAATATGGTAACTTATATTTAACACTTTTTTTGCTAAAGATTGAAGAAAATTCATCCAGTGTATATAATTTGTGGATACAAAGATTCCTAATAGCTAAAAAGAAGCAATTAATGAGCTATTTCCAACTGTAATTAGAAAAGAACATATACAAACCCATTAAATGTGTTGTCTGGGATTTGAGGAAGATGGCTATTTGCTTGCCTCCCAGAGCTCTAAGCTTGTCAGGGACAACTGTCATTTTACTCCAAGTCCACTCCACTGGAAAGACAAAAACCAACCACCTTCCTTTCAATGGGCATATCTTTCAGGTTACATGGTTCTACTGACAAACCTTTTGTATTAGCTTCCTTGTGTTGACTCATCTGATGCTTGATACCTTCTGATCTGGTGCATCTACTGGGGGACCAGAAAAAACAAAATAAAGTGAAAAGAAATGTCAGGAAGGAGGGAAGGCTAGAGGAAAGGAAACATGGAACAAAGTAGACAGTAAGGCAGGGTGGAAGAAAGAAAGGAAACAATAAGAAAGCAAGCAAACAAGTAAGAAATATTATTATGTACCAAATATCCTATCTCCTAGATCAGGGCTGTCAAACTTATGGGCCATGGGCCGGATGCATCACTCTCTGGCCACGCTCACACCCAGTTTAGTGAAGGGGGGGGAGTCCTGATACATCACATTGTTATGGAAGAAAGGATATAAGAGACATCCCATAGGGTCAAATAGAATCAGGTTTATTTGCGCAAGACTCAGAACTAGATTCCCATCTGAGTTCTGAGTGAAGTGGTAGTGATTTCATGACAATGTTTATACTCTTCTAAACAAAGGATTCTGCTAACACAGCAACTTTCCATATATGGTTAACATACATTTGTTATATTTAATTGACATTTTCTAATTACTAAGGTTTTACATTCTCCTTGCCAAACGATCATAATTCTTCTGTAAATTACTGGAGCATAAGTCCAAATTATCTTTTGTTGATGGACAATTTTCAACCCAGGTGGATATCCTTGACCTAACCACCTCTAGCTATATGTCATTAGGAGGCTCCTTTTCTTCTGACAAGTTAGGGGGCCTCTTAGAGTATCAAAGGATTTTAAGCTGAGCATGTACATTTTCTAACTGGATGTATATCCTGCTTTCAGAATATAGTTGCTTTTAGAATATAGTGAATAAAAAGTTATCCAGTGGGCATCTATCAGATCCTGCTTTACTTTAACATGATGTCACCATTACAATGTGAGTTTGACACCCCTGTCCTAGGCCAAAAGGAGAATCTGGCAGCACATGTAGATTGCACATGATTGAAGAAAAGTTTAAAAAATGTTTCAGCTATTTGCCATTGCATCAGCAAACTTATTCACATAATAAAAAAACAAACTGATTCAATGGCTAACAAAAAAGCTAATTTCTTTTTATAACTAAAATCAACAGCTGGAGATTGAAACACAACATAGATAATTGGCTGAAAGAACCAGAAATGAGAGGAAAGGGAAAGCATAGAAAAAGTACTAAAAACAACTGTTTCCTTGGAGGCATCGAAGATGTAAGAGATACAGATCAGTAAGATCTTTCAACATAAATTATAAAATCTTTTAAAACATCAGATTAACCTGAAAATGTCCAATGTTATCATCAATGTTATTGTTATCTTTCAGCTATTGGGCAGCTGAGTGGCTGGTATATATCTTAGGCTGGGATTTCAACTCTAACTGCTAGTAATAAAGATTGGTTATGTTGGCGGAAGGAAGGAAGGGAGGAAGGGAGGGAGGGAGGGAGGTAAAAGAAGGCTCTAGATCTCATCAGAATTTGTTGGCAGGATTAGAAAAAAAAAGCAAAAAAAAAAAGTAAAAAAGATCAGTATAAGACTATACCGTATTAATTAAATACAGTAAAATTTTGGTTAATAGGGAAAAACTTAAACTAATCATTCTGTGTCTTTGCCTCTGTCTGCTTACTTAATCTACCTAATATTGTAAGCCCAAATGTCAATCTCTATCAGCTTCTGAATCCATCTATGTTCTGTTTAACAGAACTTTACAGTCCTTATTTCTGTAGCCCATAATTAAACTCATCTGTAGAATGAATAGAGGAATACAAAGAATGAGGGCCTATAAATGGTTTATTTATCCTTCAGGACATGTTCCCTGTGGATTTAAATGTTAGAAAGATGAGAACCAATAAGGATCATTTAAGAGGACCTAGTCCTTTCCAATTTTTCTGTTTCATTAGAAGGATAATTTATTTAGTCTTCTAGTAACTTACATGACAAAGATCATCAGCATCATGAATAAATATTGTCATTTTCACTGCATTGCTTGTCTCTGGGTGAAAGAATTTCTTTCATTTACTGTTAGTGAATTCATCCTTAAGAAGAGAGAGAGAGAGACAGAGAGAGAGAGTATTGATCTGTTGTCTGATCTTCCATCGATTGGGACTACTATTGCATTGATATATTACTCTGTATTTCCATCTTTGTTGAAATGATAGGCACACTTAATTGACATTTTACACAGCAGACAGGTCTAAAAATAACTTGTACTAACAGAAGATTGACATCTGTGACAAGTGTTATCACGCTTTCTTGATATACATTACCAAAGGTATTAGTTTATATGCACATTGCTCCCAAGATACTAAAACAAAATAGCTAAAGATTTGACATTTATGAGTTTCTTATCACTCCTGTTACAATGCTGCAATCATTCTAGTTGGATTTTTTAAAATAAAATAAATATAATCTTTAAACTGTGTTATGAAATTTAATTCTTTAAGAGAGACTGTTCAGATTTATATATATATTCAGCAACTTAGAACTCTATTTCTTCTTATTTACAGGATATAACAAATGTACATAACACTGTCTATATTTTCTCTTTGAGAACATTCTGAAATGCAAATTCTTAAGTACAAGAGAACAACTGAATGCACGTCTTTTGTATCTTACAAATTTAATCATGCTTCTATTAGTTATTTCAATTAAATTAATTTAATGCTTTTGTTTTTGTTTGTTAAACTATCCTATTGATTTAAGGTTTTTCTTTTTAGCTAGGTCTCATTCTCCTGAGTTGGATGCATATATATACTGTTCAGTAATTGGTACATTGGCGTATACCCTGTTAAAACAGGGACAAATTAGACTGCTTTTAATTTTCTAGTTCATTGGCATTCTATTGAGATTATGAGCCCAGTTGAGATATTATGCTGCTATACCAGTGTACTTTCGGGACCCCTTCAGTAGCAAGATACACCTATGATACATCTATGATTCTGTGAAATTGTTGATATGGCTATGTTTCTATCAGGCACAGTCTGTCCCTAATACACAAACCAACCCATGCCAATATATGGGGATGATAGAAAGAGAATGCTAGTAATCCCTCTTTTTTATGACAGTTATTTATAAGGTTAAGGGGATACTCAGAAATGCTATATAATTGCAGCAAAATTTAAAGGTCATTTGAACATTGCTAATTAGTAAATGAAGGGTGGCTTAGTGGCTAAGATGCTGAGTTTGTCGATCAAAAGGTCGGCAGTTTAGCAGTTCAAATCCCTAGTGCCACATAATGGGAAGAGCTCCCATTACTTTTCCCAGCTTCTGCCAACCTAACAGTTCGAAAGCATGTAAAAAAGCAAATAGAAAAATAGGGACCTCCTTTGGTGGGAAGGTAACAGCATTCTGTCCACCTTTGGCATTTAGTCATGCCAGCCACATGACCATGGAGACGTCTTCAGACAGTGCTGGCTCTTCAGGTTTGAAATGGAGATGAGCACCGCCCTCTAGAGTCAGGAATGACTAGTACATATTTGCGAGGGGAATCTTTAATTAGTAAACTGGGGGACATGCTTATGATTGCTTTAGATATGTCACTTGATAATGAAAATGAAAAAGGGGAAGCTGTTATTTCCCTTGTTTATTGTAGCCCTATTTCACGAGAAAGCAATGTTTTGGAGATGGTATGCAGGGAGAGTAGGCGAATATTAGATCCAGGCTTCAACAAATGAAATAAAAATGGCTCTTGCAATCTGTCATCTGAATTAAGCCCTAGGCAGTATAATTATGAATGTTGTTTCTGCAGTCATACTTATTTTCTTTCAGCCGGGATCTCTTTTGTGTGTGAATGATGGCCAATGTGTCAAGATGTCATTGGGCAAATGATATGAATTACATGTTATCATTCACACTAGGGGGCTTGCAGACAGAGTGATTGTGAAATCTTCTTTTTTGTTTGTTTGTTGGTTTTCATCTGATCTGCTTTGATTTTATTTGATATTTTGCTTTTTCAGTCAATTTTATTCAGATAGGTGAGAGAGAGAGAGAGAGAGAGAGTTTGTGTGTGTGTGTGCATGTGTGTGTGTGTGTGTGTCTGTTTATTGTAAACAACCGAGAGCCATTTAAGAGCCAGGCATCCCATAAATTAGATAAGGAAAATAATAAATAATAATGCAAACCTTTGTAGAATGTCATTAGGAATTATATCACATCACTTGTCATTTGTCTCTCTCTCTTTCTCACCCTCATTACCCAAATAGCCCTCAAAACTAGTTATTATATATACATCAGCATCCTCTGTTATAGTCAAATGATTTAAGGGATTATTCTGTACTGGCACTGGATGGTGCCAGCCAACAAGATAAGAAAGTTCAGAGGTAGGCAAACTCAGACAGAACATTTACAAGAAAAGAGGGTTGGGGTTTTTTTTAACCTATAGCTACTGTAATGGTGTCAAGGCTTGATTTGGGCTGAGACCAAGAATGCAAGAAACAAATTATAAATAAATGAAAAGATGAGACACATAAGGAGGTGATATCCAGAGTTCTAAGCATGGTATAGCAAGGTAAATAGGAGAGATAGCTGAGGCTTGAAAAGTTCCTGTCAGTGTCAGAGAGGGAGACCTTTCAATAAACCAAGCCCAGCTCCATCAAAATGTACAGTCTTTTCTGGTGCTGGACAGTCTGTTTAACTTGTGTCATTCAGCCTTTTGCCATTGTATGGGATTTGCTTGGGATTTGTGGCTGAGAGGCTATCAGGGGGTGCAGATAGGGAATCCTATTGTTGGATCAGCCCTAAGGAAAGTGGGGCTATTTGCTTTGACACTGCTGGAATCTCTCCCTTCAGGACTCTCAGACTAACCAAAATGCTTCCAGCTTTCTATCATTCTCAATAGTAGACATGTCCAGCAGGTCCACAACAGAGCTGTATGAGAGTATTTTGACACTTGAAATACCTGTTTTGAATCAGACATGCATTTTTGCAGGTTCAGGTGGCTGGAAAAAAACCAAAATGCCTATGTTTATGTGTTCACAAAGAGGTGACAAGGGGCCTCTTTGAAGCACCAGCATAAACCTGAAAGAAGATTGTCTACTTAAACTGTGCCTCTTTCTCTTTCCTGTAAATCATTTGTAATTAATTAACATCTATTTTCATTTTTAACTGCGGAAATAATTGTAACAGCAATACTGTATGCATTTATCTTCTTGTTTTCTTTGATCCTTAAAAGCAATATCTCCCTGTCTATCCTATTTGGCTTTACTAATAGTGTGTATGTACTGTCTCTTTGCATCTGATATTAGCATAGTAGGCATTGTCAACAGAGAGACTAAAGACAAGTGGAAGATGTCTTAATCAAACCATGTTACAATGAATTAGTCAAACTGTGCTAGAAGTGATTGCAAAATCACTAGACAAAAGTAAGTTTTTGAAATTTAAATTTAAAGGACAGTTTTATGAAATAAAGGGCTGTTCTTTATCGTATGTCACTGTAGTCATATTTCATTGGTCATACTTCATCCTCTCATAATGGTGTACTTACGTAGGTTTCTCCTTATTCTGACAACTATGTATATTTTAATAATCTATATTTTATAGATGTATCTTTTGAAAACATCAGCACTGCTTTGTTTACAACCTGGTGTGTTTCTTTTCCAAAGATTACTTCAACTGCCATAAACATTTTGTTCTGTTATAAGAGGAAGAAGAAAGACTTACAGATGGTCATATGCATTTGCATTTTTGTTTTTCCTATGATAAGTATTAAGAAATAATGCAGAATTATTTTTTCCTTAACTCATGTTACAGAATAGAGAAATCATTAACCCAAACCCAAAGTCACTAAGAGAGGACTACTATAGGTAGTCCTCCCTTAGTGACTACCTCATTTATTGTTTGTAATTACAATTATGATGAAAAAGTAATTTTGCAATCAGTTCTCACATTTATGATCTTCACAGGTCAGTAAACGAAAGGAAAGATCATAAAATGGTCATCTTTCTCTTAGTGTCTGCTTTGTCAGTGTATAAGAATTTATGAACTGGAATAACCATAGCAGCAAGACAGCCAATGGGAACTGTTTGGTGACTGAGACATAGGAT
Organism: Masticophis lateralis; assembly: GCA_030761175.1. NCBI lineage: Eukaryota > Metazoa > Chordata > Lepidosauria > Squamata > Colubridae > Masticophis > Masticophis lateralis. Next base: position 117,973,068 of record JAUDYJ010000003.1, on the reverse strand, counting down.
TTGTTGCCTGAGTCTTGTGAGCTGGCTTGGAGCCAGGGCATGGCATAGCTTAACTGTTTTGTGCTGTGAGAGTTTGTCTGTCTTTGCTTGAAAGTACTTGCTATTTCTTCTTCTCTCTACCACATTGCAAGAGCTGCATGAGTATTATATACATGCATCATGTTTTATATTATTGTATATAAAGAAGTTTCTTCTATATAATGAATTCTGCTGAGTTATTTGCTTCTGTGCTGGCTGGATCGCTAGTAACTCTGACATGCTTGACATAATGATTGAGTTGCTAGTCTCAATGGTGGCCAGTAAATGAGAACTACCTCTACAAAACAAGAATGATTTATTTCTGAAGTCAAAAATATGAACCTGCAGAGTCAAACAGTCCTTCAATAAATGTCTGTACCAGTGATATCTTTAAATTGCACTAATTCCTCTCATAAAAGGGTCATATTTTATATTGCAAAGTTTGAATATGTCGCATAAAGGACTGTAACTCAAAGAAGTGGAATTCTAGACCTGTGATGGTGAATCTATGGCATTCATGCCAGCAGTGGCATGCAGAGCCATCTCTTTGGGCATGCAAGCTGTCAACTGTAGGTCTTCCAGGTTCCAGCACACCAGTTAGCTGGTTTTCACATGCGCGGGAGCACCGGAAATCAGAAGAGTAGCCGCCTGGTGTGCATATGTGCACCAGGAAGATGATCTTCCAATTTCCAGCATGTGCATGCACGCCGGCCAGCTGGTCTTCTGGTTTCTGGTGCTCATGTGCAAATGAAGACCAGCTGGCACATGCACACCGGACGGCTGCTTTTCTGGTTTTTTGGCGTGTATGCGCGTACTCCCATTTTGGCACTTGGTGCTGAAAAGGTTTACCAACACTGTTCTAGACTATGAATCAATGAAAGGGAAAACACTAATTCAAATTCCAAATGATTAGCAAGGTGCTTTTTCTTTATATGGGTAGCATATGCTTTATTATATACTTTCAATAGACATGGCCTTAAAAAATATTCTGAAACTCACCAGATAAGAGAACCACACCTACCAATTGCATAAAGGTTTTTCTAAATCAGTGGCAGATGGGAAACAATTGTTAGATTACTTGCTTCACAACATGTTAATAGATTGCCATATATCACATTTGCAGAATTAGAATATTATGTAAATGATTAGTCATTTTCTATAAATTAGAGATCCAATCTGTATGGTGATTTAAGAGATAAATTATTCACAGGATGAAGAAATCAACCCTATAACCCAAAATGAAACAATAGAATATTGTGCTTTGTTATTATAGATTGATTCTAAAATGAGTACAATCAGGCTCAAATCTGGTTAATATACACCCCTAACATTTCCTTTATACAACATCAAATGACAACATCGTATGTCAGTGGTCCATGTTCAGTCTTAAACCAAAGATAAAATTCTTAACTCTACTCAAATACAATCATATGAATATCTTCCTACAAGTTATGTAGAAATAAATGCTATCTACCATACCTGCTAGATATTAACAAAAATTACATACAAAGAAGATTGGAAATACACATCTCATATATAAAACTTCAAGAAATGTACCATCTCTCTCTCTCTCTCTCTCTCTCTCTCTCTCTCTCTCTCTCTCTCTCTCTCTCCCTCCCTCCCTCCCTCCCTCCCTCCCTCTGTCCCGCCCCTCCTTCCCTCCCTCTCCCCCTCTCTCATCAAGATGCTAGGAGTGTCTCCCCATTTACAGCCAGAAGATTGTTAATAAATTTTAATAATAATAAATAAATAAATAAATAGTCATTGTACGTGTATACACACGTATACACATACAACGAAATTCACTTAACACCCAAAGTCCAGATCCAACACACATAACAATCCCCAAACACACTCCCACCCACCACAATTCCCCCCCTCAAACCACCCAAACATCCACACAACAGACCAAGTAATACTGTCCAACAGCTCATTGGTGGCCCTTTAGTTCATTGTTGAGTGCAATTATAGCTCTGGTATAAAAACTATTCAGAAAACGTGTGGTCCGAGTTTTAATTGTTCTGTATCTTCTGCCCCAGAAGACAACAGTCCAAAAATATTGTAAGCAGGATGGGAAGAGTCTCTGAAAATGTTGTGCAACTTTCTTGAACAGCAAGATTTGAAGATGTCATCGAGAGCTGTAGCTCCAATGTTATTCTGGGCAGTTTTAATGATTCTCTGTAGAGCTTTTTTATTAATTTATTTATAAATATATTTCTGAATCACCTTCAGTTAAAGCTTGGCATCAGAAGGAGACTTTCAAATTAAATAATTAATAAAACTAACAAACAAGAAATCATCAAACTACTGACATTAAAAATAAACTTAAAAACAGTGAGTAATATGACTATATTTAAAATTACTAAAATGTCAAGCTGGTCCAAGCTATAATTAATCTTTGTAGGGTGTTAGTTGCACAATTGAATTCTACTACTGGGAAGGCCTCAGTCTTGTTTCTGTTGTATAGAAGAGCCTTAGTTCTTAGATTACATGAAGGTTCATCAGAAAAACATGTAGAGCTTGCCAAGTAAGGACTAGCATAAAGTATTATACCCCAGAATAAATTTATAATCATTAAAATCGATGTCCATTGAACAATTCTACAGTGTCTGTTACAGTGACTCAAGAGTCAAGTAATCCAATGCATTATCATAAGACTAGGCTATTAATCTTATTTCACCCAACATAAAATAGACTCAGAGATTCCTTATCAGGTAAAAAAAATATGAGGAATTTCAATGGAAGCCAAAGGAATTTAGATGAAATGATACACTCTTTAAAAGGTGAATCCACTTGTATGAATTGGCCATAAATTCATAGAAAAGATGTGACTAATAAATGGCTTTCTGAATTCACTGTTAGTGGAACTGAAAGACGAATATAATAAAAATGCAGTTGTCTCATATTGCAATTCTTGGATTTTTCATTTCACTTCTTTCCCTTAATGAAAGTGTGTGTGTGTGTGTGGGTGTGTGTGTGTGTGTGTGTGTGTGTGAGAGAGAGAGAGAGAGAGAGAGAGAGAGAGAGAGAGAGAGAGAGAGAGAGAGAGAGAATACATTTGCCCACAAACTAAACTATTTTGTATAGCTATTTTGTATAGAAACATCAAAATATGAAAATTAGAATATTCTAAGAATGTTAATAATAGCAAATCCGTCTATGTGGCTTTATACTGATTTCCACCAAACTTTTGAACTTTTTGCCAGCACAAGAAACTTTCAGATGAAGCATAATGATATTCAATTTATATTTGATAGCTTTAAAGTAAAAACCAGATTTCCCCAAAACAATAATTTAACAACAATTAAAAAAACAATACAAACTATTTTTCTATATTACCTGAAGAATAGGAGACTGATAAAAACTACCTATAAAGCAATATTGACTTAGAATTGAGTGGAATGGAACAAAACAGAACAGAAAAGAACAAAAATATTCCTTGGGATAACAAAATATGGGAAAAACCTTATTCCTCATCCTTCCTTTAGATCAAGAGTTTTTAAGTATTAAAATAGGAGAGAGAAAAGCCAAGCCAAGGTAAGGAGTCAAACAGGGAAATAGTCTAGAATTCCTATGTGAGCACAAGAATGTGAAGTCTGACCCCACCTCCCAGATGCCTATCTCTAGTTTTATCCTGAGAAGATTTCTCTCTACAGGTTTGAGCAATATATCAGCTAATTGAATTCTTCACATGTGGGCCTTGTTGTTCTCACTTGACAGAGGAAACCAAAGTTGATGAAATTGTCTTGATTGTTTTCTGTTTGATTCCAAGCCATGTTGTAATGGTTTGGTCACATCATGACCAATAGATAACAATATGATAATTACAAATACATATGGACAGTTACTGTTCAGCTTACAAATAATATCATGTTTCTTTTTCATGACATTAATTCTGATCATCAGTCCTCATTCCATACGGCAGAGTCATCTTCAGTTTGTCATTGCTCCCTTGAAAAGCCAAAATAATCCTTTTTTTTTTTTTTTAGGAAAAAGGAAATCAACCAGATACCCTCCAGATGCCAGTCACCCAGGAGTGAAATGCTCCCGGTTCAGACTGGTTTGGCCGAACTGGTAGCGATGGTGGCCGGCGGTTCGGAGAACTGGTAGCAATGAATGGCATGAGGCTCTGCCCACTCACCCGGCCATCATTACTTCCTGGTTTTAAGCAGGAAGTAACTTATTTTTTACCCTCTGCGCATGCTCAGAAGGGTTTGTGCATATGCAGAGGGTCCGCACACGCATGTGACACATATACTTCCAAACTGGTTGGGAAGGTAAGTAGATTTCACCCCTGCAGTCACCAGAAAAGATTAACTCATAAAATATTGGCTAGAGTAGTTGCTATATAGTGAAAGAAAAGACACATACATACATACATATTTATATAAACACCCAGATATACATATAGTTAGACCTGTAAGTAAAGTATGAACAATTATATTTTACTCAATCCAAAAATCATACCCATGATTGATCTTTACTCCATCCGTGATTTTTTGTTTCTTTTAAAGGAAAAACAAAACCCTACAGCCAAAACATGAAGCATCATTTTTGAGTTTAAAACCCACTTCTGAATTAAGATAACATAAAGTCCTTAGGACCAAATTCTATTGTGCCAATCCTATACCTTTTTATATTGTTTCTCAGCTGAGTTTGATATTTCAAGTTCTAACCAACTTGGGACAAGTTTTCTATCAAGCTTACCTTCACCTGTATGAATTAGTCCTGTCATAAAAACTGAAATATCTCTGAATGCTACTCACTATGAAACAAGAAGTAGAAACAGTTTGTGTTCTCATGTTCTATCTTTTGGGTTTCCAGAATATCCAAGAAAAGGAAGATTTTTTCCCCACTTACAAACTTTTACTGATGCTTTGAATCTATTTAATTTTCAACATTGCTAACCTTATTAGAAAGTTTCAAAAACCAGTTCTTTGAATGATACTAGGGATCTTCAATTATTGTCAATAACTGAAAAATACTATGGAAACAAAAAGATTTTAACTTCACGGTGGGAGTTTTTAATTCAAGGGAAGAGATCAATAACAGAAATGTTATTCTTATTTCAAAGAAATACAATACTATAGTACATTGTATACTTATCTCATAAATATTACTTCAAGTGTACTTAGCCTACATAAATAGTCTTGCTAAATTTGGAAATAGAGGGATTTTAATACACAGTCTCACCAAATATATCTAGCAGATGAGTTGGGGCTATCAATATCATGCCAAGGAGATTGCATGCATTAGGCACCCCAATCAAACTGTAAGTTTTGATTATTCCCTATATGGAAATAAATTGTCACAGCGTCTACATGGTACTAAACTGAACACGGCATTGGTGTCCAGTTTTAAATGTATACTTACCTCTTCAGTGCAAAATAACTACAAAATAAGAATATGACAGCTGAATTAGTCTGGACATACAGTATTTTCCATTCGCACTTTGTAATACCTTCTTTTGCAGAAATAATACCATCCAAATATTCCCTGCAGTCATTTTACAAGCTTAGATTTAATTGTGGAACCCTTAGCAATTTCTGCTAAGCAGTCTAGTGATATTTCTGGCATCACATGGGTGAATTGTAGTTATGAATTGTTTTTATGTGCTAATTATATCTTAGCAATTTTAGATAACTTCACTAATTCACTGCTAAATTTTATTCAGGTGATTCCACCTTTTGGTCACTATTCTGAATATAAATTAATTGGATAAATCTTTAATGCCTGAAGTTACAGTAACATAATGTAAAGATTTACGTTTTGTAACTGCCACAGATTATATTAAGCATCTGCTAATTTATGTTCCTAAAATATTTCTAAATATCTTAACAGTTTTAGAAAATGTTGCCTTAGAAATTAATATATGGATGAAAACTCCACATATTAATGTGGTAAATTAATGGTATTAGAATCAATATCACTCTAAATTTTGTCCAGGTATTAAAAGACTCTGCAATGTTAATCCCAAATAAGTATTTTGTTTGAATAGATAAGTTATTGAAGAAATTTACCAGATGTTCAAAAATATCATTGGACTTATATTTTAACAACTGCATCTATGTATATTTCCATTAAGGTCCTTGCAATTGCTAGTCTCTCTCTGTATAGTGGAGAGAGTATTTTGTTCCCAGGTTTATAAGCAACCAGACAAGTTGGGTTTTGATAGTCATTGATTGGATTTTAATGTTGAGGCTCATGAACATTTCAATTCATGGAGAAAAAAAAAAACATCCTAAATATAGGGAACAAAAAAATCCTATTGGAAGATAGGGTGAAATGTAGAATACATACTCTACATTAATTATGTACTTTGTAACAACTATTTTAAAGTGTTTTTTTTCCCCTTAATTTCAAGTGGAATGGGGAAATAATTAAGTATATTTTAACATCTCAAGGTGAACAGGAACTTTGGCTGCAACTGAGAAACCCAAGAATGAGTATCTGAAATTAAACCAAGGGACATTTTTTAAAATTTAAAATTTATCTTATTTCAAGTGTACTGGTGACACTAAAGGATGTATTAAAAAATATGTATGTCAGGTTTTTTCTGTTGCTTTTGTAAAAAGTTAAGGGACTATTAACTCATATGATTATGTCTTATGAATCACTGACATCCTTCTGGAATAATATTTTAATATTATTTTAGCATTAAGAAATGTTCACGTTGCGTTAAATTGTGTTCCAAAATATTGGAATTTAATTATTTTTGAGGAGTTATGAATTGTATCATGAGTTATGAATTGTTAAGAGAATTGCAAATTTGGAGAAATAGTAAAATTCCTGATATTAAGAATCAGATTTAAGAGATGTGTGATTTGCCCATTTTTGAAAAGGCATTTTTATCTACTAATCAAAAAAATGGCTCAGTGTGCTTTTATATATGATAGATTTTAATTATATTTTTAATATTTTATAATGTTGGACAGTCATTAATCATTTTTCCTATGTTAGATGTAAAAATGTTTTTGACGTTTCATTAACATGTGACATATTGATAATTTCTCCCTTTTATGTTCTTTAATTTTTATACATTTGTATACATATTTCTTTCCTGGGTTTTTAGTTTAGTTCTCTCTTAATCTCTTTTATCCTCATTTTCCTAGTTGCATAAGCATAATTACCTAGGGCTCCATTTCCCTGTTATTCTTGCTGTAGAATTCTTTTACTACTTCTTGGAAAACTCTTTTAAATCAAACATACAATTATGTGTCATTACATGCACTGCACTCTTGTGATCTTCCCATAGTTTTGTATTAATGTTCAAGTTCAAGAGAAACCATTTCAAAATCATTATCTTTCTTTCCTGCAAAGATCTCCTTGTTAATTTGAAGTACATTTTGGACTATTGTCAGTGCAAACTCTTTTTAGCTTTCATGTCTTAATGGGTTATGTTGATATTTATCTGAATCCATTCTTTTTTCCTCCCATAGAAGTTTTTCTTTGGAACTGGCAATAAAGAATAATATTAATCTACCTATACACTTAGTGGTCAGCAAGGTGTTTTGCTCAAAAGTTTCACTCTTTTTCTGCATCTTGTGTGATTATAGCTGAATAGTCAGCTTGTTTGTTGTGATCCAAATCATTTAGGATGAGCTTGGAGAAAATATTTCCTTCTGACTTTCCCATGAAGAACATTGTGATATAAACAACCCTTTACTGTAAACCTGTGGGCAATGACTTCATTAGCAGTTGAATTTTTCAGCAAAGCATTTGCAGTGATTCTCTGATCTAATCAATTTTCAAGCGATTCTATCAAAGCTGCCTCTTGATCTCCGAGGTTTTGCCTTGACTTCACCATTTCAACGTAAATTCTACTTCTGAACAATATTTCTCACAGCATTTAAACAGGAATATATGAGCAGAGTTTCCTGTGGTCTGTAGTAATGAATATTCTTTTCTTTCAAATGTTCAGGGAGCTGCTTAGAGGAACACATGGTTGCAGAAAATAGGCAGATCATAACCTTAGGCAGATCATAGGCTATATTATTTATTCACCAGTGGAATCGTCATCTTTTGATTAACTGTAAACCTAATCAGTCAATCACCCTTGGGGCAGTGGTGAAATTGAATTTTTTTTTTACTACTGATTCTGTGGTTGTGGCTTGGTGGGCATAGTGTGGCTTGTTAGCATGGCTTGGGGGGCTTGGCAGGGGAAGGATTCTGCAAAAATTCCATTTCCACCCCACTCCAGGGGAAGGATACTGCAAATCTCCATTCCCTCCCACTCCTGGGAGAAGGATATTGCAAAATTCCGATTCCCACCCCACTCTGGGACCAACCAGAGGTGGTATTTGCCAGTTCTCCAAACTACTCAAAATTTCTACTACCGGTTCTCCAAAACCTGTCAGAACCTGCTGGATTTCACCCCCGCATTGGGGCCTTATTAACAATTTTATATTAAAATAGGAGGGAGAGGAAGAATGAAAACTACTTATGACTTCCTGAACATTTTGTGGCAAAAATCATTTGATTGAAGTGACAAAATTTTAGCATGTAAGTGTGTCTTATGGGTGTTTTCTATTTCCATTCTATCACTAGGAATTGGAATCGGAAGCAATCTATGCAATCTTAATAATGTAGTAAGTACATATTATCCCATTTTAAAGCATATTAATAGTATTGTTATCATAATAACCATATTTAATAGCATTTCCCCATACTGCTTTGGACCTGCTAGCTGTTTCCACCCTCAGGTATAATGCTACAAGAAGGACATCGAATTAAGGAAGGGTGATATTTTATGAGAATTCGACTGCAAAAAGCCAGACAATTATCAGATGAGAGTAAAGAATTAGTGTTGTCTCAATTTCTTTATAGCCACCTGGTGGATGTGTTAGATTTGTGCACTCTGAATTTGGTTATCCTCTAGTCTAGTCTATGAGTGATTGACATCTCACACCCTTGCCTTAAAGTATCTCAAGCTCAGATACTTTGGTGTTTGAAAAGGTAAATCCAACATTTTAATTAGGGCCTGCAGCTACCAAGCTGATATACAATTGATGTTATAACTTCTATTCAGACAAATGTTCCAGATAGCATTCTACCAGCACCATTTAAATGCAAACATATTCAATTGCAGGGATGCTTGGTGATTATTCTTCATTTGAAATGAGTGACAAAAGATAAAGGAGTGAAAATCCCCTAAGAAATATGAAACTACTCTGAAAGGCCCTCAAGGCCATTTCTGATTTGGTAATGAAATTTTGATAAAGAGAGTTCCATTTTCTTATTTGCTAGCAAAAACAAATTTTTGCTTCCTCTTTTTAAAAAAACAAATTGGAATGCAGTAATACAGTGCTAAATATGCAGGAAAATTAGCCCATGACGAGGGGATGAAGCATGGACACAGTGTTCCAAGTGTGTTTTCAAATTACAGGTATTTTTTTTCTCCCTTAACAATCAATTGTTACTATTTATGCTACTATTTCACTGAAATCTGCATCCATTCTTCCCATTCTTTATTTCTCTGGTGACATTGCATTGTATAACAAATAGACTTACAGAAAAAGTAATACTGCTTCCAAGACCAGAGGACAAGAAGATAGAAACATTCACTTATATTGCTGAAATGACATCTGGGGTAATGCTGGGAGAGATAATGAACCAAGTAGGACATAGTGGCAGAGTGACTTAATGATGCTAAAATTGCTGGTCAGAAATGATCTATACTCCAGCAGTTTGAGCCTGGCTCTGTGAGACAGAGTGAGCTCCTGTTGCCTGCTCCCTGGCTCCTGCCCACCCAGCAGTTCAAAATCATGCAATATTGAGAATAGATAATGGGTACTATTTTAGTGGGAAAAACCTACCTGTGTTTGTGTGTGCTGAGAGTGGAACTGCCTTGGGCCTAGCCGGATGTGAGGCAACAAAATACAAGGCAGGGTGAGACTAGCAGAGGAGACAACAACCCCAAGGCCATTAGTCAGCTAGCTGTGCACCAAGGGATAGGTATACAAGTGCCAAACAGAATAATGTATCAATTTAGACTGTCAGGACTGGATTGTGCCTAGCATTTTCCCTGACATTGTATGTTATGTGTTAAATAACTAAATAATTAAATAACAACTAAATAACTAAATAACTGAAAAATTAAATAATAACTAAATAACTCTGACTTTTTGTGAGTGGGTTGCAATATAAAACTAATTAACCATAAACAAACATTTCTCTAGCCATTTTTCCGGCTTCCTCAGGCAGATCTGAAAATGAACTTGGCAATAGATGTCATATCTTTATGTGCTACCTAGGTTCGGAGATGCAGAATGCCCTAACCGACTGTTGATAGTTGCGTGATCTGACTAGCGAAATATCAAATAGATTCAGAGTCTCATAGCATCATCTGAAAGTAATTTCATCAATAAATGGCAGCAGGGAAAATCTACAGTCAATAATATACCTGTTTTATTCTTATATTCAACACAATCTGAGAAATTGAAATTGATTCTTGAGTTTGAGGAGTGGTAAATGAAGGGAGAAGTAGGACAATGTAAAAATTACACAACACAATTGACTATATAATCTGTATGCTATGAAAGAAAAAGAGGAAGGAAAGGTTTAGGAAAATGTAGATGGAAAGAAAATAATGGATCTGATAAGAATAGCAGATGAGGATTATACATTAATGAATTAAATAAATTGGTCATACTTTATGAGACTGTAGAAGACTGTGAGATGTGATTTACTGGCAATGAATACATACTGCACATTTCTTTTATCTACTATGACTGAGATGTTGAATCATCACAAGTATGATTCTGATTTGAGACCAGATGTATCAAGTTATTTTTCTCAAGCTAATGACTGATTGTTTTTTTCATTTCTCCCTTCTTTTTAGCAAGTGGGCTCCTAAGTGAATTTTGATCCAAAATCTTTTCTTTTTTAATCTAGTTGGTTCTCCCACCCCCGCTTCCCCCCCAGAAAGCTCAACCAAACTAGTGTGCAGATAAAATAATATGAAAATGCTAATTTTGCTAAGAATATAGTATTTTTATTTATCTATATGGTAAGAGTTTCTTACTTTTTCACAGGAAAAGCGTCACATCAAAGAAACATTTAAGATCTATGGATTTTTTTTAAAAAAAAGAATCTTAAACTATGTTTTAATGTGGATAAGGATTTTAATAAATATTATCAGAGTTTTACTTCATCCCTTGAACAAAGAACTGAATTAAGTGAATGGAGTAATCAGGTCCTATTGAAATAAGGCAAAATGTCAAGGAAGAAAACATTTTGAAATATAATATATTTTAGAGTCCATTTCTAAATGATAAGTGGCAGCAGAACAAGTAATTAGTTTTATGTAATGCTTTCTTTAAATTCCCCAGGAGCTTTGTATGCATTATGTCTGTAATACAGGTTGATATTATTAACCACATATTAAGAGCTTGGAATAGAGGCTTAATGATATCTTTAAGGCAATTCACTGGACTGATGGTTTTTAAGAGTAATTTGAGACAGGGAATTTCCATAACAATTATTTACACTGTCAACCATTGTTTTCCTCCTCCTCCTCCTTCTCCTCCATTAAAAATGTCAGTTTCTAAAGTATTTCTCTTTGCTAGAAATATATTTCATTTATATTTCATATTGATAATAGTGGCAAACTGGTAAATATTTAGATGTTATCATCATTCAGATGATAGAACTATGGACAATGGCAAAAGAAAGAAGCCTAATAAGAAAATTAAGAGCCAGTGGTTAAAATGAAAATTAAAAGAGTGGTACAGTGGTTAAAATGCACTATTGCAGGCTAACTCTGCTGACTGCCAGCAGTTCAATTCTCACCGGCTCAAGGTTGACTCAGCCTTCCATCCTTCTAAGGTTGGTAAAATGAGGACGCAGATTGTTGGGGGCAATATGCTGACTTTGTAAACTGCTTGGAGAGGGCTCTGAAGCACTGTGAAATGGTATATAAATCTAAATGCTGTTGCTAAATCCCAGAAGAGTACTCAAATGAATTTCCATATTATCTCACTTCTCTATCTGATTTTATCTTTAATCTTTGAGATTTTGGCTCCTATCTAAAATCAGGCAAATTTGTTCTGTTCTGAAAGCACTTTGTCAGATGCTATTATTATATCACATTCTCAGCTTTGAGAACGAAACAGAACATGTTCTATTATTTTCCAAGGAATATAATTTCAGATGGAGTTATTGAAGAATAGAGTGCCCAGCCACATGAAATGTTTTCTAGCACCTATAAAGAATGGGCCAGGAAGAGGTTAGGTAATAGTCTATTTTTTTCTAATAGGAGTGTTTTCTATGTGAAAATACCATTTTATAGGGAGGAAACATTCAAAAGTTGGGTTATCCTTTTGGATCATGATGAATGACTTCTTCTAAGTCATTTTAGCTCAGTAGTTAAACAAAAGCAGAAAACAATCTCAACTGTTAATTCAAAGGTTCTGTTAATGTTGACATTGAGTAGGCAATTCACAATGTGGTTTCATCATGTGAAGTCTTAAACGTGTGACTCCATCTGAATCAGTATACACCCATTAAGCAACCTATACCTGGAAATAATTATATATTTGGGGCTTGCACAAACAATTCTATTTCTTCAGAAGACAAGCCAAAAAGGATTAAGTTACAAGTAGATTCTTCTTTATGATGGATTTGGTCCATTTGGAAGAGATTATTATACAGTATGAAGTGAACAAAACAGATAACATTTAACATAATCATTGTGTGCTAGTTTTATGAGGACAATCAGGTTATAAGTGTGATAAATGAATAAATAGATGTGATGCCTAACAAATATTATTGTTTAAAATATATAATTCATAGTCTTCACTTGTGGGTTGATTAGGAAGATATACAATCAAAACATTCCCTTATTAATGTTTTCAGAGGAGAAAATGTCATATAACAAAAATAAGACATTTCATAGTATGTTGTATATTGAATAGTGATAGGTTTCATGCTCAACTGTCAATCTTGTCTCAGAGCAGAAAAAAACTGCAAGCAGCTCTGACTGATGAGTTAGATGGTGTGTAGGAAAGGGCACTAAAAAAATAAAAGATTAGGAGCAGTTTAATCATATATTATAATCAATGGTAATCTAAAAGGAAGGAATATAGAATTTAATAGATTCATTGAACTACAAGTTTCTCATTCATTATACAGAATCTATATCTAGATATTTCGTACATAATGTTCAAGATTTCCTTCATTCACTTTCCTTGACAATTTCTATATCTTAGAGATACTAACTGAAATTAGAAATAAACTGGCAGGTAAAATTTATTGCCATTCTTTCAACATGTTCAAAATACTTTAAATCAATTCTAGTTAGTTTGATCCAAAAAATTTAAACTTGCATAAAGTAGATTGAGCCAGTAGCAGTAAAACCAAATACGCTAAAGTAAATCCAAATTATTTTGCTTTTAACATAATCACTGCAGCCTGGTTCTTAACCACTATTAAGTATCAAACCAGTTTCAACAGATTTGTAACAGATGAAGAAGAAATAGGCTTATAAAGAAACAAGATACTCATTTTCTGCCAAAATTGAAAAATCATTGCCCAAACATTTCTAAAGAAGCATTCAGGCAATCCCTGCAGAATTATTAAATATGAAGTGGACTAAATTCAGCCATTTGAGCACAAAGCAGAGATATTTTTTAAACCCACTTTAATGCAAATCTTAGTGGATCCTTATGTAGAAAGCATACAAAATATTTCTATAAATACTGGCAGCTTTTCTGTCATGCAGAATGTGTAAGATATTCAGGGAACAGCAGCAAAAGATTATTTGAAAAGTAACGAGCTGTCCTAACTAAATTTCTCCATAGTTCAGGAATCTAATCAGGTGCAACTTAAATAAATACAAAGTAATGCATTTACTACATTTTATATTTTCCTAAGCATAGAGGGGAAGGTATATAAACCAGGGGTGAAATCCAGCAGGTTCTGACAGGTTCTGGATAACCGGTAGTGGAAATTTTGAGTAGTTCAGAGAACTGGTAGCGGAAATTTTGAGTAGTTTGGAGAACTGGCAAATACCACCTCTGGCTGACCCCAGAGTGGGGTGGGAATGAGGATTTTGAAGAATCCTTCCCCAGAAGTGGGGAGGGAATGGGGATTTTGCAGTATCCTTCCCCAGGAGTGGGGAGGGAATGGGGAGTTTGCAGTATTCTTCCCCTGGAGCAGGGTGGGAATGGAGATTTTGCAGTATCCTTCCTCTGCCATGCCCACTAAGCCACACCCACAGAACCGGTTGTAAAAAAAATTGGATTTCACCACTGATATAAACAATCTTGTATTTATGAACTACTATTATTACTAAATTTAAATTTAAGAAAGGAATGCAGCCTCTGACCCAGCACCGAACTCACTTAGCTCCTTGGTTTACCGAGGAATTGAGGGAGATGAAGTGCCGGAAAAGACGCCTGGAGAGCGGTTGGAGGGCCAGTCATTCTGAATCTGACTTGACACTAGTAAGAGCTCATATTAAGACTTACATAGCGGCGATAAAAGCGGCAAAGTCTAATTATTTTGCTGCTCTTATCGCGTCATCAGATAATCGCCCAGCCGCCCTGTTCAGGGTGACCCGCTCTCTCCTCCATTCAGGACCGCAGGAGGATCCCTTGCAGGGACGAGCTGAGGATTTTGTTCAATATCTGGATGACAAAATAACTCAGATTCAGGAAGATCTGGCCGCTGACTGGGTTAGTTCAGACGACGTGACTGAGGCAGGTCTTGAGAGTGTTATCTGGGCTGAGTTCAATCCTGTGGCTCCCGAGGACATGGACAGGATTCTGGGAAGACTGAACATGACCACATGTTTAGGGACAGCACCAACCATGTGTCCCTCCTGGTTGGTGCTGGTTTCCCAGGAGGTTACACGAGGCTGGCTCCAGGAGATTATTAATGCTTCTTTGAGTGAGGGTGCCCTACCGACTGCCTTGAAGGAGGCGGTGGTGAGGCCCCTCCTTAAGAAGCCTTCTCTGGATCCAGCTGTTTTGCTAATTACCATCCAGTCTCCAACCTTAGCTTCCTTGCGAAGGTTGTTGAGACTATGGTAGCATGGCAGCTCCCCAGTACCTGGATGAAGCTGTCTATTTAGACCCGCTCCAGTCCAGCTTCAGGTCTGGATACAGCACCAAAACGGCATTGGTCGCGTTGGTGGATGATATCTGGAGGGCCCGGGGTAGGGGGTACTCCTCTATCCTGGTTTTGTTAGACCTCTCAGCTGCTTTTGATACCATCGACCATGGTATCATGTTGCGCCGGTTGGAGGGATTGGGGGTGGGGGGCACCGTCTTACAGTGGTTCTCCTCCTACCTCTCCAACCGGTCGCAATCCGTGTTGACAGGGGGGCAGCGGTCGACACCGAAGCACCTAGTGTGTGGGGTGCCACAAGGGTCGGTCCTCTCATCTCTCCTGTTCAACATTTATGTAAAGCCGCTGGGCGAGATCATCCATGGTTTTGGGGTGGAGTTCCATCAGTACGCTGATGATACTCAGCTGTACATCTCCACCCCAGACCACCCCAACGATGCCGTGGAAGTGATGTCCCAGTGGCTTGAAGCCGTGTGGGTCTGGATGGGGAGAAACAAGCTTTGACTCAACCCCTCCAAGACCGAGTGGCTGTGGCTGCTGGCGTCCCGATATAGCCAGCTGATGCCATCGCTGGTTATTGGGGGCGAATCACTGGCCGCCACAGAAAGGGTGCGCAACTTGGGCGTCCTCCTGGACCCACGGCTGTCTTTAGAGGATCATACGACAGCTGTGGCCAGGGGGGCTTTCTATCAGGTTCGCCTGATATGCCAGTTGTGGCCCTTTCTAGATCGGGACTCCCTACGCACAGTCACTCAGGCTCTCGTCACTTCTCGCCTGGACTATTGTAATGTTCTCTACATGGGGCTCCCCTTGGGGTGCACCCGGCTGCTCCAACTGGTGCAAAAGGCAGCTGTGCGGGGGATTATGGGAGCAACAGGGTGCTCCCATGTGACACCTCTCCTGCGAGAGCTGCATTGACTCCTGGTGGACTACTGGGTGCGTTTCAAGGTGTTGGTAATCACCTTTAAAGTGCTCCATGGCTTAGGACCAGGGTACTTATGGGACCGCCTTCTGCCACTAATTGCCTCCCACCGGCCAGTTCGCTCCCACAGAGACGGCCTCCTCAGGGTGCCATCAGCCAGACAATGCCAGCTGGCAACCCCCAGGGGGAGAGCCTTCTCTGTGGCAGCTCCCACCCTCTGGAACGATCTTCCTCCAGAGTTGAGAATGATCTCCGACCTCCGGACTTTTCGTCGGGCCTTAAAAACATATTTTTTTCAGCTCACCGGCTTAGCCTGATCCCTGCTAAATTTTTAGAATTTTTAGAGTTTGATATCTATTTTAAATTAATTTGTTTTAATTATCGGCTAAATTTATATTTGCTCTTTTTACAATATTTTAACTTTTGTGTACTTGTTTTTATTTGGCTGTTCACCACCCTGAGTCCGCAAGGAGAAGGGCGGTATATGAGTATGTATAAATAAATAAATAAATAAATAAATAAATAAATAAATAAATAAATAAATAAATAAATAAATAAATAAATAAATAAATAAATAAATAAATAAATAATAAATAACATCAGAATCTTGACCTATTGGGGTTAAAAGAGTAGAAAATTCATTTTTTTAAGTCAATTACTGTATTTTTCAGAGTATAAGATGCACCTTTCACCCCGCCCTAAAAGGGTGAAAATTTGAGTGCATCTTATATACTGAATGTAGCCCGCCCACCCAAATGGAGGTTTCATAGGCTGAAAAAAACTTCTTAAAGGGAGGTTTCAGAGGCTGGAAAAAAAGCAAGGCTCAATCAGACAAAGGGAGGCAAAGTTACTCGTGTATGTGGCAATCCTTAAGTCACACATGCCTCCTGGGTGGTGCTAAATGAGTACCAGATGGACTGGTAGCCAGACATCCATGAGGATCTCCTGGCTTCACACACAACCCCACGGTCCTTTTAAGGACGTTTTAAGTACCAAAAAAATAGCAGAAACAACAGAAATAACAAATGCCAATGCTAAAATGACTAGGAATATTGGAAGTTCAATATGTATATGCCAACTTAACATCGAAGGCAGTAGTAGATCAAAATGTGAACATTTCTCTAAACTATTACTTGAAAACTGTGTTGATTTGGCTGTGATCCAGGAAACACGCATTGAGAATGAACAGCAGCTTAAAAGCAGAAGAAGAATACCTGGATATGACATCTTAGGCATTATTTTTCATCAAACTTATGGCCTGATAACATATGTGCGAAATAACTTTGAAAATGCATATCTATTGGAAACAAGCAGTGAGGATAACATCTGCACTATCACAACTAAGATTGGAAATACCCAAGTCATGAACATCTATAAGCCCCCCACTATCTCCTGGCCTAACACAGTTCTCCCAAGGATTCCACACCCAGGCATCTACATAGAAGATTTTAACAGCCATCATATTCAGTGGAAATATACGCTTAATGATACTAACGGCGAGACCCTCTGTGAATGGACAGAGCAGAACAATCTATACTTAATTTTTGATGCTAAAGATTGAGGCACTTTTAAATCAGCTGCATGGAAGAAAGAGTACAACCCAGACCTATGTTTTGTTACACAAGATAATACTAAACCTATACCTGCCTCCGGACAAGTACTACAAATGTTCCCCCATAGTCAACATAGACTTGTCATCATTAAGACAGGAATAAAGATACCTATTATTAGATCTATACCTTGACCAAGGTGGAACTTGAAGAAGGCTAACTGGGAAAAGTACAAGATGGATCTTGAGAACACTATAGGATGTATTCCAGCAATTAGTAACAGCTACTATCACTTTGTTGCAAAAACCTGTACCAAATTATGTCATCGGCTAAAAAAATCCATCCCATGTGGCTTCCGCAAGGAATATATTCCAGGATGGAATGAAACTTGCAAAAACCTGTACCAAAAACTTTTAGAGAATGATGATGCTGAGATAGCTGATGAACTTCTTCATAATCTTGACCTGGCGCGCAGGCAAAAATGGGAGCAAACTATGTTTGGATTAGATTTTAAACACTCAAGCAGGAAGGCATGGAGCCTACTGAGAAAACTGGGAGGAGACCAACCAGCTCAACATAAACAACAAGAGGTTACTCCAGATCAAGTAGCAACCTGCATTGTCAACTTAACTAGAGTACCCCATGATAAGAAACATACTAAACTAGTGAAAAGAGAACTAAAGCATTTAAAAACTCTGGGATTGCCTAACCAGGAATACGCTCGACCCTTCCAAGCAGCTGAAATAGACACTGCCCTGAAAAATGTCAAAGCTGGAAAATCTCCTGGTTTTGATGGAGTAATGCTAGAATTTATCATCCATTCTAGACCTCGCACAAGAGAATGCTGGCAAAATTCTATACAGATATTCTAACTTCCAGTAGGCTCCCTCCAGAATTTAAAAGAACCAAGGTAACTGGCATATTAAAACCCGGAAAAGAAAGCAATAAGCCAGAAAACTATCAGCCCATTGCTCTGTTAAGTGTCTGTTATAAACTACTTGAAAGGTTGAGACTTAACAGAATCGGACAAAAAATTAACAAACAAATACCGATTGAACAGGCTGGATTTAGATCTTATCGGAGCTGTGTTGATCAGGTCCTTAGTCTTACAAGCCATATTGAAAGCAGCTACCAGAATAAATTGAAAACATCTGTTGTATTTGTGAATCTCATAGCAGCATACGACACAGTATGGAGGGAGGGCCTATTAAACAAATTCCTCCATGCTGTCCCCTGTAGGACTATGGGCCGCCTAATAAAGGAAAGGTCCTTTCAGCAAGGACCTTTCAAGTCATCATGGGTGACAAAATCAGTAAGCAAAAACACCTGAATAATGGACTCCCTCAGCGCTCCATGCTGGCCCCATCTCTATTTAATCTATACATTTCCGATATACCACCCACGCTATCACCAAAGTTCTCTTATGCTGATGACCTGGCATTAGCATATAGCCACAAGGACATCAAAGCTACAGAAGGCGTACTTACAGCTGACCTTACAACTTTCAGCACATACTTCCACCAATGGAGGTTAATCCCAAGTGTAAGTAAAACAGCTACATCATGTTTTCACCTTAACAACAAATTGGCAAAAGGAGAACTCAATGTATATCTAAACAACAAACTGTTCCCATATGAGGCAACACCAAAATGCCTGGGGGTTACCTTAGACAGGACCCTGTCCTTTAAAAAACATATTCAGAATATGTCTGCCAAGGTTAACAGCAGAAATAACATCCTACAAAACTATGCGGAACAACTTGGGGAGCTTCAGCCCCAACTCTTTGATGTGCAGCCCTTGGGCTTTGCTACTCTGCAGCAGAATATTGTGCACCTGTATGGATAAACAGCTCGCAAACAGGATTTATTCATGTTCAACTTAACCATATGATGAGGCTAATTACTGGGTACATAAAATCTACACCTAGTTATTGGTTACCAGTTCTTAGTCACATACTCCCCCCGCACTTATGATGACAAGAAGCTCTCATTCGGGAGTATAGTAAGATCCTGTTAAATTCCTCTCTACCCATACATGGATACATTCCTGTTCTCTTAAGATGCTAATTAAAGTCAAGAAACCCACCACTCTTGATAGCGCTTAAGTTGATGGCTGATCATCAGAACACCACACAAAAGTGGATGGAAGCATGGAGTAGCTATTCCCCCCAAGATATCTCTGAACATATCAATCCTAATAGTATACCTCCAGGATTTAACCTACCCTGACACATATGGGTGACATATAACAGAATTAGAAGAACTCATGGGGTGTGTGCTGACTCCTTGTATAAATGGGGAAAGACACCTTCAGCACAGTGTGATTGCGGAGCCCCTCAACAGACTATCCAACATATAGTGAGGGAATGCTCTAACAGAACGTATCCAGGAGATTCTAGGGACTTCCTCTGCATAGCAACGGCAGCTACTGACTGGATCTCCAAACTCGACATTAAACTCTGAAATGTTATTTCTGTTTTCCTTTTAGGTTTTCTTATTGCTTTTTTTTAATTGTTTTAATTGTTTTAACCTGTAGTGTTTTAATACTGTGTGTGACCTGCCATATGCTAAATAAATAAATAAAATAAATCAGACACCACTTTGAATAGCTTCCCCAGTTCTCTCAATTTCAGTGTTCAGGTATAGCTTCTTCACATCTTACAAGTCTTCCTTACCACCACTTCATCTTTCACAACTTTTCATATGAGTTTTGTTTAGAAGAAACAGGCTGGACAAGCTCAACGTTTGTTCCTGATCATGTTTGCTTAGAAAAAAAATGAAAAGAACTTCCCATTTCTTCTCCCATGCAACAAAAGCTGTGGAAACTGAATTCATTGTTAGACAATCTGAGAAAATTCATCCCTCACAGCCAGAAGGACTGGTGGTCAGTCTTGAAATCTATTTAGTATACAGATAATTCAAAGTCAATTGGAAGTGGAATTACTCTTGTTGGTTTCAGTGACCATTAATGATCACTAGTTTAACTCCAGCTATATCCACTTTGTTTTTCTTCAGAAAAATATGTTTGCAAATGATAATGTGATATATAGGAAGTCTGTAGTACCAATCAATCGGAAATTTTGCAGTTTCTCTATCCTGACTAAGAAAATATACTAGTTTATTGAAATCTTTTCTAAAATGCAGTTTTCTCCATGAGCAGAAATTTGCCTTGAAATTTCATTTGAGGCGAAATCTTATTATAACTACAAGTTACTATTTTAGCATACATTTTAGCTTAAAGCTTAGTATAGTAGTCCATCCTGAAAATAAACATTTATATGTATTTCAAGTAGAAATTAGAAAAATAGTATTATGTTTACCAAGATATAATAGAATACATTATAACTACTATGTATATGTAAATGTTAGATTATTAGTATGTATATCTAAACAGTATTATTATTGTGTATAATATACATTGACCCAGACAATTCACTGTTCACCAAGCACTTTTTTTTAAAAAAAAATTGATTTATATGCCGCCCTTCTCCAGAGACTCAGGGCGGCTTACAATGCGTTAAGCAATAGCCTTCATACTTTTGTATATTTATACAAAGTCAAGTTATTCCCTCACAAACTGGGTCCTCAATTTACCTACCTTAGAAAGGATGGAAGGCTGAGTTAACCTTGAGCCTGGGGAGATTCAAACTTACAGTAATTGCAGACAGCTTGTGTTAATCACAATGCTTTTAGTCTGCTGAGCTACCAGGCTCTATTTACTTATAGATGTTAAAGAAAAAAACTATAAATAAAATTACAAAAATAAAAGAATAAATAAATAAAGGACAGACCTCACAATAAAATCTCTGTGGTGTTGGTTAGATAGGCAAACTTTGCAAGTTGGTGCTTATTTTCTTTTACTAAACAGAATTATTGACAAAAAAAAAATCTTCAGAAGTTTGCCTCAGAACAGGAATGTACAACCACTGTTACATCAAGGGCTGAACTTAGTTATTGAATGATGTTCTATGAGACACATCAAAAGCAATAGTTTGTATGAGAATAATTTGTATGAGAATTCTCTCTCTCTTTGTGTGTGTGTGTGTGTGTGTTTAAAAAGCATTTAAACTATTTTTAAACAAAAACATTTTTATCAGAGAGCTGCACTTAATTTATATAATATTTAATTAATTAAAATTAGTGCTTTATTAATTTTGAATGTTGGGGCATAATTTCTTTGCAGAGATTTAACATGCCTAGTTTGCAACTTCCTGGGTTAAAATCCAGAACAGAATCATGTCATTTAAAAAAATGGCAGCTACATCACCAAGTTTGAATATTATAATTAAGGGATATTCTATGGGCTACAACCTGGGGTTGACTTCCATTAAATACACCACATTTTCCAGATAAGTCATGGATCACATCATCCTCCCAAAAGCAAATTGACTCTGATCCTATTGGCTTTCTGTAAAGCCTTTAAAAACTTAATTTTGCCACCAAGCTTTGGAGACAAGGATTTATAATAGCATAGTTGTGTTGATTGCAGTTGCCTATTTTTTGATATAGATTGGGTCTGATTATGTTCCTGTATATTATTAATATTGTTTTTATATATGTTTCTGTTTGTTTTTATACAGATTTTAATTGCCACAAGGTACCTAGTATCTGGAGGAAATAATAGATAATAGATATAAATAATTTATAATTGTTATAAATTGTTAAATTACAAAGCCAAAATAGATGAAGAAGCAGCCAAAAAAAAAAAAAACCCCATGCAAATTAAAATATTAAACTGATATAAATCACCTGTATATATTACATATATATATTTATTACCAATATATCAAATTACACATTGAAATGACTATTTATTTATTTATTTATTTATTTATTTATTTATTTATTTATTTATTTATTTATTTATTTATTTATTTATGCAACTTATATGCCGCCCTATCTCCAAGGTCTCAGGGCAGCTCACAATGGTAAAGATGCACAATTCCACTTTAAAGACAATATAAAATTAAAATTCCTATTTAAAACAATTTAAAATTAATTAAGAAACCCCCCCATCAGTCCCACTGCAGAACAACCAGGTCTTCAATTCACGGCGGAATGAGCGAAGGTCAGGGGCCATCCAGAGCTCCAAAGGAAGTTGGTTCCAGAGGGTGGGTGCACCCACAGAGAAAGCTCTCCCCCTGGGGGTCGCCAGCCGATACTGTCTGGCCAATGGCACCCTGAGGAGGCCCTGTCTGTGGGAAGTACCGGGTGATTGGGAATTGTCACTGGCTGCAGGGGG
Organism: Masticophis lateralis; assembly: GCA_030761175.1. Classification (NCBI taxonomy): domain Eukaryota; kingdom Metazoa; phylum Chordata; class Lepidosauria; order Squamata; family Colubridae; genus Masticophis; species Masticophis lateralis. The sequence goes on along the minus strand of JAUDYJ010000003.1, from coordinate 117,950,268 downwards.
TCCAACAAATATCCTGGGCCTAGGCCATGAAGGGCTTTGTAGGTAATAACCAGCACCTTGAACCTCACCCAAAGGGCAACTGGTAACCAATGCAGGTCGCACAGGAGGGGTGTAACATGAGAGCATCGGGACGCTCCCATCACAACCTGTGTGGCTGCATTCTGCACCAGCTGAAGCCTTCGAGTGGTTTTCAAGGGCATCCCTAGGTAGAGAGCATTGCAGAAGTCAAGAAAGGAGGTGACCAGTGCATGAGTAACAGTGCGTAGGGCATCTTGGTCCAAGTAAGGGCGCAACTGGAGCACAAGGCGGACCTGGGCAAATGCCCCCCTGGTCACGGTCGTTACATGATCTTCCAGAGGCAACTGTGAATCCAAGAGGACACCCAAGTTGTGAGCCCTATCCACAGGGGGTAATACCTCACCTCCGATATCTCAATCGGACCAGGATGCCGGTACCCACAGCCACTCAGTCTTAGCAGGGTTAAGTCGGAACCTGTTCCTCCCCATCCAGGTCCGTACCGCTTCCAGGCAGTTGGACATCACGTTGAGGGCATCCACCCACCCCTGGTTTGGGGTGGATATTTTTTTTTTTAATTGAAAAAGTTTTACATTACATTTATAAAAACCCCCCTCCCTCTCCCCACCCTCCACATAACCCACCCTAACCCCCCTATCCCTCCCTCCCCCCCTTGACTTCCGCTGTTTAGCAAACATCAACCTTAACATATTTAACAATCCTTAAAGGTGAGATCCCTCTAGTAAAATATTTTAAACATCATCACATACTAACATTTTTTAGCATAAAAAATCTATTAACCTACTTTTCTAAACATCCAACTTATAAATTAAACCAGATATTTATACTATTATTAATAATAATAAACCATATATTTCATATTCAATTCTCTAAACATATTTAAAAAATCTAGAAAAATATTTTAAACATAACTTATACCATTCTTCATTCATATCATTTAATACTTTTATTTAATACTTTTAATACTATTATTAATAATAATAAACCAGATATTTCATATTCAATGCCTTACATTTAGGTTTAACTAAAATTCTAATTCAACTGAGCACTAATTGAAACTTCTTACTTTGGTATTTATTCTTCATATACTCTACCCATTTCCTCCACTCCTTAACAAAAGCTTCATGGGTCCTTTCCTTTAGGTATGCAGAGATTTTTGCCATCTCTACCAAATTAGACATCTTCAATATCCATTCCTCTATAGTAGGCACATTATCTTTCTTCCAGTATTGACCTATCAATAATCTGGCTGCCGTAATCATATGTAATATTAATCTAGTATCGGTTACTGAACAGCCCTTAACTATTCCCAACAAAAAAAGCTGAGGAGAAAACTCCAACTTCTTCTTCAAAATATTCTGCATTACCCACCAAAGTTTAATCCAAAATGATTTCAACTTTCTACATGTCCACCAAATATGAAAATATGTTGCATCCAAACAATCGCACCTCCAACATCTAGGTTGAACATTTGGATACATACATGATAATTTTTTTGGGTCTAAATGCCATCTATAAAACATCTTATAAAAATTTTCCCTCAAGTTCTGTGCTTGTGTAAATTTAACATTCTGGACCCAGATCCTTTCCCATGTTTCCAACATTACTGGTTCTGCAAAATTCTGTGCCCATTTTATCATACAGTCCTTAACTAATTCACCCTCTGAGTCTCTTTCTAACAACAAATTATACACTTGTTTAATATGCATCGGCCCTTTACGTTTTATCTGAGTCACCAAATCTTCTTCGTGTAGCATTAATCCAATTTTCTGATCTTCTCTCCATCTTGCTTGAAGTTGAAAATACTGCAACCAAGTTAAGTTCACTCCATCTTCCAACAGAGTATTTAAGGACTTCAAACACCATCTACCCCCATCATTAAAGAGTATCTCTTTGTACAACAACCCCCCGAGTGACTTTATTTTTGGCATAATATGCCCAAGATCCAACCACAAAGGTATTTTGTAATCCAATTGGTACTGGTGCTTCTTCCAGACTCTCAGCAAAGCATGTCTTAAGATATGTCTATTAAATACACTGTCTCTCTTATCTTCATAAAGTAAATATGCGTGCCAGCCAAATTGCAAATCATGGCCTTCTATATTCAAAATTTCTCTTTTAGTTGTTCCAATCCAATCTCCAACTTGTATCAATACTGCCGCTTCATAATATAAACGTAGATTTGGAACTTTAAGGCCACCCCTTTCACGAGCATCTTGCATAATCTTAAGTTTAACTCTTGGTTTTTTCCCATTCCAAATAAATTTATTTAAACCTGCTTGCCATTCCATCAAAAACTTATCATTTTTGAGCACCGGAATCATTTGAAACAAAAACAAAAATCTAGGTAGAACATTCATCTTAACAGCTGCTATTCTACCAAGCAAAGAAAGTTGCAGCTTCTTCCATATATCAAGATCCTTTTGAATCTTATGCCAAAGTTCTTCATAATTATTTTGAAAGAGTTTTCTATTAGATGCTGCAACTTGGACCCCTAGATATTTCACCTTCGTAGCTATTTCAAAGCCTGCCACCCTTTCAAGCTCCTTCCTTTGTGGTTCCATCATATTTTTGATTATCATCTTAGTCTTTTTCTGGTTCAGGCTAAAACCTGAAACCAGACCGTATTCCTCTATAATGTTTTTCATCTGTATGATTGATTCCAAAGGTCGTGTTAGGGTAACAATCAGATCATCTGCGAATGCCTTCGTTCTATAATCTCTTTGCCTTACAACTATTCCCTTCAATTTGTCCGAGTCCCGTAGAGCGTTCAACAGCACTTCCAAAGTCAAAATAAAAAGTAATGGAGATAATGGACAGCCTTGTCTTGTCCCTTTCTGTATATTAAAATTGGTGGTCAAACTGCCATTAATAATAATCTGTGCTGTCTGTTCTTGATAAATTGCAGAAATCGCTTGTATAAACTTTACACCAAAGTCCATTTTATGCAAAATCTTTTTTAGAAAATCCCAGTTGACTTGATCGAAGGCTTTCTCCGCATCCAGAAACACCAGCACCGCAGGGATCTGTTTCTTTTCCTCAAGATATTCCAACAAATCTATGAGTTGCCTGACATTGTCCTTCATGTATCTGCCTTCTATAAAACCTGCTTGGTCTTCATGAATCACCTCTTGAATAACTGGCATCAATCTGTTGGCTAACACTTTAGCATAAATTTTATAATCCGTATTCAGGAGAGATATTGGTCTAAAATTTTCAGGTTTAACAGATTCTTCTTCTTTAGGTATCAGTGAAATAAAAGCCGTCTTCCACGAGGGGGGTATTTTACCCCCCTGCTGAATATGACAAAACAATTCCTTAAGATGCTCAACCAGTTCCTCTTGCAAAGTCTTGTAGTATACTGCCGTCAAACCATCTGTCCCAGGAGCTTTAGATAATTTCAGTTGTTTTATTGCATATAAAATCTCTTCCGATGTTATAGGTCGGTCCAGTCTATCACTTTGTGTACTAGAGATTTTTGTAACTCTCTTCGCCTGCAAATATTCATCAATAAGATCTACTTTAACTTTATCAGCTTGATACAATTTGGAATAATAAGTTAAGAAAGCTTGATGTATTAAATTTTGCTGATGCACTCGTTTCCCTTTATACTCAATAGTATTTATCATACGAGAATTTTGTTTTTTCCTCAAAGTATAAGCCAACCATCTGCCAGGTTTATTAGCATTGCAAAAGGTATTATGTTTAGCAAATTGCAGATTAGTTGCTGTTTGATCAGCCATCAACATTTGAAATTGATCTTTCAAAAGTTTTATCGTTAATAGTACCTTTTCATCAGTCGGGTTCTTGATAAGCAATTGCTCTTTTTCCTTTATCTCTATCTCCAAATCTATTCTTGACTTTTGACGTATTGATCTGTATCTAGAATTCATATGTATCAATACACCCCTCATATAAGCCTTAGATGCATCCCATACTATTTCAATGGGGGTACCTTTATTCAAATTGATGTCAAAAAATTCTTTAGCATGTTTCTTAAGGTCCATAATATACTTTTCGTGTCTAAATATATTTTCATTCATACGCCAAGATCTCCTTTCTCTCTTGCCCAAATCAATCTCCAACCACACTGGACTATGATCTGTTAAAGTTCTAGGTAATATTTTTGTCTTGGTCACCATAGTAAGTAAGTCCATAGTAGCCAGCATGAAAACAATTCTCGAAAAGGATTTATGTCTATCTGAAAAAAAAGTAAAGTCCAATTCTTTAGGATGATGAATTCTCCAAACATCCTTCAACTCTAATTCTTCTTTCAATGAAAAAAAAGTCTGTGGTAGCTTATTTCCTTTTTTGGCAAGTGTCTTTTTATCAAGCGTTGCATCAATCACCCCGTTCCAGTCCCCCATAATCAAAAAAGACTTATAATTCCACTGCAATATTTTATCATTCAACATTTTGTAAAAACTTTCCTGCTGCTGGTTCGGGGCGTAAATACCAATTAAAAGCATCGTACCATTCTGTACAGTTATTGCAACTGCAATATATCTCCCCTCATCATCCGCTTCTATAAGTTTAGCTGATATTCTTTTAGAAATATAAAAAACAAGTCCATTCCTTTTAGCCACACTGGAAGATATAAAATGTGATCCAATTTTTGAAATTAGAAATTTCTGATCCTGGGTTCTAATATGAGTTTCCTGCAAACAAACAACATCATTATTATATTGTTTCAAATAGTGGAATATTTTTCTTCTTTTCTGCGGTGAGTTCAAGCCATTCACGTTCCATGATAAAATTCTAAGCGTCATTCTGAAGGTGGTCGAAGCCCTTTAAGCATTTCGCGAAGACTCTCGCCAACCGCTGACGTCTTCGGTCTTGCTCCTCCCACAGCTTCAGAGTATAATTTTTTCCCCTTTGTTCCATTCTCCTCCTGTGGCATCTTCCCCTGGTATGTCTCCAATCTTTGCTTCCCTGCAGCTCGAGTTATACGTTGATCCTTAGGTTCTTGCATCAATAAGTCCAGATCAGGCTCCACCTCTCTTGTGGCTCTAGATTGCTTTGGTTTCACCTCAGGAAATTCTATTAAAGAATCTTCTAAAACACCTCCAACCGCACCTAGAATTTCCTCCCTTGTTACTTCTTGACCTTCTTTTAACATCCCCTCTTGAGGAGCCTTCTTAACTGAGATATCTTCAATAGGTAAAAGTGTAGAAGAGCGGGGTGATATAGAAAGTTTTTTCAAGACATTATTGTAGAACTGTTCCGCCTTCTCCACAGAATTAATACGATATCTCACATCCTCATAGCGTAAAACGATACCAACAGGAACATCCCACCTAAATGGGATCTGCCGCCTTTTCAACTCATTCACCAGGAAGCCAAAATCTTTCCGATCCCTTAACATCTTTGGTGGTAACTCTTTATAAACCCCAATTTGATTGCCTTCATGCAAGACCGTGGTCTGGAAAGAACACTGCAAGATATCATTTCTCAATTTCCTCTCAGTAAAGTATACCACCACATCTCTTGGCAAGTTCCTCTGTTTCGCCAAACGTGAATTAGCTCTGTACAGCTTATCAATTCTTTTATCAATCACCTCTGGTTCAACTTTTAAAATCTTCGCCAGCACCTCCACACAGGTTGCCCTCAGGTTTTCACGATTATTCTCCCTTAAGCCTCTTAATCTTATAGCAAACTCCATATTCCGAAATTGAAGCATAGTGACCTCCTCTTCGAGTCTCTGATTCTGCACCCCCACCTTAAACATCTGTTCCTTTACATCTTTTTTGTTAGCTTCCACTTCAAGATTTAAATCCTCCACTTTTTTCTCAATCACCAGTAAAGCATCAGTGAGAACTGTAGCTTCTTTAGCCACACTCTGGTGTAATTCTTCAGTTTTTTCCTCCACCAACTCCTTCACTTCCCCCACCACCACCTTCATTTCTTTTTGATTTTTAGTCATCCTTTCATCCAGTTTACTCATTTGACCAGAAAGCTCTCCCAAGTATTTATGTAAAAATGCTTTCAGGTCTTCTGTTTCACTGTCCTGTGACTGTTTTAGCTGTTTTGAAGCTGGAACTGACTTTTCCTTTGTCTGATGTGTGGGGGAATCCCCCCCCCCCGTTCTCTTTGAAGCCATGCCTGAACAAATCTTAAATCTTGAAAGAAAAGAAAAAAATCTTCCTCCTTTTCCTGATCTCCCCAGTTTTGCAGAAAAGGAATAAAATCATTAACTTTTGCAATAGAGAACTTGTAAAACTTATGAATAAACACAGTCCAATTACAGGCAGGCACACTTTCTCTTTCCTATTACACTTTCTTCTTTCCGCTTTCACTGACTCTGTTTTAATCAGCCGCCATTTTCAGGCACTTTTACATCCAGACAGCTTGCTTTTCAAAGTTAGAAAAGTCATTTGGAAACCATATATTTATCAAAAAAAGAGTTTTCAGATCTCACCAAACTGGCTGTCAATCATTTGAAAATTAACTTCGTTCGTTAACGATTCCTCCCCGTCTTGTTCTGGCTTGCAGAAGTCCCGCGCCGCTTGGAGATCCAGCAGCTTGAAGAGGGAGCCCCAACAAGAAGCGCTAACCAGGGCTCAGAGACTGCCCTGGCTGCACTTTTTGGGCTCAACCTGTTGCTGCCCACTCTCGCTCCCCCTTATAACAAAAGGGGAGTGTTCCGAGCCGCTCTTTTGCAAAAAAAGCGACTCTACAGGCGGCGGGGGCGGCGGCCGAACGAACGAGCCGCCCTGCGATGAGGCGATCGAAAACCAGAAGTCCTTGGGGTGGATATTAAAAGCTGGTATCATCAATGTACTGATGATACCGCACCCCAAAACCACAGTTTATCTTCCCAAGCGGCTTCTTGTAGATGTTGAACAGGAGAGGTGAGAGGACCGACCCCTGGGGCACCCCACAAGTGAGAGGCCTCATAGCCGACCTCTGCCGAGCTGCCAACACTGCTTACATATGGCCCGAGAGATAGGAGAAGAACCGCCATAGAACAGTGCCTCCCACTCCCAACCCCTCGAGCCATTGCAGCAAGATGCCATGGTCGATGGTATCAAAAGCCGCCGAAAGATCCAAGAGGACCAGAACTGAGGAGTATCTCCTGTCTCGAGCCCTCCAAAGATCATCCACCAGCATGACCAATGTCATCTCTGTGCTATACCCTGGCCTGAAACCCAATTGGTATGGATCCAGGTAGTCTGTATCCTCCAGGGCCAATGGGAGCTGCAGTGCCACCATGCAGAGCTCTCAACCACCTTCGTGACAAAGCGAAGGTTGGAGACCGGACGAAAGTTATCCAGTATGGTTGGATCCAAGGCAGGTTTCTTGAGGAGGGGTCTCACCACTGCCTCTTTCAAGGTGGCAGGGAAGTTCCCCTCATCCAAGGATGCCATTATTACTGCCTGGATCCAATCCCGTGTCACCTCACGGGATTGGATCCAGGGCCGCATAAACAAGCCAGAAGTGACATGGGTCCAGTACACACATGGTGGCACTCAGTCTTCCCATGATCCTGTCCACTTCCTCAGGGGTGTCAGGATCGAACTCCTCCCAAATCCCAAGATCAGCTGCCTCCTCACTGTCAGACCCTGCCCAGTTAGAGTCCAGACCATCCCAAATCTGAGCAATTTTATCCAGCAGATGCTGACTAAACTCCTTGGTGTATCCCTGCAGAGGATCCTCCCCCATCCTAAACAGGGCGGCTGGGCAATTATATGCGGATGTGATGAGGGCAGAGAAGTATGCCCGCTTCACCTCCTCCATCGCCACCAGATAAGATAGTGTGAACAATCTCAATTGGGAACCGTCAGATTCGGAACAACTGGCTCTCCAACCGCTTTCTAGGCCTCTCCTATGGCACTTCATCTCCTGGAGCTCCTCTGTGAACCAAAGAGCCAACCGGGATCTGTGTTGAGTCAGAGGCCGCAAAGGCATGACACAGTCGAGTGCCCCGGAGGCCACCTTTGTCAGGCATCCACCAGAGCCTTGACTGGGGCATGGGAGAAAGAGAGAGAGATTGTCCCAAGCTCCGTGCCTGGGGCGGAACCAGATGGTCGGTCCCACATCCCAGCAGGGGGGGGGCAGTGGCATTCTGGAAGCCCAGCCGCAGGAGATAATAATTGGTCCATGACAGGGGATGAATAACTGGTATTTCCCCACTGAGATTATCACGCCACTGTTCTGAGATAAAAATAAGATTGGGGGTGTGCCCCCGCTCATGAGTCAAGTCCTGAATTATCTGGGTCAGGTCCATGGCTGCCATGGAAGCCATGAACTCCCCAGTCATCCCTGATGCTCCACCCAGGGATGGCAGATTAAAGTCCCCCAGAACAATAAGTTTAAGGAACTCAACCACTAACCTTGAGAGAGCATTGAGCAGCCCAGGCAGGGCCGTTGATACACAGCTGGGAGGCCCAACTGCCCTTGTGGACCCCATCTCATAAGGAGGGACTCACATCCATCTATCTGAGGAAAAGTGACCTCCCGCCACCCCCCCCACCCCTATGCTGGGCCCTCAGCTGGTGTAGCACTCGAAAACCTGGTGGGCAGACTTCAATCAGAGGGACACCTCCCTCCGAGCCCAACCAGGTGTGTGTTCTCCTCCTCAATCAACTCACAGATGAGGGGAGCTTTGTTAACCACAGACCTGGCATTAAAATAAACCAGCCTAAGACCAGGGACCCTCTCTCTCAAACCCCCAGGCAGTCGGACAGAACCAAAAGGATCAGAGTGCACCACTGCTCAAAGATAGCGGGGGCCCGCTCCCAAGTACTGATATGGCCCTTTATTCATCCACCTGCCTCCATTCCCAATTGCAACTGGAATCAAAGTCCCCACCCTCCCCCTTGGGGTGCCATCAGCCCCCGTCCCCACTCCAGCCCCACCACTCTCCTCTCCTAGTCTGGACTGACATTGACCCAGAGGAGCCCACCCAACTACCTGCTAGAAATCGCAACCATCCCCCCTCCCCAGTCTCCTTAAAAAATTACATTAAAAATTATATAAAGCCCCTTTAGTAAAACCCTTAAGGTTCTTGTGCCACCTCTCGGGATCCCAGGTCCCTCCTTAAGGCAGTTTTTAGTGAGGCCGGTCGGCCACACCAAGGAATGGGGGGCATTCCTGAGGGCATGCAGTTCAGTGCTTGCATAAGTTTGAGATGTCTTCATCAGCCATGGAACGGATATGGCAACGGCGAATGGCCATTGCAACAGCGAATTTTAATATAAAATAAAATCTATGCCAAAAGAAATGTGCTTTATTCCATTTTGAAAGCCCAATAAATTAAAAAAAAAATCTTTATAAAAAGATACCTCAGTTTACCAGTGAGATTCTTATCTTCCCACATAGTCTTTATGAATCTGAATAAAGTATCTACTTGGAATTAATATTGGTACACTACTTAAAATATACATCGGAGATTAATATTAATTTTTATCCCAACTATTAATCCATCTATAATTATCCATTATAGTCTTATCTATAATACTTTAAATAATTCCTATATAATTTTTCGTGTTTTTGTATATATAAGCCAAAATATTTAATATTCTGTACACATCATAAAGCCAACACGTTGCATTTATCTGTTGATATTTCAGATCCCAAAGGAAATGAGCTAGATTCTTCCTAATTAATCTTATAACCTGAATATTTACAAATTGTTGAACCACTTATTTCAAGTTAGGCAATCAAGTAGAATAATTATTCAATACTGCCAAACTATCATCATCTTACAGAAATGTATGTTCTTGATCTCCCTGTGTAATATCCCAAGATTGTCTAACAAAGATTGCTAATATTCAAGTATTAAATCAAAAAGCTACAAAGAAAATGGGGAACCCTAAACTCAGCTGAACCCACAAATTAGTTGATTTTGTTTATTCTTGCAATTAGTTCACAAATATGTCAATACTATGATGTCATCCTAAGGATCAAGAAGAATGGGAGGCTTTGCAGGCTTTGATGAAGAGGATGAGTCCTCAGCTAGTAATTAAATAAGATTCATGTAGATTTTCAGTTCTCTTTCCATAGGAGGCAGAGCTTAGCAGAGCTTCCTTAAAATAGGAGCAGAAACAATTTGAAAGTTGAGGTTTCTTTTAAGTTTCAGGTTGTCATGACATCATAGAGGGAGCCAGACCTTCTGTCACCACAACAACTGCTCTTTTACCTTATGAATGTTAAATGAAGTGTTAGAAGCAGTATGCAAAATATATCCTATTTCTTCCTAAAACTGGTCCAACAATGCCATTGATTTTTTTTTTAGCCCCAAATGACCAAATTTCAGCTTCAACAGTTTCAGTTGTTTAGAAGGAAGATTACTGGGATTCTCAAAGTTTCCAGCTTTAATTCCCACAGTTAATTTTGCCCCCCATTTCTCAAGGAAAAATCTGCTGTCAAATTTCAATGATGTCATCCTGGCCTGTTCAGTCTCATACTGGTTGCAGGCGTGTGATTGTTTTACTGCATTTTCAGCTGGTTTTGTCTCTTGGGATTTGATTTGGTGTACATGTTCTTGAGAGGGATGCGGTGGCTCAGTGGCTAAGACACTGAACTTGTCGATCGAAAGGTCAGCAGTTCAGCAGTTCGAATTCCTAGTGCCGTGTAATGGTGAGCTCCCATTACTTGTCCCAGCTTCTGCCAATCTAGCAGTTCGAAAGCACATAAAAATGCAAGTAGAAAAATAGGGACCACTTTTGGTTGGAAGGTAACCGCATTCCGTGGACCTTTGGCATTTAGACATGCCGGCCACATGACCACGGAGACATCTTTAGACAGCACTGGCTCTTTGGCTTTGAAATGGAGATGAGCACCACCCCTAAAGTCAGGAACAATTAGCACATATGTGTGAGGCGAACCTTTATCTTTACATGCTCTTGACAAAATTCACTTTCCTGTGACCAGAAGGAGAAAGAGGAATCTATAAAGGCCCCTTAAACCCAAAGTTAGGTTTTTATCAAGTAATAGTTTGCTAAATCTATCAGAATTTATTGCCAGTCATTTCCATCCACCCATTTTAAGCAGGACACCCAGTAGCAGAGTTTTTAAAGTGACCACTTATTAAATGCCAGACTAATTTAAGATATCCTGCAGCATTTTTGCAAACATTTGTCTATGAGGTTTGGCAAATTAATAGTAAAATAGTGTCCTCAAGTCATGAGATAGCCAGAAAGAAGGCTTTGTTTCATGTCTTTACTGATCTGGGGGTGGGGGGAAGCTTTTCTAAAGATTTCTCTCGAAACTTTTGACTTGCAGACATTAACCTCTTAAACTATCCAAATCCAAACTATCAAAATGACTGGGAACTTGAGATTTTTGGACAGTCTGTTCTGTACCTGCAAAACAGGCTCCATCTTCTATCAATTGAAGTTCCCAAATACTTCCACTCACATATACTACAAAGGAATTCAAATTGATTGATTGATTGATTGATTGATTGATTGATTGATGTGTTTGCTTATTTAAGACATTTATATAGCTGTCCATCTGATAACCAACTCTGGGCAGTTTTGAATCATAAGTTAAAACAGGAAAAAGGCCACAATAAAGGTATAGAACTAAATACATTAAAGCCATTAATATTTATTTATTTAAAACATTTAAGCACAGGCAGCCCAAATTTGGGGGTGTGCAGTAGATTCAGCTAAATTCAAAAATCACAATGCGGAATGGAACACTTAGGAACAGATGTTTCTTTTACATTTGGAAAGATGAGCATGTTTAAATCCACTTGGTACTAACATTGTTCCTAAGATTTGTTGATGTGTGTGTGTGTGTGTGTGTGTGTGGTGTTTCTGTGTGTGCATGTGTTTCCGTATATTGCAGAAAGAAACAGGATGGGCACCATGTGTTATGTAAAACACCATAAAAAGTAAAAAAGAGAGGTTGGTCCACTGGATTCTATGACATTTCAAGTGTGATCCTTGTAACCAGATCATCACTGGTTACCCTGTGGATAACTTCATGGAAAGAAAGAACTTGGAAGTTGAGATAATTTGTCATTGACTCAATTTTTAAATATGTCTGTTCACGTTTTCTGTTTCTCTTGGCTGAAATATCTGCTTCAGTTACTTATTCATTTTAGAAAATCTTACACTTCTCTATCACATCTTGATAATCAGTTCCATTCTATTCAGGAGCATCAACAATTTTGAAGACCTTTTCCCTCTCTTGCACACAACACCTCATCAATCTATCTCTAAAATTTGAAGGCATATTCATCATTAGAGGTTTTTATTGTTGCAACGTCCATCATATTCTACCTCAAAACAACAAAATTATAGATTGAAAAACCCCTATACTGATTTCTATGAAATTCAGTTCATTTAATCTCCTGAGTGATGAAAGTTCCACACATTGCCGACCAATCTTATTCTGCAATGATGAAAAACAAACAAAAAGAGTTTATTTTATTTTTATCCTCATGCTAGAATGATCTCCATTTTTCCATCTCCAATCGATTGGGCTACCTACAGAAAAACGTAAAATGGTTTAGATAATTTTCTGAGCTTTGTGTCAGGTGCCAAATTGGATTGTATGACCTCTACCAGTTAAGTTGCAAGTGAGGAGAAATATGAAGTGAACTCAGTCAATAGGAAAAACAGGGTATGTTTGAGAAGAAATATGCTGATATTTTGGTTTGCTATCAGTTTGGGACAAAATATGCTGCAGATATCTCTCATAGAGACTTTTGAATCAGCAAAATTACTACTCACATAAATATCTAGACGAATTTAAATGCTACATGCATGACTTCATTATTATTCTACATCTGTTGTTTTGTAATGGAAACATTTCAAAATGATGGCGTGGTATTTTCTTAGATCTGATTTTGGTATTTTTTTTTTTTTATGCAACTAACTTTCAAACACAAGCTTTGCTGATAAATCAATGGTAGTGCACTAGTTAGAATGCAGTATTGCAGGCTAATTCTGCTGACTGCTGATTGCCAACAGTTCTTCAGTTTGATTCTCACAGGCTCAAAGTTGACTCAACCTTCCATCCTTCCAAGATTGGTAAAATGAGGATCCAGGTTGTTGGAGATAATATGCTGATTCTGTAAACTGCTTAGAGAGGCCTGTAAGGCACTGTGAATTGCTTTCACTATTGCTATTGCTAAAATAAACCTGTGCTTATTATGCAGGCCATTCACTCCACAAGGCCTACTACCAAGACCACCGCAAATTCTGGATTCCATTAATTTCTTGAAGTTAGGTCTCTAGGGCCCATCTTCAGTCATTATATCTCTTTCAAAAAGTATTATTTTCTGATATTTAGCTTATTTTTCCACTTGATGTTACAAAATATTTCAGATTACTTTATACGTGTGAGTAATGAGGCACTCATTCTCATCAGAAAGCAATTTATGCCAATGATACCAATTTCAAAATGATTTGTGGAGTTAAATTAATAAATCTCAGTTTTGGATAATTCAAAAGAGATTTTTCATCGAGTTTTATATAAACTCAATTTTGAGGTAGCTTGTGTTGTATAGTAGAATAAAACTGCATATGCATGTCATGAATCAAATTGCTGAAACAAGGTGTGTATGCATGCACTGTTAATGAAACTATGAACAGGCTAAAGGCTAAAGTTATAATTCTATTTTAGCTGAGTTTTAATTCATTTAGCAGATAAAGATTGTTCTCATATAAGCAGTGTCCTCTGTTTTTGCAGTTGCAGAGGAGAATGTGGGAAGGGGTGGAAGCAATCAATCAATAAGGAAGACGGAAGCTCTTCCTTGTTTATTGATAAAATATCTTCATTCCATTACATTGAATAGAACAGATGTACCTGTTGTAACCAAGGCCCAAGTAGTGATTACCAAACACAATTCAATCCTCAACAAACTTATTTTATTAAAACAGCTGAGAATTAATTCATTCTCTGCTTAGTCCAAAACAAAATTCTTAATAACCAGTCCATCAGCCTTATCCTCAATCTTTGAAGTCTTTGGCAACTTGCCAAAAGCTTTTCTTGGCAAAAAACCCACAAAGTTCAAGAGACGCTGACAAGAAGCACAGGAATCAACGTTGCTTTTCTACAAAGAACAGCTCGTTGTTGCTCTTTTAAGCCTTATGGGAGTGGCGAATCATCTTCTGGTCTTACTCCCAAGTTATCCTTTTTTCTTCAGCTTTTCTTGCCTTCTGGCAGCTCTTCACATGCATTCACTAGGAACAGGCTCCTTCTGTTCCACTGCCTCTCTGCTCTCCACCTCAGGAAGCTCCGGAGTCCATGCATTGCTGCCAGATGGCCCTGGCCCCATCTCTGCCTCTGACGCAGAGCCCTTGTCCGGGCATTCCCCTGACTCCAGGACTGGCCCATTGTCCTCCCCAGCCTCCTCACTCTCCGACTCTGCTATCAGGTCCACAGGCTGCTGGTGGACCACAACACTACCTGGTCCATAAGAGCACACCTGAATTCAAGCAATCAACCTCACCCCAAGGTATCACATGGGTAGGAAATCAATCATGGGATAAAATTGGATAAGATCTCGGTGTCCATCATCTTAAGTGAATAGAAAAAATGTTAGATATAAATGTAAATCATTGTCATTATCATGTTTCCATCTGCACAGTATGTTCAAGCAGAATGTATGTGCTCCAGATGTCTTTTACTAAAATTGTTATCTTGTGAGACCTAGAAAGTATGCCTTCTTTGTCATCACAAAGACATCACCATCTCTGGAGCAGCATTTCCCCCACAAATACCGATGGCCCAGTCTCCTGGAGTTCTAAAAGTCCCTTAAATGACTTATTTTTTCTTTGAAGAGGGAGAGCTCTTGCATTGTGTTTTAATGACCATTTTTACTCCAAGCTGCTTGTTTTTGGCCTGTGTTTTTGTCTGCTCTTAAACTAGATTTTGTAAACTACTCAGAATTTGTTGGAACAGATGGCAATCATTGCCATTATCATCAGGCAGATAGCAGATCACCATACATGTGTATGATGGAGAATGTGGTTATTAGTTGTAAAATAGTTTTAGAGAACCAATGAGGTACAGCGGTTAAGGTGTGGGACTACAAATGAGAAAACTCAAAATCTAGTTCACCCTTAGCTATGGAATTTCACTAGTGAACATTCAGTTAGTTACTCTTTCAGCAAACTACTTGGCATTTTGTGGATAAAAAGGGAAAAAAAGTTTTGTATCTTATTTCTTAGATATAAAAAAATATCATTTAAAAACAAAACAAAAACAAAACAGTGATAGTGGAAGGTCCCAAAATGTACTTGAGTCACTAGAATGCCTAAGAGAGAGAGACTCAAGATGAGGCTTGCAAAAAGCAGTTTTTATTTATGGCTAAAAACAAAATACTGGGAAAACCATTCCAAAAGAGACATGTATATGGAAAAGCCACACCTTGGGGAAGGTATGGTGTCTTTTTATACCTTCAGAGGCATTAGCTTAATACCCAATTCTGGCCTCATGGCCCATGCCTTCCTTGTAGCCCTGCATTGGCTGGGCAGCAAGGAACAGGGGCAGGGGGGCTGAGCGCCTAGCAACAGAGGGGCTAGGTGTGTAGCAAACCTGCTTCTTGATATATATACCAGGCACAGAATAGTACAGAAAAACAGGATAACAGAGAGGTGAGATAATTGGTAGAAGCAAATGGCAGAGACAATTCTAATTCTTAGCAAAGCAATTCTTACAGAAGCAAAATAGCACGTCAAACCAATTCTACTGACTCTACTATTATGTCCCACTAATTCTACTTGTTCTATTATTATTATTATGTCCCTTCATTACTAAATGTATTAGATGACTCTGGGGAAAAATGTTGAAAATTGTCAAGAGAATAAGTCAAGGAGGAGATGATGTCAAATCCAGGAGTTTTTATAGAGTGGGAGGGAACATGTTTCCCAAGTTCCATGAGACTGAATTTTCTTCCACCACCCTAACATTATAATCCTAAAATGTTTGTGGGCTGCCCTATGCCTAATTTTGCATTGTGCAAAGTTTTGGGTGCAAAAATAGACACCACTTTTATTTAAAGGATCCAGTTTACTTAAAATTAGGTCAAGAATATTGCATTCCCCCCTTTTTTAAAAAGAAAAATTTAGAAAGTCTGTACAGTTTGAAGTTCAAGGAACTAATCAAAGTGGAAAGAAATATATCAAAACATGTTGTTGGTAGGCCCAAGGATACTGTATTTATGCTTTAACTGTTTTAATACAGGTGAAATGGTTTGGGAAACAAGGATTTAGCCCAACATCTGCAACACATCCAGGAACTTGAGAATCAAAAAGTTTCTGAAAGTTGTATACAGATAGTCCTTGACTTACAACAGTTCATTACAACAGACTGTACAAAGTTACAACAGCACTGAAAAAAAGTGACTTGTACCATTTATGGACTAAATTTATCTGAAATCCCATCATCGGGATGAAATGCTCCCGGTTCGGACCGGCTCAGGTGAGTAGGTAGCGATGGCGGCGGGCAGTTCGGAGAACCGGTAGCAAAAATCCCTCTCCTCCACCCCGCAGCCTCCAGCTTGCTTACCTTCGCTCTTTGGACCGAATCCTGAGCAAGTGCCTTGCTTCACTTGCTGTAATTCCTGCAATCCATTGCATCAGCAAGCAACTGAATCTCCCTGCCTGCAATCAAGCTCATTGTTGAGCAGCTCTATCTGCCTGCCTGCCTGCCTGCCTCCCTTGTCCCTTCAATTGGGTAAGTTTTTTTCCCCTTTGGGAGTTTTTTAAAAAAAATAGTTAATTGAAGGTTTTTTTAGTTGTTCTTTTTTTAGACCTAGCCATTTAAAGTTTAGAAGTTTTAAATTTATCTGCTTTTATATAAAAATAAAATAAAATAAAATAAAATTTGTGCAGCTTTCTGTGATTTTGTGTGTTTCTGTTGTGTTTCACTCTAACTACACAAACGCACAAAATTTCACAAAGCTGTATGTGGAATTTTGTGTGTGTAAAGTGTGAAAGTTTTTTTTTTTTGGACTTTTTGTGGCTGTGTGAGGTTCCTGCTTGTTGCAGGGGGCATTTTGTGTCTAGCACAGCTGCTTTTACATTGTGGGTGAGCCCATTGTGTTGTGTTGTGTTGTGTTTTGTAGGTTAAAAAGGGGCAAAGAAGTGACATCGACTTGGCCATGCCCACCTGACCAACAAGCCACGCTCACCCAGTCACCTGACCACAAAGCCACGCCCACTAATTAAGCCACACCCACAGAACCGGTAGCGAAAATTTTTAGATTTCACCCCTGCCCATTATCCTGGATTATTATAAAGAAAATGCCAGGTGCCTTATGAACAATACACATTCATAAAGTTAATGCATTAATTTAAACTATAATTGCATTCTAAGAATTGCATATCAAGTTATTTGTTGAAAAACTGGTTAATCTGGAATCACAGTATTTTTTTTTTCCAGCCAGAGAATCAAATATGGGAAAACACCAGCCAATATGTTATGTCCTAGATTTGTCAACTTCTGGTGGGTGACAGATATCTACTTTAATATCTACCAAGTTGCCTGGCCGAAATTTATTTAATTTTTATTAATTTTTAAAAAGTGGATGAGAAGATAACATGCTGCAAAGGAAAATTCTGGCTTCAAGTGTAGTCTCTGTTACTAACAATGCATTTAAGATCCAGATAGGCTCCAAAAACATTCTTACAAAATAAAATGATGGATGGCTGAAGTCCAATGCTTTGATAGCCTTCTGATATATAGGTGTTTTGTGACTGTGCAAAAGAATTGCAAACTCCTGTGCTAAGTCATAAAGAATTATACAGCTCTGCTTAAAGTGTTCTTGGTACTATTGTAAGGAGAGAAAACAGGGACAAAAACAGAATTGGAATGAGCTAGCGCCATCTAACTTTCTCCTGACCTATTATGGATCTATTAAGACCTCAATGAAGTCCAATTGCCACTGCTGGGGTTATTCAATGAATCCAATTAATGAATTAATTGCTCATATATTGAATGTTTAAAGTGTGGAATTTCCAACTCAAGATGAGATAATGATCAGAGAGTGCAGGACACTATGATGATTGCGTAGTTTCCTCATGTTCAATAGGCAATAAACTTTTGAATATCTGTTGCTGGAGAGACAGGAGATCCTCATTTTCATATCCTATTTATAAGCCATTGCAAATTTAATGTCCTATTTATAATGCTTTCAGACCTATTTGATTGATTGTTATAGGAACAAGATGCTGGATTTAGGCAGCCCTCTGATCTGATTCAAAAGAACTCTTATTCTTTTAAAAGACACATGGCTAAATGAAAAGATTTATTCAAGGAAAGGCTAGCATTTCAAAAAGTCATTTTTGTTTATTGCAATTTATTGACTTATTTCAGGTTTGAAAACTTATAGTAATAAAAAATAAAAAACCTAAACAGGAAAG
Source organism: Masticophis lateralis (assembly GCA_030761175.1). Taxonomy (NCBI): domain Eukaryota; kingdom Metazoa; phylum Chordata; class Lepidosauria; order Squamata; family Colubridae; genus Masticophis; species Masticophis lateralis. The sequence continues at coordinate 117,931,906 of JAUDYJ010000003.1, read as the reverse complement.
AAGAATATCACTTTTTAAATATTTATTTGTGTATATGTGAAAGCAATCGTTAGGTTTCATTTCAGAATGCAAACAATAATACTCTAGGCATCTTGCTATTTGTGTCAGTGTACCTTTGAGGGGAGGGAGAAATAGTCTCCGGCTGACAATTTCCCAATGACATTTTAGTAGCAGTTGGAAAATAGCTTGTAGTTAGTCAAATAATGAGAGCTGAAATAGAGCTGTGAAAGACATGGAAGTAGGCGAAGGAAAAGTGTACGCTGAAGCCCAAAATAAGAAAAGGTAAATGTGAAATCAAAGAGGTAAAAATGAAATGCAATATATGTCTGTGTTGTATGGCAATATGAGAAAAAAGATGGAACAACTGAGGGAAAGTGAAATGATGGAATTATCAAAAAATCATTTTCTTTCCACACAAACAAAAAATGACTGGTGTGAAACCTCTTTTATTGTTAATTCAGATGCATTTGGGCTGCATCCACCAAGTTTTCTGCAGAAAAATTCTATATGAGGAGTAGTTGTTTTCTGTGGACCATGAAACAGCTGCCATGTGTTAAGGTGGTATGATTGGTCTCGGTGTACACCTGCATTGATTGTTCAAAGATGAATAGCTGCTTTTATGCATTGACATGTTATAAACAACCCTAGTAAGCATGAAGTAGTACTGAAACACTTCAACTGAAGCTTAGTGTGGATACAGACAATATTATCAAAGAAACTGAATTAGCAAATAATAATGCTTCTTTTATTAGTAATTTTCTTCTTCTTTAAACAACCCTATGCTGTTTTACCTGTTCTATTTTCAAACCAAAGGCAAGGACGGAGGTGAGGCAGGTTAAGTATTAACAACTCTTTATTAAGCTCAACCAATAACTATTAACCATCTCTCAGTATGAACGGCTGAGGAGCGAGCAAACTCTGCCGAGTTGACGGCTCTTTTATACTCGAGCTGTCAGCGGCTTAACCAATCCAAGGGTTCACATTTCCCGCCTGTGGATTGCCAGCAGGTGGACCAATTAACTGCTTGCCTGATTCACGTGACCTACGGCAGGATGCAACATTACCCAAACACAAATTAGATCATTTCCTCAAAAAAATTATCCTTTGGCTAAACTTTGGTTCAAATCCAATCTTTCCCATCCTGGTATTCTACAGAAATAGTCAGCATTCTCTCTCAAATTCCCCCAGCCAATATATCCAACACTGGGGACCTTTGTTTAAATACCAAGTTATGTGTATATCCAATTTTTCATTTACAGTAATCTAAAATGAGATACAAGGAGACAAACCAATAAAGTAAGGAGGCAATGAGCAAAAATGAAATCTAAAAATAGAGCTACAACAATCATAGCAGCATCACATTGAAATTATATAGAAGCATAAATTTAGCCCAGAGTTAAATGAACAGATAGGTATTCATTTAACACTTATAGGTATGTAAAAAGATATTTTCACTATTTTTTTTTTTAAAAAAGGGTGAATAGGCTATGCATGTTGGTAAATGGCTTATTTTATCTACTAAATCTTAACCAATAAAATATATGTTCTGTCTATGTAGATGTTCTTTAACATCATTGTTCCTCTCTCTTTCTTTCTCTCTCTCTCCCTCCCTCCCTCCCTCCCTCCCTCCCTCCCTCCCTCCCTCCCTATCTGTGTTCTGTCACTGTTAGACCAAATAGAATTTGGAGGCCTCCAAAAATTAACTACAGGTATGATGATGCCCACCATATGCCATAATCTCTTTTAACGTAACACCATCCTTAAGAGAAAAAAAGAAAAAGAAATAAAAGAAAAGAAAGGAACCTGTAATTCACTTCTCAAGCCAAAATTTTATTACTAACATATAATTTCCTAATGGAGCTGCTCTACTGTTGGTTATAGAATAGTATTACGGCATAATTCACTTACTCATATTTTCTCAAACCTCATATATCTCTAGACAAGAGCCACTCATCTGAAATTCAGAACCAAGAAACAGAAGCGCAGTCTGGTAATTTGTAGCCTTTTATTTTGCCATCTGAGAGGGAGAGATGTAAATATACCCTTCTCTAATTAAGTTTTTAAATGAAGAATTTTGACAGTAACTATAAGCAGTATGTCAGGATACTTCATGAAAGTAAGAGATACAAACCATTGTCAAGAACTGAGGGGCTGATTATATTTAACTACTATTTATAAAGCATTCATTGCCTCTGTAGAGGCTCAATGATTAATTCCCACATAAAAGTTATGGAGACTATAAGTTTGCCTTTACTAAATTTAAGACAGCATATTTGAAGAATGTAAGTTTTGCTTTGTTTTTATTTTGTTTTCTAGGAGAGAAAAGGAGCTTATGATTCTCCATAAAACACAATACTGCATTTTGTGTGTGTGTGTGTGTGTGTGTGTGTGTGTGTGTGTGCGTGTGTGTGTGTGAAATAAATACATATATTTGATAAATATATTTGAATGAGTTCTGATTCTGATCCACATTAAGAATTAGCCTATTCTTCCAGCTTAGAGCTAATGAAGGGTCCCTATCATTTCACATGAATAATAGGAAGTGAAACTGGAGGGAAAGAAAAAAAAACAGACAACATTTATCATGTTGATCTTTATCAAATGAGAAACAGAAAAAAGAGCACGGTTTATCACACCATAAAATATATACACATATATAGCTCACATAAGATTCTTTCCTTCTCATCCACACATAAAGAGATGAGACAGGGGAACCTGGAACTAACTGATGGAACACTGCTATAACAGTAAATCTGATGAAATGGGATGTATGAATGAGGGGACTATGGATGGACAGAAGACATGCATCTACACTAACCGATAAACAACTAGTGCAGCTTCCTCTTTACTAGCTGGTTACCCATTGCTTCAACATAGAGAAGAGGAAGCTGTTCTCACAGCCAGAGATAGACCAACTACAGAAGGGTGTGAAGATTAAAGATAAGACTCAGCTATTGAAAAAACACAAGGGCTCAACTCCATTTTAGGGTTAAACAAAGGGTCACAGCACTGGCTAAAGAGATACACTAAAGAGACACTAAAGAGACCAAGAAGATGAATGCCCTGTTTTCCAAAGGACATCCAAAATATACTCCCAACTGCAGTGCAATGATAAGAAAACACAAAGTATCCATAGTTTTAAAAACATCAGTAAGGTGGCATTCAAAGATGAGTTGCTAAAAGAATGCCTGAGGCAACAGTAGACATGGGAGGAAGATCATGCAGATGAAGTCCCATGCCAAGACAAGACCCTGCATGGGATGTACAGATAGCTGAAGTGGCAGATATTGGAAAATCCTACCAGTGGCTGCAAAGACAGCACTGAGGCACTAATCATAGCAGCACAAGGACAGGCACTAAACACTAGATCCATAGAAGCAGTAGTCTACCACACTAGACAGGACCTGAAATGTGAATTATGCAGACAGGCCTGAGAGACAGTCCAGCGCAAAGTGGCAATATAAAATGCTAGCAGAAACGTCATAAATTGAATGGCACATGAACATCTTCATAGTATATGGGTTTGGCCATGGATGTCCAATCTTTTAGCTCCTGGGTCACATTGTGTGAAGAAGAATTGCCCAGGGCTACATATAAAATATGTAAAATTGTTTTATAATATAAAATCACATAATAATGTTATAAGTTGATGAACTCATGTAGCCTCATTGCTATCCAGGGACAATTGCAGCTCATAGCTCACAGTTGGGCCTGCCTGGGTTAGAGTCTTTCAAGTCCAGGTGAGAGATTCTACAGAAGGCTTTGGAAAATAACAGGGCTAAGATCCTGTGGAACTTCCAGTTCTAGATGGATGGGCAAACCAGTCATCAACTAGACATTGTTATAGTAAACAAGAATCAGAAGACAGTAGGGGTAATAGATGGTAGTGATGCCAAGGGACAACTACATCAAGAAGGAATATGGGAAGTTGGAGAAGTACCAAGGGTTGAGGAAGAAATTAGAGAAAGTAAAAGCCAAAGTGGTACATTAGGGACTGTGACTCCAAAGCTGGGAGAGTGGTTTCCTCCATTGAAATGAGAAGGAATTGTTTTGTTTGTTTACTTTATCTAGTGGGTAAGGCTAGAAACAGGAAGATGGTGATTCTAATTTTGCCTTAGACATGAAATCTGTCTGGGTGACTTCAAGTCAGTCATTCTCTCACACGTTAGACTTGGGCATAAGCTAAATGGTCAATTCCTATTACAATCAATGATCTGTTGATCAAAAAAAAAAAAAAGACCTGCACTTGTGAAAAAAAATACTAGGATATATATTATACTCTCTCTCTCTCACACACACATACACACACACACACACACACACACACACACACACTCATATACGCATAGAAATAATTTTGTTGTAGTTGTTTTACTCTCTTTTTAAAAAAATCCTGTGGTTTTGTTTTTCCTTCTTTTGGTTAATTAAAGGACTTTTAAAAAATGCATCTTGCATCTCAATTATATCACTTTCTGAAGACTGTTCCCCAACCCACATGCAAAACAAATCTTTACATCAAGGAATAACATGTCAAGGAGAAGACTTAAAGAGAACTGTTCTACATAATATCCAGTTTGCATTGCAAATGAATTTGGAGTGAAAGAACAATGTGTTCAGTGAACTCCCGCATGACATGTGAACTGGTACAAACCATAGTACACCTAATGTCTTACCTTGGCCTGAAATTGAACAAGAACTTTTATATTCAGTATCATGTAGTTTCTTAATGTATTTTTAACCTTCTATTGGGATTTGCTACATTTAATTTTTAAAAAGTATCTTTTTATCTCTACATTTCATTTTAACAATGACATCTACTGAAAAAAGACCAATAGAAGATCCTTCATGATTTCTTGAATTGAATTGAAGCATTGGAAACCAGGGACAAGACTGAACTGGACTGGACTAAAGGAAACCAGTGTGAGAAGATGAGTTACAGCTCTATGTTGTTATATATCAGGTTTTGTTTTTTTTTAAAAAAAATCAAAATACAGATTGAAAAAATGTTGTATATTAAATTATTGGGTTTATGGACTGGGATAGGTAGGGTGGGTTTATCAGTAAACCTCTACACTGAGAGATTTGGGCTTGGCAATCACTGGAGGGGAAAAATGATTACTTTGTACCTTGGTATGAGTAAAGATTAAAGAGACAGATCATAATTAATGGGATGAGCATTATAACATTATGTTCTTTACTCTAGAGGAGGAGCAAAATGATGAATAATTTTACTGAAGCAGATAAGCAAGGAAGGAAGGTTGGGAATACCAATTAACTTCTGACCAGGATGCCATAACTGACAGTATTAGTTTTACATTACAAACATCTTCGGTGCCTGAGGTAGGATCAAAAGGTTTTCCCAGAACACTGCAGTCAACACTAGCAGAGAGCATATTTAATGCTACCATAATTAATTTTATTGCACAGTATGAGTTGGTAAAGTAACGGAGGCAGGTTTCCAAAGTATATGGTCATGCCTACTTTATTAGCAGACAGCAAAGATTATGCATAGGTGGATTTTAAATAATTAGACATAAACCCAGAGATGTTATCACAAGAGAAATGAAATATGATATCACACATCAAATGAAAGGTATGTTTTAGCAAACATGAAAAAACTCTATATAAATTTATTTTTGTTATTAGCTATAGGCATGAGGAAAGGAGCCTACTTATTTCTTCAGTAATTTGGCACACTCACAAAGATACACACACTGTTTAATTGGCTAACTATGCAGTCATATGCATATTCGTTAAAGAATCCACCCGACAGTCTGATAGGTCAACTCTAATGGAATTAATCAATGAATAAAATATTGAATGGTTGAATAAATGTCTATATACTTTAACTGGTGCCTGTGATTTCCTCGTGTTGTGTGTCTCTCCACCCCTCTTTTCCCTTTAAAATGCAATACAACAATAACATCAACATGTGGTACTTATACTTGAAAGGGTAACCAAAGAAGTGCATAATAGTACTTAAATATCTGTAGAAAACAAAATGAATGTTCATTTAGGGTTGTCTCATGTTGCCCACCACTGTGACTTTTTAATATTAGAGGGAAATTTACTGCCAAAAAAAAAATCCCAGTGGCATCTTGTAGCAACACACAAACACATGTATATATGTATATGTATACGTATATATAATGTATGTATATGTGTGTGTGTGTGTATGAATGTGTTTATATACATATATATTGTGTGTATTACATATTACACACAAACACACACACACACACCTAGTAGTGAATCCATAGGGGCAACTATCCTGGCAGGAATTCCCCAGAGTTTCATACCATAGTTCTTATAATCCTATGCTAAGCTGTTAAGAGATTTAGAATCAAAGTCCAATGAAGGACTTTGGGACAGGCAGACAATAAGCGTGATAGTGAATATCAGCTGAAAGCTTGCATTCATGTCTAGCTAAAATATTTCACCGAGATTTGATTTTTATCTTTATTTATTTATTTATTTATTTATTTGTATTCTGCTTTTATTATTTTAAAAAAATATTTCAGGAGGCAAATATATCCAATATATGAACAACTGTGAAGTGGGTTGGATCGAAAGAGTGACTTGCTTTCTTGGCTTTCATTTGTAGTTTAATGCCTTAACTGCTAGATGAAATTAATTCACTGTACGCTCTAAAACTAAGCAGGCTAAGCACACTAGTATGTGTCCAGAAACACATTACAGCTTTTTCTTTACTTCCTCCACTAGTAGAGAGGATACACTATTACTACAGTTGTGTCAGGAGAGCTGAAACGCTTCTGGGTTGAAAGGATTGAATAATGACATCATCATTGCCCAGGTGGGGATTCCTTTCATATCCCTGTTAAGTTGCCCACCAAGGTGGTAGCTATTTATCTATTCGCTGTTGCTTGCTTTCAAGCTGCTGGTTTGGCAGGAGTGATAGAAGCTCACCCTGTACTGCAGCAGCAATCGAGTCTCAAATGTGAGCCTACCAATGATCAGCTCATCATCCTAACCTTGTAGAGCTTAATGAGTAAAGAGGGTATGAAACTTGGCTTCAGTTCAAATTGAATCAAAATTCTTTTGCTGTACCCTACAACAATAAGGGGCATTCCTGGAATCTCTACGGCATCCTCAATCACTATATGGATCCTACCTGAAAGGCTTTTAGGACTATCAGTCCTAAAAGTTTACCCATCTTCTACTAAACAAATTCAAGTTAGGGTTTCTTTAAGGTTTCTTTAATCTTTGGAATGGTAATGTTTTCTGTAAGTTCTTCCTTTATGGTTCTTTCACATCATCTTTAAGGTTGTCTCTAAATTCCTTAAGATACAGCATATCTGGAGTGTCTTATGATATACTTTCATAAAATGATAAAAAATGATAAGCTATTAAATAAACTCACACTTGTGACTGAATGAGTTATACCTAGAAAGACATCATTAATGGCTTCAGCTTGGAGGGAAGAACTAAGTTGAGCACCACAGGGTTCTATCCTAGGCCTTGGACCTGTCCAAGTTCATTTTTATTAATGAGTTGGATGAGGGAATTGGGGGGCTATTAATCTAATTTGCTGATGACGGAATAGGGAGGAGAAGCTAATATTTTAGATGAAAGAGAAAATATTTAACATGATTGAAACAGTCTTGAGCTTTAGGCTGAAATGAACAGGATTAAGGTTAAGAGGGAGAAACAGAGTGAAGTTATGCATCTGGATAGAATATATAAATTACTAAGGAGTGATAAGGTATTAGTCTACAAGTGTATGAAGGGTAGTCACACAGAACAAGAAATTGACTATTCTATATCACATTAGAGTGCAAGACTAGAACCAGTGGATTAAAATACAAGGAAATTGGCTCAGATGAACTTTCTGAATGTATGATCTGTTGGGCAGTGGAAGCAGTTATTGCACAATGAGCTTTCCTGCACTTGAATTCTTCAAACTGAGATTGGGTGGTAATCTTCAGAAGTGTTATGGTGGATCATCACTGAGAAGATAGTTGGATTTGATGACCTCTATAAACACTCCCAACTTTATGTCTTTTGAAGATACCAAACCTCAAGCCATTTAATATTTTAAAGGTACCAATAAATGTACTGAATTATAGCCAGACACTTACTATCAACCAGTACAGCTGACTTTGTAAAGGTTTGCAAATTATGTAGAGCCTGTTACCAATGTAGGCTGCTGCATTTTGCACTAGCTTCAAGTTTCAAAATTGCCTTTAAAGGCAGACTCATGTAAAGCACTTTGCAGAAGCCAAGAAATGACATGTGTTAGATCGGCGCAGGAATGAAGACGAGACCAGCGGAGTTCATGTAACACGTTTATTAACCGGAACAGAACTGGAGCGGCGCTGCCGGAGCTCTCCTTATATTCGCTCCGGCAGCCGCCCCGCCCCCTGACAGGGATTCAAAACTCCCGCCGGAGGATGCTTCAGCCAATCCCCGGCGGATGTCCTTATAAGGACATAACAACATGAATCATCATTGATAAAGAATAAATAATGAGATCATCAATAAGGATCATGAGTGATTATCAGTTAAGCCTCTGTTCTTAGATAGACTACAATGGGTGCACCAGAAATATTTGTACACAAGGCCTCCTGGCCATAATTTTCACATGATCTTTCAGTAAGAGTCAGGTATCTAGGAAAACCCCCAGCATCAGCCTTACAAGGTAAACTAGACAAGAAACATGACCAGATAAACTAAGTCTACTTTATTGTTGTGGGAAGAAATATCCTTCTGGGTTCAGTTCCAAGTGGGGAAAAAAGACACTGGGTTCATGGAAGTTGCTTGGAAAGAAGGTTTATTGAAGAATAGTGTCACATGGCTTGAGTATCTGAGCAGAAAAAGGGCAGAGATGCTGAGAGTACCTTGGTTTTATGCCCTCTGTGTGCTTTGAATTTGAGCTTGTATTCTGATTGGCTGTCAGATTCCCATGGGGCCATGCAGGGGCAACTCTGTAGTCTGTCCTGAGTCCCAAGCTTGGATGAGCCTTGCTGGGTGATGTAATCTTCCCAGGTGCCATGTGGTGAGATGGGTAGAGGGCTAATCTTATCATGTCCTGAGGGCCATGTCTTAATCCCATCACCCTGGAGCTGAAGGTCTTTTATGTTGTAGATAAAATGTATTTTGTCTTTCTGGGGCTATTAACAAAGGTGGGGGGACGCTTTCCAAGAACATGTTTCTCCTTTTCTCATTCAGTAAGGTATAATATTCTACCTTTTTAATATTTCCTAGAATATTTCATTTTTCTAGGAGAAGGGTAGGTGCTAACTTCCTACATCGTAAAGTTGCATTAACAGAATCTTGCATATCACTTTACAGCCCTAGAATTTAGAAAAGATCTCTTCTGAGCCACTTACTCATCAACACTAGAATAATGGGCTACATTCTCTCTTATCTGACCATTCCCTAGGCAGCATCTCTTTCTTCCATGTCCCAAGGTCATTCCCACATACAATTACATTCAGAAGATAGTTCTCCACCAGGGGTGGATTCTACTTACCTTTACTACTGGTTTGCAATGGGAGCGCGTGCGCAGAAACTTCTGCGCATGTGCAGATCATACCTTATGACATCCAGGTGGGTGGGCAGAGCCTCCCACCGCTTTTACTAATACAGAACTGGGAGCAACTCACCACTGAGGAGAGAACCCCTCCATCAGAACAGTGGTGGTGCAGTGGTTAGAATGAAGAACTGCAGGCTACTTCTGCTGATCACCGGCTGCCAGCAGTTTGGCAGATCAAATCTCACCAGGCTCAAGATTGACTCAGCCTGCCATCATTCCGAGGTAGGTAAAATGAGGACCCAGATTATTTGGGGCAATATGCTGACTCTGTAAACCGCTTAGAGAGTTAAAGCACTATGAAGCAGTATATAAGTCTAAGTGCTATTGCTATCTACAATCAGATAGACTAATTCTTTCATTTATTATGTGGCAACAGGTTGATGTTGGAATTTAGGGAGTCAATATAAATTTTCTTTAGAAGACTCTGTCTCCAATCTGGTCATTCAGGTTTTCCAATGGTTCACTCCAAGTAAAAAAGGGCTTAAGTGTCCACAATCATATTGGACATATGACCAATGGATTTCCTCCATACAAAGGAATTCAATTCTTATGGACAGACAGTAATTTCAGCCACATCTCCAAAGCATATTAATAATTTGAAAGAGAAAACATGTTTTGTTCATAGAAAAATGGAGATTAAGTTGGAGTATGATACTCTGAAATAGAATCAGAAATGTAATATCGACACAGTTGTTTAAACCCAGCAATTGATAAGGCAAGTACAGCCATCACACTTTCACTTTCTGAAGATGTCAGTGACAATTGTTAGCAAAATGTCAGAAGACCAAATAATTAGACCACCGTTCATTAGCCTGGAAATTCATCACCGGGTTGACACTGGCTTTGAAAGCCTGCATTGATACACTCCTATATTTATGCTTGCATTTTCAAACATCTTAACTCAGAGGCTTTTAACCTTGGCATAGAAACACCTGAATATAAACAATAGTTCTGCAGTGTAAATGGATTCCTCAAATCGCATATATCTGCATCTATTTTCTTTGCTTCACTTATTCATCTTTCAGTTTTTGAGTAACATTTATTTGAGAAAGAAAAAGGGGAATAATAAAAATAAATGTTTGTAGTGTGTGTGTGTGTCTGTGTGTGTGTGTGTAGAACCAGAATGCTTATTATGCTTATGCTTTATTTTATAAAACCCTATGTTATGGATTACAACACTTCATACAATATTCAGACAGAGATTTAATAAAGGAAACATTTTTTCCAACTTTCAAAACTCCAATATTGTTTATGACAAATGCACTTCAAGGCGCTTAGAGCATTATGACTGTGTACTCCAGATAATCCCAGTTGAACAAGACTGGCAATTAGCAGCACTTGTGTCTGACATTTAACAAGGCACTTTTTTTTTTAAGAACCACAATGTGTGACCTCCACACAACAAGCCATTCTGCTTTTCAACATTGTTCTTTTCTTTCTATTTCAAGTGGAAAATATTAATTAGCAAGCTATCAATAACAATAGCTATTTTTTAAAACATCGAAGATTCTAGTTAAGAGGTTAAATAATTAGTCGTAGGTTTGTAAAGGACCTATCTTTTAAATGCACAGCAAAATTCTAACCTTTGGTGAATTTATTATAGTGTAAATCTAACTACGGCAGGTGTTCAAGGCAGAAAGAAAAAGAGAATGACAGTGTAAAAAAAAAAAAACACATTTCCTGCACTGAAATTGAGACAATGCAACAAAACTGGATGAGGTTAGATTTTTTTAAAAAAATATTAAATTAAGAAAATGCAAATTTCCCCTGAGAAATGTTACCAATTGTTGAAATCATTGGATTTTCCTATCAAATCCTCCACCTATATAGCATAGCACCAGTATATAGCATAGCACCAGGCATGATTTCTTAGGCATGATTTTACCTATTGTTAGATCGGCGCAGGAATGAAGATGAGACCAGCGGAGTTCATGTAAACGTTTATTAACAGGAACAGAACTGGAGCGGCGCTGCCGGAGCTCTCCTTATATTCGCTCCGGCAGCCGCACCGCCTCTTTGACAGGGATTCAAAACTCCCGCCGGGGAATGCTTCAGCCAATCCCCGGCGGATGTCCTTATAAGGACATAACACTCCTCCCCCCCTAGATCTTAAGCTGTCCATCAACGATAAAGTCACGTAAGTAGGCGGGCCGATTGCGTAGTCTACTAGACCTGCGCAGTCCATTCGTTGGCTGGCCGCCCTCCTGGTCGGAGGGTGCTTCTGCGGTTCCTGTCGCCGTCTCGGGAGCCGGGCTGGATCTGGCCGTCGAGGGTGCGGGCGGTGCTCCCGTACCTCCGGCCAGGTCGCTGACCTCCGCCTGCGGGCGACGCTGGTCTTCTCCATCGCTGCTCCGATCGTTGGATCTCCGCTGTTTGACCGGTCCGGAACTCCGGAGCCACGGTAAGCCCTTGGGGTGCCCTTCGGTCCTCACCGGGTCGGGGTTGGACGGGTCCGGTCGTGGGTGCTGGTTCGGCGGCGGCGTCTGGGTCGGCCCCTCGGGTCCCTCGGGTGAGTTCGGTTCCCTCCCGGGGCTGCTGGTGGGTTGGTTTGGCGTTGGTTCCTCCTCGCCGGTGGGTCGCAGGCCTCCTCCGCAGGGGTGGTGTAGTCCCTCTCTGCTGGGCTGGTGCTGCTGGTTTGGTCGCGGGGTCTCGCCCTCGCCGGGGTGGTGCCGTCCTACCTCGCGGGGGTGGCGACGGCCCTCTCCGCCGGGGTGGCGTTGCTGGGTCGGCTGAGGACTCTCGCGGCCTTCTCTGCAGGGGTGGCGTAGGCCTTCTCTGCGGGGTTGGTGTGTTTCCCCCGGTCGCCGCCTTTCGCCGTCTGGGTGTCGGTCGTCTCGGCTCGGTTGGCGCTGGCCTCCTCTGCTGGGGTGGCGGAGGCCCTCCTCGCAGGGTTGGTTTTCGTTGTGGTTGGGGTGTTGTTGGGGAGACCCCTGTAGTGATGCATGGAGGTCTCCCTCACCGGTGAGTCGGTGGCCGCCCTTGCGGGGGTGCTGTTGGTCTCCCCCGCTCGGTTGGCCCCGGTCTACTGGCCCTTTCTTTGAGTACTGTCTGTTGTCGGACTGGTGCGGTCCGACCTCGCCGGGGTGTTGTTGGGTGTCGTGGGCGTCTGGGCTTCGGTCCCCCTGTCCGCCTTTGTTAGTGGCTGGGTCTCGGACCTCGGGGGGTCGATCCCGGTCCACCCCTGGGTGCTTCGGGTTTCCCTTCGGACGTTGTCCCCGGTCTACTGGCTGAGCTCCGTCTCTGGCTGCTGCGGAGCCCGGGGCGTCCACTCTCCCGGGGTGTTGTAGGCCTCCCTCATAGGGTTGTGGTAGGCCTACCTCGTCGGGGGCGGGCAGGCCTACCTCTTCGGGGTGTGTTAGGCCTACCTCACCAGACTGTTGTTCGTCCACTCCCCTCCACCTTTTGCGGAGCTGGTCGATGTGACGTCTCACGACCTGTCCATCTTCCAGCTCTACCCGATAGGACTTCGGGCCGGTTGCGCTGTTAATCCTTCCTTTCAGCCATTTTGGTGAGCCGTGGAAGTTCAGCGCATAGACGGGGTCTTCTACGGCGAAGCTGCGGAGCTGGCGGCTGGCGGTTGCGGGCACGTCCGAGTGGTACTGGGGGTGCAGCCTGTCGAGGGGTGAGCGGAGTCTTCTGCCCATCAACAGCTCTGATGGGCACTTCTTGGTGGTTGCGTGCGGCGTTATGTGCTGTGTGAGGAGGAAGGTGTCTATGCGCTCCTGCCAGTCCCCCGGTGCCATCTTGGTGAGCGCTTCCTTGGTTAGCCTCACCATCCTCTCGGCTTGGCCGTTTCCGGCCGGTCTGTACGGCGCCGAGAGGGCATGGCGGATGCCCAGTCCCGCTAAGAATGCCTCCATGGGCACGGACGTAAGTTGGGGACCGTTGTCGGAAACCAACACGTCTGGGAGTCCATGCGTAGCGAAGAGGCGGCGGAGGGCGCGAATGGTGGCTTCCGATGTGGTTGATGCCATGGGAACCACCTCGAGCCACTTGGAGAAGGCATCAACCACGATGAGGAGGTGGCGCCCCTGCATCGGACCCGCGAAGTCGATGTGGATCCGAGACCAGGGGCTGCTGGGCATCTCCCAGGGTGTGGGCTCTGCTTGCGGGGGTGCTGGTCGGACTTCCTGGCACTGGCTACATCCGGCGACCCATTGCTCAATGTCCTTGTCCAGTGCTGGCCACCAGACGTAGCTTCGTGCCAGGGCCTTCATGCGGACGATGCCCGGGTGCCCCTTGTGTAGCGTCTCGAGCGTCTTCCGTTGGAGAGCGGCGGGGATCAGCACCCTATCTCCCCATAGCAGGCAGCCTTTCATCGTGGACAGCTCCTTCTGCTTGCGACTGAAGGGGCTGTATTCTTCTCCGCCAGGCTGCGCCGGCCATCCCCGCAGGATCCAGGATTGCACTTGCCGGAGTGTTGGGTCTCTCCTGGTGTGCGCGGCCACGTCTGCAGATGTGACTGGGCAGCTGCTGTCGTGGTCGATGTGCAGGAGCTCGAGGGTGGGGGCGGGATCCTCCACGGCGTCTGTGGATGGGCATCTGCTCAGCGCGTCCGCGTTGGCGATGGCCTTTCCGGGTTGGTGAATGAGGGTGTAGGTGTAGCCGGCGAGGAAGATGGCCCAGCGTGTCATTCGCGGCGACATGAATGTGGGTGTTTGCTTGTCGCCGGCGAGGAGGCCCAGGAGCGGCTTGTGGTCCGTGACTATGGTGAAGCTTCTTCCGTATAGGTATTCGTGGAAGCACTTCACCCCTGCGACGATTGCCAATGCTTCTTTGTCCAGCTGGCTGTAGTTGCGTTCAGCGCTGGACATGGTCTTCGAGAAGAAGGCGATGGGGGCTTCTGTGCCATTGGGTAGTTCGTGGCTCAGGACTGCCCCCACCCCGTATGGCGACGCGTCGCAGGTTAGCCGGATGGGCAGCGTCTCGTTGTATTGTATGAGGACGCTGTTGGATGTTAATAGTCCTTTAATGTCTCGGAATGCCGTTTCCTCTTTGTCACCCCACTTCCAGGAAACCGCTTTCCCCAGCAGGCGATGAAGTGGCTCAGCAACTGTAGCTTTCTGTTGGAGGAATATTGCATAAAAGTTAAGCAATCCAAGGAATGCCTGAAGCTCCCCTTTATTTTTGGGGCTGGGGGCTTCATGGATGGCTTTAACTTTTGATTTGGTGGGGTGTATGCCATTTCTATCGATGAGATAGCCCAGGAACTCGACTTCCTGGACTCCGATGATGCACTTATCCCGTCTTACTCTCAAGCCCTTCTCCCTGAACCGCTGCAGGACAAGCCTCAGCCGTTCAAGAAGTTGTGCTCTAGAGTCTCCGGAGATGAGCACGTCATCGAAGTAAGGTACTACCCCTGGAACGCCTTGGAGAAGGCGTTCCATCATTGATTGAAAAATCCCCGGGGCGGCACTGACTCCGAATTGGAGACGGTTGCACTTAAAGGCCCCCCTGTGTGTGACAATAGTTTGAGCCTCCGCCGTTTTAGCGTCCACTGGCAGTTGCTGGTAAGCCTGGGCCAGGTCCAGTTTTGCGAATATGGTGCCCTTGCCTAGTGAGTGCAGGAGGTGCTGCACCACTGGCACCGGGTATGCGCTCTGCTGCAACGCCTTATTTATAGTCACCTTATAGTCGGCGCAGATGCGCACCGATCCATCCTGCTTCATTGGGGTCACAATGGGAGTCTCCCATGAAGCATGATCGATGGGTTCCAGGACGCCTTGGGCGATCAGCTTGTCTAGCTGCTCGTCTACTTTAGGCCTCAAGGCGAACGGAACCCGGCGGGGCTTAAGCCGAATGGGGGTTACCCCCTGATCCAGATTGAAGGAGATGGGTTTCCCTATGTACTTCCCCAGTTTACCATCGAAGACTTCGCTGAATTCTTCGATGATGGCGTCGAGTTCATCTGCCCTAATCTGGTGGATGCCCCCGATGGAAAGCCCCAGCGGCTGAAACCACTCAATGCCCAGCAGGTTCGGGCGGCTGTTCCTCACGACTGTGACCGGCAGCTGGCCCTTGAACTCCTTGAACGCGATGTTGAGGGTGGTTCTGCCCAGGACGTCGATTGGATTCCCGCCGAAATCCACCAGTCTGGACTGCAGGGGTTTGAGCTGGTTCTTGGAGATTTGCGGCTTGAATTTCTTCAGCTGCTGCCAGTCGATGATGGTGTAGACGGACCCGGTGTCTACCTCCATGGAGCAGGGCGAGCCCTCGGCCAACAGCGTCACGGTGAACTTGGTGGCGCTGTTGTCGCTGGTGTGTGCTATGGTGGTCTGATTCACCGCGCCATGCCGGGAATTTTCATAGTCGTCGCCTCTGGGTTGGTGTGAGGACCGTTTGGATGTCCTCTGGTTGTCGCGCCGATTTTCGCGGTTCCGTGGTCTGGGTGGTTCAGGGGCTGGTTCGGTGGCTCGGCATGCCTCTGCGATGTGCCCCCTCCTCAGGCATCGGCGGCAGGTCGCGTCCCGCCATTTGCAGGATGTCCTGGGGTGGTCGCCTCTGCAACTGCCGCATTGTTCCCCGCGTCGGCCATTTTGGGGTTTTTCCCGCCGATATGGCTGAGAGACCTTGTGGACGGCCATCTCGCCATCCGAGTCAGATGGTGTGGCGGAGTCTTCGGACGATTCGGGGGTCGACTGGTGGATCTTGTGGATCCCCTTCGCCTTTTTCATCTCCGCCGCCGCGTGCTCCGAGGACTCGGCAGCGGT
The DNA here is from genome assembly GCA_030761175.1 of Masticophis lateralis. Lineage (NCBI taxonomy): Eukaryota > Metazoa > Chordata > Lepidosauria > Squamata > Colubridae > Masticophis > Masticophis lateralis. The sequence goes on along the minus strand of JAUDYJ010000003.1, from coordinate 117,915,640 downwards.
GGCCTCCTCGAGGACATCTTTTAGTAGGATGCGTTTCCTACTCAGGAATTTCTTCTGGAGGCCTGCATCCCTCATGCCGAAGACAATGCGGTCTCTCAAGGCGTTATCTACATGGTCAAACTCGCAGTTGGCTGCGATTTGACGGAGTGCGGCAACAAAGTCTTTAATGGATTCCCCCTCGCGCTGGTTCCTCTGATGGAAAGTGAACCGGTTCGCTATGGGGGTGCCCGTGGGCGCGTAATGTTCTTGCAGAGCCGCTTGCAGGTCTGTCCAGGACATCTCCTCGATGTCCTGAGGTGCGACGAGGTTCACCGCCATCTCCAGGACCTCGGATCCACAGTGGGCGAGGAAGAGAGCCCTCTTCCTTTCGTCATCGAGATTGCTGTGGCCGTTTCCACGGAGGAATTGGCGGAACCGAATCATGTACGAGCTCCATTTTTCCCGTCCGGGATTGAATGGAGCGATGGTTGAGAAGAGCGCTTGCTGTGTCGCCATCGTGCTGAATGGCGGCGGTCTCTTCGGAGGTGATGGCGCTTGTGCCACGCGGTCGATTCCTCTTAGTCCTTCGTCGCCAGTGTTAGATCGGCGCAGGAATGAAGATGAGACCAGCGGAGTTCATGTAAACGTTTATTAACAGGAACAGAACTGGAGCGGCGCTGCCGGAGCTCTCCTTATATTCGCTCCGGCAGCCGCACCGCCCCTTTGACAGGGATTCAAAACTCCCGCCGGGGAATGCTTCAGCCAATCCCCGGCGGATGTCCTTATAAGGACATAACACCTATCTAGTCAAAATACTAAAGGAAAAAATTCTAGAGATTCTAGAGCAGTGATGGCTAACCTTTTTGCCATCATGTGCCAAAAGCAGGGGTAGTGGAGGGGGGAATTGTGCACATGCATGCCCCCACCCATAATTCACTGGGCCCCGTCCCATCTGTTCCCCCCCCCGCTTTTGGCATGCAATGGCCCGGTGGGCCCAGTAGGCCCATTTTTTTGCCTTCCCCAGGCTCCAGAGCCTTTCTAGGAGCCTAGGGAGGGCGAAAACAGCCTTCCTCACTCCCCCAAAGGCCTCTGGAGGCCCGGAAACAGCCTGTTTCCCGACTTCCGGTGGGCCTGGAAGGCCCAAAAATCAGTTGGCCAGCACGCACATGCGTGCTGGACTGAGGTAGGACAACGCTCGCGTGCTCACAGATATGTGCCACCTGAGGCACCTGTGCCATAGGTTCGCCATCATGGCTATAGAGATTCTGCCTCTATAAAAGATGAAGGGGTGGTATTCACTTACCTTCACTACCAGTTTTCAAATGTGAGTGAAAGGACCACCTCCGCTCATGTGCAGAACCTTCTGCACATACACAGAGCATCAAAAATGGGACATGATGATGTCTGGGTGGGTGGGCGGAGCCTCCCACAGCCTCTGCTACCAATTCACCCCAACCAGATAGAACTGGCTGAATACCATCACTGGACTTGAACCAGGAGGCAGGCCCCATATCCATGGAATTCAAAGGCCTCCGAGATGGGACTGGCCTTTACTCTCTTCTTATTTAAAAAGGCCTTTACATCCATTTTATTTCAACCGGCTTTTAAACCCTGTGATGGACAGTATTCATTTATCATTTGAATTGCTGGGTTCTGGCTGGTTATTCTACCCCCCACCCCTCACCCCCATTTTCTTTATTTTAAACAAGGCAGCTCCCAAGGGAAGATCCCTTCAAACAATAGAGAGGCTTAAATGGATGGTTTCAGCTTCCTTCCTGGAGGAGCCAATAATAAAAATATACAGTCACCAATTTCCAAATGTATTCAAACTTATAAATGGGCAAGCATAACTTCACTATTTGCATTACAGAAGCAATAGCTAGGCGGATATACAGACACTATCACAGTCATGCAAGAAGAACTTTACACAGCATTATGCTATTGAATTCAGTAGGATGAACCTTGCTTAATGATATTGAAGCTTGCCTAATGATATCAATCCATCCACAATAAACTGAGCATCTCCTTAAAGTTGCAATATATTCCTTGGCTCCAGTGCCTATTTAAATAAACCATCTTTCTCCATCTCTTGCAAGCCATCCTCAGCAATCGCTATTTCTGTCAATCTCGTGTAGAATTTTTTTTCCCTCACTCTCTTTCTGGTTCCTTGATCTTTCTTTATTCTTCAACCTGCCTCATCAGAACCCAGTCTGCTTTTCCTGCCCTCAGTTCCTCAAACCTGTCTTCGCCCAGTTGGTTCACTGGGTCATTTCCTTGCTGGCAAAACTGCCAGTTACTCAATACTTCTACATCTTTTGTATTCCCTTCTGGTCCTCTATCCTTGTGAGCTGAAGTGCAAATTTTAGCTGGGCAAATTGCTGAAGGGAGAAAAGTATATCTTCGAAAGAACTTTATTTCTTAGCTTAAAACTTTGTTTCTTGTTCCCATTATTTCCATAGGTCACCCCTTTCCAGGCTTTTCCTTTTATTCCTAACTGTGATAGCAGGATTAACTTCTTCTTTCCCCAACTTCCCACATACAAATCTACCAGTATGTCTCTGAGACTATCCATCCATATCTCCACAGCTTTTTACATTTTCTCTAACTCTTAAGTTTTAGTTCATGTGTCTTTACATTTTGGGACAAATCTCCCTTGATGAATATCTCCTAATGTTGATTTCCTTTATGAACTCCAACATGTTTATCACAACCTTGATTTATAGTATTTCCATATCTGTTTACCATGTTTATGAATCCTGTTTCCTCTGCTTCTCACTTCTTTCAGTTCCTCTCCAACTAGTATTCAAACAGCTAAGTTAATTACATATTCTTATAACCTGGCCTCATTTGCATTAGATTTTAGTCCCTATACTTTGTTCTAAACTTCTTGGTTAAATTGTGATGTTTCCCTTCGGGTGGAGTGCTACAAGGAAAAGATGAATACAAATGTCCAAAATTTTGTTCCATAATATAATTCCACAAATAGGTAATATAGAAATAAGTTGATCTTTACTGTTTAAATACATTCAGAATCAGTTGCAGGGCCTATCAGAGCCTTTTTTTTCCCTTTTGTTTAAAAGATAATAGTAATATGTTTCCTCTTTTAAAATCTTTCCTCATTCTTAACTTTCTGCCAGCCTGCCTTTAGAAGACACTTAACCCTTTGCATATACTTTAACTTAAAACAATATTTCTTTCTTGTGATGAAATTTAATAAGGACAGAACTTATTTTCTTCTTCTGTATGAAATAGTTTTGATTTTATTTTTCACTTTTAATATACTGAACTATATATGCCAGCATTCATTTATCTGTATCACTAAATGTATATATAAAAAATAATTGTTAGCAATAGCACTTAGACTTATATACTGCTTTATAGTGCTTTACAGCCCTCTCTAAGATGTTTACAGAGTCAGCATCTTGCCCCCAACAATCTGGGTCCTCATTTTACCAACCTCGGAAAGATGGAAGGCTGAGTCTACCTTGAGCCTGGTGAGATTTGATCTGCCAAACTGCTGGCAGCCAGTGATCAACAGAAGTAGCCTGCAGTACTGCACTCTAACTACTGCACCACCACGGCAATTATTGTTAGTATAGTTTATATAAATTTTCAAGGACCAGTAAAAATATGATTAATCTCCCTGGGAAGTCATTATTCAATGTTGTCTGTAACTTTTTTCACAAGAGCAAATGAGCATGCCTTAGCATTCCAGTAAATGTTCAAGATAATCTAAGTAAGCTTTTCTACTTTTGAGCAATTATTGATTTTGTAGCCAGGAATAAGAATAACATTAATTTATTTTGGATTAGAGTTACCTGTCTCAAAAATATGCAATAATCACAACTAAAGATCACATTTTATTTTTTGTTCAGTTATTATTATTATCTTAATAATGTCTTCCAACCAGGGACAATCTTTTCACAAGTCCACCACACATGGAAAAAATACATTGTAACCCTCCAATAATTGGATGAAACATTATGAGTTATTAGCACTAACCTAATTGAAGTTAAATGTCAGCCATATAATACCTTCTACTGAATCAGATGTATGGAAGCTAATGGAAAACCACATGATTTTATTAGTGTCTGCCATTTCATCTCTTCCTTTCATTTTCCTATTATAAATCTCAAATTTTATTTAACCGAACATGGATGGGGGAGTGTCTGGTGTATCATTGACCTACAATGATACAAATAACATACATATTTGTAATATTTTTCCATTGGGTCAGGAAGGGTAATTTTTTTTTCAGTAATACTTAAGCAAATTGCCAATTCCTTCTTATACAAAAGAATATAAATTGGAGCCATGAAACTCAATTGTATTTGACCCTCTTAGCCTTCAAGAAGATTTTGCACACCTAAATGTTCTCTCAAACATTGAGGTCAGGTCATTAAATAAACCTATTCCATGACATACAGTATATCTTGGTGTGCTCAGGCTGTGTGCTTGGTTGTGATGTTTCTTCATCTTGTTTTTGTTTTACTGTAATTCTATTTTTATTGTTGTATGCTATCCAAAGTCACATTTTTACAAGTTGGATGGCCATATAAATCCTCAAATAAACAATAGCTGCCACGTAAGGAAAACTTTGTTATTTCACAACCTAGTGTTTTATTATAGAAGAAACTTCTTATGCCATTGGAACTGTGATCTTTCCAAGACTTCAGATGTTTGATGACCAGTCCTGACTGCAGAATCCAGGATTTATCAGTAAATGTATCAGCAGAGCTGCCCTCTACCAAAGTTGCATAACATTTTCTCAGACTGGATTTGTACCTGTTGTAATGTATAGCATGTAGATTATTTGAACAATAAATATGTTAAAGAATAATTTGGAGAAGTTGAGTGACAAAATTATTTTAGTTGATAGCTAATGTAAGTTAGGAGGAATATATCTAAATATAAAAAGTAGGATTTGGGCACAAACCTTGTGTGTTTGTTATGTGTACATCTCTGTGTTTGCATGATTACTTTTTTTCAGGAATCTTGTATGGTCATGAGAAGACTCTTATTGACAAAAACAGCTGTCTAATTCAATGTCCCCAAAACTGTTGATTTGGAGATATAATGGATTTCAATTCCTTTAATTCCTAGTTGCAAAGCTGCTCACAACATTGCTTATGGGAATTATTTCAGCACACCTGGCTGTTCCAAGTTGGAGATCACTGATTTATTTGAATGTGAGTTTCCTGAAAAAGTAATCATGTCATGTTCTTCTTCTTGTTGTTGATGCCAAGACTAAAGTCACCAAAAGTCACCTGTTGTAAACACCACCATAAAATCAAGAAGGTGGAAGGGGGGTAAAAAGCTCTTCTTTGACCAGAAATGACTTCAATATGGATATGGTGTGAGATCTAATAAAGGGAGAAAGCTAACATCAGAGTTTCCATTATTTTATGGAAAACTGTTAAATTCAGAGCAATTTCAGTCTTCTTCATCCAAGCATGATTGAAGACACAATTGACTTTAGGAAAGTTAGTGCTTTGATTGAAACAAGCAGTCTGAAGTAGAATGTTATTGCAACTCTCAGCTGCCAAAGTGTTGTTTGCTTCCCGAGTAGATTTTTATATGTTAGCAATGAAGAATGAGCTTTTCGCAGCAGGTTGCCAAACAGTATAAAGGAACTATTGGCAACTTTATATTTGTGGGGGTGGGGGTGGGGAATCCCATTTATTTTCCTTCTGTACTCATGCTCGAAAAGCAAAGTTGGCAAACTTTCTAAATACTTTTGGATCTTTTCAAATGCTTGCCCCTACCATTTACCACTCTTGAGAGTGACATCTATGGATTAATTCCAAAAGTACTACAAAGCCAGTAGTGTGACTAATAATGTTTTATGGACTACTAATGGCAAAGTTTTATGATTATAGCAATAATAAATCCTATAATTTGGTATATAGGTTTTACCTGCATATAGCTCAAAACTACTTCAGAACTAAAGTGAAAAAGTATACATGAGCATGATAATGTTCTAAACTAGATGTCTTCAACCAAATATTACACTTAGTTTCCTTTCTCCTTTCCAAATATTACACTTCCATTTTGGAGGTCATCCATAAAATCCTGGGGGGAAAAGCATAAGCCTTTTTCTGATTTTTGCCTACTTATCATCAGTAATATATCCTTTTCTCTTTGAATTTAAACTTCTGCATAGCCCTGGCCTATAATATTTGGGATGCTAAAATGGACAAGTATTTCACTAAAGTGAAATAAAAATAATTGTACAATATTATACATTAATTGGTGTTAATAAAAAAAATTGGTCATCATTGGGTCAAGATGAAATGCATAGGTTTTGACTGAAACATTTGAGTGGGCAATTCCAGTCATTTTATACACAGCTGTAATAATGAAGCAAAAGTAAAATTCCTGGATTGAAACCCCATAAAAATAGTGATAGTGAACCATTCACAGAGTGATGTTGACAGATTCTATCTACCAAAGAAAGTAGGTGGGTGTGAAATGGTTGAAGAAGAAAAAAAGGTCATTGGAAAAATATCTGAAGAACAGTGAAAAGATATACTGAAGCAAATGCATTATGTGTGGTCTACAAGAAGGACCAAATGAAGAATGAAAAGAGACATAGCAAGTATTACATGGGCAGTACAGGAAGGAAGGAAGGAAGGAAGGAAGGAAGGAAGGAAGGAAGGAAGGAAGGAAGGAAAAGAGAGAAAGAAAGAAAGAAAGAAAGAGAGAGAGAGAGAGAAAGAAAGAAAGAAAGAAAGAAAGAAAGAAAGAAAGAAAGAAAGAAAGAAAGAAAGAAAGAAAGAAAGAAAGAAAGAAAAGCAGATCTGGCAAGATCTGGCAATGGCTAAGAATAGAAAGGTTAAAGAAAGACATCAAGGCTAACTCTGGCTACACAACACTGATGAATCTGGTTAGATAATCTGAAAGATGCTGCCTTAATATGTCCAGAAAGCACCAGATTAAAAACAACAACAACTTTTTTAAAAAAAAATAGGCAAGTTTTTATCAGGCATTGAATAAATTTTCAATGTTTTGAAGAACAGTTTTGAAATAAGTACATTTTCAAATGTGTACTTCTGATTATATCCACTCATCAACACTGTACTATTCTTTTTCAAGATTAAAAGCCTAATGATATTACTAGAACCAACTTCTATACTTGATTGTTCTTTTAAAATGGTACTTTGATTGGTATTTTTAGAAGTAGTGCTAATTCCTATCAGTATTCTGAACTTCTGTAGATGCTTATGGGAAATATAATTTGAAACCATGGCCAGATCCAGAAAGACTGTAGTTGTGGAATTGATAATTTCAGCTTTAATATGGTTCATTTTCATTTGGTTTATTTTCTTATCTCTTTTTGCTATTTCACTAGACAGTTGCTCAATACTCTGTCATTCTATTTCATTTCCAGGCAATAACTATATAAATTGTATTCCCCAGCATAAATGCTTACCTACAACTGTTTACAAATAACCATTCAAAATTCTCCATTCTATCGGTCCTCATAAAAGTAAAGATATTCTTTACAAGGACTGGGTATATTGCAATAGATCCAAATTTCAGTATTTCTGTGGAACACATTTATTCATTCATTCATCTTTTGAATTGATATAATTTAAAGCCCAAGACACATTTCCATCAGGCAATATAAATCATGGGAAGCTGTGGGGAGATTTGACTTAAGAGTATCCCTTCTCCTCTCCTTCCTCCTCTTCCACTTGGTAAAAAACTCCCAAAATATCAAGATAAAATGTAAAGGTAGAGGTAGAGGTAGATGTAGTCATCAACATAAATACATTATGGGCAAGAATGAAAGCAAAGGAAAACAGGGAAAAGTTCCTTTGCAGAATGCACACATGAAGAAACACACACACACACATACACACACTGAACCTTTCTATGTAAAATTAATATAGACAGATTATTTTAACTATTAGAACATCATGTTATTTTAGCTAATAAATGTAGACCAGATTTATAATAAATGTTTCCTTCAATCCAGCTTGGTGTAGAAACCAGGGGACTATGAGTTCTAGTCTGCCTTAGGCATAAAGCCAATTGGGTGACCTTGGGTCAGTCACTTTCTCTCAGACCTACAAAGAAGGCAATCGCAATGGCAAGTCACTTTTGAAAAATGTTGTCTAGGCAGTCTCTGAGAATTGGATGCAATTGAATAGAAGAAGAAAAATCCTTCAACAAAGGTTTTTTTTTAAAAAAAAAAAAAAAACACTTGCTCCCCCCCCCCCCCCCCCATTTTCCTATGCTTTTAAATTTCGCTGATGCACCAAAAGGTATATTTTGGTTTTCAAGGCTTTTCTACAGAAGTTTGAGAACTAAAAAGAAGTATGGAATCAATTTATATTGCATCAATTTATATGACTTAGGAAATTTAAGGACCATGGAGCAACAGGAGAATTTGTTGCAAAAGACTTTTGGACGATTTGCCTAAATTCTTTAAAACCTTTTGACTGTTGGAAGCTAAAGTATTGGCTAATTAATCACTGTCACCAAATATGCTAATTTCAATTTACTTGCAGTCTGGACAGGTTCCTATTTATGTAAAAATAGTAGTGTAATTTTAGCCTAGTGTCATATAGATTATTGCAAAAGTCATTTTCTGATATTAGGGGTATTTTAAAGAAAAGACTTTCAAAGAAAATTAATATATAATATAACAATAATATAACATAATATAAGATAAGATAATATAAGATAAGATAAGATAAGATAAGATAAGATAAGATAAGATAAGATAAGATAAGATAGATAAGATAAGATAAGATATGATATAATATAATGATATAATATAATAAATACTATACTATACTATACTATACTATACTATACTATACTATACTATACTATACTATACTATACTATACTATACTATACTATACACTATACTTAATAACAGAGTTGGAAGGTACCTTGGAGGTCTTCTAGCCCAATTCCCTGCTTAGGCAGAAAACCCTACACCACTTCAGACAAATGGTTCCTTAACTTCCAGTGTTGGCATTCACAACTTCTGGAGGCAAGTTGTTTCACTGATTAATTGTTCTGTCAAGAAATTTCTCCTTAGTTCTAAGGAGAACTTGCTTCTCTCCTTAATTAGTTTCCACCCATTGCTTCTTGTCCTACCCTTCAGTGCTTTGGAGAATAGCTTGACTCCCTTTTCTTTTGGGCAGCCCCTGAGATATTGGAGCACTGCTATCATGTCTCCCCTAGCCCTTCTTTTCATTCCCAGTTCCTGCAACCATTCTTCATATGCTTTAGCCTCCAGTTCCCAGTTCCTGCAACCATTCCTCATATGGTTTAGCCTCCAGTCCCCTAATCATCTTTGTTGCTCTTCTCTGCACTTTTTCTAGAGTCTCCACATCCTTTTTACATCATAGTGACCAAAACTGAATGCAGTATTCCAAATGTGGCCGTACCAAGGCATTATAAAGTGATATTAACACTTCACATGGTCTTGATTCTATCCCTCTGTTTATGCAGCCTAGAACTGGGTTGTCTTTTTTGGCAGCTGCTGCACACTACTGGTTCTTAATATCAGAGTTTTATATTTTAGTGACAAACTTGCCTTGCTTTTAAATGAAACAGAGGTATATAATTTCTCTAGGTAGTTATAGCTTTATTTGATTATGTGACAGCAAGTTGTTGTCAATTCTTACCAACCACACAGATATTCTCCCAAACTACTTTAAAAACGAAGGCCTTGTGCAATATGGAGCCTCTACTTCAAACCCAGCCTTGGCATTGCCATTGAGTGCCACTGCTCAGGGTGGACTAAATTAATAGGGAGAGATAGACAGATAATTGTTCCTCTTTTGTTTGGAGGGGATTGACACACCAGCATGTCAAGTTAGGCATTTTCTGAATGCACCAAGCCCCAAAGGTTTGCCAGCATTGAATAGATTATTATTTTGCATCACAGGACTAATAATTGGGTTTCTTACTCTGCAATTGAATAACTAACCTCTAAGTGTCACCTTGCACTGCAAGATGACCAACATTCAAATTTGTTTATACATTTTGATAAATAAATAACCAAGAATGGTGATGGATGAGAACATTAAACAGATTTATTGAATCTTATGGGATCTATCTTATAAAGGCCTCAGGAAGAGGTGCATCTCATCATGATTTTATGAATACCTAATTCTTATAGATGACTGACATGATCTGATTCTCTTTGAAAACTATCTATCAAAATGCTTGCAGCATTTTCTGTTGTTAGTCTGAAGTTTATTCATTTTAAAATGCTTTAAGTTGAAGTACTGGGAGATCAATAACCGAGTGCCATACACATCTACAAGTAAGTCAACATGAAAAATAAACAGATTGTTTCATGGAAGACTCAGGGGAATCAATATATCTAATAAATTGTTGCTTCTTCTAGCTTGAAAAATTACCCATATTGTTACTGCTAAGATATATGTGATGGAAAAGTAGAGAGTGGTGACACAGCTGAATCTGTCTGACTTGCATTTGAAGTTAACAACATCAACATCAACAACAACAAAATAGAAAAAGTCATAGAAAATGAAGAAGTTAAATTGCTCTGGGAATTCAGAATTCAAACAGACCTGCCACATAACACCCTGGACATAACAGTTGTCAATAAGAAAGACAAAAAAGTTTGGATAGTGGATGTGCCTGGACACAGCAGAATAGAAGAGAAAGAACTGGAGAAGCTAACAAACCATCAAAACCTACAAATAAAAATAGAACAACTGTGGCAAAGGCAAGCAAGGTTAGTACCAATAGTAATAGGTGCCTTGGGTGCAATTCCAAAACAACTGGAGCACCATTTGAACACCACTGGCATTGACAAATTTGCCATCAGTCAATTGCAGAAGGTGGCTTTATTTCGAACAGCTTACATCCTGCGACAATATAGGTAGGTAGGGCATTCTCTGTGGGTGCTCCCACCCTCTGAAATGAATTACCTACCGAGCTCCGGATGGCTCCTGATCTCCACTCCTTTCGTCGGGAGCTGAAGACTTGGCTGTTCAAGCAAATAGGCTGACTCTGATTCTGGGTTTATTATTTATCATTAATTAGTTATTTGATTTAAAATGCGATTTTATTGTACATGTTTCTTAACTTGTGTTCGCCACCCTGAGTCCTTCGGGAGAAGGGCGGCATATAAATACATGTAATAAATAAATAAATAAATATCCATAACACTATCAAACATCCACATCTGCCTATCCCAGGTTAACTGCCTAACTCTGAGAAGAAGAAGAAGAAGAAGAAGAAGAAGAAGAAGAAGAAGAAGAAGAAGAAGAAGAAGAAGAAGAACAACAACAACAACAGTAGTAGTAGTAGTAGTAGTAGTAGTAGTAGTAGTAGTAGTAGTAGTAGTAGTAATACCTCCACAAAATAATTCTCGGGTATTTCCTGAGTTTTTGTTTCTCTAAATAAAATTTAAAATCACTTCAGCTTTCCTACACCTTATTTTTAAGCTTGAAGCTGTTGCTACTTGCTTTTTTGGTTATCACAAAATGAAGACAGATGGACACCATGAACATGCCTTAGGACATTTACTTTCAAGTTAGAAAAAGTGGCCCCATTGTTAGAAATTCTGTATATAGCCCTACAGAACAAACAGTGTAGAGTCCACATGGGCTTTACTGCTGCTTAACAAGGAAGAAGAAACTTTTATACAGAGATAAGGTGTAGAGTATTAACAACGTGCAACTACAAATTTATAAACAATGCCATCTACTTGTTGGAGAATATTGTTGTAATTGTTGCATAAAATATATGAACAATGTATTCTAACACCCAACCATTTGGTACAAGTGTCTGAGCACATATTGTAAGTCTCCTGGCCTTGCAACATTCAGTTCTTTCACTGTTACTGCCACATTTCAGTTGTTGTTGTTTTCCTGATGCTCTGAGGTAGACTTATTCCTATATGAATTGTGATTTCCTTTCTGTGCTTCTTTAGATTGGGAATGCCTGGCTGCTCTTAAAGTTGTCTTAAAGTTTTAAAAACTGTCTTAAAAAGACAAGTAGCAACTAAGATGCTGTACTTAATCTTTAGGCCAGCTATGATGCTGATTGTTTGAGAAAGAAAACAAGTGATTAAGCTTTTGTGATAACAATGACTTAATTTATACTGTATACTAGCTGGTAACCCGGCGTTGCCCGGGTATTTATAGATGTTACAGCCTTTGTCTGACAGGAAGCCATTGAGAGGGGCTTTTCTTCCCCCTACTCCCATGCCCATCATCCCTGCCCTCTCCCTTCCCCCTCCCATGCACTCCTCTTTCTTGCCCTGTCTATGATCCTGGCACTTTGCCCCAAATCCATCAGGCGCTTCCCCATTGCTCCACTGGAGGGAGAACGTCATGGCTGCCTTTCCAGAGGAAGCTGTGAAGGAACTGACATCACAAACAATTGCCACTCTAGGATGCCACACTCTCTCTCCTTAATGGTCCAGGCTCTTCCTTCCCCCTCCCATGGCATCACAAATAATTGTCACTCTAGGACCTCGTACTCACTTTATTTATTTATTTATTTATTTATTTATTTATTTATTTATTTTATTAAATTTATATACTGCCCTACTCCCAAAGGACTCAGGGTGGTGAACAGCCACAAGGTAAAAATACATAATACAAACGTTAAAAAATCATTTAAAATACATTAAATATTTTGGCCCAAGACAAATTTAAAACATCCCAATTTGTAAAACAAAATTTAAAATGACAATTTAAAAAGGGAAACTTAGGCCAGACCAGCCTGCTGGAATAGAAATGTTTTGAGGACGCAGCAGAAAGTGCGCAAATCTGGGATCCTTTGTATCTCCGGGGGGAGCTCGTTCCAGATGGCAGGTGCCCCCACAGAGAAGGCTCTCCTCTTGGGGGTCACCAGTCAACACTGTTTGACTGGCGACACCCTGAGGAGCCCCTCTCTATGGGAGCGTACTGGTTGGCAAGAGGCTACTGGTGGAAGAAGGCGGTCTCGTAAGTACCCTGGTCCTAAGCCATGAGTGCTCTAAAGGTGGTAACCAAAACCTTGAAGCGCACCCGGAAGACCACCAGTCTTCCGGGTGCGCTTCAGTGCAACTCACCAGGAGGGGGGTCACATGGGAGCTCCCATAACCACCCACATGGCTGCATTCTGGACCAGCTGGAGCCTCCGGGTGCTCCTCAAGGGGAGCCCCATGTAGAGAGCATTGCATAGCCCAGGCAGGAAGTGGCAAGGCCATGAGTGACCATACGTAATGAGTCCCAATCCAAAAAGGGACGCAACTGGTGGATCAGGCGGACCTGATAAAAAGTCCTCCCAGCCAAAGCCGTCAAATGCTCTTCTAAAGACAGCCATGAGTCCAGGAGGACACCCAAGTTGCAAACCCTCTCCATGGGGGCCAATGACTCGCCCCCAATAGTCAGTGATGGGACGTTGGAAACCACAGCCACTCGGTCTTGGATGGGTTGAGCCTGAGTCTGTTTCTCCCCATCCAGATCCGTACAGCCTCCAGGCACCGGGACATCGCTTCAAAGGCATCATTGGGATAATCCGGGGTGGAGATGTACAGCTGAGTGTCATCAGCGTACTGGTGGTACTTCACCCCAAAACCATGGATGATCTCACTCAGCGGCTTCACATAAATGTTGAACAGCCATTTAACAGCCCAGGCACTCCACAGTTATGCTGGAACACACCCACACACCAGGGATGTCTTACCCCCACAGTATTTGTTTCCAGATAGTCATCTATGTACCAAATTTGGTTTAAATTGCTTGATGCATTCCAGAGCTATGCTGGAACCTACTTACATATAGCCTTTTTTATATAGGTAGATTTCAGAATATCAAAAAAGCTTTTCCCCTACCCCACCCCACCCCGCTCTGTACGTCAAATTTATCCATGCTTCTTTTTAAGTAATTCAGCAACTAGCTTTTCTAAAAAAAAAAAATACAATATTGCTTTTAAGCCAGCTGTTTTTCTTAATACATATATTAATAACAATGCTCAAAACATTCACTTAGTTGTCTCTTCATAAAAAAAAAAAAGAATGAAAATTTTATCAGCTTCATTAGACAATCAGATGATGGAGGATAAGGCTTTGAACACTGATGTCATTGAATCATTCAAGGAATTTGGGCTTCCTTGTCTCTTCTCTGGATATTCAATGTCTTTTGTTCCTGGCTGTCCTTAGCTTACCTATTTTTGTCTTCTTTCCTTCTTCCTCTTTTAATCCAAAGTTAGTATGTTGGGTGGTGTTTATTAACTTTTCTAAGGCAGTGTTCTTAAATAATACATTATCTTTTTTATTACTTGTGTGTTTTTATCAATATTCTTACAGGGGCTCATATAACTTCTTTTTATTTTTCTTTCTTTCTTTTTTTTTTTTGAGCAGATAACTTAGATTTGTTTATACCAGATGGACCAAGGTGGTGGCCTTTCAGATATCCTGATGTTGCAGAAATGAGTATAGATATTCTTCCAATCAAGTTATTTCTCATTGTAATCATCTATGTTCTTCAGCACTTAGATCCTTGATATTTCTTTCAAAGGTGACTCTGAAATTCAAACTGTGATAGAGATAGATGGATGAATAGATAAATGATAGATAGATGATGATAGGTGATGATAGATAGATAGATGATAGATAGATAGATAGATAGATAGATATGCAAAAGTGCAAAGGCTAATAATCTAATAGTGCAGAAAATAATATAGATACTGTACCATGATAGACTGCCAAAACTGCAAGTTACCACAGGGAACTCAAATTGATTTCAGATTACTATATAAAGCTCCTGGTTTTTCAATATTTGGATTAACACCTGATAACAGTTGAATCTTCACAGCAGCAATCCACTCATTATCCAGTCAGCCAGCCCGTCAACCAGCCATTCATTTATTTATCTCTTCTAGATCACTTCCAGACTGTTAGCTCCAACTGGGGTTTGCCTAGTAATATTTTATTTATTATTTATTTATGGTGTGTTCTTTTATTATTTATAGTCTCTTTCCTTGCAATGCACCAGGTAGCTTACAAAATAAAATCCATCCATAAAAGCACCAGCATAACGTTCCAAAATGTCAACATCTAATAAAACAACCATACATCAGACTCAGCAACAACTACAAGTTATTCACAAAGGACCTTAAAGCACATGTCCATTTTTTTATTTTTACATTTCCTTCTCTTAGAATTTTGTTCTCATGAACAAATATATTTTAGAAGTCTTGTAAAGGACTTCCTTTAGTTTGTATTAACAGTCCGCAGAGGATAATAATGGGAGCAGCTCTGTCCAAGTTGAATTCTGGAATTATTCTGCAAGAACATGGTTGTTCTGATTATATTCCATTTAAATATTTCACAATATCTGTAACCATGCTATGACAGCATCATAATGTGGGATTAAAACAGCAGTCACACTTAATTGCTCAGAATGCTGTGATGTCTACTGGAGAGTCACCACAAAGAAAAATGCATTTTGCATAGTCATTTGTTTCACATGAGATCAGCTGTAATATCAAGATTTAGTTTCTTGATATCCTCTGCCTCCCGAGTCCCAGCTGATCAGGGGATTTTACAATATCATTCCCCTGGAGTAGGGTGGGAATGGAGATTTTACAGTATCCTCCCTCTGCCACACCCACCAAGCCATGGCCACAGAACTGGTAGTAAGGAATTTTGAATCCCTCCACTGCCTTGTTCATATTATTCCTCTTAGGAACATTAGAAACCATTAATCATGGTATCCTTCTAAAGTTCATCTAAGGATTAGGAGTTGGTCATTATGTTATATTGGTTCTACCACAATAAATGGGCAGTTTCAGTCAGTGATCATGTGGGGAGAGGAGGCACTTGAGACTGTGATACCACTGGAGAAGGCTATCCATCAAGTGAAGTGATATTAATATGTGGATGACACCCAGTTTTATTTTGGCCACATTTGAGGAGGAAATAGAAATCCTGAACTAGTGGTTATGAAAATCTAGACAGGGTGAAACAAGACCAGTTCTTCAAGTCAGAATTGCTATTTGAGAGGGAGTCACTGGGTAAATCAGTAAACAACTAGCACCAGGAAATGACTCAATAAGTAATCATTTGGGATATCCTTCAAGACTTCAAGTTCTTGCTTAAGCAGGTGATGAAAGCTATGGCTAGGAGGACTTTCAGCTAGCTCCAGTCGGTGAATCAAATACAACACTACTTGGGGATCAGGATATCCTAGTGAAGGTAGCTTATATCTTGATAAATACTAGACTATATTGTCCAAGCATCTGAAAAGTGGCAGGTTGATTGCTGGCAGGGTACCTGTCAATATAATATAATATCAGTTCTGAAGTTTTTATCTGTAGACTTCCCAGACCAATTCAAAGTACTTGTTATCACCCTTTATGGTGGAGCAGCAAAATATATTAGGCAACAGCCAGCTAGAACTAAATCAATCATCTTATCTGATCATCAAGAAAAGGTTTGTTGAGAGTCCCACCTCCTTGAAACACATTCTTAGTTGGATTTTGTAAAAACATTTTTTTTTTTGGTGCAGCTCCAACCTGTCTTGATTTTTTTTGCAAACAAGATAAACGGATTTTATTTTAACAAGTGTTTGATCCTGGTTGAATGGTAGTGGCCGTCACAGAAATTTTTGATATATTATCATTTTTATTACTTGTTATTATTAATTTAATTTATACATGCTTGTGTTAGCTTCCCAGACTTTCTCAGCTATCTAACCTGGGGCAGGATACAATATTCATAAATAAATGCCTCATTTAGATTATTTATCCAATCAACATTCCTTAATTCTAAAAGGAATCATTAGAAAACAACATTTGGATCAGATCTGAGTTATATAAAAGTAGCCTAATGCAAATATGATAAGCACATCTGATAAGGCTTTTGGACATTTGTCTATACAGTTCACTTTATTTGACAATTCACAGATACAAAAGCTTTGTGTGGCCTGGTATGGAAAAAATATCTGATTTTTCTAAGTGTGAAGAGTAATATGAGAAACAGTAGCCTATATTTAGGTATACCTAGGACTTTTACAACTAATACTGGTGCAGGTTGTTTTTATCTGTCACAAAATAAATGGAAATCAGGTCACAAAATAAATGGAACAGGTTGTCAAGATTGGTTGTATACAGAGATCTCACAATCCAATTTCTTTCTTTCTTTTTCCTGACTTTTTTTTAATGTCAGTTGAAAACTGCTCTGAAATCCTTTATCTCTGGGGAGTAATGAAGTTACCAAGCAGAGACAGTATCATCAAAGACACAGTTGATAACTTCACCTTGCATTTTATCACTGGAGAAATAAACTCACCTTTTTAAAGGTAAGATTGCTTCATTGAGTTTATAATTTGATCCAAACTATTAGCTGCAACCTCAATTTCAAGTCAAGTTCTATATAGCCATACTGTTTTCTGGTAATACCTAATCACAAGTAGATCAAAAGCTTCATGAAATCAGTTAAAGTGGAGAAAGGAAGAAAACAAAAATCTCTTTTGGGAGATGGGGTTAGTGGCAGGTTGCTATAAAAACAACAAAAAAAAATAAAGATAATGTGCTGCTTGGACTTCTAACTCTCTTGAAGAGAGAGAGAGAGAGAGAGAGAGAGAGAGAGAGAACTCTATCATCTATCATGTTATTAGTAATATAGTTTTTGTTAAAATGAGCACCCATAAATTTCTAAATAATTTTTGTGCGTAACTCTCTCCCATTTTCCTTACACATATGACTATAAAGATGAATTTAGCTAACTCTTATAAATGTATTAACATTGATTCAAATGTATGAACATCTCAGATACATTCTTTCTTACTACATCTTGGTTTGAAATATGTGAAACTGCCAACACACGTTGGGATATCAGATTCAAATGTTGATAGATACACAGATATTCCATTTCAAGGCAGTTGCATCTTGGACACCTTGCATTTTGGACAACATGTTTATCCAAATTTATGTTCTAGCTAGAATGAGAAAATAGTATCTTTTACTTCTTACCATTTTAAAAGATTTACAATCTCACCCCCTTAAATAAATGCTATATGTATAAGATATAGATTTTTAAAAGTCCATCAAGGAAATGTGCCATTTTATATGTGGTAGTGCAATGTCAATTTTTTGAAAATTATCTGGTTAATTTTAAATCTCATATGAGACAGAATAACATGCATCTCTATTATTCATTGGGGTAACCCAGTATTTTTCTAACTGTGTGAGCATGGAAAAATACAAAGTCACACTACTGGATGAATTCTTGAAAGTCCTGCATTTTGTTTTGTTTGAGTCTCATGTGGAAGCTTCGAGAAGATGGGCTGCTTGAATCACAAAATGGTTGGCCATGTAAAGTCCAAATCAGTTTTTCTAAATCATTTTCAAAACAATAGCTCTTAAAGAGAAAATTGAATAGTTACAGATGATAAAGAGATGGTCATTTTGTATCATTGTTATGGTTCTTTCAACAGTTACGCAGATATTTAGATTGGACCTGGCATTTGTGTCCATCTATTAAGTACTTCCCAAGGACATGAGTAGGCACATGTTGTTTGAAGTTGTTAAAAGCTGTTTTAAGCAAAGCTGCCTTTTGCAATTGACTGTTGGTAATTTTGTCAATGCTGATAGTGTTCAAGTGGTGTGCCAGTTGTTTTGCAATTGCACCCAAGGCACCTATTATTATTGTACTATGGTTTTTATTCTATTTCTATTTTCAAGTCTTTGTATTTCTGATTTTCTTCAATTCTTTCTCTTCTGTTCTGCTGTCTCTAGGTACTGCAACATCCAGTATCCAGATTTTGTTTTGATTTTTATCAAGAATTGTTAAGACTGGTGTGTGATGTGCCATGTACTTGTCTGTTTGAATTCTAAAGTCCCAGAGCACTTTAGCTTCTTCATTTTCTATTACTTGTTCAGTTACTGCTTTCAGGAAAATAATATTTCTTGCTGGTATTCCAGCGCACCATTGTTGCTGCTTTTCAAGCCATTGTTTGTAATTAGTCTGAGTAGTTTGTGCAATCTTTATTATTATTTGTTGTATTAGTAACAATAATAGTATTATATTGACTGAACTAATATTGCTTTATATTCTGCCAATCACTGTTGAGAAAAAAAATACTATTTTGACACATCAGCTCATTGATGAATCTTTAAGTGACAGGGCTAATGTGGTGTATCATTTCATTTTTTTACTGAAATGGGTTCAGTGCCACAAAAGCATTAGGCTGGCATAATTGTATTAGTATTAAAATATTCCACAAGACCTTAGATATATTTGTAAAAGAAAAGAATGCCATTGCATGTTGATTTTGTAACACTGCAACACTGGACAATCGGAGATAGAAAACAATGTTATGTGACTTGGTCAATAACTGTGTTCACATTCTCCACTCAGTTTTAATTGTCTTTCATAAGCAGTATCTCAAGTTGTTCCCTAAAACAGCTTATATTAAAAATAGCCTAAAGTGCTCGCTTACACTAATTAAAAGCTTGAGTTAACAAATTACTGAGCCCTCTTTCAAGTCAGATTCACCAGGCTGATCTTTTTAATGTCAAAAGGCAGAGACCTTACAAAACCTTAGAGAACAATTAAGAAAGAGGCTGACACTGCTGGGCCAAGATTATTTTGGAACTAATTGCAAAAGCTCCTGCAGGAAGGTGTAAAAGAGGACAAGCTATATGTTGTATTTGACAGCTTTTTTTTTTTCTTTTTAAGAAGACTTTAACAAAGGACTTCTAAAATCCATTTTGTTTTGAGAATGGACACAGAGGGGGAGGTAGCCTTCTTGTATGGAACTTATGTTTGTGGATTGGAATATCTGCAAGGTTTGTGAATTGGACAGATCTTGTCACAATAATCCATTTTCTAAAATGCAAGAATTTTTTTCTTGGGGAGAAAAAAAAAGGATCACAAGTTGAGCACTCATAACCCTGTGCTTCTAAAATTAAATGTATTTAAGGAGATGGGTAATATAGATGAGGAATGAGATTTTATCAGTGATGGGATTCTGTTGGTTCTAGGCGGTTCAGCCAAACTGTTTGTTAAATTGATGGCTCACCCCACTCCTCGCCCTGCCCCTCCACAGTGGGGCAGGGCGAGGGGCAGGCAAGCCACCAATTTAACAAATGGTTCAGTGGTGGGGTTTTTTTTTTTTTTGTTTGTTTTTTGTAATTTATTGGCCTCGCAGCACATGGAACCATTTGTTAAATTGCTGGCTCGCTCGCCCCTTGCCCCACCATGCTTTCCACCCACATGGCACCAGCCTACCCAAGCCCATCCAGTTACTGGGAGAAATGCATGACTTTTCTCCACCCTGGAACACTGGCTGCCCAGGCTGCAGCTGAAGGTCTGCATCATAATGGGCTCCAGGAGGAGGAGGGATACTGTCTGCCCCATTGTGAAGCTCAGTAAGAACAACCAGAGCCGGCTGCAGGTGCAGCCAGGTGGGCGCACGCACAGTGGGGCGCAAGCTTAAGGTGCCACCTCCAAGCTGAGGGATGACCTGATGATGCAGTAGGTGCACTACCGCTGCCACCCAGATGGGAGAGGATGGAGAGAAAGAGAGATGAAGGATAGAAAGGGGGGAGAAAGAGAGATGGAGAGAAAGAGAGATGAAGGAGAGAAAGGGGGGAGAAAGAGAGATGAAGGAAAGAAAGAGGGGGAGAAAGCGAGATGGAGATAAAGGGGAGAGAAAGAGAGATTAAGGAGAGAAGGGGAGAAAGAGAGATGAAGGAGAGAAAGAGGGGAGAAAGAGAGATGGAGAGAAAGAGAGATGAAGGGGAGAAAGGGGGAGGGAGAAAGAGAGATGAAGGAGAGAAAGGGGGGAGAAAGAGATGGAGAGAAAGAGAAATTAAGGAGAGAAGGGGGAGAAAGAGATGGAGAGAAAGAGATGAAGGAGAGAAAGAGGGGAGAAAGAGAGATGAAGGGGAGAAAGGAGGAGGGAGAAAGAGATGGAGAGAAAGAGAGATGAAGGAGAAAAGGGGGGGAGAAAGAGATGAAGGGAGAAAGAAAGAGATGAGAAAGATGAAAGCGGCACACAGAGATACCTGTTTAAAAGAAAATACTGGGAGCCACAAAACCTGGGTGAGAGTAAGTGATATGGAGTTGGCAATGCCCAGCCAGGTTTAAGGTTGTGTTTAAGTATTTACATGTGTTTAAGGTTGAGTGTTTAAAGTTGCAGACCCCATCCAATCGCTTCACCCTGCAGCCAGCCCTGTAGGCCTGCATCAGCCTCCCACCTGGGCAGCAGCGGCCTGTCTACCCCGGTTGTATCACCTTGCCCTGCAGCCGGCCCAAATGCCCACCTCGGACTGCCTCCGACCGCTCCAGCAAATCATTTTTATTTAATTAATTAAGAATGCTGCAATGGGCATAAATGATGACCAGTCAAAAGTGTGAAGTAATCACTTTTTTCAGTCCTCTGGGTAGTCCCTATTTTCAGAGGACTGAAAAAGTTATTTTTGACCAGTCCTCGCACTTTTGACCAGTCCTTGAACTTACAACTGTCCTCACATTTTACATTTTGCGCCCTATCTTGTCACCGTGGTGAAGAGAAGTAGTGGTGAAATGACTGACATGGTTGTTAAGAATGCTGCAACGGGCATAAATGTGAGGAGGGTCATAAGTGCGAGGACCGGTCAAAAGTGCGAAGACCAGTCAGAAATGACTTTTTTCAGCCCTCTGAGTAGTCTCTATGTACATACCCACGCCCATCCGGTCACATGACCAGATAGCCATGCCCACCCAGTCACATGATGACCACGCCATGTCCCCAACTAAGCCATGCCCATAGAACCGGTTGTTAAAAAAATTGAATCGCAAGTTCTGGTAAAAAAAAAAGCAACAGTATATGATAACAACAAAAATAACAACTAACTGCCATTCTCCATAAAACAGACCAAGTTTTCTTAGCTAGAAAAGTTCTATTTTTTTGTCTAGGCCAAAAAAATAGAACTGTCCCTTACATCCCACAGGGACTAAACTGCCTAAACGTGTGTAAGGATGCACTGCTCACTTGTGATACCTCCAGATGGGTCAAGATTGAAGCTCAAGAACTGTGAGTGGCTTCTCTGACTGGAAGACAGACGCTGGAATGGTCTCACTTCCAGGGGTGGGATTCAGCCAGCTGGTTTGGACAAACTGGTAGTTAAATTGCTGGCTGGCCCCGCCCTCCCCCATCCCTTCCAGGAGTCTCCACGCACCCCATTTTGGCTCTTAGGTAAGTGCAGGGAGCCCTCCTAGGCCCAAAACAGGGCACAGGGGTGCAGTGTGCCCCCTGCAGCCCATTTTTACTTCCAGGAGGCTTCAGGGAGGCCTCCTAGGCTCAAAATGGACATGGGGGGTGCAGCACACACACCCCCGGTGGCCCATTTTCATTCCCAGGAGGCTGCAGGGAGGCATACTAGGATCAAAGTGGGGTACGGAGTGGGCATCACATCCCGTCACAGCCCATTTTTGCTCCCAGGGAGGTATAGGAGGCTGAGTGCTGCCTGTCACACCCCCTGGCCACACCCACCATGACCACGCCAACCCATCCAGTCATTAGGATAGGGAACCGGTTGTTAAATTATTTGAATCCCACCACTGCTCACTTACCTTCTCTTTCCCATCAATGCTGTAATAGAAGGGAGAAGGAGTAGATTAGTTACCTATCCAAACTATGCTTTTCTCTCAGGGAAACAATATGAATGGTTCTAATGGAAAGGACTTTTTTTTTGTAACATTTCACTGAATGGGATTTTCTTTCCTACATAGATTTACCTGGCACTTACTTTATCCTTATTTTGGCACAACAATGACATATTTTATTTTCATATATTTTAAGGAGTCGTTTTACATTGATTTAATATTGTGTTGCTGCATGCTTTATTGTGAATTTACCTGCTGTATATTACTATTATTACTATTAGTAGTAAACTTTTCATATAATGGCATTTTATTGTTCTGTACTGATTGCTTTAAAAAATTGTATTATTACCATATAAATATGCTGTTCAGGGGATCCAAAAAATTGAAGTACAATACATCCATAAATCATTCACAAATGACTGCTAATCACAATAGATAAAAGAGGCTGGGGACCAATAATGCTGTTCTGTGTCAAGCTCCAGTTAGAAGTTACATTGAAAAGTTTTGAATTCTTCCCCATAGTTTTTAAATAAAGCATTAAAATGAAGGCTGAACATCCACACACACCTACACACAACAAGACAAGACAAGACACAACAAAACAAATAAATGTCAGGGTTGAAAGTGTTTCTTTCTCCCATTATTATCGAGAAGGCAGTTCATTGTTATTTATCAATGGCTTTGAAAAAACCCACTCAAACATACTGAGCTCCCTTGAAATACAGATATTTAATCTAACCCACTGATTACTTTCTCCCACTCAAACAAATCGACCAACTCTTCAATTACAGTCCTTTTGGAAACATTTTTAGTACATATTAAATACTCGAGGTTGTGCAAAATTGAAGATGTTTATTTCCCCACTAATCAGCTGCATTCATATATTCCATTGTAAAGTAGGAGGAAACTAGAAAATCAGAAGTTTGCCTTTGAAATACCTCTGTCATTTTTAGAATATATTATATTTTTAAAACAAGTTTTTTCCACCTAGTGCTTCACTATTATGGGACTGAAAACAGCTAGTCCTGTTCAAGTGACAGGCTTACACAGGAATTGTTTTGCATATGCTGCTTCACAAAAGAAGTTTAACTTAGTTTCTTATATTGGTAAAGATGGAAATGCTGATGGAAACGTGTTGCATATCTATAGTATGAAATCTGTTTTGTAATACCAAAGGTGGTCCTTGAGTTTAAGGAGCTAAGAAATATTCCAAAATATCCTTAGTGGGAGTTTTCTCAACTCCTACAGTATAACATTCCTCTTAAATGAGCTTGATGCCAAATCTTCCACTAGCAAGGGGAAATCTAAGCTGTGGCATTCATTCTTTTTCAGGTAATCAATAAGAAAAAATGTTATGTCCCTATTAGGGAGGAACAGACTGAGGCAAGACAGGTAAAAGCTAACAGGTTTATTTATATTTATAAATGGGTTCGCTAGCATTGTGGCTAATGAAGCTGCTCGGCTAACAGGAGCAGCAGCTCTCAGCACTTTAACAGCTCCTTATATACTTGCACCTGAATAGAAACAGCCAATCAGAGCACAGTAGCATCTGCGGACCAGAGTGGAGCTCGGACGCAGCATTCCTTTGTCACTAGAGGGCACATACATAGTCCTCGAGGTAGGCAGGCCTTCTTCTGATGCGTCAATAGGTTCTTTGTCGGCTTATGGAGGTGTCATCACTGGAACAAAGTTCTCAAGTCCCAGTAAATTGTCCTCTCATCAAATTGTGTTGCGGTCCTTGACTTCCGATGGCGGCTCGTGGGCTCATCTGCAAGAAACCTTTAATCTGGCTGTTGTGCTTTAATGTTATTTTTGGAAAAACAAGGGACTAGTTTTTTTTATTGTATGCCATGACATCAGGGACATGGAGAACCCTGTGTCTACCTCCAATTTACATGGAGTAGTTGGAACTGGATGGTGACAAAAAAATTATTTTTCCTGTTCCCAATTGCATTTCCAATTATATTCTCAGGGAGGTAGCTATCATTGTTTACTGTGTAGCAGTCCTTACCCTTGTTGTAATTTTTGAATTGTAATTTTTAAAATTTGGTTGGCCTCTCAAAAAGTTTGAAGTTGGTTGTGTGGCTCAGCACACCTTAGCTAAATGACCCTTTCTATCACAACTCAGACAGCCTGCATTCCGAAATTTGCAGGTAGCTCTCATGTGTTGTCCTCCACAGCTCAAGCAGGACATCTGGTTTGTTGTTTTTTCCTTGTTGTCTTTCCGGTCTCTGGGTTGGCTGAGGCGATTTACGTCTTCCTTCTCTTCTTCCACTGTGTTCTCCTCTGGGTCAGTTGTCTCAGAATGCACAGCCTCCTTTTTAGTGGGAAATTTAGCAATAGTCTTTTGTATGTCAGATTTATTGGACAGTTTATTTATTTATTTATTTATTTATTTATTTATTTGATTTATATGCCGCCCTTCTCCAAAGACTCAGGGCGGCTTACAATGCATTAAGCAATAGCCTTCATACTTTTGTATATACCTGCTTAGTAGGGCTTTCAGCCCCTCCAAGCGATGTTCTTTTTTATACAAAATCAGCTTATTGCCCCCATAATCCAGGTCCTCATTTTACCTACCTCGAAAGGATGGAAGGCTGAGTCAACCTTAAGCCTTGTGAGATTTGAACTTGCAGTAATTGCAGGCATCTGGCAGCTAAGTGCTACTTTAACAGCACTTAGTCCACTACTCCACCAGTTCAGCAGCCCTTGCCTCGTCCAGAGCCAATCGGACAGGGAGTACTGTTTTTGTCAGCAGGTGCATTGTAGTTTTAAATCTCTGATGCCACATACTATTCTATCTCTTAATGAATCCTCCTGATGTTTGAAAACACAGTAAAAAGCAGCAGCTCTGAAGGCAGCAATGTACTGATTAATGGTTTCCCCCTTTTTGGTCCCTATGATAGAACACATGCCTCCTTGCTATAGAGGAAGGTGCTGGAGAATAGTGATTCCTTCAATTTTCTAGAATGACATCCCAAGGTACTCTGTGTAATTTCTGAGGTGCCAAAAGATTTTTGCAGTTTCAAACACCTTATCTCCATAATAGGATAGAAAATATGTTTTTTTTTCCTATCATTTGAGATGCCTCCATAGCAGGGGTGAAATGCTCCCAGTTCAGACTGAATCACCCAACCCGGTAGTGATAGCGTGGGTGGTTTGGAGAACTGGTAGCAAAAATCCCTGTGCCGCCCCCCAATGTCCAGCTGAGCCGCACGATCATCAGAGGCTTTTTAAAAAAACTTTTAAAAGCATTTTTTCTGCAACCTCTTCCAATGAAAAAATGCTTTTAAAAGTAAAAAAAAAAAAAAAAAACCTTCTGCAACCTCTTGGCCGAAGAGGTAGTAAAAAAATGCTTTGAAAAGTCTCTGACAATCCCAGCTGAGTTGCCTGATTGGCAGAGAAGTATTTTTTAAAAATCCTCTCTGACGATCCCAGCTGAGCCGGATGATCAGCAGAAAAAATGCTTTGAAAAGTTTTTTTAAAAAGTTGGTCATGCCCCCCCCAGTCACATTACCCCCCCACTCTCATCAAGCCATGCCCACAGAACCAATAATAACAAATTTTACATTTTACCCCTGCTCCATAGTCATTAGACTGTAAGAAGCACTCGAATTTCTCCAAGAATGTATCCCAGGATTGTTTCTCAGAGTTAAAGGTGGCGAAAACAGGCAAGGCTGTCATTTTCTACAGTTGGGGGACTCGAACCATCGGGTGACCTTTCATTGCATTTTGCGCTTCATCTCTTTATTAGTGACTTCAGCGTAGTGGTTTTCCTGTGCTCTTGTCTGTACCTCAGGTCAGTCGGGATAAATATCCCACCTTCATCGCCAGTGTTATGTCCCTTTTAGGGATGAACAGACTGAGGCAAGGCAGGTTAAGGTAAAAGCTAACGGGACTGGAGTGGAGCCCGGACACAGCAAAAAATATCAAATCTCTGGTACGAATAGATTGGAACACCTTTACTTATAAAATTATGCAACGCAATTCAACAAGAGCAATCACCCAGAATCTGTTTAAACAAAGCCTGCTTTTTTCCCCCCAAATGCCCATTATAACCGCCATCTCTGAAAAAAAAAAGAGACACATAGTTGGCTTTCTGGCTGCTTGGTTTATTCTTCTGGGTCATCTCCTCAAACTATTGTTCTTTCTCTCTTCTGAATTTTATCTGAGCTAAGTGCTAGAGAGAGAAAAACATTTTTTCCTTCTACTTTCTCTTTATTCATGAGTAATCTTTCCCTTTCTCCGAACTTGAAACATTGTTTCTTATTCTTCTCATCTTCTTAGATTGTCTCTTAAACTAACAGCCCTCCTCTCTGCGCCTTCCCAGCAATGCTCCAAGGCTAATTTTACTTTTTTTCTGTCCCATGCATAGGTGAGTCTTATACCACACTTCTGCAGTTTTTTTAACATTTTACTAATTCTTGTCTCACTACTTTTTCACTTCTCTAACTTTTAGAACAAAACTACTTACTTCTAGCATTTTTCCTCCATTCTCTTATTCTTCCCACTATCAGATTTTAGGTTATTCAACAGTAACCAAGATTTTCTAGCAATTGATACAATCTACCTCTTTTCCTACATCCCATAATCCAACTTAATATATTAACCTTTCATGAATTGCATCAATTTATCTTATTTTCTTAAACAGAGTCAAATAGAACATTCCATGTGTATTGAGTTGTTGTGACAATGAAGAATGGAAGGGTTGGGACACTATGACTTATTTCTTAAACCAGAAGTCTAGGGCTATCAATTACTGTTAAATTAAATACATAAGCATCAATAATCTATTGCTATTAAGATAACACCAGCAAAGGAAAATCAATTTAGCTCTAATTTGATAGCACTATCATTTATTTCTTCTCAATAAGATTCTTTTTGATACCTCAAAGATCAGCAATTATAAACCATTCTCTAAGCTTCCAATCCTAGGTAAAGGGATCCATGGCAGGATCAGTCCTGGAGGAAGCAAATCAACCTGACCCATTTCAAACCAGTTAGGTAATTAAATTTCTTTGGGGATCAAGAGGGATAATGTATTTCTATTGCTCCTTTCTATAAATAGTTTTAATTCACTCAGGACTTTTGGAAACAGGAAGCATTGTCTTGCTCCTCAGGTAGATTCCTGGTTCTGTTTTTTTGGAGATTGCTATAAAGTGATGATGCTCCTCAAGGCTCCATTCTGTTTTCTGTGCTTTTAATATTTAAACAAAACTGCTTGAGGCTGACAGTAGCTTCATTTTTCTGTGAAAAGTTAATGAGCAATGTCTAAAACGTGAGTGTATTCATCATATTTCAATATGGTGATCCTGCTGCTAGACCAACATGTGAGTTGTTTTTATCTCCTCAATTTCAAGCCAATCCAAAATAATTCCAATATGAATAAAACATATGATATATATCTCAAATCCCCTCCTGTAATTTATTAGTGACATGGGAGTTAATATGGGTTTTTATTCTACTACCACTGGACTAACATGAAAAGGCCTAGAATATAAGGCAAAGGTTGGTTTTGTATTTCTTTTCCAAATCAATGATTTTCCTCTTGTCATTTAGACAGTAATTCTTATGTAACCCCAGAGGCATCCTAAGGGAATTTTTTTAAAAAAAGTCAAGATGGTGACTGTGAATGCATGATTAAACTACCTTGACATTTTTATACAGAGCCCCTGATACTCCTGATAACCCCAGACTCAAAGGCAGAAATAAAAATGTACACTTTATTTAATTAATATGCTTTGTTGTCAGCTACAGAAGTCTTTTGATGGTTCATAATAAAAAAGGTAGATTTAAAATGAAGGTATTGGCTTCACAGAATTTTCCATGAAATGACATCTAAATAGAAACCAGGAGAGATTTCATAGGACAGATGGACATTCTTAGGATTCTATAATCTTAGTGATTTTATTAAAAAGGAATTTAATATTGTCATTAGTAGAAGAAGTAAGTATCCCTTCTTTCACATGTTCCTTTTTTTTTTTTTTTTTTTTTTTTGCTGAGTAGAGTTTATAAAATGTAGTATATTCTACCTAGTGACTTTCCTCAAGGTATTATTATGACATATTCAAGACTGCTTGTTCTCTAGGGAATATGACAAATTAGACTTTTCTTTTCTTCTGATTCTCACATTCTAAAAAGGTGAAGTTAAGTTGAAACACTGTAACTTGCTTTAGCCTAGTAGAATGAATCAGCCTACGTATTTAATGAATGAATCTGTTTTGTACAATCACATTAAAAATATATTTGGGTGCACTAAGGGAGCTCAACCAATCTCACTGTACATAGGTTGTGCACTGACAATAAAGATTTGAATTTGAATTTTAAGTCAGAGGATATTTGAATAATTGCTCAAGTTGAAACAGAGTCTTTGAATGATTAAAGCATTTCTCTGATTTTTATTCTTAATGGGATAGTGTTTCTTGATTCTATTTACAGCTAGCCTGAAGTTTCAACTTTTTTTTTATTTGCACAAGGCAAAAGGGCACTTCTGTTGGAAAGTGTTAGCACAATGAAGATATTATACATGCACATTTATGCAGTGGTGGAATTCAAGTGGTTTTTCAACCAATTTTGTGGGTGTGGCTTGGTGGGCATGGTATGGTTTGGTGGGCATTGCTTGGTGGGCATAGCAGAGAAAGGATACTGAAAAATCTCCATTCCCATCCCACTCCAGGGGAAGGATACTGCAAAATCCCCATTCCTCCCCACTCCTGGGGGAAGGATATTTCAAAATCTCCATTCCCAGCCCACTCTGGGGCCAGCCAGAGGTGGTATTTGTCGGTTCTCCAAACTACTCAAAATTTCCACTACCGGTTCTCCAGAATCTGTCAGAACATGCTGAATTTCATCCCTGAATTTATGGAAGTCAAATTGGGAAATAACTTGTCAAGTGCTTTCTTGAACAGCCTTGTCAAGCCCTTTGGAGAATACAACTACCTCAACATTTTGAAGAAAGGAAGTTGAAACACCAGCAAGCTTTGCAAAGTCCTCCTTTCAACACTTGGAACAACCCTACTATCTCCAGCACAGTACAATGTTGTATTGTTACTACCTAGTATAGGCTACAGTAGTAGGAACCTGCTTGAGATATTAAGAGCAGTCATTTTGAAAAATTGAAACATTGCCCTCAGCCAAGTAAGTTCTCCACCCAAAGCATCCAATAAATGATATTTAACTGCTACATTTTTGTGAGATGCTTTGTTTATAAATTATTTTATTTATAAACTTATAAATAAGTTTATAAGATTTATTTTATTTATAAATCATAATGACCTTGTCTTGGATCTTCTACATAGTCAAGGTGAAATTGATAATAGATTTTCCGTTGAAAATTCCTTTCAGTAGAATGAAGAGGAGAGCAAATTGTCCCTTGCCATAAAGTTTGTCCCTTCCCATAAATTGTTCAAGGTTATGAGATACTATGAACCAAATTTAGAAAGGAAAACAGGCTATAAGAGGTGGAATTTGAGTGTGAAATTCCAACATGAAAACTGAAATTCAGCAAGATGTCACTGGATTTGTTAAATTCACAGACAAATAAAACTTCCAAAGAAAACATTTTGGTAAAAATGTGGTCTTTCGGCCAATTCCCAAAATAAAATTCTTATACAGTAGCCTCTTTAAAGTAACTATTAACATAATCAGTCAATAGAAAAACAGAATCAATTGCTATTCTGGAGCTACAGAAAAGCAATTTGCATTAGAAAATGTTCTTTATGAGGGAAAGATGCACTTATCTACATTCACCCAGTAACTTTTCTACCATAATAAGGGCATGTTATATGTTACGGCATTATGTTTTAAAGTAGAACTGCAATCATGAAAGAAAGGCAATGAAAATAACATAAAAAGTAGACAAGCCAAGGAGCACAATTAAGAGAGCAAAAAAATTCTAATGCAATAATCTCATAAGAAATTAATATGAGGTGTTAGTGAAGAAATAAGAACATATAAGAAATTAAGAAATTTCATGTTAGTGAAAGCAAACATTTAATGTGAATTTTGACATAATGAATATATATTTCATAAGGTATGGAGACTTTCTGGGGACTTTCTGGGGAACGTTGTTATATGTGTCTGAAACCAAACAGCTTCAATTTTAGGACTTTAAAATGACACAGATCAATTTTTCATGAAATGAAAAATAATATTGAAATATTACCTCCATGCACAGTCTCAAAAAGATTTCAGATGGGCTATTTTAACAACAGTGTACACCTAAATTAAGGTGATTTTTGAGATGGAGGATGAAATCTTGGAGCAAGCCAATGGATAAAACATAGTAATGAAGGATTTTGGTGCTTTCGCATTGGGCAGACACATAAATAAAATTTCTAACATTCCTATATTAATGGAATGGTTATGGAATGGAATGGGTATGGAAATATTATTTGCAACAATATCCTCCAACTTACCCCAGTTGCAATAAGCAACATTATGATGCACTGATGATTTAGGAAGAGAGGACCAAAAAAGTTGAATTTAGAGAAGACATCTTATAGTATATCTATTTAGCCTTTTTGGGTTAAATGTGCTAATCCAAGTTAAAATTGATCTGATGCCTATTGCATTATTATTGATTTTTTAATTTCAATATTGTACTGTACTATTTATTGTCCAGAGAATGATATTGCTGGATAGCATGTACATATTCTTAATTTAATCAATGGTATGTGATAGTTAAAATTACAGGTTATTTTTGTAATTAGCAGCCAAAAATGTAAGTGCCCATTTGGCTCTACTGCAGTTAAGACCAAAGATGAAAGTCAAGATTCCTCAACAGCTCAATATCCAAGCCAGCTGCAAAAACCTTTCAGAAGAACACTGTGTAGAGTACATGTGGTTTCTTTCTTTCTTTCTTTTTTCCTTTTGAATTTTTTTTTAATTTTTAAACAAACAAACATAAAACCATCTTCAATTGCAAACAGTGTGTCAGTTGGTTACAAGTCTTTTGTGCATCATTCACCAAATTCATAACTTACAATTTACAATTTACCTAGATTCTCATATCATCGACCTAATATATATCTTTATCATGTTATCCTCATTGATCATTTATTTGACTATAACTATTTCTTCCCTCATTATCATTCAAAATATTCTAAATTTCGCATTAATTTTTATTATAATATTCATTTCATCCTCCTGTATCTATCCAATAATAATACATTTATATGTTATGTTTCACATAGTTCTGCAATTCTTGTATTGTAAAAGTCTCTATCATATTTTATTTCCATATTTTTTTATCTAACCATTGATAGAATAAGTCCCATATCTTATAGTATTGTTTATCTTCTTGTTCTCTAATTTCAAATGTCAATTTGCTCATTTCAGCACATTCCATTATTTTCTTAAAGATCTTCATCCTGCACTGATATTTTCTCATTTTTCTAATTTTTAGCAAACACAATCCTAGCCGCTGTTAATACATTCACAATCAAATATCTCAATTCTTTATTATATATTTCAGGTATAGTCCACAGTAAAAAAATCTCTGGTTTAAAGTCTATGTTTTTTTGTCATATATGGTGGACATGTGCAGAAGCCAAAAGATACTGGACTAAAATCCACACATGATTACATGTGGATTATTTCTTGATCTTCCTTTAATCCAAGAAGATTGCACTGTCTGGAATCTGCCCAAGCCAGCATAGAATCAATTCAGGTGGTTCTCCATCAGTGGTGGGTTGCCCCTGGTTTGGACTGGTTCTCAAGAACCAGTAGTAAAACTGGTGGGAGGCTCCGCCCACTGACCTGGACATCATCATAGGCAATCTGCGCATGCGCAAAAGCTCTTGCACATGTGCAGAAGAACATATATGGGCATGATGCAAACTGGTAGTAAAGGTAATTAGAACCCACCCTGTTCTCCATGTTTGGAGAGCATCAGCCTGCCATTACCCTCAATTGAAAGATCTGCTGTGTAGTAGTTTCTCAAGCACCCCCATTTTCAAATTCTTAAGTTACCCTTCCACTATAAGTGTATCATTCTTTGAGTTGTTATAGGCAAATTATTGCCTTGGAAGGTTTATTTATTTTTTTTAATAGAGATTTATTTGTTTGAATATGTGGTCTCTAGAATTGGAAAAAACGATGGCACATAATTGATTGATTCGTTGTAATTTTGCTTTTTTGTTTGTTTCTTTTGCTGTCTCTTCAATTCTTGAAAATTCATGCGAGCATTTTAATGAATCTGTTTTGTTCCTCGGTGGCTTTCATTTCATTCTACTCCTGAGATCAATGTGAAATAATATATATTTTACTACAATAGAATATTTTTTTCTGCATATTTTTAAACTGTTCCCATTTAATTGGATGGAATATGTGCATGTGTTACATACCCACATTTGTGTGTGTGTATGTGTGTGTGTGTGTGTGCATTTCTCTGTGTGAATTTTATGCACAGTTCAGAAGACTAGAGAGTTGCAAAGAGAGACTTTTAATAACTAAAACAGCACCAGGATCCTATGGCACCTCAAAACAATAACATAAGCTTAGAACATCATTGAAATAAAATTGACAAGAATCCTGGGTTGAGGTAGAATAACGTGAGCTCCCTTTTCAAGTGAGGAAACCTTTTAAAAATCCAGAGGGTTGAATTGGCACAGTATTAATTAAAATTATATGAAAATTGAGAAAGTGTGCTTAACTGAAATCAAACTTTTAATCTTTTTTTTTAATTTTTCCATCAATGCAGGGTGGTTGCACACAGACAGGAAATATAATATTAAATTATTCACAGTTTCATTTGACCCTCCTTCCCCTCCCTCCCTTGGACATGGAAATGACTGCTCTTTCAGTGTTCACCCTTACAAACAAGAACCTTAATCATTTACTGCTATTTCAGGTACAATGTTCATTTACACTAATTACAATAATTTTGCAGAAAATCACCTTCCTGCAGTACTGAATAATAATTTCTCTCCTAATGTATATTTTAAATGTCTCAGATTTGATGTCATTTTGAAAGCTACATTTATCAACTGACCCTTGTAGAAATTGCTAAATTGAGCTTAAACCCTTCCAACTTGAAATAGTTGACATCTGAGTCACTGCATTTATACATTTCCATTTTATTCTTCCTCTGCTTCCAAAATGGGTAGCATCATGTCTGTATAGTTTTCTAATCATTTAAAGTAAAATTTGGAGAATGGCTTAATCTACCACAGAAGTACTTCTATAGGAATTTACAGTGTGAGCCTACTGACATAGCCAACATAAGACTTGCCTTCTCTGCCCTATGGAGCAGCTATGCTTTGACATTTGCATGGGCTTTATCCTCTTAGCTTTCTGTAAAGCCACTCAGATTTGGCATTTTCCCCTGGCATTCTAATTCAGTGCAATGTAAAGATTACATAATTCCTAAGTACAAATACATACAGGTGAAACTCAAAAAATTAGAATATCGTGCAAAAGTTCATTTATTTCAGTAATGCAACTTAAAAGGTGAAACTAATATATGAGATAGACTCATTACATGCAAAGCAAGATAGTTCAATTATGATTTGTCATAATTTTGATGATTATGGCTTACAGCTCATGAAAACCCCAAATTCACAATCTCATAAGGAGGGAAAGCCTTAAAAGGTAATTGCAAAAGAAGTTGGATGTTCCCAAAGAGATGTATCAAAGCACATTAATAGAAAGTTATGTGGAATGGAAAAGCGTGGAAGAAAAAGGTGCACAAGCAGCAGGGATGACCGCAGTCTGGAGACGATTGTCAGGAAAAGGCCATTCAAAAGTGTTGTGGACTGGGAGTGGACTGAGGGGACTGAGTCCTGGAGTCAGTCCACAAGAGGAGTAGACTGAGGCTGGAGTCAGTGCATCAAGAACCACCAAACACAGACGGATCCTGGACATGAGCTTCAAATTTATTTATTTATTTATTTATTTATTTATTTATTTATTTATTTATTTATTTATTTATTTATTTATTTATTTATTTATTTATTTATTCATTCATTCATTCATTCATTCATTCATTCATTCATTCATTTATTTATTTATTTATTTATTTATTTATTTATTTATTTATTTATTTATTATATTTCTATACCGCCCTTCTTCCATAGGACTCAGGGTGGTGTACAGCCAGGTAAAAACACAAACACATAAATATCATAAAATTAGTATTTAAAACTATTAAACAGTTTGGCCCAAATTGAATTAAAAACCCAGAATTAAAATACCTAATTAAAAATCATTTAAATGGTCAGCCCTGCTTATTGGAACATCAGGGTCTTGAGGGCACAGCAAAAAGAATGAAGTTCAGGGATGTTACGTATCTCTGGGGGCAATTCATTCCAAAGAGCAGGAGCCGTCACAGAGAAGACCTCCCCTTGGGGGTCGCCAGTTGGCATAATTTGACTGACAGCACCCTGAGGAGTCCTTCTCTGTGAGAGCGAACTGGACGGTGGGAGGCTACTGGTGGCAGAAGGCGGTCTCGTAGATTCCCAGGTCCTAAGCCATGGAGTGCTTTAAAGGTGGTAACCAACACTTTGAATCGCACCCGGAAGACCACTGGGAGCGAGTGCAGCTTGCGCAGGAGAGGTGTTACATGGGCACAATGAGTTGCACCCATAATCACCTGCGCGGCTGCATTCTGGACCAGTTGGAGCCTCCAGGTGCTCTTCAAGGGAGCCCCATGTAGAGAGCATTACACCAGCTGACTATACTGGGAAGCCGGAAGCCACAGCCACTTGGTCTTGGAAGGGTTGAGTTTGAGCTTGTTTCTCCCCATCCAGATCCGTACAGCCTCCAGGCAATGGGACATCATGTTAAGGGCATCATCGGGGTAGTCTGGTGTGGAGATGTACAGCTGCGTATCGTCAGCGTATTAATGAACTCTCATCCCGAAACCACGGATGATGTCGCCTAGCAGCTTCACATAAATGTTGAACAGAAGGGGTGAGAGGACTGACCCTTGTGGCTCCCCACAAACAAGGCGCCTCGAGGTTGACCTCTGTCCCCCACCAACACAAACTGTGAACAGCTGGAGAGGAAGGAGGAGAACCACCACAACATGGTGCCCCTTATTCCTAACCCCTCCAACCAGTGCAGCATGATACCATGGTTGATGGTATCAAAAGCCGCTGAGAGATCTAATAGGACCAGGATAGAGGAACAACCCCTGTCCTGAGCCCTCCAGAGATCATCAACCAATGTGACCAATGCCGTTTCTGTGCTGTATCCTGGCCTGAAGTCCGACTGGTACAGATCCAGATAGACAGCTTCATCAAGGTACTGGGGCAGTTGTTGCGCCACCACACTCTCAACAGCCTTCGCAACAAAGTGAAGGTTGGAGACTGGACGATAATTTGCTAATACAGCCAGGCCAGGGAAGGCTTCTTGAGGAGGGGCCTCACCACCGCCTCTTTCAAGGTGGCAGGAATGTTGTATTCCTCTTGTCAAGCTGCTCCTGAACAACAAACGTCAGAAGCGTCTTACCTGGGCTAAAAACAAAAAGAACTGGTCTGTTGCTTAGTGGTCCAAAGTCCTCTTTTCTGATGAGAGCATCTCATTTGGAAACCAAGGACCCAGAGTCTGGAGGAAGAATGGAGAGGCACACACTGCAAGATGCTTGAAGTCCAGTCTTCAAGTCCAGTCTTCAATCTATGGGGCGTTGCCAAGAGAAGATGAGAGACATGAGACCGAACAATGCAGAAGAGCTGAAGGCCACTATTGAAGCATCCTGGTCTTCCATAACACCTCAGCAGTGCCACAGGCTGATATCATCCATGCCACGCCGCACTGAGGCACTAATTGATGCAAAAGGGGCCCTAACCAAGTACTGACTACATATGCATGCTTATACTTTTCGGAGGTCCAATATTGTTCTATGTACAATCCTTGTTTTATTGATTTCATGTAATATTATAATTTTCTGAGATTGTGAATTTGGGGTTTTCGTGAGCTGTAAGCCATAATCATCAAAATTATGACAAATCAAGGCTTGAACTATCTCGCTTTGCATGTAATGAGTCTATCTCATATATTAGTTTCACTTTTTAAGTTGCATTACTGAAATAAATGAACTTTTGCACGATATTCTAATTTTTTGAGTTTCATCTGTACATGTATATAAATGCATGCATATTTAAAATAATTCAATTGCCAGAATTCCTTTATCACTATTACAGTCACCTAATAATTCTTGCTAAAGAGTGTGGAATTCATGCTTGGGAACAAATGACTTCACTTATTAAAATAGGACATTTATAATATTCAGTACATATCAGCAAATAAGGAGCAAATACCTCTCTGAAGATATCTACATTCTTTTAGTATTTTAACAGTAGATAAATGGACAGAAAGATGGATACATAGATGTTGAGACAGACAAAGAGACAGATGGACAAAAATATATATGGGCAGAATGAACAGATGAATGGACTCATAAACACATGGATGGATAGACACACAGACTCGTGGAATAACAGACACATGGATGGATAGGCAGTTAGGCAGACATATGAACAGACGTTGAGACCTCAGTGGATATATGGACAAACATATAGACATATTAATAGACCTATGTATGCAGATATAGATAAATGTGCAGAATGACAGACAAACAGATGGATGAATAGATAGACAACAGACACATCAACATACACAAGGATAGAAGAATAATAGGTGGATAGAAAGCTAGATAGAAGGACAGACTGATCGACAAACAGACTGAAATAACCAATGGATGCACAGAGTCACTGACAGATGAAACCACAATTGGACAGAAGGATGCATGTAGAAAAATACTGATGGATAAAGAGACAGACATTATCTATTGACTGTAGTTTAGAAAGTCTTACATTAAGTGCAGCTCTGTCTGCAGAAATAAACTTATCTGAAGAGAAGAGAAGAGAAGAGAAAGATTTATATTTATTTTTAGACTTCATTTCTTTAGTTCAGAAAGGATGCATTTGTCCTTTATTGCTAAGAAATATTAAAAGGTATTATATCAAGTAAATTTCTTTCAATTTTTTTTACTGAGAAAAATAATAAACAGTAATAAAGGCTTAAGTAATAATGAAAAGTAAGACTTTTTAAAGAAAAGAGTATGATAATCTGAGTAATTGTAGGATGTATCTGTTATATTATCTTTAGACAGGTTTTGTAAAAAGCTGAGAGACAATGTCTGGACTGACATATTGATGATCTTATATACTATACATTTTTATTGAAAAAAAACAGCATAAAGATTGCTGGTGAGAAGCAATTCCACTTAGCTTAATGTTGCTGCATTTATGACAGGGATGAGAATTACACTGGAGGGTTTCCTTCTTCACAGCTCAGTCTATTACTGAGTTATTTATTCCTAAATGTTAGCATATTCATAGTTCTTGCATGCAGCTATTTGTAGCTTGAAAAACCATCTCTGCATTCACAGCATTTTTAACAGAGATAGTGAATACTTTCCAGATCTGCAAGTCTTAAGCAAGAAAACCAAAGAACATGCAGTTACTATACAAAACATATTCGTCAAAAAGTTCATATTCATCTCTGGGGAATAACTTGTAACCTAGAAGCTACCTGCAGCATCCTGGGGTAGAGGCAGGTATAATCTCTCTCCAGCAGACAAATTAGTTTAATATAAATCAAGATCACTTAACAAATTAATATTTGCTGCTTTATCACAACCTTCACATGTACAGTGCCTCTGATGCATAATCCTATTCCAGGAGAATTGAAAATTATGCTATTGTATTAAAGATTCCACCCCTATTAAAAAAAAAAAAGATGGATAAATTTAAATAGAAATGGATGGAGCCAGAACTGGACTGCCAAGCTCACAAATCAGCTGATCTTTGTTCTACCTCCCTAGGTGGCACTTCATTTGACATTTTCTGTGGGATGGCTAACAGAGTTCTAATTAACTGGATCTTCTCCAAAGAGCTGTAGTTTTTATAAATGCCGAGTCCAGCACCATAAAGTAGCTGAGCCATGCTTTTTCCTTAAAGTACCTTAAGAGCCAATCGTAAATGTTGTCCGCCAGATGTCCTGCAGAATCCCAAAATAGCATTTGTGCTTCTTTGGGTATTTTCAACAACAGAATTTGAATGGGCCTTCAGATGAAGTGGGAACAACTTGACTTATCCCCCTTAGTAAGTTCTTTGAAGAGGAATGATTTGAATCATGGATTTCATAATACATGTGAGTTGTTTTGTTGTTCCACAACTAATTTACTGTATAAAAACATTATGTTGAAATAGAAATATTGAAAATGCTTACTAGAAGTATCCAAAGTATAGATCAAAATTCCAAAAGGAGACTTATTTTAGAAATATGAAGAGAAAGAAAACACCCTGTTACTATGATTACTGATTATATTGACTTGGTGAATTCTGCTAACTACAGATGTTACAATTAAGCTACAGTTTGCATATACCCCTTTTCCTCTATGGAAATCAAAGTGGGATAAATGGAATTACATTTCTTTTTATAAAATTGGTCATGCTGAATAAAAGGGATTGTGTCCAAAATCATCTAAGAGGTTAGACTAAAATCTGGAGACAGTTTGCCACCTGCTTTGGGCTGCAATCCTAAGCAACCTGGTTCCTGAAAATCTCTATCTTGATGTGTCAGGAATTGCATCTCATCATTCATGAGCTTCTTCTTGATCAGAAAACCTTGGGCCTTTCTTTAACCATTGCAATAGAAATTAGCAGCTCCTGAGATATATGCAGTCCTTAACTCCCTTTTTGTGGTGCATGGTGCCACCAGTGATTATTGAAAACTAACTAGAGTTTCTTGTCTCCCTGAGCTGAGAATCATATAGAAAATTTAGAGAAAGCCATAAAATATGTAACACTTTAAGAAAATCTGCACATTCCGAGGAGAAAATTAAGTTCTATCCATCCAAATGGGTGACCTGGCTTCCCGAAAGACATTTAATTAGACCTTTGCATCTAAAACTTTGTTCATCCTTGCATTGCACTTAGATACATACAAAACATGGTACATTTCAGTGGTGGTATTCAGCTGGTTCTATCCGGTTCGGGCGAAACGATAGCAGTGGCTGTCGGAGGCTCTGCCCACCTGCCCAGATGTCAACATGTCCTGTTTTTGATGGTCTGCGCATGTTCGGAAGGCCCTGTGTATACATGGAGGTGGCATGTACGAGTAAAGCAAGCACATGCGCGTTCACATTTGTGAAACGGTAGCGAAGGTAAGTGAATACCATCCCTGGTACATTTGGTACAAGATTAGGTCATCTTACTTGCCTAATAGGAGATACATTATATGACTTTTTCCAAAATCCCTTTCCCTTCCACTGAAAGCCATCAATATAACAGATATTGCATAACTAAAATAAATGGTGAACTCAGGCACATATGGCAGTAAAAATATAGTTGTCTATGCTTTGTAATGAAATTGTCACTCGCCAAAGCCAAGCATTGCAAGGAGCATCTCTATCAAATACTTTTTTATCTAACTTTCCTGACATTTATCAGGATCAATGGCTCTTTCTGGAGAATAGACATTTCAGACCCCAAACTTTTTTTTTTCAATTAAACTTTAAATTGGAGGGTGCCAATCTTTGAAATGGGAACAAGATCTGGAAAAATAGAACAAGAACAATATTTGCAGGATGTTATGAAAACATTCAAGGGACACGGTGGCTCAGTGGCTAAAATACTGAGCTCGTCGATTGAAAGGTTGGCAGTTCAGTGGTTCAAATCCCTAGTGCTCTATAACAGGGTGAGCTCCCATTACTTGTCCCAGCTTCTGCCAACCTAGCAGTTTGAAAGCATGTAAAAAATGCAAGTAGAAAAATAGGAACCACCTTTGGGAAGGTAACAGCATTCCATGTTCCTTTGGCATTTAGTCATGCCGGTTACATGACCATGGAGACATCTTCAAACAGTGCTGGCTCTTTGGCTTTGAAACAGAGATTAGCACTGCCCCCTAGAGTTGGAAACAACTAGCACCTATGTGCGAGGGAAACCTTTACCTTTTACCTATGAAAACATTCAGCAGTATGCAGATAAATAATATAGATAGATTGTTAGCAGTAGAAAAATATTAAATAGGATAGTATGGATTCTTCAGAGTGATAATTCTCTTAAATAATACTATGCATCCCTATGTCCTTTTCTTAATGGTTTTTATTAAGAACAATAGAAGATACAGTGAGTGTTGCAATTAATTCTTCTTTCTAAGAAAGACCTTAGCACACACAAAATCCGGCCTACATTTTTTAACTACACATAAAAATGCAAAAAGAGCTCTTCCAGATGAGATATGAAGGCCATTTTAGTCCAGCATGCTCCCCTTCCATCCATCCAAATGCAAATGGAAAGACTGCAAGCAGAGTAAGTCTGTAGTGACACACTCCCATTCATTTTATCCGGCAAGTAATATTTGAGAGGCCTAAATTTTCTAATGAAGAATTGATTATTTTTTATCTTCAGCAGCTAGAGTACTTGGAAACATGCCATGTTATTGCAACAGCTCAGCTAATAACTGAAGAAGGAGTTGAAAGGCAAGTAGCCAAACATTTCAGGGTAATTTTAACTATTCTATAACTACTGTCTCATTATTCACTGCATAATGTACTGCTTAGATCAATTGATTGATTCAGTTTGCTGTCGACAATGCAAGAATTTGAAATAGTATTTGGGAATCAGATTTATCTTTATTAAAAGAAATTAGTGGACATGCTCTTATTTCTTGTATAATGATAACAAGCTCCAAAAACTGGAAAGAATTGAGAAAGCTGGATGTAAGATTAACAAAATAAATGGTAGAAACTCAAGGGTATCTAGTAATCTAATGGCACAGTTATAGCTGTCTGGCACAGTGACTTTTCTTTTTCTGAATATTTCTTTTAGCAGCCTATGGGGCACTAGAATACAGTTATCTCAAAGTCCTGCTTTCAAACAATAATGTGATTCTCCAAGCTTAATTGTTTGCTTGGAAATATTTCATTACCCAGCTAGGTATCATTTACAGTGATAGTGAGTGTAAGATTAGCTCTCTATTGTTGTACAGTAGTTTGTCTAGCCTGTATTGGAGGCGAATGTGTGGTTTTCTCCTTAGTGGTTCTTAGAGATTAGAGTATTATTACTGACTGTTGGTATGAATTCTTGCTTATATGGATGGCTAGGAGGAAATGTGTGTTGGTCTTTTATTTCCTTCTTAACTTTTTTGTTGAATAGTATGTAAATATGATTTATTTCTATGTGTCCATTGATAACTGAATTCTCTGAATTCAGGATTTGGGGATTTGGCTTGGACTAGGATGCTCACAGTTTCCCAGTTGAAATTGTGGTTGAGTATTTATCTCACCATTTATTGTGAGATTAAGGAATTTCATTTTGTCTTCTGACTTCTATTTGGGGTTCATGGATGCACTCTACTGACTCTCTCCATCTGTCCTACAAAGTTGCTGTTAAACATCCTTGCATTCTATGGTGTCAATCAGTGGTGGGTTGCCCCCGGTTCGCACCGGTTCTATAGAACCACTAGTAAAACCAGCGGGAGGCTCCGCCCACTGACCCTGATGTCATGAAAACACTTCTACACATGTGCAAAAGCTTCCTGCATGGAGCCTTGTTGCGAACCGATAGTAAAGGTAAGTAGAACCCACCCCTGGTGTCGATGATTTATTATTATTATTATTGAGCTACTGGGCCTTTACTTAATATGTTTTAGTTACTTAAGATTTCAATTATATTAATAATTTGGGATGCAATTCTTGTCACTTAACTGTTAAAATATCAGAAAATGTGCATTTTGAAGCTATGCTCAGTTTATCCATTACTGAATTAAGGAAGAGAAATTAAATCTAAACTATAATTTTCCATTAAAGTAAAAGCATATTCACAAAAATGGAAAGTGAAAAGACTATAGGCCAGAAAGTACTATGCAGTCATGATAAGATTTTTTATTCAGG
This sequence comes from Masticophis lateralis, assembly GCA_030761175.1. Classification (NCBI taxonomy): domain Eukaryota; kingdom Metazoa; phylum Chordata; class Lepidosauria; order Squamata; family Colubridae; genus Masticophis; species Masticophis lateralis. Next base: position 117,873,167 of record JAUDYJ010000003.1, on the reverse strand, counting down.
CTGTACTGTATCTGTGCACTTCAGATTTATGCAGACAATTGTTAAAGCCATGCGTAGCGAACAAACTTCTCTAGCCTACTACAAAGCTAACATCTAATGTAGCCCCTGATGGTTTAAAATGAGCAGTGATAACTGGTATCAACTAGCTGTTAAGCACATCCCAGATGTTTGGCTAAGGGCTGGAGTAGTTCAATTTGGTAGTAGGATCACAGCCAAAAAAAGAAAACAAAAACAAGAAACAGTGCTTTGCAGATTTTTTTTTGTTGCTGTTCTTGTTCTTGTTCTTGACAAAATAGAAAGTCTAGTGGTAACTCTAAGCAGGGATTACCTGAATTCTTATTAATTTGCACTGTTCAAAATCCATCTCAATGATTTGCATATGATTTTCTTTCTCTAAACATACATCTGTTTGATACATTTAAGCAGTTTTTTAACTGGAAAAAAATGGTTCTAAGATTCAGAAAAATTGAACTTGAATTGCTGTCAAATTTCCGGTTTCTGAAAGGTTAGATCAGATGAAAGTGTATTGAAATTTGCAAAAATTCTTTCTTTAACCCTTTTGTTTTTAGCTTTTGGAAGATTTAATGATGCTTCATGGTCCAGAACTGTGATTCAGTAAGACTGTTTGCAGGGACTAAACAAAGATTTTGCTAGATATTGCCATTAAACAAAAATGAGAGGGAAAATTTGGGGGAGATAAAAGTTGACAGACTTTTGAAGATTTTTTTTTCTTTTCTAAACTTGAAAAGGACAACCAACATCAGGAGTGATAAAGCCAGCTAAGTGACAGCACTACCTGACCTTGAAAACCTAAGCAGGGTAGGATTTGGTAAGGTGTTTAGGAAATCTCAAGGCTAGAAGAAGTAATAAAATCCTTGAAGGGGAAAATGGCAAGTCACTTTTACACTGTTACCAAGTAGGAAGGAAGCTCCATCTATCTCCAGCTTAAAGTATTAGAATAGAATAGAATAGAATAGAATAGAATAGAATAGAATAGAATAGAATAGAATAGAATAGAATAGAATTACTTTATTTGGCCAAGTGTGATTGGACACCCAAGGAATTTGTTTTTCGTGCATATGCTCTCAGTGTACATAAAAAGACAAGATACATTCATCAAAAATCAGAAGGTACAACACTTAATGATAGCCATAGGGTACAAATAAGCAATCAAATCATACTAGGAAACAATCAATATCAATATAAATCACAAGGATACAAGCAACAAAGTTACAGTCATGCAGTCATAAGTGGGAGGAGATGGGTGATAGGAACGATGAGAAGACTAATAGTAATAATAATGCAGCCTTAGTGAATAGTTTGACGGTATTGAGGGAATTATTTGTTTAGCAGAGTGATGGCATTCAGGAAAAAAACTGTTCTTGTGTCTAGTTGTTTTGGTGTGCAGTGCTTCATAGCATCGTTTTGAGGGTAGGAGTTGAAACAATTTATGTCCAAGACATGAGGGATCTGTAAATCTTTTCACAGCCCTCTTTTTGACTCGTGCAGTCAAAGTGCAATAATAATTTTTTATTAATATTAAAAAGAGACAGAAAGATAGAATACTTCCCCAAAGGAGAAATGGAGAAACGTGTTCTTAAAGGTAAAAAGCAACCCCAGTCTTCCTGCAATAGGAAAACAGCCTCATGCAGAATAGATGGGTCTTTTGGAATGGTAATTTTATATCCATTCAGAAAGACTGGGCCAATCTATTCATAATCTGGTGTTCATAAACACCTTCAGCCACAAGCTCCCACAGAAGACTGGAGCTGATGGGATTAAGAATTTACATTCCCTCACCCAAATTCTAAGGACAGGACATGACCTTTAGGACATAATAAGATTTACCCACCACAATTAGAATAGCAAAAGACACAAAGTTCACTATATTGCACAATCCCCTGGAGCATCTCAATCACCAAACCTCTATAAAATTTCATCCACTCATTCAGCCATTTTGTCAGCCACCCCAGAGACAGCAGTGCTGGTGTCACTGAAGTTTCTGGAAACTAAATAAACAGAAACCTTCTTTCCCTGTAGGCAACCTCCATTTTATTCCCAGCTTGACACCAAACTAGGTTTTTCTTCCTACACAGAAAACTATATTGATGTGAGTTGCTAAGAATCAAAGTTCAGGTCCAGAAAAATATATGCATACCTAGGAAGAACAGTGAAAAAAACTGGAGGTGTCTTAATCTATAAGAGTGCCTGCAGTTCTTCCATTCCTATTAGTGGGAGATAGGCAGTCCAGAAATGTAAAATATAAATAAAGAATAAATTTATGCACCCCGCAACTTAGCCCTCATTTTTGTTTAAAAAAAAATAGTTGCTTCTAAGACTTTATTGCTTTATTATGTCTCTTCTCTTCAAAAGATTGGTCAAGTGAAGGACAGCCTCTGGAATTTTTTTAATGTTCAAAGAAGTAGAAAGCATGAAGCAATATTGACAATGTATTCATCAGCAGGTAATAGGCTTTTCATTTCTCATTAGTTTAAAGCTTTATTTACATCCTATTAACACTGAGTTTTATTTACTTCATTTGGTTTAATTACCTATTTCTTCATTCTTTGAAGTTAAAAAAATTACAAAAACAACCTAAAATGAGGAGATGCAAATATCTGTATGTTATGCACTGATTTTCACAAATTCATAAATAATAAATGGTAGATACATTCCACCCTGAATACTGACAGTAATGCCTTCATTACAATGCTCCCTAATTCTGAAAGCCCCACTTGCTCAAAATGAGATTGCTTTCCAAAAAGGAACTAAGGCTTCAGATAAATAAAAGACCACTAGACACAATCGACCCTGGGTTTATATTGAATTTGTTTAGCTTTATAGCTTGGCGGATGGTAATTCACATAGAAACATCATTAATAATTGCCAGAAGTTCTATTTGGAAAGAGACATTTGTGCAAAAGGTTTTGCCTTAATGAGGTTCCACTTGAAAATGAGCTAACATCTATTCAGTTAATGCAAAGGACTTTTTAATTAGTCCTCTTAGAATGTGATAGACCGCCCCCCCTTTAAAAAAAAGTTCATCTTGACCACACACACACACACACACACACACACACACACACATAGATATAGATATAGATATAGATATAGATATAGATATAGATATAGATATAGATATAGATATAGATATAGATATAGATATAGATATATCAACCAATATGGAAATACAAGATTTTTCCCCTTACCTAGCTATCTTCAATATTCTTAGGGTCACAGTATTTTCCTGATTGGAAACAGTGGAATCCACTATCCATTGCTTCAGGTATTTTTGTGAATTCTTGGATATAAACAAAGTATTATTTGAGACATGCAACATATAAACATGGGTTGGATTTTTTTTTACTTCCGGAATTCATAATTCTTCCTTTCTTCATAATAGAAGCATGAGCAAATTAAAGACAATAGCAACAGCGCTTAGATTTATATACTACTCCACAGTGCTTTACAGCACTCTCTGAGCAGTTTACAAATGTCAGCACATTGTCCCAACAATCTGGGTTCTCATTTTACCGATATCAGAAGGATGGAAGGCTGAGTCAACCTTGAGCCAGTCAAGATCAAGCTCATGGCTGTGGGAAAAGTTTGCCTACAATACTGCATTGTAACCACTCCACCACCATGGCTCCTACACAAAGTTTAAACACAAGCAACCACAACAAAAGGATACTTGGTTTCCTTCAAGAATTAAATAACACATCTCTCTTAAAAAGTATCTGAGATACTTTTTTATTCATTCCCTTCTTTTAACCACCAAAATGAAGCAATTGCACAGCTTGACATTGCATAATAAAATTGGTTTAAGTGCATTTCTTCACTGCAGCCTTCAACTTGAGGGTTCCCATGCATAAATCAGCTGGTAAGGAAGCCACTTTTAGAAGTTCCTTTCCAGTTTATAATCCCTTCTTCCACTTTGGACACAGTGATGGTTTGGAAGAAGTCTAATCTCTGACTGATGTGTGTCTCTTTTCTTCTTTATCCTTCTTGAGCCTGCCAAAAGAAAAAAAGAAAAAGAAAAACTTACTGTTTTATATTTTTCTGTTCACTTAAAGATACAATCTCTTAGAGAAGCAGCAGAATGTATGTCAATTTCAGGTTCCTCAGTGATTTAGGAAAAGAACTGGCCATGGAAGGAAGCAGACATTGACCCCAAAATATAGGAAATGTCTGCCTACAGTGAAATGAAGCACCGAAGATGAAGCAATCTTGAGCCACCAGATGTTAGACAACACGTTTTTTGACATATAGCTGGGTGGGCTACTTAATGGACTATTAAATGAGGTAAGCCTGTTATGTGGAGCAGCCCTAAAATTCATGATAATGATTATTTTATTTATTTGTGGCTAACAACAATAAAAAGAAAGAAATGAAAAGCATGTAAACAGAAGTAAAAGAATAGAACAATAAAATAATGAAAAGAACACAATGAGAATATGATCACAAAATGATGGATAGGTAGAGAGCAAAGCGCAAGGAGGGAGGTGAAGTCCACCATCAATCCAGCAGTCACCTATAGCCAACTCCCCCATCAGGACCCAGGCCAACCAGCAGAGCTAGATCTTTAGGTTCTTGCAGAAGGATAGGAGGGTGGGGGCAAATCTCATGTTAGGGGGTAAGTTGTTCCAAAGGGTGGGTGCTGTAATTCATTTATTTATTTTAATTTTTATACTGCCCTTCTCCCAAGGAACTCAGGGCAGTGTACAGCCAACAATAAAACACACCTCTATACAAAATTTAAAAACAGTTTAAAAACATATTAAATAATTTGGCCCCAAATAGCTTTAAAATAAGATAACCATTAAAATTCATGTTTAGGCCAGCCCAGCTTGTTGAAACAATAATGTCTTGAGGGCATGGTGAAAGCTGTGTAGGTCAGTGATCATCCGTATCTCCGGGGGCAATTCGTTTCAGAGGGCAGGTGCCTCACAGAGAAGGCTCTCCCCCTGGGGGTTGCCAGTCAACATTGTTTGACCGACAGCACCCTGAGGAGTCCCTCTCTGGGGGAGCATATTGGCCAGTAGGAGGCTATTGGTAGCAGAAGGCGATCTTGTAAGTACCCAGGTCCTAGGCCATGGAGCGCTTTAAAGATGGTCACCAACACCTTGAATCGTACCCGGAAGAGCCCCAGGAGCCAGTGCAGCTTGAGCAGGAAAGGTGTTTCATGGGTGCACCGTGTCGCCCCCATAATCACCCGCAAGGCTGCATTCTGGACCAGTCGGAGCCTCCGAGTGCTCTTCAGGGGGAGCCTTCAGGGTAGCATTACAGACGGGAGTGATGAGGGCATAATAACAAAGTTCCAAATTTTCCTTCAAGTACTTTGTCCATCACCCTTCATCACTCAGTTGGAAACCACTTGATTGTTGATGATTAACAAAGCATTCTTTATTTATAAATTTTATTCATTTGTATTTATTAATATATTAACAAAGTAACCCAGAGTCACTGTATTACTGATATGGGCAGCATAGACATTTAATTAAATAAAAAAATAATTAAAGCATCCCAAAAGTCAGCAATGGCAAATCAGTATTGTAACCCTGCTAAGAAACCACATGAATGAAGTGACCAAGAGCTCAAGGTCCCAAAAGTGCTTCTCATCCAAGAGATGAGAAGCAAAACACCTTCACAAACAACCCTCCAGAAAGTCCAGTTGCCTCTTGAAAAAACACCTTTGGAACAGCCATGACCTGGATGATCAAGAATCTCCATAGAGGTCAAGGTCTTTTTATTTTTCACTTTTATATTGCAATCTTCTTTATCATCATCATTTTGATAAATACTCCTGGCAATTTTTAATTTTTGGATATTTGACAAAAGTTATTTTTGACTGTCTCTGTCCTCTCAATGTCTGGAAGTTGGAGGAATCTGGATAAGAAACAACAGACTTCAACTGAATCCTGGTAGATTGAGTGGCTTTGGAGGTTTGGAGCCCCCAACTTTTTATTATCCTTAGTTCTGGACAGGGTTGCTCTACACCTTTCAGATTCAATTGGCAACTTAGGGGTTCTCCTGGACTCATATCTCCTGTTCAGGAAGCAGGTGGTGGGGGTGATACACATAATTATATTATATCACACATGTGATTGTATTACACCTCTGCTCTGTAAACTTCACTGGCTACCAATCTGCTTCCAAGTGCAGTTCAAAGTATCAGTTACTATTAAAGGCAAAGATCAAGGATACCTGGTGAGCTTTCTTGTCCTGCTAGGACAAGCCCATCCTACTCCTTTTGGCAGAGAGAGCCTACTACGGATCTTGTTCATCAAAGAACTCTGGCTTTTGGTTTCCAGAAAGAGAGTCTTCTCTGCCACGGCACCAACCCTTCGTTAAATTCTACTCTCTGGGGTAAAATCTGCCCTCAACCTCCTATTTTTCTGCAGAAGCCTGAAAATCTTGCTGTGCCAGTTGGGCTGGAATCATTTTTTTTTTGGGGGGGGGGAGTTCCATGCTGCAGACTCCACCCATCCACCCCCAATGTTCTGCTCTCTACCCATCCATTTTTTTGGATATCATATTGATGTATACTTGTTTTCTTTCTTCATTATTTATTTTATCATTCTATTATTTTGCTTCTGTTTCATTTACACTCTTTTTGTTTCTTCTTTAGTTGCACAGAGTAGCCTCACAGTGAGATAGGCTGCAAATAAATTTAACAAAATAAATAAATAAATAAAATAAAATAAAATTTCCAAGTGAAATTCATAACTTAAATATACCAGTAGGATTTTATTTCTTTTGGAAGAAAAGAAGGAAATTGTCATGTGGAACGACTACCACACACATTGAAAATGAAACCTGCAAATGTTTCTGGCAAGGGATGGAATATCCCCAAATAGAGAGAAAAAAAAATAACATGATAGTCTACATGAATTCATGATAGCAAACTTCTTTTTTTCCTGTATGATGTGCCAGTTTGATCTAAATGGTTGAGGCCCCAGGCTAGAAATCCAAAGACTGTGAGTTGTAGTCCCATTTGAGGCATAAAGCCAGTTGTGTGTCGCAGCTCAGCCCAAGTCACCTCACAGGATTTTTGTTGTGGGGAAAATTGGAGGAGAAAGGAGTTTTAGGTATCTTTATCATTGGTGTTGAAGGGACATGGTGGTTCAGTGGCTAAGATGCTGAGCTTGTCGATCAAAAGGTTGGCAGTTCAGTGGTTCAAATCCCTAGTGTCACGTAATGGAGTGAGCTCCCATTACTTGTCCCAGCTTCTGCCAACCTAGCAGTTTGAAAGCATGTAAAAAATGCAAGTAGAAAAATACGGACCACCTTTGGTGGAAAAGTAACAGTGTTCTATGTGCCTTTGATGTTTAGTCATGCCGGCCACATGACCATGGAGATGTCTTCGGACAGTGCTGGCTCTTCGACTTTGAAACGGAGAGGAGCACCACCCCCTAGAGTCAGGAATGACTAGTACATATGTGTGAGGGAAACCTTTACTTTTACCTTACCATCAGGAGTTACTTATATAAATAATGCCGACAGGATAAAACACTAATAAATAAATAATAAAGCAAGTAATGTGGCAGTGTGTAGCAGCACTTCATCATATACTAATGCTTGTTAGGGTATTTTTATGCACATGACAGCAATGTGTTGTGGCAGTTTTAAGTGAACAGAAGTTATATTCCAACCCAAAGTTAGTTGAAAAATGGGTGGCCATATAAATGCTTTAAATAAATAAACTATAGGCTCAGTTCATTCAAATACAAGGAAGGAATAGTTTTTGAAGACATTGATTTCTTTAAAAGTGTTCTTATTATTGTGAAGTTGGAAGCGAATGTAGACTTTAAACATCTACAAAATTGGAAAGCCTGAATTTCGATGGATTGCTCCATTTCTGACTAGTAAGGTCCTTGGTTTTCAAGGTTTTGTTTTGTTTTTCTTCTGTACAGAGACTAAGAATTTCAGTATCATGACAAATGGACTAGGTACCTAGTCTTTGAGGCTGTAATAGAATTCCTTTGCTCTAGACAGTGGCCCATATTACACTTTGAAAATTATTCCCTAGTGCTCTCAAACTATTTTTGGGTTCCTGCTGGCATCGATAATCAGGATGAAACTAGAAGATGAAAAGCTTAGCTGGCATTTCACACTGGGAAATTTTAGGTTGCAGTTCTAATTTCTTACGTTTGGTTTACGCAAACAGCATTTAGTAAATAACACTGAAATCTCAGGATACGTGAAAGACTATGATTGCCTTGTTTTCTTCATTATGTTAAAACATTTTGTCATATGCTATAAAAACTAAGCACAGGAACTTTATGCAGATGCATTACTGACATTACCCATGACAAGAAGATCAGATTCATGCCCCATTACTTAACATGATTATGTGTTGGACTTTATGCAATATTGGGGTGTATGGATGTCTGAAGCCTGCATCACTAAGGCACATTGTTCCACTCCAGCACAGTGAATTATACCATCCCTATATTTGTTTATTTGTTTATTCAATATGTATAGCAAAAGATCGCATGACCCTGGGATGCTGCAACCATTGTAAATCCATGCCATTTGCCAAATACCTGAATCTTGATCACCTACATGAAGACACTGCAGTGATTGTAAAAGAAAGAACCAATCATAAATCACTTTTTTCAGCAACATCATAACTCTGAAATGTTGTTAAATGAATGGCCATAAATGGAGGACTCTTGACATTCAGTTGCTGCTTGATTTTAGAACCCAGTGCCTTTTTATCCATACTTCTTCTGTTTGTGTATTCCTGGTTAGAGGCATATCAGTTGAAAAATAACTCTTTGAATTAGTAAAGTAGTTTGATTCTTATTTTTGTTTTATCTTTTGTCTCTCACTCACTTCAGTTTTGTCTCTCACTCACATCAGTTCCTAAACCCGATATATATAGTAAGAGCTTTGGATTTCTTTACAGAATCAGCCCATTTATTCTGAAAAGATTTTAACCTTAACACTTTCTACCCTACAAAAATTCCTGTATTGCTGCACTGCATACACTATAGATTTGGACTACATGTTCTCCAAGATCCATTCTAATTTATGGATTATTAGTAATTGCTTTGGCACTTTACTTCTCATGAGGAAACTAGCAATAAGATGGACCTTCTTTTGAATAATGTGAAGGGGACAGCATAATAAATAGAACATCCTAATGTAGAATGGTGAGGTTGGGGGACCGTAGATGAAGAATGGAAAGTGAGGCCATCACAACATCTGTATAGACAAGAGAGCCCCATTAAAGTAGGATATGGCTCCAGGATTTCACTCTACATTTTGAAAAATATTATTTATACCACAAAGATTAAAATCCCTGTGCAACATGCTCAATCTCAGTTTTATTTACTTCATATTGCTTAGCTATGCCATTCCTTGTCCTCAAGCAATTGCTAATTTAATTGCTAACTTCCTTGTAGTGCTGCCATTTTTTCCCAGGTGGTAGAATTCAGGGAGACAACACAACAAATGACTGAGCCTTAAGTGATCACAGGAAGAGAAGAAGAGAGATTTCAGCTTCAAGAAGCAGCTTGCATACTCATGATTATTATTATTTTTTTCCTGTTCAGTTCCAATTGAATTCTCACAGCATGATTTTAAAAGGTAGCATTTAAAAGTCCTTATCTGGGAATCAATTCTGAGAAAGGAAGGGCACATTTTATTCTCAAGAAAAAAATAAAATATACATATCAAGCCCCCAAAAAGTTATAAATTTCAGAAATTTATGGATAAATACAGATTACAAGCAGTAAAACCCATTAAGGCTGATTTCTCTGCAGATTTCTGATTTCAGAAATTTTGGGCTATGGTGGGAGTAACTGCCTTCAAAACAGCAAATCAAAGAGGGTTTTTTTTATGTATATGCTAGACAGACAATACAACTAGCTGAGTTATACTTAGTTCACATTCTTTCCCAATTTCTTGAAATATTTCTGTTTAACAAAAGAGTCCTGTTTTTCTTATTTTTGGGAGTGCTAGACTTAAAACTTTCCTTGAGTTTATTATATTGTTGGAGGTGGCAGAAAGCTTGACAACTGGATGCCTGGCATGAAAGAATAAGGCCAATTAAGTTCCAATTAAATTGGTTTATTGTTCATTCCCTACATAGGAATCTAGTCAATCAATGGTTAGCACTATTTTGACACTAGGATAAGGATTAACAGAAGTTGGACTTAGACCACTTGTGGGAGTGTAGGCCAGGGGTATCAAACAGGCAGCTTGTGGGCCAGATCCATCATGCACAGGCCATGCCCACGAAGGGAAAATACATCATGAAACATCATGTGACAGTAACGTGACTCCGCGAGTTTGGCACTGTGTTCTAGGCTGATTCCTTTTTTGACTCTGCCACTACATATTTTCACATTACTCTAAAACCTTCCTGGCTGAAAAATCTTTTAAATTCTTTTCGTTAAATTGAATTGTTAATTCTTTTTCATCAAACTGATTGATAAATCTGTAGAAAAAATATGCAAAAAAAATAATAAATCTATAAAGTAGCAGTTCTGTCATACTAAAGCCCAATGATGAAAATAAGACTCAAAATTTGCTGATTCTCTTTGTCAATGGACTACTCAATTTAAAGAAGAAATATTATAGGTTTTTTTTTTTACTTTATTTCCTATGTTTTATCTATTGCACCTGTTTCAAGCATCCTCCCCAAAGCTATGCTGAAAAGTAAACCATTCTCCTTTAGTTTCACATTGACATATGTGTGCCCACAAACACACCTACCTACTTCTGTGTACATGTGCACATCAGTAATGGGTTCCACTTATCTTTGCTACCAGTTCGAAACCAGGAGCATGTGCGTGCATGCGCTTGCTTCGTTTACACACAGCGCTTCTGTGCATGCGCAGAACCTTCTGTGAGTGCACAGAGCATCCATGGTGATGTCCAGGCGGATGAGCGGAGCCACTACCGGTTTGTCTGAACTGGACCAAACTGGTAGAAGCTCACTACTGGTGCACATGTATGCACACATTTACCTATATCTATATCCTCTATCTCTTCATTTTAAATAAGAAGTTTTGTTCAAATTCTCATTGGTGAGATTTAATTGTATTTACATGGATTATGTAGAGACCACAACTGGTTCATTCATATAGGAAAACTAGGAAGCTGTCTGGGGTACCAAATTTAGAAAGGTATGAAATTTTTAAGGATGGTGATGAGTCAAAATATATTTTGTTAAAAATATTTAAAGTATTTTATAGCATTTCATTTACTTCATAGGCTGGGAGCATGGATTTCATGATTCATTTAAGATGTTGGTACTTGACAGCTAGTCTAGGACTGTTACCAGTGATAGCGAAAATATGTATATATGTCCTGATGGACAATTGTGTTTTTTCTTTCCCCAGTAGGGTTTTCACACACTTATCTGGTATGCCATTCTTTCATTTCCAGAATATCCTGGATTGGGAGATCCTTCTCACATTTACTGATGTGTTAAATCATTTTCTAAGTGCAATATACTGCAATATAAATTACACGGTGCTGTCCTTGAAGTCTATTCAGTAGCTAAATTGGTCCGAAATTCAACAACCAGTTATGGATGCACTTCATTTCACTCATGTAACAACTTTACCTCACACACTGTACTGATTACAAGTCGCTTTCTAGATGCAATTTAGTCTGCTGTTTGTTATATGTAAAGCTTCTCATTATGTCTGGATACCTATAGGATCACGTTTCAGTTGTTTCTGACCATATGATGGATTCAGTAGTCTCCAGATCCCATCACTGAAGCCTATTGATATTGTAGCACCTCAGAAATGATTTTTTTTTCCTAGCAGTCTCTCTCTCTCTCTGGAACAACATTAACCCTGAATTCTGTACAGCAGCAATCTCTGAATTCATTGTTTTTCAGCATGCCTTAGGACAGCATATTTTCTGAACCTACTAATCCACATTTCATACTGTAAAATGGGATAATTGTCTCTCCCACATGGCTTTTGGAACAGGTTCTTATTTGCTTCACTTCTCTAACCTTTGTTTTGCTTTAATATTAATTATTTATTATTTGTAAACCACCTGGAATTGCTATTGTAATTGAAGTGCCCTGTATTAGATAGATAGATTTATTTATTTATTTATTTTTATTTATTTATTTGTTTAGATTTGTATACCGCCCTTCTCCTTGCGGACTCAGGGCGGTGAACAGCCAAATAAAAATAGTACACAAAAGTTAAACAATTTCTTTAAAAAAGCATATAACTTTGGCTAAAAATTAAAACCATTAACCATTAAATATTTAAAATACCCAACTCTATAATACAGATCTTAAAAATTCAGCGGGGTCAGGCTAGACCAGCAAGCTGAAAGAGATGAGTTTTCAGGGCCCGACGAAAAGTCTGGAGGTCAGCAATTGTTCTCAGTTTTGGAGGAAGATCATTCCAGAGGGTAGGGGCTGCCACAGAGAAGGCCCTCCCCCTGGGGCTCGCCAGCCGGCATTGTCTGGCTGACGGCACCCTGAGGAGACCCTCTCTGTGGGAACGCACCGGCCGGTGGGAGGCTATTGGCGGCAGAAGGCGGTCCCGTAAGTACCCTGGTCCTAAGCCATGGAGCGCTTTAAAGGTGGTCACCAACACCTTGAAACGCACCCGGAAGTCCACCGGTAGCCAATGCAGCTCGCGCAGGAGAGGTGTCACATGGGAGCGTCCCGTCGCTCCCATAATCCCCCGCGCGGCCGCATTCTGAACTACTTGGAGCCTCCAGGTGCACCCCAAGGGGAGCCCCATGTAGAGAGCATTGCAGTAGTCCAGGCGAGAGGTGACGAGTGCCTGAGTGACTGTGCGTAGGGAGTCCCGATCTAGAAAGGGCCGCAACTGGCATATCAGGCGAACCTGATAGAAAGCTCCCCTGGCCACAGCTGTCGTGTGATCTTCCAAAGACAGCCGTGGGTCCAGGAGGACGCCCAAGTTGCGCACCCTTTCCGTGGGGGCCAATGATTCGCCCCCAATAACCAGTGATGGTGTCAGCTGGCTATATTGGGATGCCGGCAGCCACAGCCACTCGGTCTTGGAGGGGTTGAGTCGAAGCCTGTTTCTCCCCATCCAGGCCCGCACGGCTTCAAGGCACTGGGACATCACTTCCACGGCATCGTTGGGGTGGTCTGGGGTGGAAATGTACAGCTGCGTATCATCAGTGTACTGATGGAACTCCACCCCAAAACCACGGATGATCTCACCCAGCGGCTTTACATAAATGTTGAACAGGAGGGGCGAGAGGACCGATCCCTGCGGCACCCCACACACTAGGCACCTCGGGGTCGACCGCTGCCCCCCTGTCAACACAGATTGCGACCGGTCGGAGAGGTAGGAGGAGAACCACCGTAGAACGGTGCCTCCCACCCCCAGTCCCTCCAACCGGCGCAACATGATACCATGGTCGATGGTATCAAAAGCCGCTGAGAGGTCTAATAACACCAGGATAGAGGAATAACCCCTACCCTGGGCCCGCCAGAGATCATCCACCAACGTGACCAGTGCCGTTTCAGTGCTGTATCCAGGCCTGAAGCCGGACTGGAGCGGGTCTAAATAGACAGCTTCATCCAGGTACCGATAGATAGATAGATAGATAGATAGATAGATAGATAGATAGATAGATAGACAGACAGACAGACAGATAACAGTGACTTTGACAGTCATCCAGGAACTTCAGTTAATGCAGTATGCAGCTATTTTTATAGTTACTGGCACATCAGAATTTGCTTCTATAAATCATTGCTATGTTAATAGATGCACTAACTGCCAGTTAGCAAATTCTGGCTGCAATTGAAGATACATGTTGATTTCAAAACTCTTCATGGCTTAGTGTTTAGTTATCTACAAGACAAGGTTGCATTGGTAAAATTAATTACAATTATTTGCATATATCATTCCAGGGATTCTAATTAGAGGGCATGATATTAAGATGTACTGAGATGTGTAAACTTATGCTCCCCACAGACTATAGCAAGTAGGAAAGTTTTCAACCCCTTATATATGTATTGTGAGCTTCCCAGGTTTCCTGGAGTAAATGTTTTTCAAATTTAGAAAATATATGGTATAAATACAATGTCTTTGGATCTAGGTCTCTACCTGATGATATTTTAAGAGAGGAATCTCAAGGTTTAGCTAAATCTGTCATATTTCTGTCAGCAGCAAGCACGTATCTTGGCAACATTACTGTTTAATCTGTACATCAGTCCTCTTGTGGCCAGGATGAATAATGTATCTTATCATCCTTCTAAACTGGAGGACACACTGGAATCCTCCTATATGTAGGTGATCCCACATTATCTCAGACACCCATTGATCTAAAGCAAGCTTTATGTACTTTAGTCACATATTGAAGTGCAGAAACACCATAATTAATTATGCACATTCTAAGTTATTAATATTTGTTAAGAGTCCTAAAATTCATGACTGGCAATTAAATAAGGAGGCTGAGTAGCATAGGGGGGTAATGCCTCCTACTAAAGGCAGCAATTAACATCCAGCTGCCTATAATTCTGTGAGTTCAATCCTAGCCAGGCTCAAGGTCGACTCAGCCTTCCATCCTTTCTAAGGTGGGTAAATTGAGGACCCAGTTTGTGGGGGCAATAAGCTGACTTTGTATAAATATATACAAAAGTATGAGGGCTATTGCTTAATGCATTGTAAGCCGCCCTAAGTCTCCGGAGAATGGCGGCATATAAATCAAATTTAAAAAATAATAAAAAAAAAATAAACACCTGATCAAACCAGTTAAAATCGTCAAATATTTAGGGATACTGTTTCATGTGTCCTAATATACACATGGAGTAAGTTGTCCAAAATGGAGAGAAGTCAGTGATGGTCCTACAGTCTCTTACTACACTAGAAGTATATTATTCATACCAACTACATTAAAAATATCCCCAGCTAACAGAATAAGAAAGAGTTGTAAGGGACCTTCGAGGTCTTCTTGTCCAACCCACTGCTCAAGCAGGAAACTTATATGGTATAAGACAAGTGTTGGTTGAACTAGAAAGAGGGATCAACTTTTGTCTGCAGCAGCGGTGGGTTGCCCCCGGTTTGGACCGGTTCACAAGAACTGGTAGTAAAACTGGCAGGAGGCCCAGGAGTGAAATCCAAAAATTTTTACTACCAGTTCTGTGGGCGTGGTCTGGCTTGATGGGCGTGGCTTGGTGGGTGTGGCAGGGGAACGATACTGCAAAATCTCCATTCCAACCCCACTCCAGGGGAAGGATATTGCAAAAACTCCATTCCCACACCAGCCAGAGGTGGTATTTGCCAGTTCTCTAAACTACTCAAAATTTCCGCTACCAGTTCTCTGGAACCTGTCAGAACCTGCTGGATTTCACGCCTGGGGAGGCCCCACCCACCGCCCCGGATGTTGTCATTGGCGATCTGTGCATGCACAATGCAATCCCATTGCAAACCGGTAGTAAAGGTAAGTAGAACCCACCCATGGTCTGCAGCTCATTTATGGCTTGAAAATTGAACCTGCACTAAGGTGAAGAGAAGATGTTACTGGTTTCTCATACCAATTGTTGTGAGTTTCCTAAATAGATCTTTTGCTGTAATTGCTCAAACAAGAGAAAGCTGTACATTGACGTGGATTGTGAACATGTCACCATGGTGAACAGAAAGCATTTTAGGTTTGCTACATTTGTTATATTCATGCATAGAGAGGAACTACTTATAGGGGAGCTGGGTGTGAATTGTCCCAATTGTTTAGCTTGGAGGAGTCATGGGTTGACAGTAATATCAAACTGCTGTGTTAGAAAATAAAAGCTTGCTGCTTTTCAACTTACTTAATTCTGAGCATCAATGCAAGGTGAGGACTATGATGGAGAAAAATGTTTTTTCTTGCTTAAAATTGGAATAGCCATGCAGAGGAAAGAAAGGCAATTGCTGGCTTTGAGATTGTTTTTATGCAAAAGGTGATCTTACATACTTCATACTAGTTTTGTAGGAAGAAGTGTATACAACAGGAACTTTGTTTTACTTTTGGAGCAGGAAAATACTGAGGAGTGCATGCTGAATTTGCATTAAAGAAAAGAGGAAGTACAAGAGAAGAAACAGAAAACAGATGGAAAAAAATGGATTGTTTTCTTCCAGAAAGTACTACTGCTTCACAAATCCACCTCTCTTTTGTTTGGAATCTTGGAAAATGCTGGTACAAGAAAGAACAGATTCGCTGCAGCCAATCTGCCATGGTCAACTCATTATGGGACAATTCAGCATGGCCACAGGAGAACTCAGCATGGGACAAGAGTTACACTAATATTGAAGAAATGGCAAAATAGAATTGTTTAAAAAAGGATGCAAAAGGAGGGACAAAATGAAATGTGAATGACAGAAATTAAAATAATTTTTAAAATTAGTTTAAATATTTAAATTAAATTGTTGAATCCTCTCACAGTCAGTTGTCCCACAGCGAGTTGGCTGTAGTGATTTGGCTGCAAGTGAGTTGGCCACCCTAAGTTGTCCCATTCAACTAGGGGTGGGTTCTAAATTTTTTTACTACCGGTTCTGTGGGTGTGGCTTATTTTGTGGGCATGGTCTGATGGTCATGTGACAAACAATTATTTAGGATTTAGAAGAGGTATTGGTCTACCAGGCTTTTCAACTGCTTGCAGAGTCGTACCGGTCTACCCATTTGTGTTTGGAGTGTTCTGGTCTACCTATTTGTTTTTGGAGCGCACCAATCTACCCATTTGTTTTTGGAGCATTCCAGTCTACCTATTTGTTTTTGGAGTATACTGGTCTACCACCACACTGCCTTTTACAGCTGATCAGCTGTAGAGTGGCCCTTTGAAGCACCGTGGCAAGCATTTAAACAGTTTTTTTGCCGCTCTGCCACCACCGAGAGCATTGGAAACCGCTTTCAGGCAGTTTAGCCTCAATTGCCAATCTACCACCACTGAGCAGTTTTAAGGAGAAGTTCGGTTCTAGCTGATCAGTTGGGAGGCTTCTTGGCTTCTCAATTTAAAGCTAAAGTGTCTTGTTTTTTTCCCCCTCTTCTTTGTCAAGTTGGCCCTGATATTTTCCTTCTAGCCAATCAGCTGGGACTCAGGAGGCAGCGAATAGATTGGGGGCAGGGCCAGGCAGAGGTGGTATTTACTGATTCTCCGAACTTCTCAAAAATTCCACTACCAGTTCGCAAGAAGCTGGGAGAACCAGTAGCAACCCACCACTGTATTCAACATATAGGAGGCAAACTGTCAGATCCGTGAATGAACAATACCAATTTTACTTAATGCAATTTAAGTTCTGGACTCATTGCTGGCTTTCTTATCTTGAGCTCTGATTTTAACAGTTTCTGAGAAATGGAGTTGCTACTTGCCTTTTTGTGTTACCCAACAAACCCAAAAGTCCATGGCCAAACTGTGATTCAAACTAGGAACATAATGGGGCAAATCAATATCCTTTAGCAACATTCCCATTTTTATTTGGACTCTTTACACCACCGTCTCTGCATAGGGTAGGGAGAGAAGCCCTAAATGCCAGATGGACCTATATTTCAAAGACTCTTTTGTCAGGCAAGGCTTACAAGGTTACTGTAGCACAGCTTTGAAAAGCTAATGCAAATAATTCTCCATTCTCAGACTGTTTTAGGCAACTGCAACTCTCTCTCTCTCTCTCTTTGAACTAAGGGTACAGTAACAGGGTGTTTTGTATGTATTGTCTTCACCTTTTCGATTAGATCTATTTATAGTGTTAACCTTGCAAGCCCTGAGAATACTTTACTTTCTCTAGAGCAAGCACCAAAGCAGTGTAAGGCAAGTGAAAGCAAAAGAGAGGGGTTTATTACAGATAAATCAAAATCTGATGACCCAATAGGGACTGACTGCTACAGTTATAACACCACATATAAATAATGAGAAGAATGTACATGGTATGACATCCCATAATGAGAAGAATGTACATGGTATGACATCCCATTCTATTCTAGTTTTTCCTAAAAGAAAAAAGCTTTTACCACGTCCCTTTGAAAACGTTGTTGGAGCTCATTCAGCCACATTTCACCTCTCAATACTGATGTACAAAATGACAGTTTTATATCAGCTATACATTCCACAGCAAGCAAACATGATGCCTTTAAGGTAAAAAAAAAAAAAGTCCAATCCGATTTTAATCTACATTTCATCAGGAGTGGGCTTCAAAAATTTTAGCAAGGGGTTCTCTGCCTGGCAGCTGGATGCTCAGGGCCATGGTGGGTGTGGCCTAGTCAGCTTCCTGCACCATGGCAGCAGGGGGGGTGTATTTGTCCTCCCCGGGCTCCAGAGACTTTCCTTGAGTATCCGGGAGGGCGAAAGCAGCCTCTCCAGGTTCCAGAGGCTCATGTCTTGCCCTCCCCAAGCCTCCGCATGTGCCCTACACTTACCTGCATCTGAAACATGCCATGTAGGGACTCCTGGGAGGGGTGGAGCGGGGTGGGCAGTAGTGGTATTTGGGGGTTCTCCGAACTGCACAGAATCTTAGCTAGAGGTTCTCTCTGCAAACCCCCAGCAGCCCCTCTGCATTTCATGTGTGTTTATATTTGCTGATAGGCCTGGGTCAGGTCTAATTTAGCAAAGATTTTGCCTCGGCCTAATGAGTGAAGCAAATGTTGTACCACAGGCACTGGGTAGGCAGAATTTTGGAGAGCCTTATTTAATGTGCACTTATAATCAGCACATATTCTAACTGAGCCATCTGGTTTTATTGGGGTGACGATGTGTGTCTTCCATTTGGAATAGTCTATAGGCTCAAATACTCCTTGAGATATTAACTTCTGCAGGGCAGTATCAACTTTTTGCCTTAATGCAAAAGGAACTCTCCTGGGTTTAATTTGTATAGGAACTCTCTGGGGATCTAAATTAAAGGAAAGAGGTTTGCCCTTATACTTACCGAGACTTTCGGTGAAGACATCGTTGAACTCCTGAATAAAATTGGCAAGAAGGGACTCTTGTATCTGGTGTATGCCTGAAATTGAAAGGCCCAGGGAATGAAACCATTCCAGGCCAAAGAGACTGGGGCGCTCTTCTTCCACGATAATGGTAGGAAGAAACCCTGAAAAACTTCCATATTGGACATGAAAGGGTCAGGTTCCCAGAATGGGTATAATTCTGCCCTGATAGTCTCTTAATGTAGTGGCTATAGATTTAATTTTATCTTTGGAAAAGTGAAGGACTAGACTTTTAATTGTATGCCAAGACATCTGGGACATGGAGGACCCTGTGTCCACCTCCATGTTACACGGGGAGCCTTCAAATTGGATGGTGACAAAACTTTTCTTTTTCCTGTTCCCAATTACATTTCCAATTATATTTTCAGGGAGGTAGCTATCATTGTTTACTGTGTAGTAGTCCTCACCTTTGTTGTAATTTTTGAATTGTGTTTTCTTAATTTTGGTGGTCCTTTCTAAGGGTTTTGAAGTTGGTTGTGTGGCTCTGCACATCTTAGCTAAATGGCCCTTTCTACCACATCTCAGACAATCTGTGTTCCAAAATCTGCAGGCAGATCTCATGTGTTGTCCTCCACAGCTCAAGCAGGACATCTGGCTTGTTGTTTTTTCCTTGTTGTCTTTCCGGTCTCTGGGTTGGCTGAGGCAATTTACACCTTCCTCTTCTTTTTCCACTATGTACCCCTCTGTGTCAGTTGTCTCAGAATGTACAGCCTCCATTTTGGTGGGAAATTTAGCAGTAGTATTTTGTATATCTGAGGAAGATTTATTAGACAGTTCAGCAGCTCTTGCCTAGTCCAGAGCCAATTGGAGGGGGAGTACTGTTTTTGTCAGCAGATGGCATTGTAGTTTTAAATCTCTAATGCCACATACCAGTCTGTCTCTTAACGAATTCTCTAGATGTTCGAAATCACAGTAAAGGGCAACAGCTCTGAGGGCAGCAATGTACTGATTAATGGTTTCCCCCTTTTTGGCCCCTATAATAAAACGCATGCCTCCTTGCTATAGGGGAAGGTGCTGGAGAGTAGTGATTCCTTAAGTTTTCTAGAATGATATCCCAATGTACTGTGTGTAATTTCTGAGGTGCCAAAAGATTTTTTGCAGTTTCAAACACCTCATCCCCACAGTAGGATAGGAAGTAGGCTTTTTTTCTATCATTTGAGATGCCTCCATACTCATTTGACAGTAAGAAGCACTCAAATTTCTCCAAATATGTATCCCAGGATTGTTTATTTAGGTTAAAGGCAGCGAAAATAGGCAAGGCTGTCATTTTTCGCAGTCAGGGACTTAGTGCTCTATCAGGAATTGTTGGGCGGCTTCTCATCAGAGTTTTTTTTTTAATTATTTGATTTATATGCCACCCTTCTCTGGAGACTCAGGGTGGCTTACAATGTGTTAAGCAACAGCCTTCATACTTTTGTATATTTTACAAAGTCAGCTTATTGCCCCCACAAACTGGGTCCTCAATTTACCTACCTTAGAAAGGATGGAAGGCTGAGTCAACCTTGAGCCTGGGGAGATTCAAACTAGCAGTAATTGCAGGCAGCTGAATGTTAATAACAGGCTTTAGTCTGCCATGCCACCAAGCGCTTCAGCTCTCTATTAGTGACTTCGCTCTTGTCTGTACCTCAGGTCGGTCAGGATAATTATCCCACCTTCATCGCCAGCTGTTATGTCCCTGTTAGGGGATGAACAGACTGAGGCAAGACAGTTCAGGTAAACGCTAACAATATTATTGGTTAACATTCCGTTAACAGGTTTTCTTAGCTTTGCAGCTAACGCAGCTGCTCAGCTAACAGGAGCAGCAGCTGTCAGCACTTTGACAGCTCCTTATATACTAGTGCCTGAATTAAAACAACCAATCAGAGCGCGGCAGTGTCTGCGGACCGGAGTGGAGTCCGGACGCAGCATTACACCTAACCTGTTTTGAAATGAACTTTGAAATATGAACTGTAAATGTATTATATGTGTGATGAAAACAATCCAAATATCCTACAAGATTCTTGGAGAACTTTGTTTGTTGGAATGTTATTTAATTGCAATGACTTGACATGTATTTTGGAAATATATGGAAAAGTAAAATTATGGCTAAAATCCCATACCTGTTAGTTAGAAACCACCTGGACATAATGGAACTTACATAAATGTAAACATGCAACATTGCATATTTAACTGCAAAAAGGCCCTGATAGTTAGACTTCTCTTAAGGAATTTCCATACAACTAGTTGCTTTTTTTTTTAATTTCCAAAACTTTCTAATTCAATTTGCACCTTAGTTCTGTTCTGATCATTTTAGAATATTCTGAATATTTAGAATATTCTGTTGTTGTTGTTGTTGTTGTTGTTGTTGTTGTTGTTGTTGTTTTAGAATATTTATTGATCTGGGGAACTTCCAGATGTGTTCATTATTTTCCAAATGCTGAAAACTTCATAGGCACTGAAATTTGCAGCTCCAAAAATTGCCTAAATTTAAGTTTAAATTCTGTAGTACGTTGGCAGAAAAATCATCATCATCATCATCACCATCATCATCATCATCATCATCATCATCATCATCATCATCATCAAACAACTTTGAGATGTCAGCACAGGGCTGTAGTTATGTCTAATTGGATGTTTGCAGCCAGATATGGTAACCTTTACCAAATTAGGAAGTTTAGTCTATATCTTTTATAACCTTTTGAACATTGGGATGTTATCAGGATGGGGCATGTTTACTTGCAGGGAAACACCATTCAGGGAATCAGTCAATAATATCTCTTTGACCCATAAGTAAACACAGACAAATGCTACCTATTAACAAATACCAGTCAATTAATCACTGCATTATCTTGTACTTCAGGTACACAGTAACATCTCTTACTCACTTAATGAATTACACAATGCTTTGACTCATAAATCAGATGACAACCTGAAAAAGAAAAGTTCATCTTTTACAGCCAAAAAGTGTTGCTGCCTGGCAGAGAGAAAGAGAACTAGCTAATACATTTAGCCCTTTGTTATCCCTAAAACAAACAAACAAACAAACAAACAAACAAACAAACAAACAAACAAACAAAACCAGATAAAAGAGTGTTGAGAGACAGGACAGCTCTGTTAAACCTTAAGAACACCTACTTTGATAAGAAAACTAGTTTTAAAAAAGAACAAATTTTACTATACAAAGACTGAGACTTATTTCAATGTGGATTTAAAAATTACAAACTATAAAAATGAAGGAAAAATGATAATTAAAAGGGATTTGCAAATAACAAATCAGAAGAATGATTTGGATAACTTTCTTATTTTGGATTTTAAAAAGAGCTAGGTAGAAGTTTTGAAAAGTTTCTGAAAAGACACAAAGAGAAAATGAAAAGAAATAAAGTTTGGGGATTGTAAAGTTTATTTAAATAAACTTTTTATAAAGTTTATTTACAATTAAGATCAAGATTTTTGAAACCAAAGGAAAGGAATATAAAGTTATTTTATTTGATCAAGTTCAAAATATATGTGTTATTGCTTCTGTAACCCTTAGTGGATTTTTGTTGATCAGAATCAAATGGTAAGAAATAAAATATGGGAAGAGATCTTGTATTGTATTTTCAGAGAAAGTGGTAAATTACTAAAAATATTTGTTTACTTGCTGTGATAAAGGGGGAAGCCTTCTGTTTATATAGTTCGTTTCTTTCTCTTTACTAATTTATTTTCATTTTCATTTTTTCTGTACTTTCGATCTTGTCTTTTCATTCTTTTATATTCTATTACTTTGTACTTTTAAAATCTTTTATTTTTTTAGTAACATTATTATTCAAAAAAAGAAACATTAAACCTTTCCTTTGGTCATGGAGATGGCATCAGATCTCTACCCTACTGTTCTGCATTGTTACCCTATCAACAGCAACTCTATATACAAATTGCAAACCTACACAATGCCATGGTACAATTAAGACAACAGTTGGGACAAGGCTGGCTCAACAGCAGCAGCACACAGTAGCTGGCAGATCAACCAATGTTTCTTTGCTCTCATGGGTGTTTGCCAGAGAAGCCTGGAGGAAACCAGGATCACTTCCTGACTTTTACAACCCAGTATGAATTGTTACAGCCTGTCAGCCAGCAAAATTTCCTACAGATCGTTCCAAGGTGACATTTGTTCTGAGCTATTAAAAGAAGGGCCAGTCAAATGGTCATGCCCCTTATTGAGAGCAAGGATCCATTACTTGACAATACCAAGACTTCATGCAAAGATTTAAAGCTGAATTTGACAATCTAGCTAGAAGAGCAGTGATAAATCAGATTTGCATGCTGAGACAGGGCAACTCTCCAATTGTGTCTACTTGTCCTAGCAGATCTGGCAGTAGATACGTACATGCTACAGGTTCCATCTATTACAAAATGCCATCTGGCATATGACCCAGCAAGACAGTTTTTCTGTTACGGTGCCTGCTCTTTGGATCATTCCCTGATAGATTAGATTAATTCCAATCCTGGTAACCTCTCAGATGACTTTGAAGACCTGCTTATGTCATCAGACATGTTAGCTGGAATAAGTGACAGACCCAGAGGAATGATTGTGTTGATGATTGTGATGGTTTTTACCTTGGCTGCTGTTCTGTATTTATTTTGGTGTTATTTTGTATTTTAACCACTGTTTCTCACCAGAATCAAAAGGTTGTGAATGAACAAATAAACAAACATATAAATAAATTAATAAATAATAAATAAGGATCACATCCAAGTCTCTTATTTCAGACATACTGAACCATCTTCAAAAGCTAAATAAGAGATGTGTATAATTGGCTCAAAATAAAGGAGAACCACAAAACTGGTGAATAAGACATGGGGGCATGGACATCTTTGGTGCTTTCCCATGATCTCTCAGATTAAAAATCAAGAACTCCAAATGTATCTATAATCCAGAATACATTCTTTCATAGAAGACTCATAGCTGTGTCACACTCCATCTTGAGCTATACATTATATAACAACTATAACAAAAGTATAACAAAAGTATATGAACAATATGTTATGTAACATTTATTAGTCAAGATTGGCAGAATTACAGGGCAAAATTAGATCAGATTCCAAACTGTAGAGTCATGTGACAGAAGATGGGCAGCCTATAAATTTAATATATAAATTTTAAAAAAGAATTCTTAATGTTATTGGAGAAGGCATGTCCTTTTTAGGATTTTTATATTTTTACAATTATTGTTTTTATATAGTTGTATTTAATTGGATTGTAGCATGCCACTAAGTATCACTTCTTGTGATATGGGTGGCTACATAAATTAGATAAATAAATAAAGCACAATGGTTTGTTTTGTTTTGTTAGTTTTGTTTGTTTGGAAGTGTTAACACTTCCAAGCGTGGAAGTGATGATCCTTCATCTCTATAACTATTTTGATAAGCGTATTTTAAAAAATACTTTACAAGGAAAGTAAAATAAATCCTGGCTTTTTATTTAAGAAAACATTCAAACTTACTGAAAATAAGATTTTCTAATAAAACTCAATTATACTAATTATGCCATCATAATTAAAATAATATTGCTGAAGCTTTAATGCTGCTACTTTCTTCTGAATACTCTTAATTAAACCATTTGTAGCATGAGCAATCATGGTGTGATTTAGAAAAAAATAAGTGGCAATCAACCATCTTAGGAAATTCAAAGTTCTGAAAGACTGAAATAAATGAACCCAAAGCCAACCATGCAAAGTAAAATATTAGCACATTGCTGGCAGACTATCCTGGTTCTAGTTTCTCTTTGAACCAACCTTTCCACTTAACAGAAGTGGTTTGATGAGGTGAGTGAAAGTCTTGGCTTCTATCTCATTTCTCAAGAGCCATTTTAACTCTGCACTACCATAATATTCACCTTGTGGCTGAGAAAATTCTCTAAAATAAAGCATCTTAATAGCTGCTCTGTTAGTACAGGGGAATATTTACTATTTCAGTCTTTCTCTTAAATCAGGAAAGTTATCAAACCTTCAGTTTTACCAGAAAAAAAAAATCTCAAGAGAGGGAACTAAACTGTTTTGTTAAAAGGCACTTCCTGGATGTCATCTTTTGTAGGAAGTACATGCCACAATGCTTTGAACACCAGAAATAGATGCAAAGAAACTAGTGTCCATGTTCAGCAAAGAAACATTGTTATTCATCCCTTCTGCATAGTCTCGGTCTCTTATCTTAAACCCATCCAATCAATCAGAATTCAGCTGGAAGGGACCTTAAAGGTGCTCTAATCTAATCCACCTGCTCAAGCAGGTGGGTGGCTGTCCAGTCTTATCAAAAGCTGCACAGTACAGAGAAGTCAAGCTTACAAAACAATCTCAGATGTTCCTGCTGCTTTTCTGATACTGGTACCACTTTGTTTCAGCTCTTATTTCTTCTGTGAACCAAGAGCTCCTGTGCCACAAACCATAATTCCACAAACCATAAAACATAAGACCTCTTCATGCTTTAGACACAAAATGGTATCCATCAAATTATTCAATTGAATTTACACTTGTCCTGTGTCCCTAATAATTTTAAAGAGTTATATTTATTTATTTATTTTATTGGTTCGATTTATATGCCGCCCTTCTCTGGAGACTCAGGGTGGCTTACAATGCGTTAAGCAATAGCCTTCATAATTTTATATATACCTGCTTAGTAGGGCTTTTGGCCCCCCTAAGCGGTGTTCTTTTTTATACAAAGTCATTTTATTGCCCCCACAATCCAGGCGCTGTATATGATCTATTCAGCTTTTCATCTTTCAAATATGTTTACATAATAACTCCTAAGATACCCAACCATTATGACCAAAGATTGATTTTAAATTGTAAAGAAGTACGAAGAGTACTATACCACACTTGTTAGTAAGATAGTATCAATATATTTCTCTATACATAGCTCAGAATTCATTTCTCCCAAATCTGTTGCCCTAAAAATATAACAGTCCCACATGTCAAGAGCATATCTCAAAAACAGACTACCACAACCACATGGAATCAACCAGTGGTGGGTTGCTCCCGGTTCGCACCGGTTCGCAAGAACCAGGAGTAAAAATTTGTAGTAGTTCGGAGAACCGGTAATAACATTGGCTGGCCATGCCCCCAAACCGGTCCCTGGCCCGGTCACCATGCACTTACCCCGCCCACCTCATCAGAAGCTTTTTTTAAAAACTTTTAAAAGCATTTTTTCTACAACCTCTTCGGCCGAAACAATGCTTTTAAAAGTAAAAAAAAAAAAAGAGCTTCTGATGATTGTGCGGCTCAGCTGGGACCGTCAAAGGCTTTTAAAAGCATTTTTTCCTGCAACCTCTTAAGGTTGTAGAAAAGTGCTTTTAAAAGTAAAAAAAAAAAAAAAGTTGGTGACGCCCACCCACATTACCCCCCACTAAGCCAAACCCACAAAATAAGCCATGCCCACAGAACTGGTAGTAAAAAAATTTAGAACCCACCTCTGGAATCAACATAACAAACAAGCCAACTAAAGCCCAAAAACATTTTAAATAAACCAAAAGTGGCTCTAGAAGAAGAAACAGGAATCATCTACAACATACAGTGTAATGACTGCAACATACATTACATATGACAAACAGGCAAAAGACTACCAGAACACATCATGAACACCAACTAGCAGTCAGAAGACATGGATTTCACAACATATGGACAGACCTAAACATGTGGTTAGACCTAAACTTAGTTTCAACTGGAAAACTGTGATCATCCTACACTAAGCCAAGACCAAAAATGCTAGGGAATTTTTAAAGGCTAGCACTCTGACAAATTAGCCATCAACAGACACATAGACATAAACAGTAGCTACACACTCTGCAAAGAGATAAATTATTCCGAGATTAATATCAGACTAACAATTAAGTAAACAATACTCCAGTTGTTTGGAGCATTCTTCTTTGGAGCTTCCAAAGAAGCCAACATTAAATCACAACCAAAGAACCTGTAATACCACTCCCACCAACACTGACAGGCAAGACACTAGAATATAAATGGATAGCACTCCTTACTAGCACAGATGATGTTGCCTAGTTTGGGTAATGAAATGTCTGGAAGGAAACAACCAAGCTCAGAGAGCACCAAAGACCCCTCATTTCAACCCTGAGATATAAATATTCTTCTTTATTGGCATCATGCAATGTATTCATGAAACTTAAGATCAATCACACAATGTCTTTATGACCCTATACCCTACACCTCTTCCAAAACAGTGAAACATACGCTAAATCTTGCCATGATGAAAGTAGATTTTACAAAATGTGCAGAACCAGAAATGGAAGTTAGGAAGAATAAGAAAAAATTGAGAAAGGGGAAAAACACCCTCACCTATTTTTTTTTTTTTTTTGTTCTCTTTTTCTTCTGGAAGCCCATTTTTTCCCCTTAGTATGAAAGAATGGGGCTAGTATTAAAGACATAGTAGTACAATTTAGGGCTCAAGGATGAAATTCAAAAATTTAATGATCAGAAGACTTGGTGTGCTGTAAATAGTAAGGGGTGGAGAACAAGGTTGAGAGGTTTATTTGGCAAGAATGGCAGTAATCTGAAGTGAACATTAAAAAAAACCCCACAACTTTTGCTCATTTAAAGCAACTTTTGAGCTTTTATTTTTGGGCAGCTGCTAATGCAGTTCAAGTGAATCACTTGGCTTTATTTTTCAATTAACATCTTTTTACATTGTTGAAAAATGGGTCAAAGAAGAGGTGTGACAAGTTAGCTTCCATTGTCTCCAAGTGGGGAAGAATGTCTTGAACAATTGACAGTAGTTTTGGTGATAATGGAAAATCCTGGGTCAGATACTCACTGGCTATGTGATTAATTTTCACTCAAAATTTCCTTTTGAGAGCTCTGTCCCAACAGAGACAGAGATGCTCCAGGTGTAATGCAGGATATGTCTATCATCACAAATACAGAACCATCTTACCAGAGGAAAGCATGGTATGGAAGGGAATCATGTGCAAAATCTTAAATAGCTAAAGAAAAAAGTAGTGTTATACTACAAGCATTGGTTTTCTTAAATGCTACATCTCATTTATACAACTATTATAGGCCATAACTGAACACTAAACAAAAACTTTTTGAGACATCACTGCTTGTATCTCACTTTACTTTTGGGGCTTTTTTCTGGCAAGTAAACTGGAACCACTTAAACAGGCATACAAACTGAAGACGAGTAGCTTAATTATAGAAAAGTTATGAAGCCACAGTGAAAAGAATTCTGGTGATACTGCACATCAAATCAAGTTTTATTTATAGTGAGATCTCAGATCAGTTTTTGTGCTTCTGTGTTCTGCCTGATCTATGTAACACTTGCTGAATAGCCCTATCTGTTGTGGTCCGCCAGCAGCCTGCAGAGCTGGCAGTGGAGTCGGACAGTGAGGAGGCTGAGGAGAACAATGGGCCAGTCCTGGAGTCAGGGGAAGGCCCAGACGAGGGCTCTGCATTGGAGGCAGAGATGGGGCCAAGGCCATTTGGGAGGAATGCATGGACTCCAGAGCCTCCAGAGGCGGATAGCAGAGAGGCAGAGGAACAGGAAGAGCCTGTTCCTAGTGCACGCATGTGAAGAGCCGCCAGAAGGCAAGAGCAGCTAATGCGAAAAGGATGACTTGGGAGTAAGGCCAGGAGATGATTGGCCCCTCCCAGAAGGCTTAAAAGAGCAGCAACAGCTCTTGGGCTCTTTGTAGGAAAGCAACATCGCTACATTTGTTTCTTGTCAGTGTCTCTTGCTTCAGAACTTTTGCCAAGAAAAATCTTTCGCAGGGTGCCAAAGAAGACAAAGGTTGGTGAAAAGGCTGAAGGACTGTTTATGAAGAATTTATTTAGGACTGATTGTGTCCGGTAATAACTACTTGGGCCTAGGTCACAACGCTATCAGGAAAATGCTTCATTTCTCTCTGTCTTGTGTTTTGGTAATGGACAGATGTAGTATCAGGTTGTTTTCCTCCAAGTGTGTAATACTTTTCACATTTATTTGACAAAGATCTTATAGTCATAGCTGTTCATAATGGACAAGAATGAAGCCACAATATTATTTACCACTATTACGAATGGGCCAATCCCTCTTACACTCACAGAAGTTCGAGCCCTTCATTTTTGAGGGAATTATTTGTTTAGCAGAGTGATGGCATTTGGGAAAAAACTGTTCTTGTGTCTAATTGTTTTGGTGTGCAGTGGTCTAAAGCATCGTTTTGAGGGTAGGAGTTGAAACAATTTCTGTCCAGTGTTAACATCCATAAATGTTAACACTGTTGGATTTTGGCTTAATTCTAATGAAATACCCTTCCTATCCTTTGAGTCTTAAGGCATGTATGCTGTGCCACAAATGCTATTTGTATGTATAATGTAAAATGATACTACCATTATCCCTACTCCATAATGACCTATACCACAGCAGTTTCTACCCAATAACATGAAGCACTAAAGGAGAGATCCTTGTCATGAAAAAATAACATTCAACAATTGACAGAAATAAGAGAGCAGGGTTAAAAAAAAGATGCTTAGGTTTTGTAAAAGACTTCTTTCAATAGAACTAAACAATGAATGGGGAAGTCTAATAAAACAAAATGTTTGGCAACTACAGTTTATTCTGACCTTGGACTGCTAGTTTATTTGAAATCACTTAGTTTACCTGTTTGTTAATTCCAGAAGGTGGGTGGATGTGCATTTTTGTTTATGCTTATCTATTCTGCCCTCTTTCTGTGTTTATAATTTTTAATTTTTTAAAGAAACAATTCTTATAGAAATATATTTATATGCATATTTTAAGTTATTCCACCCTACAATTAATTGTTATATGTACATTTTGTTAAAAGGCATTGTTTCTAGCCATGTTCTAATACTAAAATGCTTGTTTTAAGGCTAATACAGTATATTGGACTGCTATAGGAAGCTAGCATCCACCCGTCTCCTGGAAAAATGAAATATTTTAGGAAATATTAAAAGGGCAGAATATTTTCCCTAAAAGGGAGGCAAAAACTCAGCCCCTCCCCCTTTGTCAATGGGCCATTAAGGCCTGAGCCAATCTATTCTATATAACAAAGATCTACCCCCTTCAGATCCAGGGTGATGGGATTAAGATATGGCCCTCAGGACATGATAGTATTAGCCCTCTAATTAACCCATTTCACCACATGGCACTTGGGAAGATTACATCAGCCAACAAGGCTCAACCAAGCCTGGGAGACAGACAGCCTATAAGGTTAGCTAAAAACCCCACCCCCTGGAAGTCTGACCACCAATCAAAGTGCATTTCTTACACAAGAATAGGAAGCTCTAGGGTGGGGCCCAGAGAGGGCATAAAATCAGGCCACTCTCATCATCTCTGCCCTTTTTCTTCTTCACCCAACATCATCAAGGCATGTGATCCTGTACACCATTAAAACCATCCTTCCAAACAGCCACCATGTTTTCAGTGTCTTTCTCCCCGCTTGGAACTGAACCCAGAAGGATATTTCTTCCAACACTGCAAAATCTGAATAAAGCACTGTGTGGCTATTATGGACAACTATGTTTCTTGGCTGCCAGATAGCAGCTGAAGTGACTCTTGCAGCTCAAATATTTTATTCCTGAAAGCTGTGTTATGAAACATGCTATGGCAACATATGAAAAGATATTACATTCTAACCTGCATATTAGTCTAAAATCTGTTTCCAGGTTACTTGACATTACAGTTCAGAAGTACTGAATGCTAATTTTTTTAAAGTTAATCTGGGTATCTTTCAAATTTCATAATACTTCACTTTAAATTTTAAATTTGGCAAAATTTGATGACTATTCTAGCCCTAGTACTCCCAGATGCTGTATCTAATTGGATCCATTTTTTTTCTTTCCCTTGTCTCTCCCTAATACCATCTTAATGCTTTTCTAAAGCTTTTGATCCAGCCATGCTGTTTGCAGTAAAAGAACTGCTGCTTCTATTCTCTTTTATACTTTGTACAACTGGGAAATTATTCACTCCACTTATTATTATTATTATTATTATCTTTTGAGGTGTTCTACTCCTTTCTCCTTACTTAAACCTAAGCAAGCCAACTCTTTCAAAGCATTGTGCCAAAAATTTATTCATAATGACAAACTTTGGCTTGTTTAATTATTTAAATCTATTTGTAATCCTCCATACAACACAACACATATGCCAATTTTCCAATTCTATTGTGAGTCACTAAAATCTCAGGAGAAACATGTTTTTATAGAAGTTGTGGAATAAAGTTCAAGGTTATTTACAAAAGAGTGTTTCCAAAGATAGGAATTATGAACTTTAATTGCCTTCTCAATCCACCCTCCATTTCTAAATTCTTTTTAACTTAACTTAATTTAAATTTATTTCAGTTGATGTCAGATTATGCTAATTGTGGTCATCATTATAAAAGGGATCACTATAGTGTAATCCTAGTTGAAAATAATTTTATCCATATAATCACTTTGTTGGTTTTAACTTGAAAAGATTACAGTTGTTTAATTTTGCTGGTGGATTACAACTCACACTTAAGTGCAAAAATAGATGATAGAGAAACTGTGTATTATTTGTGGTAATTTACATCTCTTTGACAACAATTGAGAACATTCTTGTGATTTTAAATTTGCAACAGATTTCGTGATTTCAGGGGGAAAAATCATATAAAGGATTAGACTGTATGTCTATGGGTCCTACCCAGACTGAGTTCAGAAATCAGTTAGTTTATTACAAATGTAGACAATGCCTACAAGAATTGGGTTTTCATGGATTTCTACAAGGATGATCATAAAAATTCACCATCTAGTCAAAAAGTCCTATAATGTCTAGTGGTCTTTGTTAATATAGTAACCAAGTTTGGCCCTGATTACCTTCATACCCAGAAAGGGACTTAGAATGAACTCTGATTAAAAATTGTAAAAACAAACTGATCAATCATTTAAAGGATACAACTTCTGACTGATGTGAATGTAAAGAATAGTTTCCTTTTCTAATACTTAAATATGAAACACCATGCATGACTTTCCTGAATAAAGAAGAAGGGGAGTGGGGAAATGCAAAAAATGAGATGGAAGCAAAAATTAGACATTCCTTTATCCTGTCTAGTAATGTGTCTTTATTTTTGGAAAAGTACTCTTATGCCTTACCATTAGTACCTATCTTTATATGTCATTCATTTAATCAATTAATCAGATTAAAAACATACACATTTATAGTATACTCCAAGTGACTGAATTATTTTATATGAATTGAAAATTGAGCTGAATTATATATTCTTTATATTTATCTTTCTAATGTAAATATTGTGCATATAATATAGAGAGATAAATATATTCTCTGTGTTTGTAGAACAATTAATTTTTTTTTCATTTTTTGGGCAAAAATGCTCAATGTTTAGATATTATTTCATATCTAATTCATATCTAATTTCATATCTAATTTCATATCTAATTTAGAGACAGAAAATATGGATCAAAGCTTGATCAGAAAAATAGTGAACTAGAAAAATTGCTATAATTGTACATGGCCCCAGTTTTTAAGGAGTTATTTTATTATTAATCTAAAAGCAAACAATTTCTGGGAACCAAACTTTAGTTAAATGCTGATATCACTTGTTAATAGCCTGTGGTGCAATAAGACTGACTGTGAACAGGTGATGATTACTGTACTTAGCACTTCAGGAGAATGAAAAAAGAATGATGGTAATCATTATCAAAATTACTCACTATGTGTCGTGCTGTTAATTACCGTTGAAAGACTTAGCATCTGGTTGAAATCTCCTATTTTGGAGCTGCAGAGAATCAATATGGCAGGGAATTCATTTAAAGAAACTTTAATCGGAATATAAAACAAGTTAGGGCTAGGATGACATTTCAGATTTACTACTCAGTGACTCACATAGAGGCTAGTTTACAAAGACTTGGAGACAAATCCAACTCCCTGAACTGAGCACAGTTATCCTAGAGAGGAATGGACCAAAACATCTGAATCACTCATACATCCTATGCATAAGTGGGTTTTAGCAGGTTCTGACCAGTTCTGGAGAACCAGTAGTGGAAATTTTGAGTAGTTCAGAGAACCGGTAAATACCACCTTTGATTGGCCCTGCCCCCATCTATTCTCTGCTTCCCAAGTCCCAGCTGATCGGGAGGAAATGGGGATTTTGCACCCTTCCCCTGGACTAGGGTGGGAATGGAGATTTTACAGTATCCTTCCCCTGCCACGCCCACCAAGCCACACCAAAGCCATGCCATGCCACCAAGCCACAGCAACAGAACCGGTAGTAAAAATTTTTGAAACCCACCACTGATCCTATGTTGTCCCCATCCTGCCTGAAGAATTCAACTGGAAGAGAAAAGGTTCATTCTCAAGGAATAGTCATGATAGTCAGGTCTGGAAGCCATCTTTTACATTGGACCTTCAGCCATCCCACATTTAGTGCTGTGGAAAACTGGGAGGGGGGAATTGTATGGAGATATATACTCATAATAACATTCCTTTCTCTGGGAGTCAATGACATCCTGCCTTGCACCTGGAGGGATGTAACTGGGAGGCATCTCCAGTTGGGACAGTGCATTGATTGGGCCATGTGATGGACATGTGGGTGCTGGGCAGGGATATGGATTTTCAATTGGGTGGGGAAAACCTGGAAGCTTTCACAAAGGTAGCTCAGCAGCTAAGACACTGAGCTTGTCGATCAGAAAGGTCGGCAGTTCGGTGGTTCGAATCCCTAGTACTGGTCTCCTGCGGGAGCAGGGGGTTGGACTAGATGACCTCCAAGGTCCCTTCCAACTCTGTTACTGTTAAAAAATGTTGAGTTTTGGGTTTTCTCAGATGTGCCAATATGACATCTGTAACAAAGTGGAAATTTGAGGACCTTCAAGTCTCAGAGTCTTCTTTCATTGGGGATGTTACTTGGAACCCTGACACATGAAAGCCATAAAAACTTAAATATAGATACATTTCCAATTGTGAATTCTTACTATTGGAACAAGGAGTCTTAAAATATTTGGAGATCACTGCCTTAAGATTTAAAGTAAGTATTAGTTAATCATAGAATATTATTTCTGATTGACTGGACTGAATTGGAAAAAGGACACTAGGCAGATAAGCAGAAATCCAAGTGTTAAATTTGAAACAAAAACAAAAGCAAGCCCCCCCCCCCATTCCTAAATTATACCTTTAATGTAAACAAAATGAAATTGTTTTAGATTTAGTTGACCATTCACCAGTGCCAGATCACAATATCTGTTTTTCTTTTCATTCTAGCTCACATGTAGATGAGTGTAGTGTAATATATCTTTAAGAAATATCCCTCAATATATAGTTCTTTTTTATTTTTTTAAAAAACATAAAATATAGAATACATCTTTTTAGAGCAAGGATTTGATCTGGTATAAAATAGTTAAAATTGCTCACATACCCTCAACCAATTTTGTTTCAAATTTTATCCATTTACATCTAAAATAAAAAAAAGAAAAAAGAAAAAAAAGAAAACTTATTCTAAACATTTATCATTCTACTATATCACCCAAAATTCTAAACAATTATTTCCAAATTATTTCCAAATAAACACCCTTAAATCTTTGTCATTTTAACAATCAATATTTCATATATATTCCTCATTCCTAAAACCCATTATATCAAATCTGTATTTTACCTCTTCTTAAATAGCAACTCGTATCCATGATCTTAACAAAGAATATTTTCCTCCTCTCTTAAAGTCGTAAAACCAATCAACATTTCCATCTATTAAATATACTTTCTTTTGTTTACTTCAGGCTTATTCTCAAATATTATTAAGTCTGATATTTAGCTGCTTCATAATTTAAATAGCTATTTCCCAGCACCCTCAATATATAGTTTTTTGTTTTATTCATATTGTCAGCCTTTTTTATACACTGAAAAAATTGCATGTGTGCTATTGCTATATTTTGATGCATTGCTTCATTCACATATCTGTTTCCCCTTCTGCACGCAGCATATTAGTCTTCATATGTGCAACTTGAATGTGGCATTTTTGGCCCATATTAAAAGAAAATGAATCATAGCTACTGTAAATGTAACCTATCTGCTCATATGAGCGTTTCTCATGCCTTCCCCAATATGTCATATTCAATAATATTTGAAATATAATTCTTTTTATTTGAAGTCTCTCAGCAAATATGAGCATGGCCTTCATAATAAAATACGTAACAGCCCATCACTGTGACTAGATTTTGAGTCGAAAATATGAAGTTATTCCTTGATGATATTTTCCTAAACAAGATTATTCCATAGGTGTTCTCGAATGCTGTTGTGCCTGGAGCTTGTCCTAATCTAGTTAGTTGCCTGAAACATGTTTTCAAGAGAATACACAATCTTGATTAATACACAATACACAAATTGATTAAATGGATAATCTGAATATCCAAACTCAGAATTTAGCCATTTCTAAGAAGCAGGTCTATTAGAACACAGAATGAACAATCATTTCACAAGTTGGAATTCAGTACCATGCGCAAGTTATTACTTGGTGATATTATGCTATTGCATCTTGTCCTGCAGTAAGGACAATTTCCCTCATACTTCTGAAATGAACCGAAATATAGCAGCTAAAGCTAGGAACATTCCATTACATCAAAATGATATGGATGACCTTCTTGTGAATGGTCAAAATCTGTTCCTGCTTAAGGCACCTGGCTAGAAAATGGTAAATTGTGATTTCTATTTCCACTTTACCCACAAAGTCATCTGGGTGACTTTGAGACTGTCACTCCAGAATAACCCAAGGAAGAAAAAATTGGCAAGTCATTTCTAAAAAATCTCACCAAGAAAATGGCAGGGACTTCTTCCTGAAGTTTCACTGACTCAAAGGCATAATGAAGAATCACATAGAAGATAATCAGATAATAGCAGTAAAAATTAATTTGCTGTCTTTAAGGGGGGAAAAAAGCTGCTGATATAATTCATATCCCTTGTTTAAATGGGCTTTACTCTGGACAAGAGAAAAGAAACCAGTCTTGTCAAGTTCCATTGAACTATTTAGTTTCTGATTATACATTTTCAAGTTTTTCTTTCTTTTTTCTTCATTATAGCAATGTTCTTGTTAATTATTTTCACACTGACCTATTTAAAGTGATGTTTATTCCATCTGATGTTAGTACATCTATTTTTTGTGTGTGTTTCTTTTCTCTCTAATGAAGAAAAGTTTAAAAGACAGCCATGGTCAACTTTTCTGAGAGAAGAGGAAGCCATAAATTGGCTTGGAATTTAGCCATAAATACTATCTTCCAAAGTATTAATGATGGCAAGGAACATGAAACAAACAGTTAAAACTGTCATTGTAGTGTCCCAATGCTCAGTTTTTCCAGTCAGAATCCCCCCCCCCAATTATGGAAGAATAATCAATATAGTAATCAGTGAAAGTACACATTCATAAGCTAAATACCTTTCTTGGTTGGCTGAAATTTATCCCACTCTGAAGGTTTTCATCACTTCCTTGTTCAAGACTGATAGCAGAGCCCCTGATCAGAAAAAAACAAACAAATTGGAGAACATAAATAGTCAGGAGAATTTTGCAACATGTAATATAATGTGGAATTTTATTCATATTTTTATTTAATAAATAGCTAAAGGGTCATAGAAAATGAAATAATAAAAATTGCATTTAATGCACAATATGAAAAGACTGGAAAGGAAAAAAATATGTAGTAAGGGATAGACTCAAACCATGGAGCTGACTAACACATAGATTTAGGGAGATGAAAAGGAGAAGTCTTTGTATTCTGATTAACACCACAGTTATTATAGGATTTTAAATAACTTGACCAGAAAATCTGATTGTGGCAGCTGATGGGAACTGAAGTATCTATCAACAATGGCAATTTTTTAAAAAAATAAATATTTAAAAACAATTGGTCTTCATGCATGCTAAGGCACTTAAGCATAACTCTTGCCATTTGTCTAAATAATAATATATGTGTAACAGAGCCAACTTTTCTGAATATTTATTGTCAGGCACAAATAAAGCCTGCTCCTCAAATCCTATTTGCAATTTTCTCACAACTATTTTCTTGGCTGCTTTGAAAAATAGAAGCTGGGCAGGCTAGTCCCATTATTAGCTAGATGGAGACGGCTGCTTCAGGCACCAGGTATTGGGTAATAGCCAAACTGGTAGTCTTCCATCCTGTGATTCCTCTGAGATGCCATGAGAATGCCCCCCATTAGTTCCAAAGTTAAATTTAATTGC
This sequence comes from Masticophis lateralis, assembly GCA_030761175.1. Taxonomy (NCBI): domain Eukaryota; kingdom Metazoa; phylum Chordata; class Lepidosauria; order Squamata; family Colubridae; genus Masticophis; species Masticophis lateralis. Next base: position 117,836,098 of record JAUDYJ010000003.1, on the reverse strand, counting down.
CAGTCCAGTCATTGATAGAATGAAAAGTGCTTCCAACTATTTAGAATAGGCATTAAAATGGCATTTGGTATCCTCAATAGATTGAATAGACAAGATTATTCATTTGTATAAGCAATTTCTAAGGCCATCCAATTGTTCATGACTTGGAGCAGTTTACAGAATGTTGAAAAGAGCAAAAACAATGAAGATTAAGCCAAATCCAAAAAGACAACTGTGTTAAAGAAGGGGGGAAAGTAGACACACATTAGCATTGCTTGTGATTATTAGGGTCACATAGCAGCAAAGTTCAGTGTTTGTGGAAAGATGCAAATCTTAAACACCTTTCTAGACATGAGGATGATCAGAACAATATAGACCTCCAGGTGGAGAAGAAGGTATACTATTCTATATGGCAGGTACAACAACAGAAGATATTTATTTATTTGCTTCGATTTATAAACTGCCCTTCTCCAACCGGACTCAGAGCAGTGAACAGCCAGAATAAAACATGATATACAAAAATTAAAACAATTTTAAAAATATTAAATACTTTCGGCCAACAATTAAAACAGTCCAATTTAAGATCAATTCCAATTTAAAACTGAGGATGGGATCAAGCCAGCCCGGCTAGATGAAACAAGTGGGTTTTAAGGGCCCGACAAAAAGTCTGGAGGTCTGATATCCTGTGTATCTCCAGATATAGGTCATTCCAGAGGGCGGATGCTGCCACAGAGAAGGCTCTCCCCCTGGGGGTCGCTAGCAGACATTGTCTGGCCGATGGCACCCTGAGGAGGCCCTCTCTGTGCGAGTGTACTGGCCGGTGGGAGGCTATTGGCAGTAGAAGGCGGTCTCGCAAATACCCAGGCCCTAAGCCATGAAGCGCTTTAAAGGTTGTCACTAACACCTTGAAGCGCACCCGGAAGACCACTGGGAGCCAGTGCAGCTCACGCAGGAGAGGTGTCACATGGGAGTGCCCCGTCGCTCCCATAATCCCCCGCGTGGCTGCATTCTGGACCAGTTGGAGCCTCCGGGTACACCCCAAGGGGAGCCCCATGTAGAGACCATTGCAGTAGTCCAGGCGGGAAGTGACAAGAGCGTGAGTGACCATGCGTAGGGAGTCCCTATGCCTTCTGGAATCCATAATATTCAAGTGATGGAATCTAGAACATGCCAAACCTGACATATATTATTGGATATTATTTATCCATTCAGTTATGACTGACACTTGGTGATTTTACAGGCTAGGTTAGGGTTAGGGTGTCTTCATGTCTTCTGATCTTGTACCACTCCTTTGAGTTGTTCTACGCTCTTGCTGGTATCAGCTTTGATGGTGATATTATTGGATAGATGCAAACAACTTGGAAAATTGATCTCATAAATAATCCAGGGCTGTGCCGTGAAGACCTTTACTACCATGTCTTCCTGAAAATAAGACAGGGTCTTATCTTCTTTTGACCCCTCCAAATAAGGGCTTAGCCTTATTATCAGGGGGTCTTATTATTTTCAGGGTGCAGGAGGTGGTGAGCATGGAACTGCTGTTGCCTCTCCTCCCTGTTTTTCATGCCAGCTGAGTGGCCCAACACATCCTACCCCACCCCACTGGCAACAGCTGCTTCCTTTCCTTGCTGTCTCTTTATTGAGAGGGGTGGCAGGTAGGGTGGGAGAGAAGCGAGACATGTGCAGCAAGACATGGCTCCCCTTGCTGTCTCTTCTCCCCCCCCACCTCGCTGGGCATGACAGGGTTCCTGCCCCTTGCTTATCCACCCTCACCTTTTAGGCATGCAATTTGGGGGTGGCAGGTAGGGCGGGTGAGAAGCAGGATGCACATCTTACTTTTCCAGCTTTGTCATATTCCTTGCCATTGTGTCCAGGGAAACACAGTGTAAAAGAAAACCATCTCATGAGTTCAATCAAACTTCTCTATCTTGTGAGAAGGTTTTCTTTTACAGCGTGTTTCCCTGGACACAACGGCAAGGAAAGCAACTGAGCTTGAATGGTAAGACATGCATCTTGTGGCCCAACATATCCCACCTCACCTCAATGGTAACAACAGCCTGGCTGCTTCCCTTTCCTGCCCTCTCTTTATGGAGGGGGTGGCAGGTGGGGCGGGGAGAAGCAAGACACATAGAAGGAGATGTGGCTCCCCTTGCTGTCTCTTCTCCCCTCTCTTGCCAGGCATGGCAGGGCTCCTTCCCCTTGCTTAGCCACCTGCCCCCTTTAGGGGTATCAGGTGGGCCAGGCGAGACGCGGGAAGCAGGTTGAGAAGTTTGAACTCGCAAGAAAGTTTTCTTTTACAGCATATTTCCCTGGACACAACAGCAAGGAAAGCAATGGAGCTTGAAAGGTAAGACCTTTGTCCTGCTTCTCGCCCACCCCACCTGTTACCCCCAAATTGCATCCCTAAAGGGGGCAGGTGGCTAAGCAAGGGGCAGGAGCCCTGCCAACCCTGCGAGAGTGGGGGGAGAAGAGACAGCAAGGGGAGCCACCTCTCACTCCATGTGTTTTGCTTCTCCCCCACCCCACCCGCCACCCCTCTTGATAAAGAGTTGGCGGGGAAGGGAAGCAGCCAGGCTGCTGTTGCCATTGGGGTGGGGTGGGGTGGGATGTGTTGGGCCGCTCGACCAGCATGAAGAAAAGGGAGGGGAGGGCATGTCCCTCCCTTCCCCCCCCTCTGGCCTCACCTCCTCAACTCATTTTGGTTGTGCAGCAAGCAACCAGAAGAAATGGCGGGACCGGCTGCACATGCCGGTCCCACCAGCATGTGCAGTAGTGGGTGGGTGGGTGGGGCTTATTTGGCAGGAGTGGCTTATATTATTGCATGCGCTGAAAAGCCCAGTTGGGTTTATTTTCTGAACATGTTTTATTTTTGGGAAAACACGGTAGCTAGCCACTACTACTTTGAATAGTACCCATAAACCTATTAATTTCCTATTTCCTACAGCTAGCAATTTTATAGGATCATACCAAGGTACACCTATGTATAATAACTTAAACTGCTACATTCTGGACATGTTATACTTTCTGCAGGCAGCCCTGTGTATAATACATCCAGTCTCTGGAAGACTAAGTGACCATGAGAAAGCACATAAGATGGATTGGTGCAATATTCCCCTGACCACCTGTTTTTTAAGTCCAGAAGGACCATTCAAAAAGACATCTTGTACGTATACATACCTTGTAGAGAGAATGCTACCTCCAAATGAATCATCTAGTTAAAGAGAGTTGAACCAATGAACCAACTACTGACAAAGAGTTTAACCTGGTATCTGTCATTCAACAATGTCTTGCTTAAAATTGTCACTTTACAAGGAAGTGTGTCAAATAATAATGGTATATAAAAATATTGCTGAACATGGAAAATTAATTGAGTCTGTCTTGAAAATATAGGTGTTACCAATCTTCCTTTGTAATTCTTCAGTATATTTTTTGAATTTAGATCCCTTTTGGCTTCTGTCCCTTATTTTCATTTATGTGAATTGGTACTTCTGGCTTTTTTGAAGTAGGCAATTGCTTTTATTAACTCTCATGCATTTATGTATAGGGATCTTTTCAAGGGACTCCCATCCTCTTGTCTTCATCGTGATTTGTGTTAATGAAATGTTTCCTTGAAGATAAGAAGTTCATATGATATATTTTTTTTAAAAAAATAACTGATAGGTATGGGATGGGACAGCTACTGAGCATTTTTAAAAACTCATGTTTTTAAGCATTCTAAGAAGCTGTCCATCAAGATTCAAATTCAACGATCAGAGAATCACAAGAGGATTGCAAGCCATTCTGTAGAATTCAGCAGTTTTGTCATAACAAAATTCATAGGAATACTATAGATAAATTTACAAATCACTTAAGAGCAAGTTGTTAGTTCATCTTAAACGGCATTGATTTCAATTGCTAGGAAGTCTCAGTTGGGAAAAAAACAAATTCAAGTATTTAATATTCAAGTCTTGCTCATAAAATGCATATCTTTTATGATATCAGTTATTTGGTTTATTTATTTGAAATACTTTAAAATTCATATACATTTGCATCTTTGAAGTTGAAATTGAAATGAATTAATGCACCAGGGTTTTTTTTTTTTTTTTTTTTGCAGTTGTTCATTCTTAGGACAGCCATCCAAACAGCAGATGGAATGGCTCATGAGATTTGGCATTCAGAAAATATAGCCTCAAGTTTTACTTAGAATTGTTGGGTGAGTCAAAAGATATTTAAGTATCTTCTTTCATGTGCTTGTTTTTTCAGGTCCTCCCTATAAATCACTTTCTCTCATATATTTGCAAATAATATAGCCGGACATAATTGATATGGAAATAAATTTCCATAAAACCTTTTCTATGTTGTACTCTCCAAGCATTACACCAAATAATTTCACAGTTCTGTCAGAGTTTATTGCAGAAATTAAATCCAGAAAGCATATACAGGCAGACTGATGAAGCAGGATTCATTAACTTCTTTATATACATAATAATACATGAAGTAAATTTGTAATACCAACAGCAGATTTCTATCAACTTTGTAGCAGTTACAAGTCAAACGCAAACAGGAGAAAACAGTTAGTTTCATTTTAGAAGCACAGACAAGCCCAGGCTTGTTTCATTTCAGAGCTGAGCACAGAGCTTAATACAAAGAGAGCCTCCTCTATACAGGGCAGTTAAGCTTCTGCACAGAGTCAGTTGCCTAAACCACACCCAGACTTCTAGCTTAAGTTTCTGTTTCTAAACAGCCTTCATTGGATGAGTCTGTTACCAGGTCTCCATTCAGTCCCCATTGGCTGATCTAGTCCAATCCATGAATAGTCATACTCTGACAAGTTAATCTCTCTTGTATACAAAAGTTAGATGGGAGATCAACCTCTGATTTGTTGTAATTCCAAAGCCTTTATTAAGAGTAAAAGGGAGATGCCCATTAAGAAAGGAAAAGGAAATAAGTAAGTCACAGTGGTTTCATCTCTCTTCAACAACTTTCCTATCTTGGGCAGCAAAGCTATAGCAATGAATAGGAAGGATCTTTCTTTTGATATATTCTCTTAGAAGACAGATCACCCTCCTTCTGACTATAGTTTTCCAACAATGCTTTTAGACAGACCGTTGTTTCCAATTCAAGTAGACAAATGGAATGAGGGAAACTGCACATGCATTTGTCTTGTGCATTTGTTGCTACAATTAGAAGAAAATACCTCAATTTTACAGAACAATCTGCACTTGACCAACTACTACAGCAATATATCAGAGATGCAGTCCCTCCAACTATCTATTACACATCCCTCCTAATTCATGCTCTTGTTTCTGTCTTTCTCGCTGTACCCTGAACCTCCAAATTTACCTTCTGATATATGTTTGGATATTTTGTTATTATTTCCTGATCATAAGCAATAGCATGGCCTTTTTGGTTTTATGTGCTTGTGAACTCAACTATTACATAGCTTATCAACCAGATGGTTTACATCTTAGCACAATGTAACAAAAAAAAAAAAAAAAAAGCCAAGCTATTTATGTTCTGTAAACTAGTCTGTGCATTAATGGCTGTGCATATGAATGAATGAATGAATGAATGAATGAATGAATGAATGAATGAATGAATGAAATATCCTTGTCGACAAAATTGGCATCAGAATTATTGCCCTTCTGAACAGTTCTAAATTTTTTGAACGCAAACTTACAGATGATCCTTTTTCTAGGTATACAAACTTTCCCATATACAGTGCTTTGGAATCATTTCTGTTTCCTAAAAAGTTACTAGAAGGGATCGTTTTCATAACGCATTCACTATAAACAAGATACATATCCATACCATATGAATAGTGATCACTTGGTTTCATCATATTTTTCAGCAATCTAAAAAATAAAATAAAATGCTTCCCAATGCTCGCCATAAATGTTTGAAATATATATATTTTCAATATGTAGACTTAGGCATGTGACATATACAGTTGCACCATTTACATTTTTTAACCTTACTATAGCTTTTTGCACCATGAAACATGTAATAGCATAATGTTTTTTTATCTGCAACATTCATACATATGTACATTTTGTATGCCATTCTTTCAAAGAGCAATTTAAAAGCAACCTGTTCCAATAAATAACATGTAATAAATGGACCTTATCACTGACATAAAGATTACATAATAATATGATCCACTTAGACAGATGAGGCTTCTTCAAATAAATAAAGTAGAAATATATGCTAAATTTCTCTTGCATCCCTCCAAGGTGCAGCATCAGCTTATGAGTGTTTCCGTACATGCAAAGCAGGCCAATTTGTTCTTCACATCCCTATCATTTGTTAAGAAATGGCTTACGTGTGTGCAAATGATCTTTTTTATTGGCTATGCCTCTCCCAGCTTACCTAAGAGGGAGGCAGATTCGGTGAGAATTCTGATAACTATGATTGTGGTCTACAGATATTACCGTTGTAACTTGGGCTCTTGCCAGGCAAAACCAATTATTCAGGATCCATTTTTATATTATAAAATATTCTGTTGGGGTGCAGAGCTAAATAATGTTCCTGGATCACACTTGCATTTTTAATTTCTGTATCAGTGTTGCATCCAAAACTGTCTTCAGCTGGAAGGGCAAGAGGGCCTTGTATTGGATAATTTTAATGGAAAAACACAAGTAAACAGAAGAAAGAATAGTCTGAAGTGCAATGTAATCAAAACTTGGGGGGAAAAGCTTATTATAGCTGTAAATCAGTGTGTGTAAATCAGCCCACACTATGTAAAAGAAAACCTTTTTTTTTCTTTCATCCCAGCAGTTGGATACATTGCTTTATTTTACATTTCAATAAAAATGTTAATATATGACTGCTATTACTTTTTGCTATTTGATTATGGAAATAACATACAGATCAAAGCAAATGCCATAAATTAACCAGAAAGTCAATAAACAGGCTTATGGTGGCACTCCAAAATTGGGAGACAGAATGCATCTTTCTCAACAGCACCCACCCCCACCCACCCACCCACTTTAACCAAGCTGCAGTTTATCTGGAAAAGACATTGTTCAGTTGCTTTGAATACAAAGGATCTCAGTTAAATTCTAACCCTGGCATCTCCCCAGAGGTGGAGTGCATTTGTCAGAGGTAGACGTGTGGACAATATTAAGCTACATGCAACAATTGGATAACAACAGTTTGATGCTGATGCAAGCCATTACGCTAATTGGATGGATCACAGCCCTGGAAAACCAAGTGCTGGGAAATTGGTATGTGACCTTCATGAAATCCTTACTTGCAGTTTTAATACTGGTAACTGTGCATACCCTAGAATGGAGTGTGATATGAGGATTAAAACAAGGATGCCAGAGACTTGTAGAGGAGACCAGCAACCCCCAACCTCTTGGGCACCAGGGACTTGTTCCATGGAGAGAGGTTTTTCTGTGGACTGGAAGAGGTATGGTTTCATGTGCTGCCTGCAAATGGGAGTTTGCTTGTTTGAGCAGCCCAGTTTCTGGCATGCTGTGGACTGGTACCGATCCATGGACCAGGAGTTAGGGACCTCTGGAGTAAACAACTTTTCCCAAAACAAATCAAGCTGTTACCTGATTTTGGAAGGCATTGCTTTCTAAGTCATTTATGATCCAACCCCATTTTTACCCAGCACCTCCCTCCCTCCCTCCCTCCCTCCCTCCCTCCCTCCCTCCCTTCTGTTGTGGCCCGCCAGCGGCCAGCAAAGCTGGAGCAGAGTCAGGCAGTGAGGAGGTTGGGGAAAAACATGGGCCAGACCTGGAGTCTGGGGAAGGCTCAGATGAGGGCTCTGAGTCGGAGGCAGAGAGGGGGCCAAGGCCATCTAGTAGTTCTTTGCCACCTCCGAAATCTCTGGAGTTTGACATCAGTGAGGCAGAAGAACAGCGTGAGCCTGTTCCCAGTGTGCACATGTGCAGACCTGCCAGAAGACAGGAACAATTAAGAAAACAGGGTCAATTTGGGAGTAAGGCTTGGAAATGGTTGGCCCCTCCCAAAAGACATAAAAGAGAAGTGAACAGGATGTGAGCTTTTGCAGGAAGCAATTAGTTTACTTGGTCAGCAAAAGTTCTGTTGTCGCCCGCCAGTGGCCTGTGTGGATCGTGGCTGATCCTGACGACAAGAAGGCTGGTGTGGTATCGCACCAGCAGCCGGTGGAGCTGGCGCTCACGTCGGACAGTGAGGAGGCCAAAGAGGATCTGATGCCAGAAGCAGTGACTCAGCCAGGGCCTTCAGAACCTCCAGAGGCTCCTTTCAGTGAAGAGAGTGAAGTGGAGGAGCCTCTACTCAATGCTCGGGTATGCAGGGCTGCCAAAAGGTGGGAGTGGCTACTCAGGAGGAGGAGGTCTACTTGAGAGTAGGTCTTGAGGATAATTGGCCACTCCCTTAGCCTATTTAAGTCGCATGCAGCTAGTGCTTTCTTCATGAAACAACGTCTCATTACTACAGAGTATCTTGGAGAATGAGTGACTTCTCATATCTGGTTTTCTGGGCTGATTGCCAACCTTTGTCGGACTTTGTTCTTAATAACTTTGATAAGGACCCTTTGCACGAGAAGCCAGCATTCTTGAAAGGGGTTTGTTTGGAATTAAACAGTATTTGCGAAGGTTGGTGTGTGTCACATTCTCTGGGAATCTGAAGCTGGGGCAGGACAAGTTCTGGAAAAGTTCTATTTGACTCTGTGCTAAGTTTGGCCTTGTCCTGCATTTGGCAATTAGTTCTCTGGCAGCATTCCAAGGGAGATAAGGTGAGTGTTTGTAAACACTCCCCTGATAGATTGTTTGAGAAGTCTTTCAGACTGGGAATGACAATAATTCACAGTTGTTTGAATTAAAGAGCTTGCCTGGATTAAGTTTGTGCTGTTTACTTTCTAAGGAAGCCTAGACCAGAATTCCTTCCTTCCTTCCTTCCTTCCTTCCTTCCTTCCTTCCTTCCTTCCTTCCTTCCTTCCTTCCTTCCTGCCCTCCCTCCCTCCCTCCCTCCCTCCTTCCTTCCTTCCTTCCTTCCTTCCTTCCTTCCTTCCTTCCTTCATTGGTATTTGAGAGATTGCCTCTATCCAATTACTCACCAGATCTAGCAAGAAAGGCATGCTGATCCAGATCTAACTGGCCAGCTAATGTTCTCTGGCAATGCATTGGAGGAGAGGCTTCTCTGCTGGGGTTCCCACATTTTGGAACACTATTCCCCTGGTGATCAGATTTGCCCCAACCTTGCTGTCAAGTGTAGGGACCTGGGATTGGGGTAGAACTTGTGTAGGGTTTGATTGATTTTTATTGATGCATGTTGATTACCTTAGCTGATATTATTTCTATTGTTTTTAAATTAATGTTCTGGCATTTTATACTGCATTGATTATTTGTGTGAAGAGCTATTTTGGTGTGGTGGTTAAGGTGCCAGGCTAAAAATCTGAGAGAGCATGAATTTTAATTCCATTTTAGATACAAAGCTAGGTGGCTGACCTTGGGCCAATCATTCTTTCTTACCTTAGGTGGGAGATAATTGACCACTACTTCTGAAATCTTGCCAAGAAAATTGCAGGGCCTAGTCCAGGGAATTGCCTGGTATCAACACTGACTTGAAGGCGTATCTAAATAAAATAATAAAATAGAATATCTGATAAAATATCAGATCAGTAAATCTCTGCTGAACTGTTAATCTTCCATATGAACCTTAGCTACGAAGGGAGTAAAATTGTATTAACTTTATATTAACTTGATTCCATGTGGAGAATTCACACAGTGATACTACAATAGGATCTTGTTAACTCTTAGTCACTGAAAGGAAGTCTAGGGACTATTTGAGGCCTTCTAAGTAAGGAAGGAAACTATAGTGGGGTAAACTTGCATTTGATGATCCAAACAATCAGTCTGAAATCTGCTCATCGTAGGCTCTGAAGGTAAATGGTTCAATTTAAAACCCGAACTTCACATTTTCCAGTTCTACTCCATCCTGGCTTCCATCACAAATGGAATATAAAGAAAAGGCTCAAAATATCCTTCTGTAAAGCTATTGCAGTGTATAATAATTGAATCTCTTATTGAATCTAAAAAAAAAAAATTACAGAGACACATTTGACTATTATCTCTTTTATCTGAGAAGGCACTTATAAGTGAAAAGGACAGCCCAAGCTGGGCTGTCAATAAACTGGGAAAGACAATAAATCTCTTTGTTGCCATTTTCAAGTTGAAATGTGTTACTAATACATTGAGATTTCATCCAAAAACATTTACACCTTGGCTTCAGCTGCCCTGAGCAGTTGATAGGTGCCCTCGACATTTACCAGTATATTTAACTTTAATGAAAAATTACCCACTTGAAAGAGAAATGAAAGGCAATATTCTACTGACAGGTTTAGAAAAGGATGCTAATTCATTAAACAAAAGGACACATAATTCCTGATGGAAGCATTTTTTTCCCCCAGCTACTGCTTTAACTAAGGAATTTAGCTGTATTTATCAAAGATGATAACTTTCTTCTGGTCAATAACTGTGAGGTACAAAATGAGGCTGTTGATTTTCTTTATAAGATTAGACCCGTGCTCTTCTTTCTCCCTTTCTGCTTGACTCATTTCCACAGGTTTAAATAAACTTGTCCATTGTTTCAGTTCCAGCTATTATGGGTGGAACTGCTAAGGAAATTAGGATAATGGGAAATGACTCCAGAAACTTGCACACATCTCTGCCATGAGCAACTGAAAAAGGATATGTTTGGGATAGGTGCTATTATATGGCGCGTGTGTGTGTGTGTGTGTGTGTGTGTGTGTGTGTGTATGCCATATATATATGCAATATATTATATGAGATGGCCTATTATATGGATTATAATAGAGCATTACTTCTTTGTCCAGAATAAGACAACAATTTAACTCCGTTTGTTTATTTAACCGTGTAGATTTAAAGCTATGGAATCTTGGTTTATTAATGGAGATATGAACTTAATGGCTTTGCTTTAATTTTTTGCATTTGTAAATCTCTACATAGATCATGGGTGTCAAAAATGCAGCATCACATTGCCATCATGTGACATATTGCAATGTTTTTTCCTTCACAGAGCTGAGTTGGGTGTGGCCTGTGCATGACTGATCTGGCCTGTGGGCCTCCAGTGTGACACACCTGAGTCATAGATGAAAAGAAAATGGAAGAGCTGTGCTATAGATCTGGACTTGGGAGGATTCAGTTATGGTTCCTGGGCTGAAAAAAAGACTATATCGAAGAGCAAAAGGGACAATATTTATTCTAGGCTGTAGAACTTGCAACTATCTGTAGAATTTGCTTCTGAGTATTGTAAACAGCACTCTCATATCTAGGATTAGAAGCCAAAGATGATATCAGTGATTGATATCACTGATATCATCAGTGATATTAGTGGTGAAATGTAAAATTTGTTACTACCGGTTCTGTGGGTGTGGCTTGGTGGGGGAAGGGGTAATGTGACTGGGTGGGCGTGGCCAATATTTTTTTAAAAACTTTTAAAAGCATTTTTTCTACAACCTCTTCAGCCGAAGAGGTTGCAGAAAAAAAAATGCTTTTAAAAGCCTCTGACGATCAGGCAACTCAGCTGGGATCATTAGAGGCTTTTAAAAGCATTTTAAAATGCTTTTAAAGGGCCGAAGTTGTTGTAGAAAAAATGCTTTTAAAAGTAAAAAAAAACAGCCTCTGATGAGGCTCAGCTGGGCATGGGGGAGTGGGAGTCAGGGATTTTTGCTACCTGTTCTCCGAACCACTCACCACCATAGCTACTGGATTGGGTGATCCGGTCCGAACCGGGAGCATTTCACGCCTGATTGATATACATACTTCCAGATAGTAATGCATGAAATTATGGTGGCGGATATATTGGAACTTCATGCTGCTTATAGCTTATGCTTACAATAAAACATGCAATCAAGGTTTTGAAAGAGTAATACAAAAACCCATCATACAACCACTACCGCTTTACTAATATGTCCATTGTTTTCCTTCTCAGCAATTTGAATATATCAGCTGCCAAGCTTAAATGCTACTTATTTAAGTGCTAGAAAGAAAACCACACTTGTTTGGAATAACAGACTGAATCTTTTGGACAACATGTTTACTCACTATGATCAACAATTTCTCATGGGTAATTGCTATAACAACATTGTACAAGGATGTCCTCAGAAATTCTATATGCCATTTTCTGAAAACTGGTTAGGTGGCTCATGGCTAAGATGCTGAGCTTTCCAATCAGAAAGGTCGGCATTTTGGCGATTCAAATCCCTAGTATAGGTCTCCTGCGTGAGCAGGGGGTTGGACTAGATAACCTCCAAGGTCCCTTCCAACTCTCTTACTGTTATAAAATCATTTAGAACAGTTTAATTTTTGAATTCATAGCAGAGAGTTTTGGATAGAATATTTTTAATGAACTAAAACTATTTAGGGAAGCTCTATGTCTTTTTATTTGATAAACACACACTTAGCTAACCTCCCAGTAGTTTTTTTTCGATAGTTTTGAGATCCCAAACCAATATTTCATATTTGTTTCTGAGCAAAAGTAATGTTTCTCTTTTTTTTTTCAATTTTCCAAACAATATATCTTCTGTCCAATTTCAACAGTGGACATATTTCTCACTAAAAGTTAGATTTGTTTTAACATTTCATAATTTTTACATCAGTTTAATAAAACTATGCCATTATAGGAGAAAAGCAACAAATGTGCTCACAGCTATTCACTGTTATGGACTACCAATTTATTAGTCTAGGTTTTCCCTACATTTTAAAATCTCTGTAAACATAAAGGTGCAAATAAGATTCATTCAACTAGTTAGATTAAAATGAAAACTCTACTGAACTAAGGAAACATATATGAAGCTGGATTATAATGATGGAGCTGACTCTGCCTGTGAGCATCATAAAATAGCTGCAGTTTCTGAAGCTTTTTATTCTTTATAGCTTACCTTCTTTGCTTGTGTCAAAGCTTCCCTGCCCTACCAATACAAAGATTTTTATTTCTTGCAATTACCCTCAATAAATATAGTTTCCAATTTTATCCAGTTTGTTCTGTTAGCTTTATCAAACTTTCCATTTAACACTCCCATGGGGAATATCTCAAGTGACCCCACTTCTCACTGTTTAAAGTGCTGAAAGAAATGCCATTCCAATTTTGGTTAATTCAAGTTATTTACCTGAATTGAGAGAATAAAGAAAACATGCTGGTACACTAATACAATTAAGAAAAATAGAATAAAATATTGAAACATTATTTTGTATGCAGCGTAAAGAAAGAGGTACTGGCATATATCAAATATCCTATTCTGGATTTGAATCTAAGATTTACTCAGCAGAAAGTTCTTCATAGAAAGTTGAGGCCACCTGTAGATAGACAAAATCCTACTGACATTATAGGAGTGAGGGAAACACTGGAAGTATCTAGCAGCTGCTGAATTATGAAGAATACTGAAAACTAACAGTGATTCCAGTTATTGCCTCACTTTCTCATGCATTGCTCTGATCCATGAAAGAGGGACAAACAAACAAACAAACAAACAAACAAATGACCACCATTTACAAGAGCTGTCTTGGTTGGTTGGTTGGTTGGTTGGTTGGTTGGTTGGTTGGTTGGTTGGTTCATTGATTGATTGATTGATTCATTCATTCATTCATTCATATATATCCTGGTTTTCATTCATTAGCTCAAGGCAGCAGGCACAGAATACCTTCTTCCTATTTTTTCCCCACAGCAACCACTCTGGGAAGTAAATTGAGCTAAGACAAAATGAGTAGCCAATTTAATAGATGGACTAGACAGAAAGTCTAATTCTAAAATGTCATAAAGTGGGTGTTTGGAAGTCAGGGAAGAATTCATGGACTTTCCTGTCAGCTTATCAGTGGAACATTGGCAGCTTAGAAATAACTCTGCATACATGGTTCTGGTTGCCTGATGTGAAGCATTTTGGAGAGGTGCAAGTCTATCTTCTAAACTGTAATCTAATATCAATAAAAAGCCAACTGTAATATTTTCTTCACTGCATCTTTCACAGTAGAAGCTTGCACATTCGACTTTCTGAGAAATAAAATCAAATGAAAAAGAACGAGTTTGCATGATATTTAGTAACTCTCTTAGGCATCAATGTAATAAAACTGTTACTTGGAGCTTGAATTCTTGACAAATTTTTACAGCTTCTCGATACAAGATTATATAACATAAATTTGCTTCCTGCACAAATTCAGTTTCTATTTATGAACTAAAAGAACTGCAATGATTCATGTAGGAAGAATATTTAATAATATAATTACATTACAGGTCCATAGAGTGTCTGAAGGTAGGATAAAGACTCTGTGCCAATTCAGGATGGCACAATATGGGAGAGACTTCATGGTCCTTGGAAAACGAAAGAAGTGAATTTAGTAGCTGCATGTGTTTGTTTTATAGATACAAGAAAAGATCTATAGTTCTTCTGAGATTCTTTTTGAAGCCAAATTGAAAATTTTCAACAATAGAGAAACTGAGTGGGATCTGTCACCCCAGCTTTTTTGCCAACAGTGCTGAGAAGCCACTGACATTCCAAATTACACTGTTTGGTAATCGTATTATTGTTGTTGTTGGTGCTTGTGTGTTTCAGGATGTCACTGTCTAGGAAAACAAACAAGCCAAATACTATTCACATTCCTTCTGTTTTGTCTAAAGTCTGCTGATTCGTCAAATACAATAGGCTTCAATTTACAACAGTTCGTTTAATAACTGTTCAAAGTTATAGCAGCACTGCAAAGAATTGGCTTATGACCAGTTTTCACACTTACGATCAATGCAGCATCCCCATGGTCATGTGATCAGAATTCAGACACTTGGCAATTGACTCCTGTTTATCCCAGGAGTTGCAATGTCCCAAGATCATGTGGTCCCCTTTTGTGACTTTTTGACAAGCAAAGTCAATGGGGAAGCCAATGCTGTGATTCAGTTAACAACTTTGGCAAGAAAGGTTGTAAAATGGAGCAAATTCACCGAACAAATGTTTTACTTATCAACAGAAATCTTGGGCTCAATGTGGTCATAAGTCAAAGACCATCTGTACTCTGCAGAATTTTTTCCTTTCAGCAGCATAAACTACATTAGTTATATATTGTTGTTGTTTTCAGTACTTGGTCCAATTTGATATCTGCAGTGCCTAGTGATAAACAACAGGGATCTTTCTTTTCCTCTACACCTTTATGTTTCCAATTTTCTTCTTCATTTGTTAGTGCCCTCCGGAGGGAGCAAGTCTGTGCATTTCACAGTTTCTGCATCCTACCTTTTTCCATCTGACAGAAACAATCTATGTCAATGTCATTAGTTGCAATAACATTTTGATGGTCTCTGTGAGGTGAAGGCCTCAGATCTGTAACAATAATTAAAAAGGCAAATACAAGAAAGAAAAACTTGAACTGGAATAGGCAAACTATTAGAATGGCAGATTGCTAATTACTTACAGCTCTTTATCGATGATACTTTCAAGAATCATTACCCATTCTCTTTTGTTTCATTAGTTTCATTACAGCTTATCTCAAGGAAACATGTTTATAGTTGTTGTTCATTGTCCTGAAATCTCACCCTTTTCAAGGCACTTAAGTAGTTTCCACACAACACTGGGATGAAGGGGGTATTAACCAGACAGACATCAATTGTTTTGTGGTTAGAAAAAGTACATTTAAAAAAAAAAAAAAAGAATCCATTTTATATATATATATATATATATATATATATATATATATTTATATATATATATATATACATTATTTGCTAAGATGGTATATATATATACCATCTTAGCAAATAATGTGGGTTCACAATATCTGTTGTCATAGGAACTGTACTATCCAGGTAAATTGTAGATCATGTTGGGAAAGGTTTATTAGATATCCCCTGTTCATTCAAGAAGAGAAAATATAAGAGAACTGGAAAGGGTACCAAAATATGGGTGAAGAGCCATCATATTTGGCATCAGCCCAGAAAAGGCTGTCTGATCTATATCACAGGCACAGACAATTGCAGCATTGGAAACCAAGCGAAAAAGACTTCATCGTTTTCATTTCATTGCAACAGGAAGATAGTTCAATGAAGTTTGCATTATAATTCCATTCAGAATACTTTAACTGAATGGTTTGTGTCAATAATAAAATAAGATAATAATTCCATAACAAAGTAGTCCCAGTTTTACACTAGTGTGATTTTGATATACAAAACATTAAGAAAACTTATTTTTCCTAATTCAGATTGAAAGTTGTTATGACAAGAAATGGTAGAGTCTGAAGGGAAGATTTAAACCCCTGTGCAATTTTTCTAGATGGTGCAGAAAACACTGCAATATTATATGTTTGTATTGTTTGTATTTTTAATTTTGGCTGTCCACCACCCTGACTCCCTTTTGGGAGAAGGGCGGTATACAAATTCAATAAATAAATAAATAAATAAAATATGTACTGGTATTGTATTAATATTTATATAATTTCTTTAAGAATGTTGATTACAATAATAAAATTTAATACAAGAAAGGAAGAAAGAAAGAGAGAGAGAGAGATAAAAAGGGGGGGAGGGAGGGGGAGGGACGGAGGGAGTAATATGTATAAGGAAAAAGAAAAAAACAAACCAGAAAAGAAAAGTAATAATATAATAAAGATAAAAGATATTAAAAAGTACACATTATGTAATATCCTGTTTCCTCTTTTTCTTGTATCTCCTTTGTAAGTTTTCCCATTTCCGCACATTCCAAAACTTTTCTGATCAAATTATCTTTGGTTAGTATATTATTGTTTTTCCAATTCTGTACATAGATTATTCTTGCTGCTGTGATAATATGAATAATTAAATATTGTATTTCTTTTTCATATGACCCTGGGAGTATTCCTAATAAAAATATTTCTGACCTCATCTCTATATATTGTTTGGTTATCTCTTCTAATTGTGATTTAATTTAACTCCAATATTGTTTTGCTTTGTGGCAGGACCACCACATGTGGTTATACTTTCCCTTTTGCTGTTTGCATTTCCAGCACATTGGTGAAGTATTGGGAAACATCTTTGCCAGTCTAGCTGGTGGCAAGTGCCACCTATAAAACATTTTGTACATGTTTTCTTTATACGATAAAGTTACATACATAGTGTGAGAGAAATGGTATGAATGGCTGGAGGAGAGAGATAAAAGGCAAGGAAAGATCAAATAATGGTCAAAATAGGAATAGAAATAAATAGCAAATATGAGGAAACAAAAATTGTAGAAATGAAATTGTGTATACGGTTATATGTATATATGTAAATAAATTAATATTAGAAGTATATGTATAAAAGATATATTAGAATAAGGGAGAAACAATGTATAAGTAAGAAATTCTTTACCGACATGAACTTGTTGAAAAGGAAAGATTGTTAAAGATTTCTTTTGTTTTTTAAAAAAATGTTTAATAAAAATTATTTTTTAAAAAAAGGAAATGAAGTGATTTCTAACATTCATCACAAATGCAGGTAGTTTTCAACTTACAACAGTTCATTTAGTGACTGTTCAAAGTTACAACAGCACTGAAAAAGTGACTTATGACCATTTTTCACACTTCTGACTATTGTGCCATCTCCATGACTCATGATGATTGTAGTGTCCCAGGGTCATATGATTTTTTGTGATTTTTTTGACAAGCAAAGTCAATGGGGACACCAGATTCATTTAACAACCATGTTACTAATTTAACAACTGCAATGATTCACTTAACAGTGGCAAGAAAGGTTATAAAATGGGGCAAAATTCACTTAACAAATGAGTCATTTAGCAACAGAAATTTTGGGTTCAATTATGGTCATACGGACTACCTGTATACACAAGTTTAGAAATTTTTCACATTCTCTAAAGTTATACATTATCTCTTCATCCCATAGCCCGTTTGTTATCTATAAACAAATACATAAAATATCATCTTTTTGGTCTTGGTATCATCAGAAAGTCCACAAAGGGTTGCCAGAAAAAACAAGTTATCTTGTTTTAACCTACTTTTATATTTCTTCCTTTTGCTTCTGATACTCTTAATTTGTGGTTCACTCAAATATATTTGTAGGATAACAAAAATAAAAAAGAATAAAGGTCATACTCTTGCTTTAATGTTCATGTTTCCCTTTTAAATTTTAAAACCTTAGCTTTTATTTATTTATTTATTTATTTATTTATTTATTTATTTATTTATTTATTTATTTATTTATTTATTTATTTATTTATTTATTTATTTATTTTCTTTTGAAGAGTTAGTAAAACATCCTTTTCTAAATCATTCTCTTGGCCATCAGTTTTAAATCCATTTTTGCTGCCATCCAATCTTGTCAGATAGAATCTGACATTTCAATAACTGACATTGTTGACATTGTGGCTAATATTTTCTGATTCACTTCTTTAAAAGCATCTTTCAGTATTTTTATTGTCATAATATTGCCATATTGTCAAATGTCATTTTGTCTTTTTTTTTTTTTTTTGCTGTTTATTTTGGATTTTTTTTAAAAAAGCTTATGATTAAAAATGTATTTTATTCATTCAGGATTAAAGGCAGACTCACTTGGCATTTTCAAACTTGACTTTCTGAAGTTCTCTAACAGCGTAAAAGGTCTTAATGAACAATTTCTGAAACTGATTAGGAAATGGTGTTTGTAATTTAGAAAATAAGTTTGTAATTTTTAGCCTGGCTAGGTGGCTCAGTGACTAAGACACTGAGCTTGTCGATCAGAAAAGTCAGCAGTTCGGCAGTTCGAATCCCTAGTATAGGTCTCCTGCCTGAGCAGGGGGTTGGAATGTTGACCTCCAAGGTCCCTTCCAACTCTGTTACTGTTAATTGCTTACAAACAAAGATGGCTAACTTGCCTCTCAGCATGCAAACCTACAGAAAATTGGTGTCTTGTGGTCTCTACATAAGGAGCAGACATCTGGAGCACATGTATGATCTCCTATCTTCTTCTTACATGGCCAGGTTCCAAGGAACCAGCCCACTTGTTGGTTTTTGGTCTTTGACTTGCAGTCATTGACTCAACTTTTGCAGAACCATCTTGGGCTAGCCAAAATTTAGAAAGAACGCTTGATGAAATCAACTCCCCATAGGCTTTTGGCTGGCAATCATGAGCTACTGGGTGTTGGACAGATAGTTTAGGATAACTTTGGTCTATATCAGTTTCATATAAGATCAAACTAAAGGACATTCTATCTTGCTTTTATGGTTAGAGAATGAACACTTGGAAAAAACTAGCCTTTCTTATAGAAAGTTTAGGGGAGTGACCTTATTAATACTAGAGCAAAGTGTATGACAATAACTGTTTTCTAGAACATATTTGTAGGAAGATAACATGGTGGGAAGGAGGCACGATGGCTCAGCAGTTAAAGACGCTGAGCTTGTCAGCTGAGCTGACAGCCCAGGTTCAAGACTTGAGACCCAAACTCCATGCAATGGGGTGTGCCCTGCTACTTACCTCAGCTCCTGCCCACATAGCTGTTCAAAAGCATGCAAATGCAGGTAGATTAATAGCTACCATTTTGGTGGGAAACTAACAGTGTTAGTTTCCCACCATGCTGGCCACATGACCATGGAAATTGTCTTTGGAGAGCTTTGAGTCCCTCAGCCAAGAAACAGAGATGAGCACCATGCCCTAAAGTCAGACACAACTGCCAGGGAAACTTTTTTTAACTGGGTTGGATGGGAATGTACAGTATTGAAAGGTAGACTTTAGATCAACTGGTACAATTTTAGAGTATAATACATTCTAACCACTATAATTTGATTCAGAAGCAGTTGACATGACTTTATGTTGGAATGAAAATTTTCCCTCACCAAATCTAGATTTCTCAACCATGTAATCTTATCCATCAGAGCACCTCATACTATCTTATATTACGTGTATTCACTAAACATCTGATGTATATATCTGTATATATCTGTTCAATTATTCAAATTCTCAGAGACTGCCCGAAGAAGTTTTTGCAGTTTTCCTGGC
Organism: Masticophis lateralis; assembly: GCA_030761175.1. Classification (NCBI taxonomy): domain Eukaryota; kingdom Metazoa; phylum Chordata; class Lepidosauria; order Squamata; family Colubridae; genus Masticophis; species Masticophis lateralis. Next base: position 117,816,214 of record JAUDYJ010000003.1, on the reverse strand, counting down.
ATGATTTTCAGAAGTGCTTGGCCATTGCCTCCTTCCTAGGGCTGACAGAAACTGTGAATCTCAACATCACCCAGTTGACTTCATGTCTAAGGTGGATCTAGAACTCACATTTTCGCATTTTCTAGTCCAATGCCTTAACTGTTACACTTGTTTCCAATTTGTAAATATGGTTCTATCTAATTTTATTGCATACTGAGTTTAACTCCTTGTGTTAATTCAGGAGAAAAAAAATCCGATTACTTATTATTTGCTTATTTCTTTCTTTCAGGAATTTTTGTTTTAGGAAAGCCAATCTGACACAATCTTTCAGGATGGATTTTGATCAAATGGAGGTCTTCTATTCTGACAAGCAATAACCAGCCAGAAGTTTCAAATAATTCACAAGTTGGGTATGAAAGATATGATCTTCCAGTAATGATTTCACTCCAATTGTGAGAACAGAAAATGGGATCTCATAAATGGGTCCTGATGGATTCAGTGGAGTTACCAGAAGGTAAGTAATTTAAAACTGCAATTGATTCAATTGAGTTAATGATCCTGAGCCAGCCACCTTGTGTAGCTACTGGGTTCTCACAGATGTATAGTCTGGAAAAATCAATGACAATCCATTGATTAGATGCTTGGATGAAAAAAAGAGTAGATAGAACTGGCTCTGGCATATGTGCAGTCACACACATGCAGAGACACAAATAAATTCCAGCAGGTTTTCAGCTCTAATGGCCTCATCAGGACTTGTTTCTGAGATTTCAAATGGAATTACAGGTAATCCTCAATTTATGACCACAAGTCCAAAATTTATGTTGCTAAGTGAGAAATTTGTTAAGTGTGTTTTGTCCCATTTTACAACTTTTCTTATCAAATTTGTTAAGTAAATCACTGCAGTTGTTAAACTGGTAACACAGTTATTAAGTGAATCTGGCTTCCCTATCAACTTTGCTTGGCAAAAGGTTGCAAAAGGTGATCACATGACCCCAGGACACTGCAAACATCTTAAATGTGAGCCAGTTATTAAGCATCTGAATGCAAATAATATGACCATGAAGATGCTGCAATGGTCATAAGCAGGGCCGGATTTAGATGAAAAGAGGCCCTAGGCTATTCCACTTATGAGGCCCTTTCATCTCCCATTTTTTTCGGTTCAGTGTTGTAGTGTTCACTGTTTTTAGAATAGTGTAATTTTAATTTTGCTAACAATTTGAATGTAGGCCCCTCTTGATCTTGAGGCCCTAGGCTGAAGCCTAGTTAGCCTATAGGAAAATCCGGCCCTGGTCATAAGTATGAAAAATGGTCATAAATCACTTTTTTCAGTGCTGTTGTAACTTTGAATAGTCACTAAGTAAACTGTTGTAAGCCGAGGACTACCTGTGAACATGTTCTGACTATTCATACCAATATTGTAGAAGGTGTGTGTGAGAGAGGCGCTAAATCATATAAACCCAGAAACATTTGCTAAAAGCCAAAATCACAAGACCATGTGTCAAGCCTGAAGCTGTAATGGCTGTGGTTGTTTTGTTTTCTTTGGGGCTTTTGTTTTGATTGGGGTTCTTTTCACATGGCTTCTGGTTGACACAGCCTGGAGTTGAAGTGGGGGTAGAAATAGATGGGGTTTTGTAGCCAAAACAAAACAGCTCTCTTATGAGTCACAGACATTCCAATGGCTGGCTGGCCAAAGGAAGAGGAGAGAAGTCACCAAGCAACCAGACAGTATCCAGATTGGACAATGTGATTTATTGTTTTGAGAAAACAGGGAACTTTTAATGTGGTGGAAACTGTGGGAACCTTCAGAATTGGCTTTCAACCAGTTTGTGCTAAGATGGTATCTCCAAATAAAACTGTTCTTTGAGGAATCAACTTGCCTCAGAGTTCTGTTTGTGATGGGATACTTGGAATCCTGACACTATGTATGATTTACTATGGTCATGTCATGCATGAAAATTCATTTGAGAAGTGGTAGGAATGGTTAGTAGATCAAGAAGAAGGGGCAAGCAAAGAACACACTGGCTTAATACCATCAAAGCTGAAACGAAGCTGAACATCCAACATTTGAATGAAGCTGTGCTTGACAGGATAACATGGAGAGCACTTACCTATAATGTCACCAAGAACTGGACATGACTGAAGGATTAAAACTAACTATTGTAGAAGGACCATCATTCAGTAATAGAAGTTACATTTTGCAAAAAACACACACTGGTATTACCAGAAGGTACAAGAGATATTCCTCTTGGAGACCTTCTGACAATCTATGTAGACAGAATTGGATTAGATGAACAAACGACCAATCAACTTGTTCTGATCCCCCTCTGTGATTTGCTGTTTTCCCTCTTTTTTTTTTTAGTTCCATAACAGCAACATGAGACAATGGCATAAAAGTGCCATTCTTCAGTTAATTTTTGTGACATATGAACATATTCACACTTTCATTTTCAGCTTCAGCAAAAAGCCAGTTAAAGGACAATCCAATCCAAAGTTGCTTGTCATATTCTCATATATTTGCTTTGTAAAATACTTTTGAGTTAATACAATTGAATAATTCACTGCTGACCCCATTTCATGAAGCTTCCATTCCCTCTCAAACTTCTGTTAAAATAATCATGACTTTTTTTCCTTTGTATTTGATAAATGTTCCAGTCAGCATTAAAGTCAGTGAGGTGTGAGAGAGAAAAAAAGAAGAAAATAAAGTTTTTGGGAAAATATAAAAAATCTAATCAATTATGTGGAGTAGTTTATGAACAAATAATAGGGCTAAGAAAGAAGGCAGTGATGTTTCATCACTTAATGAAGTAGTTACTTAGGAAATGAAAGACTAAATGGTTATTGAAATGACCTTATACCTGTGAGTTTAAATTGACAAAATTATGTAGGATGGCAATTTGTGAAAAACAAGAAAGGGATTTTTATGACCATTGTTTATCCAATGACCTCTCCCCCCTTTCCATTATTTAACAAGTGTTCTTTTTTTAAAGCAAGTACTTATTACCTAAATCATTCTCTTCATATTCTTAGTCCTTTATACAACCAAATGGTGAAATTAAAAACAAGTAGTTGACACATCCTACTGATTAATCACCATTTTTAAAAGCTCCTGTATAGAAAGCTAATCAGCAGCTGAACTTCTCACATCCAACAGCAGGAGAAAAGTTGATTCCAGCCAACATCCAGATGGTATCAGTAGGACATCAGTTTGACTTCTGGCAAAGAATTCATTAATCCTCTAGTGACTGTTGGACTTCCAGCTAAGGTAATTCCGTATTTTAAAAAACAACAACAGTGTGCTTTTATTTTAAAAATATAGCAAATACTTCTCATTAATTTTAAAACATATGAAATGTTGCTTTCAAACAATACAATAGTTTTTTAAAAATGAAGTAAGACACTAAAGAATAAGGGAGAAAGATGTTTGCATTCATCCAAAGAAGCATCCTTGCTTATATTATTTTGCTGAAGTTCCTTTTTATAAAATGAACTGATATTCCTTTCCAAGCCTTTGTATATGGAGATTCTCAGTTATCCAGGTCATGGTTGTCCCAGAGATGCTTTTTCAAAAGGCAATTGGACTTTCGTGAAGATGTTTCACCTCTCATCAAAGAAGCTTTTTCAGTTCTGAAGAAGAAACAGAAGAAGCTTCTTGGATGAGAATCAAAATGTCTTCAAGCAAAAAAAAGAAGAAAGTCCAGTTGCCTTTTGAAAAAAACACCTTTGGGATTTCCAAGCCTTTGTTTTCAAATAAATACCCCATATACAGGGAAAATGCAATCCAAAATTGCTCTGCCAGACGAGCCTCAATCTTATATGCAGTTCTATCATTCCTCTTTATTGTAGTTGTTTCCAGTATCACATTGCTGAGGTGGCCCAGTGGTTAGAGTACAGTACAGCAGCTGACTGCTAGTTCAGCAGATCAGCGGATCAAATCTTAGTGGTTCAAGGTTCACTCAGCCTTCCATCCTTCCGAGGTGGGTAAAATGATGACCCAGATTGTTGGGGGCAATATGCTATTTAGTATACTGTTTTTGGTGAAAGACACCCAGAGTCCTCGGAGAGTGGGCGGCATAGAAATATGACTAATAAAATAAATAAATAAATAAATTGCCACTCTAGCTTTCATGTCTATTGTTCCTGTGATGCATTTCCTGTATTACTCACTTTCTAATAAGATGGCTTCTGCGCAGTGATGACTTGTAGTGTGTTTACTTACTCTACATGAAACATGAGGATGTCCTATACATGGGGATGTCTTATAGATGGAAAAACGTAGTATTTCACGGCTTTAATGTTCATAGTAGCATTCTCCCTCCCCAACTGTTTCTGACTTTTCCACCTGACTCATTTTCTAGGTAGCTAGCACATTCCTTCTCTTGTCTAAAAGACCTGCTCTGGTCCTTTTGATTACCGGTCTTATCTGGCCTGAACTTAATGTGCCTTTATTTAAGCATCCTAGTATTTAGTGGGAAACCTTAAAATTAGAATCACAAGGTACACATTTATCTTCTCTGAAATTAAAATATATTATCGAGTACAAAGTGCTATTGTCAGGATTCCGACTGTTGCCCTATTGCATATCTTGTGGTAGATTCAACAATACTATTCTTGGCCTGAAATGATTGGACAACACCTCCCTCTGTTTAAAGTAATAATAATATGCAGTTATTAGAGTATATTTTCAAATATACATTTCTCATTCCTAAATATGCATTATGGACACTTCTGATTCTAAAGAGGACTTTCAGCTTCCAGTTAAGGAGCCTACAGGCTGTCAACCAGCTGCGTGTGTGATGAATCAGACACAGCTCAGGGAGTTGCTGATTCTGATAGCACAGGAGTCACAGCCTTTTCTTGAGAAAGTGCCAAACCTTAAATCATGCTACCAGTTAAAAAAAGGCCAAGCAGTGGAGATCAGCATGACATCTGAAGAGGAGGGGGCATCAGCTGCTCTAATTAGGCAATGCTAGGAACTCAAGCTACATAAAAGTGTCCTTGAGACACCTTCTCTTTTGAAACAACCCTCCTGTTTCCTGACTGGTATTCCTTTGAGTTTCTAACTCCTGTTCTGTCACTGGTATTTGGTTCAACCTTAGGATGGCTTCTGTAGATTCCTCTAGCTGTTGTTCAATGGCTTGTTCTGAGAAACCTGCCCTTTCTTCTTTATCTCTTCAAGCAAGCGGTCTTGCACCATTGATATAATTTACATGACAAGAACTCTTTTGTTTGAGCCTTTCTGGTTCTCTAAGCCTGCTGCTACCTCAGCCTTGGCTTCTGTTGAAAGAATTATGACAAGCCAATTAAATTCCCAAACTTGTAATTGCCTTGATTTCTGTTTGTCTCAGATGCATAGGACAATATGTTAATATAATAAATTTTAGAAAGCCTGGGATACATTAACACTGAAAGCAGATACAAAGCTAGACAAAATATACTTCAGGTTTTATGAGCATGACTACATAGTTATAAAAAAGTAAATTTGTGTTTACATTTGTTCTTTAATTCATCTTCACACGCTCTCAATGGCAGCATTATAGCCAATTCTGTTTCCAGGATCATTTGTGACACTGAACATTTATTGAGGTTCTTAACTGTTGTAAATATGAGTACATGAAGCTGCCTTAAAAATATAGTGTCTTAAAACAAAATTGAGGGGCAGCATTTGTGATTGCAGTTTCTATCCCACCAAAAGTGTTAATCTTTACCCCTCAGACTCAAATATTTTTTTTATTGTGACTTGGATTTCCCCCATCAAGTATGCAATATAAAACATTTAAAGAAATTATTTTTAGAATTGTAAATCATAAACAGAATAAAGATAATGAGAAATAAAATGTAATGATCACGCAAAGCAAGGGTAACAGCCTACATTTCTTTTATCTTAGATGACAAATAGTTGACAAATGGAAAATAGAGTTTCTCTTTTCATTAGTTTGGCTTTTATCCCAATATATGATGGTATATAACCTAGTAAATGATGTCAATGTCTTTGCTATGTTCTCTAAATATATGATCACTTTAATCTATCATGGAGGGCATGTGACTTTGTTTTTCAGAAATAACTTGGAGAAATAAAAAGATTCCATCTGCTTTATAAATTGATTGTATTTTCCTCTATATTTCATTACTTCCTTAATTCTCAGAGCTAATTTTGTTCTTCTTCAAGCATTTGTATATCTACTTTCATGAATTAATTTCACAGATTATAGTCTGCTTTTGTACGAAAAATTGGAAGTGTAAATCCACTGGGAAATTGTTGCCCCTTTTATCTATCAAAAGTCACTGACCTATTAAACTTCTAATTTTGTTACACCACAGTTCTGATAATTTGATTCTTGCCAGAGTATCTGTGAATACTTCTCTCCCGTTATCCACAAATTAAATTTCTGAAATGCATTATTTGCAAATTTTGGCATAATTTTAATTTTAGCATGCTTGATCCAACCAAAGACGTATCTAGTCTGTTCTTGTAACAGCCAAGCAAATGCCAATATGAAAGAGTAGAGTAGAGTAGAGTAGAGTAGAGTAGAGTAGAGTAGAGTAGAATAGAATAGAATAGAATAGAATAGAATAGAATAGAATAGAATAGAATAGAATAGAATAGAATAGAATAGAATAGAATAGAATAGAATAGAATAACAGAGTTGGAAGGGACCTTGGAAGTCTTCTAGTCCAACCCCCTGCTCAGGCAGGAAACTCTATACCATTTCAAACAAACAGTTTCCCAAACTCTTCTTAAAAACTTCCAGTGTTGGATCATTCACAACTTCTGAAGGCTCTACAAATCTAAATAAGCATCCAATTTCTCACCTTTTTTAGGTGGCACTTCTGATAACATAGGAATACTGTTAAGGGGGCAGGTAATAAAAGGAAAAATTAGAAAAACAGAAAAATATTCAGTCAGTAGCAGGAAATAAATAGGTGATCTTAAAGTCAAGCTGGACAGATGATTTGGCATGATCAGCAGACTTTTCAGCTGATAAAAACTAGATAGCCTCAAAAGCTTAAGTTTGTTTAATTTTCTTAGATTTATTCTACACTTTAGAGTATAGACGCCATTTTAATGCCTCTCTTTTGTGAAACACTTTGCTTTTTCATAAGCTCACTAAATGAAATAAAGAATTAGGGAAGGACAGAGATACACTCCATTAGAGAACTTAAATAAAGAAGAAGTTCAATGACAGCTGTCCTTCCAGAAAAGGCAATGCCTGGAAGACAATGAAACTGGCAGAAAATTACTATTTGTGAAACAGGATATAAGTACCTGTTCTAAATCACCCTTCAAGTCATGCTGTGGGCTAATACAGGCACACACACATACAAATTACATTTAGGAAGGAAGGAAGGAAGGAAGGAAAGAAAAGAAAGAGAGAGGGGGGAGAGAGAGAGAGAGAGAGAGAAAGAAAGAAAAAAAAGAAAGAAAGAAAGAAAGAAAGAAAGAAGAAAAGAAAAGAAAAGAAAAGAAAAGAAAAGAAAAGAAAAGAAAAGAAAGAAAGGCTGAGGTAGAAGAAATGAGACTGGCTAATTGCCTGTATCTCTGGCTTCATTGATTTGGAATGAAAGATGCAACAACAGAAAGTCCACTGCCAACATTGGCTGAGGTTGTCACTCTATAAGTATACAATTTGGCCATCCTCCATAACGCAACACAGCTTACTAATGCAATTGGTCTTGGCAGTTCCAACTTGATAGTCATTGACTCAGTGAGCATTGCAGCTGGTCTTTGATTTCAATGAAAACCATTTTAATATTAGCAAAGGAGATTGTCCTCACCTGCTTCAAAGCATGAACCACAGCAAGATGCCACAGCTGTCAAAGCTGCGGAAATGGGATTGATATTGCCATAGCTATTGATCAAGCATTGGGCCAGGGTCTTGGATGAGCTTATTGCTTGTTTTGAAAGATATTGGCTTCAGATAAAGGTTTGTTTCTCTTTTCTTGATGTTTCAGGACTTTGTAGCCTAATGCTAGTTTCCCAGAATCACATTTATGAGTAGTGCAGAAATATGCATAATAAAAAATAAATAAATATTGTGAAAGATTTAAATAATTTTAAAGAGGGAATTAACTCATTCTTTGCATCAAGGAACTATAGCCCAACCTAAAAAAAAAAAAAAAACCCTGTAAAAGACAGACAAGAAATAAAAATTATTTCTGACCTTGATGAATATAAATCGCTGGGACCTAATGGATTATATCCCAGAGTTCTGAAGGAGCTGCAGATGTTATCTCAGAACCATTGTATCATATCTTTGAAACAGTGGTGAAATGTAAAATTTGTTACTACCGGTTCTGTGGGCATGGCTTGGTGGAGGGATAATGTGACTGAATGGGCATGGCCAACTTTTTTTTTTTAAAGCATTTTTTCTACAACCTCTTCGGCTGAAGAGGTTGCAGAAAAACCATGTTTTTAAAAGCCTCTGGCAATCAGGCAACTCAAGTAGGATCATCAAAGGCTTTTAAAAGCATTTTTTCCCCTACAACCTCTTTGGCCGAAGAGGTTGCAGAAAAAAATGCTTTTAAAAGCCTCTGAAGATCCCAGCTGAGCCGCATGATCATCAGAGGCTTTTTTTTTTTACTTTTAAAAGCATTTTTTTTGGCCGAAGAGGTTGTAGAAACAAATGTTTTTAAAAGCCTCTGAAGATCCCAGCTGAGCCGCATGATCATCAGAGGCTTTTTTTTTTTAACTTTTAAAAGCATTTTTTTTGGCCGAAGAGGTTGTAGAAACAAATGTTTTTAAAAGTAAAAAAAAAAAAAAAAAACCTCTGATGATCATGTGGCTCAGCTGGGCCGGGGGGGGGGGGACAGGGATTTTTGCTACCAGTTCTCTGAATGACCGCTGCATCGCTACCGGATTGGGCGATCCAGTCCGAACCGGGAGGATTTCACCCCTGCTTTAAAAATCTTAGAGCAATGGGGAACTATCAGAGAATTGGAAAAATGCTGATGTGGTTCCCATCATCACAAAAGGAAAAAAAAAACCACAAACCTATCCAGGAAACTACAAACAAATCAGCCTAACATCAGTACCTGAGAATATACTGGAAAAAATAATTAAAAAACAGATCTGTGAACATCTAGAAACAAATAAAGTTATAACTAGAAGCCAGTAAGAATTTGTTAAAACAGATCATGCCAAGCCAAACTTGTCTCATTCTTTGACAAAGTGACTAAATTCATAAATCAGCTAAATGCTGTGGACATAGTATACTTAAACTTCAGCAAGGCATTTGACAAAGTATATCACAACCTACTTCTTGGTAAACTAGAAAAAATGTGGGATAGACAGCATGACCCCCAGATGGATTTGTAACTAGCTGACAAACCATACTCAATGAATCATCCTTAATGGTACTACCTCTACATGGAGGGAAGTAAACATTGGGGTACCACAGGTTCTATCTTAGGTCCATTACTGTTCAATATCTTCATAAATGACTTAGATGAGGAAATAGAAGGGAAAGTCATCAAATCTGCAGATGACACTAAGTTGTCAGGAATAGCCAACACCCTAGAACATTAAGCTAGGGATCCAAAAATTATTGACAACTTCAACAATGGGTCCTATCCAACAATATAAAATTTAATGTAGAGAAAATTAAGGTCTTACACCTAGGCAGGAAAAAATCAAAGTTACAAGTCAGATTAGGTGAAACCTGGCTCAAAAACAGTGAGAGAGTCCTAGTGGATGATCACTTAAACATGAGCCAGAAGTGTGTGGCAGCAGCCAAAGAAGCTAATACAATCTTTGGTCATATAAATAGAGGCAAAGAATCATAATCATCTGAAGTATTACTACTGTTTTATAAATCCTTATTAAGATCACACCTGGAATACTGCATCCAGTTTTGGTCCCTACATTACAAAAAAGATGTTGAGACTTTTTTTTAAAAAAAGTGCAAAGAAGAGCAACTAAAAAGATTAAAGACCTAGAGACAAAAACATATGAAGAACGGTTGCAGGAATTGGGTATTGCTACTCTAGAGAAAAGAAGGACTAGGGGTCACTTAGCAGTATGTCAGTATTTGAGGGGCCACCACAAAGAAGAGGCGTCAAACTATTTTCCAAAGCACCAGAAGCAAGACAAGAAACAATGGATAAAAACTAATTAAGGAGAGAAGTAACCTGGAATTAAGGAGAAACTTCCTAATAATGAAAACAATTAATTAGTGGAACAGCTTGCCTTCAGAAGTTGTAGGCGCTTTATCATGGGAGGCTTTTAAGAAAAGATTGGACAACCACCCGTCTTAAATGATATAAGGTCTCCTGCTTGACCAAGAGGTTGGATTAGAAGCTATAATGTCTCTTCCAGCTTTATTCTAATTGATTAGTTACCTCATCTACTTAAGCACATGAAAAAAGTAGCTTCAAATCTAGATGTTATAAGTCACCCTAGTGAATGTAAAGGTATAGTGAAGCTTAATTGTCCACAGAGCTAATCTCTTGATAATAACATGAGATCATATTGTCCATCCATGGAGAAGCTCATTCTATTGATCATCAGGGGCTGATATCAGAACTGTTACACAAATTTCACTCAGGCTAATGTCACTACTGCTGTACGAACTTGCATGGAATGAATTTTAGAGAATTTTGAATTATGGAGAATAATGAATGTTTCAAAGTGAATTGCTAGTCAAGAAATAAAAACCCAATTCATCACCAAAAGTATTAGCAGAGCAATGGAAAAGGGCATAATGGTTATTGATGAATAAAGAGTGAAAAGATCTGAAAAGCCTGAGTAGCGTAGGGGAGTAATGCCTCCTACAAAGGCAGCAATTAAGATCCAGCTGCTGCAATTACTTGTGAGTTCAATCCCAGGCAGGCTCAAGGTCGACTCAGCCTTCTATCCTTTATAAGGTGGGTAAATTGAGGACCCAGTTTGTTGAGGGCAATAAGCTGACTTTGTATAAATATAAATATACAAAAGTATGAAGGCTATTGCTTAACGCATTGTAAGCCGCCCTGAGTCTCCGGAGAAGGGCGGCATATAAATCAAATTAAAAAAAATAAAAAAGGAAAGGAAATATAAGTTGGCACAACTTCTAAACCTAGTATCAGCTTTCAGCAAGCTCAGACATTAGAGCAGAAATAATGAATTCAGAATCAATTTCTGCAATCATATGGCATCCAGGTAAGGCAAGGCATATACAATTTTATTAACAATTTTAGGGTTTCCCAACAATAATTCATTTTATTTATATGCCACCCAACTCCCAGCAATTCTGAGTGGTTACTGCCTAAAATAATGGATCTTTCTTCATCTAATTTCACAAAAACAATAGCTATATCACTTAATATATACCATTCCATAATCCTTTAGAGCACCTGCTGGATGGTTTACAATGTCAGCATATTGCTCCCAATTATCTGGTTCCTCATTTTACTTGAGCCTGTTAGGATCAAACACTAGGCTGTGGGCAGAGTTAGCCTGCAATACTGCATTCTAACCATCAGGGCTCTTGTGGCAATGTGGGTAGGGAGGTGAACCTAAGCCATTTGTAAACTGATTTTGAAGCAGCAAGAGGGCAAAAAAGAACTTTTGATTGATTTTTCTGGGATTTTGTAGATCACAGATTTGGGTCATGGAACTTGGGAAACTATGTCTATATTGCTAAAAATCAAACTAGGGGAAATGTCATGCCAAAATGTAGTCTTTTCCCTCAGGATTCTACTTTAGCTAAGCCCAATAATATGATGTGGCTATTTTTGTTTCAAGGTCTTTGCAATAAAAGGTCTCCTTGGTCTTTGTTCATCCAATTTGTCATGTCTTATCTACCTCTCTATTTCTGGTTGACCCTAAAACAGATTTTCCATAATGTATTTAAAATGCTATTATGCCTATTTTTGTTTCCAGTTTGATTCAGTGTTTTTGAACTTTCTTCTCATTCCAGTCAATGACATAGCAACTTGCATTTCCATGAAGCCCTTGTTGTTATTCCTCATCTACATCTCCCAGCTTTGCTTTGTGTTGGTCTTTCCTTCCAAGATACCTAATAAAATGTCATATCAGATCATTTTTAAGCTAAAGAATAAGGTTTTTTTAGTGATCACACACCATGCTATTTACTATATTGTCAAGTATGGTTACCTGACTTACCTGGAAGGGTACAGCACTTTGTTATTTACATACATAGCTTCTTCTGCCAGTCTCGGGAAGAGTTTTCACATGCCACAACTACGCTAGTGAAACATGCAGTAAAAATAATGACAGCACAAGACTGACCTCTGCTCTAGTCACTCTTTCTCCACAAATTCATTCAGTGAACCAGAACAGCCTAAGAACAGCAAAGGCTTGATTCAGCTGTCACAATTTTCAACTTGATATCTTGAAGGCAATGTATTTACCAAGCTTTTCCCTTTGTAGATGACTGCGTAGTGGGACATCAAAAAGAAATGTGGTTCTTCAAAGAAAAAAGTTTGAAATTTCATTCTGTTAAAAAATGAAAAAAATATTAAAGTATGTTGTAAGCAAAGCTGACATATTACCTGATGGGCTTATCTGTACTTTCTGGTTGTCCTGTTGCCAGAATGGCCAGACAAAAATGGTGGACAAAAATGGACCACATTTCCTTTATTAATTTCCCACTCATTTTCAAAGTGATCTCCGTTTGCAATCTCTGTGTCACTTCTAAACTATCCCTATTATGTCACTACAAGTGTCACTGTTCGTCTGAGCTAGAACATTTCAGTTGGGTTGCATGTAGCTTATTAGGTGTTTAAACAACTGCCCCTTCATCTGAGCCAATTTTTATCTAATTTTGTATATATCCTGTGATCACTGCTGAAATAGAATGATGGTTATGATCTTCACTTAGCATAAAGAAGGCTTCAAGCCATTCTTTTTTTTTTTTAACATTCAAAGACACAACTGTGATTCTAGTCACCTGAAAAAGAAGATTCTCCCACATAGTGCAAAGCCCATAAACACAGAAACCAGTGTTTAAATACAGGAAGAGTCACCAGAGGGAGGAAAACAATTTGCCATTTCTTTCCTAGAACAGAAAGGAAGGAGGCACAGCAGCAAGAGAACTGCCCAGTGGTGGGATTAGCCAGTTTCAGCCAGTTTGGGAGAACCAGTTGTTAAATTGCCGGCTGACCCACCCCTCCCTTCCCTGCCCCTTCCAGGAGTCCCCACGTGCCCCATTTTGGTTCCCAGGTAAATGTAGGGAGGCCTGCTAGGCCCAAAATGGGGTGCAGGGAATGTGGCGCGGCCCCCTCGCAGCCCATTTTTGCTCCCAGGAGGCTGCAGGGAGGCCTTCTAGGCCCAAAGCAGGGTGTGAAGTGTGTGGCACAGCCTCCCTGTGGCACATTTTTGCTCCCGGGGGGAGGGTACAGGAGGCCGAGTGTTGCCTGTCACACCCCATGGCCATGCCCACCCAGCAGGTGATTAGGGCAGAGAACCGGTTGTTAAATTATTTGAATCCCACCAATGGAACTGCCCAATGGAAAGATTAGTAGCATGCAATCCAAACTATTGTTGCCAAAGCATTTGAATCTAAATAGGTTTTTCTTAACTCCGTTTACAATCAAGCTGATATGAGCATAGGACGGAGTCAGTTTGAATTGTAAGTATTTATGACATAGTAATATAACCATTTATAACCTACGAAAGCAGTAGGGTGTTGTTGTTGTTTTACAGCTATGAATGGATATCAAATATCATACCCTGATTTTGAATATTCCAAATTGTGTGTTTAATTTCAGATGCCTTTTTCCCCTTCCATGATAACAGGGGATTACTTGGAAGAAAGAATTGCATCTCCTTCTTTTTTCTTAGAAATCTTGTTCCATAATGTTTCTACCACAGCAATTAACAATAGGGATCAGGGTACCAAGTTCAACTTGCTAAGTCTCCTTCTCATTCCTTGTAGGGATTTTTTATTGTAGGAAATGTTGCTAGGAAAGGCAAACATAGTTGCTTTGTTGTTCCCTTTTCAGTGACACTGTTCAGGGTCACTGAGAAGGAGGAGAATTAAATTGCCTTCTTCCTCCCCCAAATCAGAACTCTGGTAGAACATTTTTAGGCAAGCATATTTTATAAGATTTCATGACTTGTAGCTTTTATTTCAGATAGATACACAGAGCGGTGAAATTTTACGTAGTAGTTAAATAGGAATGAGTTGTGGCAGGGACATAAAAGGAAGTTATGAAGAAGTAGGTAATATGTGAGATAGATTACAGGTTTCTCATCAATTATCTACAGTAATTTGCTAAACATCTTTTTTGTTTATCTTTTGAGCCCGAGGCCTTTGATGTAGCCTTTGCTCAGCAAAGTCTCATTTTCCAGTACTGATGCTGTTTCATTGTTATAAAATAGCAATCTTGAAATCTGTAATTAGGTGTCCAGGGAGGGTAAAATATTCTCATATTACTTTATCTTTGTTATGACTCCCGATGTCAAACCTGTGTCTGTTAATTCTTTTGTGCAGGACTTGGCTTGTAAAATCCAAGAGGGCAAATAATGGCATATAACACCTTAGAGGAAGAACATGGAAAGACATCTTTAATCTAGTATGTGAAGTTGTTGAAGGTAGAGCTGCTGCTGTGGATACCAATGTGAATGCAAAGTAGACATCTGGGTTTATTGTAGGGTCTGATTTCATGTTTGATCACACTTTGTTTCCTGTGGCTTGTGAAATTGTTTAATGCCTTGTGCAAAAGTTAATAAATAATATCAAAGCATTTTAATCTTCTAGGACATTTGATTATAGAATTTAAGGTTGCCGTTTTAAAATAATGAAACTGTACCTGCATCATAGAACAGAAGTCACATACATGAAAAGGTTTTAGACAATCTTAGAAGATTTCTAACAAAAACAATTGATTTTTCACACATTACATTTGCTAATTGATAAGATACTTGTAATCTCTCACACGTACCTTGCATCCACATATCTATTTTTTTTGTTCTTTGTTTCATCTCTATTTAATCCCAGTTTAGTTAAAACATTTCACTCGTATAATGAAGTGAATTACAATACACAAAAGCTTACATGTTTTAATAAGTTATGTTCATTTGAAAAGGTATACTATACTAAGTATAGTATACCTAAGTATAATAAGTTATGTTCATTTGAAAAGGTATACTACTGGACTCCTTAGAATTGGAAGGATTTATCCCACCCACCCCCCACCCCCCCGGAACACTATATTATTTATTATAAATGCCTCTTGCTCTCTCACAAACTTTTATCATTCAATTTGACAGAAAATAAACTTCTGGAAATAACAATAGCCAGTTAAACTTGTATGCTTTCTGGCTCACAATCATTCTTAGTGGACAACAATCAATAAAGAAATGACAATAAAATCTGTAACACATGAAAAATAAAGATAAAAATATCAAGACATCATCCAAAGAAATTTAAACTTATTCTAAAATATTCTAAGATTGAGCCATAGGAAAGGCAATCTCTTTTCTGAGGGGAAAAAAAATCATGACTTGAACAACATTTATTTTTTTTATCCAAGATGTATCAGAGAATATTCAGCTCAACTTTCAAAGATGAAATATTTCAGTCACTATTTTTGTTTCAAGAATTAATATTCATGTGAGGCAGGAGCTGAAACTGTCCAACCCATATGTCATAAGCCAATCTAAATAATCATATGGTTTGAAGATGGTATGAAACAGATTCAGGAAAACAAAAACAAAGAATGACGACTTCTCACTTATTATGGAATAATGGTATGAAATGGAACTCTGAATGTTAAATGGCTGGAGAGATCAATATAGAGTACTTAAACAGGGAGAAAAAAATTAAAATGTAGGAAGAATATTTTATTATCCAAACCAATAATATAGAATGCTATTACATAAATGCTTAAATTACTACATAAAAATGTAAAACAACATCACCCATGCACATGAGAAAGTAATAAGGAATCTTTCTTTATGAAGTATGAACAAATTTTCAGGCACAGATAATAGCTAAGATGATTAAGTAATAGTAATTTTCTGGAGAGGGATGGAATAGAAGGGTAGAGATAGCAACATTCCACCCTGCATTTTATGGTTTTGTTTTGTTTTTATACATTAAATGCAAAACATGTTTCAGAATCATTTTGGGTTGTGTGGTACACATCTTGAAATATATCCTATGGGATTTGAAAGCAACAACAATCCAGAGTTATTCGCCCTTGATCTATTGAAGTGAAGTTTCTTTACAACAATAGACAATATGACAAGAGGTTAACTTAGAGACTTCTAATCAAAAATTGCTGCTGGTGAGTTTTTATTTCTGTTTTGCTTTTTATTTTCTTCAGGTCCTCTTCTCCCATAAACTGAAAGCTGTTTCCAAACAAGTATAAACTGTTTTGAGGCAGCTGTATTCTCCTTCTCAAAAACATATGACTATAAAGTACTTAATAAATTCTGATCGAGACAGAGGAAGCTGAGGTGATATAGAATGGTAACTGCAACATTTATTGAACTAACTTCTGACAGGCATAGCAACAACTCCCGCACTTGACAGCTCCTTTTATACCCCGAGCTGTCAACATTTCAACCAATCAGAAAACAGGGATAACTAGTCCGGCCACTAGGGGCCGTCGTCAGCGTAACTGAGTATGCAACAGTACTCTTTCATAGGATTTTGTCTAGATCATGGCAAAAGGATGATGATGATGATGATGATGATGATGATGATGATGATATCACAGATTTACTTCCCATCACTGAACTGTTCAGTTTTAAAACAGTTAATTTGCAGAGTTCATTGAGCAAAGAGCTTTGTGCCACCATCTATCTTACTGAAGACAAACTATAGTGGTATTCATATAAGTGTACTTACAGTGGGATATCCTGTCCCCGAATCCATCTGGGCATACAAATGCTTTAAGGATGTTTTGGTTGATTTTCATGCTCTACTTGCAATTATTTTAGGATCCTTCAACAGAATTCTCCTTTTACTATCTGTTGGACGTTTCCATATTCTTGGATCCATCATGTCTTGTGGATTTTTATTCATGATCAGGATAGCACAACAGCATGTTCACAGAAACAACTTTAGGAAATAGACTTATATCAGATCAGACAATTATTTCATCTACTCCAAACTGAGAAGTAGTATACTGCTGCAGCAACCCCCAATCTCTCTAATCATTTTTTTTTCTCATGAAGACTTCAGCTTTTGTAACATTACACCTCTTGGGAAACATCACAATTCCTTTTCTGCATCTTCAAGAGATATATTCCAAAAATTCTGGATTTAGTATTTCTATTAATCTTCTACTACTGTCCCCTTCTTACTGTGAATAAAATTATGATAGTTGATGTCTAATTCAAAAGGAATTCCAGAGTATCAGTTTTAGGAAAATTGAAGAAATAAAACTTCAGTAGAAAAAGAATGAATTCTGACTTTTGAAATGATTTTTCCCCTATAAATTGTAGTCTATGTTTTCCTTGTCACCACATTATTTCCAGAATAAAATAGAATTTACATTATGCTTGTGATAGAGATTACAGGAATTGGTGACAGTGGGTGAGAAAGGCATTGATGCTTTTGTTGTGCTGTGCCCTCATGGATTCTGTGGGCTTCCTTTTTAATGTAAATATGTGTAATATGAAAAGGGCCAAACCTTGCAGAAATCCCACCCTCTTGCAGCACCTACAAATACAGAGCTTATACTGAGAAGTAAAAAAAAAAATGCCCAAAGGTAGCAATCTCTCTATTGTTGGCAATATATAGAGGGACACCTTGTATTGTTGGCAATCTCTTTGTCAAGACTGAACTGCTTTGCTTCTTTCAAACCTTAATGCTTTTCAACTAGCCAATGAACTGGGGAGAGGGAAGGGGGAAACAGAATGCTGAGAATGTGTGTGTGGATTATGAGACCTTGTAACCATCAAGGTCACCACTGCAGGTGCTTGAGAAAGACAAAAGGATGTCTCATATTTGGACAATGTCATCACCTAGGGGTGGGGGAAGAGAAAGCTGTTGTTTAACTAGGCAAACATTTGCACAGGAAAACCAGAGCTGGTTTTATTTCTTCAGTACCAAAATGATGTATCCAATAAAGTTTTACTTTTGGGAATTCAAAGCTCCCAAAGGTGTTTTCTTATTTTGGGTTCATTAGTCAGAGACACTCTTTTGTTGGCAATAAAAATACTAGGACACATTTATATAGTCACCAGGAACTAAGTATAGCTTATAAATGTGAATATTGGTAGGTAATTTTTACCAAAATCCATTTTTCCAGGGTCACATGTTCCTTATAGTGCAGGCCTTTGTTATATTGAGTTGTATATTTTTAATATTGCCACATAATTAGTTGCAATATAGGGATGGTGGCAGGGAGGAGACCATGCATAGATTTCCAACAGGAAGTTAAGAGTACTAATCAGTTGTAGAGTGTTTTCCCCAAAATAAAACCTACCTGGAAAATAAACCCTATCCTGATTTTAGTGTGCTCCTAATATAAGCCCTACTCCAAAAAATAAGCCCTAGTGAAGGGGTGTGGACATGGCCAGCACAGGAGGTGGTGAGTGTGTGCAGGCTGATAGTGTCAGGCAGCAGCCACAGCCCACACAACTCAGGTGAGTTAATTACCTGTCCAAGCAGCAGGTGGGAGTAAAGGCAGGTGGAGGCACATGATTTGGATATGTTGTGTGGGCTGCAGGAAATCTGAGAGTCTTTGGGCCAGAGCAGGTGGGTGGCCATGGGAGGCTCGTCTTCATGTATCTTGGCTTGCCTACAGCCCACGCACCACATTGGGATCACCTACCTTCCGTCCCGTGCCTCTACTTCTGTCTACTGCTGGTGCCATTGTGCAAAGATGACCCTCCCACAGCTGGCTGCCTGGTCTGAACCACCAACTCTTGGCTTTCCTGAAGCCTGCACAGAAAGTCCAAATCACATGCCTCCCCCTGAGCCTCTGCCTCCATCTGCTGCTTGGACAGGGAATCAACTCACCTGTGCTGTGCAAGCTGTGTAGCCCCAGAGTGTGCCAACCAAGGGACTGGTGGACTGAAGCTGTTGCCAGATACCATCAGTGCCCAGGTGTTTGCTGCACATGCTGGGGGGTGTTTTCCTGAAAATAAACACTAATGCTTATTTTGGAGCCCCAGAAATATAAAATGAGGCCTTATTTTTTGGAAAACATGGTACTTGGTTTTTAAAGCTCCTTATTTTGCAGATAAAAATAGAATCTTATATTGGTATATCTAAAGAGAGAATAGTACTATCCACAAGGTGTGATGGAAAACAAAACATTTATATTGAGCCTGGAAATCTCTGACAAGAAAAACACAACAGTATTATAGGCACCACAAGCACACTTTGAAGTCACTGAAGAAATGAAAATCCATGTGAATGAAAAGTATGTCCAACTACATATTTGCATTTTGAATTGTTTTGGTTTCCATAAGTTTCGTAAGTAAACAGTTATATGGCTAAATCTTGTCCACAGCAAATGGCATACTGACTAACATCAGGCTATTTTTTTCTGACAAATTTTGTGAACAACTTTAACTCCCACAAAAATAACAGAAGTCCAGGGGAAATATTTAGTTATGCAAGGGGTTCTCTTTTTGCTTGCTGCACACATACAAAGTGATTAAGCATTGTTCTTTTTAAAAACTTGCATTTCAAGTTGTGTGTTCTCTATGCTTTCTGGATTGTTCGTAAGAATCCCTGGGTAATAAATTGAAAAAAGCTACCTGAAAATATTGGCAGTGTATTAGTTGTATTATAGTATTCCAGCAAATTATGCAATATCCTGAAATCCCAAATGAGAGGGGGTGGGTGGGGAGGGAGAGGGAGATTATTCAGTATTTTGTCATGGCTAAACATTAAGTGGAGAGCTGGTTTGGTGTGGTGGTCAAGACACAAGACTAAAAACTGGGAAGCTGCAAGAATTTGTCCAGGCAAACTCAAGGAGGCAGAACTTACTCAAAAGCACATATACCCACACACATACAAAGAAAGGAAGGAAGGAAAGAAGGAAGGAAGGGAAGGAAGGAAGGAAGGAAGGAAGGAAGGAAGGAAGGAAGGAAGGAAGGAAGGAAGGAAGGAAGGAAGGAAGAAAGGAAAGGAAAGGAAAGGAAAGGAAAGGAAAGGAAAGGAAAGGAAAGGAAAGGAAAGGAAAGGAAAGGAAAGGAAAGGAAAGGAAAGGAAAGGAAAAAAAGCTGAGTCTGAATTTTTTCTGCCTTAGATGCAAAGTAATCAGGGAGTAGAAATAATGTCAGCTATAGATTGCCTCTGTACTCCAAATCCCATCTTGTTCATTGAATCCCTGGACTTTGTTCAGACTCTTGTCTGTGCTCCTTTCTCTAAGATTAATGGTACTGTGTTGGCTGAGTTGTCAAGTTGACTTTGACTAACTTTGCAGCAGTTAGACTCTGACAAAGTTTCCTTAGGCTTCAAACTTGGCATCTTGCACTCTGCTCTTAATTGGATTCCCATTGGACAGGAGAAAGGCTTGCTATACAAGACAGCAAACTTTTCTAGACCTAACAATAAGGCTGATTCTTAAAATTACAGCAGTGCGAATGTATGGTACAAGTCCTTATACTATATATACCAAGGTAAATACCCTATTATTCAGGTCTCACAGGCTGGCTAAGCTCATATCTATGTACTATTTGCATTACATATTGCAATATTTATTGAGCTTAGGTGTAACTTACATGAGCTGTGTGTGTATGTCACAAACACATAAGATGACTTCTGTACAGTTTTTTCTGTTGCTTTGTTTTTTTAAAGTCTATACATAGTACCACTAGCCCAGAGGAATCTCAATTGTCTACATATTTTGGGGTCTCCAACAGTGTTAGTGTGAGCATACCTTTACTCTTCCACTCCCTTTCCCATTATCGCTCAACTGTATCCGCATGCAAGACATCCACTTGATTAATATAAAAAAGGACATAGCTTCACTTTGCTTCCAGTTGGTTTCTCAGTTTCTATGGAAACTTAATATTACTATTAATGAAACTTTTAATGCAAGCCTAACAGGAGATAGAAACTTTCTAACAGATATGCTCTTATACCAGAAAGAGAAATGTGAAAAATAATGAGAAAATTATCCCTTGTCCAATGTGTGGGTGTAAAGAAATTTCTCCAGATAACAGAGTTAAAGCAACATTTTGCCTTCAGCATAAAACTCAGAGTTGAGCAAGATACGGTAACAGAAGAGGGTTCTTGTACTTCAGTGAATTTCCACCATCATGTCACTGGAGTTCGAACAAAAAGAGTGGAATGCACTCATTCTTAGGAGACAAAGTTTTCTACTTTTAACAGAGAATACAACTTTCTCTTATTTTATTCAAAGTACAGGAAGTTGTTTCGGGGTTTTTTTTTAACCTTTTGCTACAGAGAATAAAATTCAAGTAAAGTCAGAGTTTTTATTAAAGATTTACCATCATCCACCTACAAAAATTAAGTTCAGGTAAGATATCTGTTTCCATCATACCTATGTTCATTAATCTTATTTTGAAAAAGACTTTTTGTTCTCATTTATTTATGTTTCCAGCTTATTCGCTATCACCTCCATTCTGCCTTGCTTTTATCATACCTAGGTCAGGATCCAAATAGACTTGTGAAAGCACAATGGGAAGGAATTTCATCTATGTATAAGGCATAAGTCTACAGCTTTTTATTTTCAAGAGTCAGTTCTAACATCTCACAAAACATCTACACAAAAAGAATTTCATTGGGACAGGTTGAATACATAAGAGCAGATAAGAGAAATACTGGGATTTTATATCCACTCCCTGTTCCGTACTTATAATAAGAAGCTATTTATAAGAAGTTGTATTTACCAGCTACTGATATAAGTGATGTATGTAATGCAGAGGTGGGAATTACAGCTCCCATATACTGTAGGTGAATAAACTGAGATATTTATAAATTTTGGATTATAGAAATCCAGCATAGGTCTTGAACGCTATGAGCTGAGAAAAGGGCAATGACAAGCTTCATGTCAAAGAATCTTTTGAAATTCTTCTCAGATATCACTGGTGGCTTGGGTACCCCAGCTCTGCAGTGCAATGATGTAAACATAGAAACAGTCTTGTGACCTATGTCAGCAGCAACAAATTACTTTGCCCTGACTGCTACAAGAACAGTGTGAAAGTATACAATGCATGACTACTGAACACACCACCCTTTTCAGTAAACTTTCTTAGTTTATCCCCTTCTTTATCAACCTAAATTAATATAATAATAATAATAATAATAATAATAATAATAATAATAATAATATAGTAATTGGCAGCTATGTTAGAACATGGGAACAATAACACATATTCCCAGTATTCTAATTAATTACAACTCATGCCTCTCAACTCATTGAACCATGGGACAATGCATTGCCCCATGGATAAATCAGTGTGGATGACTGTAGATATCTCTGAACAGTTAGTGATGAACAATGGTGCCTTTTCAAAAAGGCAACTGGTCTTTCTTGATTTTTCCTTAGAGACATCTTGCTTCTTATCCAAGAAGCTTCTTCAGTTCTGACTGAATGACAAGAATGGAAGAAAGATAAACTCCCAAGTGGCCTCAATGACTCTCAAAGAGCTAATGACTGACCTTCAGAATGCTAATGTCAAGAATGAAACTTTGGAAGTTACGTGCCTCTTTATTTCAAATTGCCATTAGAATAAGAGGGGGAGAGGTGTTGCTTTTCAAATGAGAAACGAAACATCTACAATTCGGCAGAAAACTGTGAGAACCTGGAAACTTTTGAAGGATATCCTAACAGGTGTGGAACTTTTTACATGGAATATATGAGAGCCTGGGGGGTTAGACTTGAACATACATAAACAATAGTTTTACATGAAGAATAATACTTTCGTTTTTTAGAGGGAAGCATTGTTTCAAATAGAGTTGAAGTAAAATATGAAAGATTTTATGGTAATGACCAGCAATTTTTATTTTGCCTAAGAACAATTTAGAAGCCAATTAAATCCCTTAAGCACAGATGCAGAAAGATGACTTGGGCCTACTTGAGAATTTGCTTGTCTCTAGAATAACATAAGATGATGGATGATGGATGATGGATGATGATGATGATGATGATGATGATGATGATGATGATGATGAAAGCAGTAATAGTCAATCTGAGATGTTACCAATCAACAACCAGCTAGCCTTAAATGCAATTTCAGCTGTCCGAATACCCAGAAAATGGATGCATACCAAATTGCATAAACAAGCTACCCTTGGGTAATTTATTGCAGCTTCAGAGAGTTGGTCTGAAGATGTTGGAAACTAACATACATTGTTGGAGAAAACAATGAAAACATTAAAGTCTGAGAGGAAAAGCATATTTCAGGATTCTTTTTGTTCTACTGGAAAGTGTTCAGCATTTTTTATTGTCTCAAAATTCTATGCCTTCCAAATACCTCTCCTACTCAGGCTCTGACTGGTTCCTGGATTTATTCCTAGGACCAAATCTCTTCAAAGAGCTGTCCAATGTTTGTACAATGGGTGTAAAAGATCAGCACTTAATATATGACAGTGACATTTGGTCAGAACAGTAACAGTTCATGGAATCCTGCTGATTTTTTTACATTCTCTACATTTAGGGTAATCATCCAAAATTATACATTATTAATCTGGGATGGGTAGGAGATAATGTTCTCTCCTAGCCCATGGAAGATCTGGATGGGAGAGAACGTTTTCAAATTGAACACAAACAAGATGAAGTTGCTCCTCACAAATCAAAGTTTTCCTATGGTGACGGTATAATCTTTGTACAGATAGACACTACCTGTCCAGGATCAGATTTGCATTTTGGGAATCATTCAGTCTGGGTTTTCCTTTCCTGGATACTGAAGGAAGCATACTCGACACCTGCTGTCATCATCACTCACTTAACTACTAGGATGCAGTTTACATGGGACGTCCTTTAAGGATTACCTAGAAATAATAATAAATCAAGAATGGTGTCGTGTCCTGTTCCTTAACTGGCTCCCAATATTGGGAATTTACTACATTTACACTATCGGCTCTGCACAGCTTAACAGTTAAATTCCAAATATAATTTAAAGTGCTAGTAAAAAGCACTTAATGGGTTTGAAACTGGATAACTATGGGATTGCCTCCCCCAACTAGAATTGTCCCAGCCTGATAGATCATGTAAGGTGGGGGGGGGGATCTACGGTCCCACATTTCCAGAACATCAGAGGAACCATATTTAGAAGATTCTTCTTTGTAGTACACTGGTTCTATGGGATAGACTTCTCACTGAGATCACATTGCCCCTCACTTCCATGTAGACACAACCAGCTTTTTCAAAGAGGCTTTCAGTAACATCCCTTGTGCCTCTTGTTCTTATTCTTTCCTACTTTGATTTTGTTTTGGTGCTCTGTACTGGATGTCGCTTGAAGTCATTGTTATTTTTACAGTAACACTGCAACTGTCGAGAGTCCTGAGATTTCAGAAGGATAAAAATAGAATGCATGAATTAATAAATAAGTAAATAAAAATCAAGGGAGGTGACAAGTGTTTGGATTTTTGATTTGTGACATTGTTCCTTCGGCTATAAATAAGCACACTGATACTGACCAATTCAGACTTTAGTATTGATTTTTGCCTTAAAAATCTTTTTATAGCTTTTAGAAAATACTAATCTTTCCATTTAAACATGGATACTTCTGATTTGTTCAGGCCTTCAAGTGTCCTTATGCAGTCCCCATCTAGCTGGCATGCAACTATAATATTAGTAGCTAATCACAGGCTTATCTTCAATGCATGTCCCTAGTGCCTCTTTCAAAAGTAGCTTGACAAAAAACAATTATCCAGAGTGATAGTAAGCTTTCCTTCATGGGATGAGTTTAAGGCAAGGCTGGAGCCATCTATCATGAAAGCTTTAATTTAGATTTCTGTATCAAGCATCATGTTGGATTTGACTTATACAGCACTTTGAATTCTATAATCTCACAGTTCTAAAATGAACTAAATTCATGGTCATCTTCCAAATGTTATTGGTGCGTAGGAAGAAATTTATATTTTACATATGAATTATTTATATTATATATATATATGAAATCGGCCACAACTAGCCTTTAATAATTTTTTTAATAATTCCTTTTTTTATTTTTTTACAGTCCAAGTGGGTGCATGTTTTTTCCACATTGGCTTCTCTGATATAAAAGGTAAAGGTTCCCCTCGCATATATGTACTAGTCGTTCTCAACTCTAGGGGGCAGTGCTCATCTCTGTTTCAAAGCTGAAGAGCTAGCACTGTCCGAAGATGTATCTGTGGTCATGTGGCCGGCATGACTAAATGCCAAAGGCTCATGGAACGCTGTTACCTTCTCACCAAAGGTGATCCCTATTTTTCTACTTGCATTTTTTATGTGCTTTCGAACTGCTAGGTTGGCAGAAGCTGGGAAAAGTAATGGGAGCTTATGTGGCACTAGGGATTCAAACCACTGAACTGCTGACCTTTCAATCGACAAGCTCAGCATCTTAGCCACTGAGCCACCACTTCCCTTTTTTCTCTGATATAAAATAGGCAACTGACAGTGCAGGGTTTCTCTTACGCAATTGATTCTCTTAATCACAATTATTATCATTG
Organism: Masticophis lateralis; assembly: GCA_030761175.1. Taxonomy (NCBI): domain Eukaryota; kingdom Metazoa; phylum Chordata; class Lepidosauria; order Squamata; family Colubridae; genus Masticophis; species Masticophis lateralis. The sequence continues at coordinate 117,790,703 of JAUDYJ010000003.1, read as the reverse complement.
TTAATATTAAGATCATCAATATTGTTATGGTTTCCTTCCATCAATAAAATAAAATATCACCAAAGTTCTTAAAGGTTTATCTTAACAAATGGGAAAAAAATGAATTGCATCAAAGACAACTATCATGGCAAGTAAAGAACACCTTCTGGATGGAAAATGATCTTTTCAAGTGAACGTTGCTCAATAGGACTAAAAAGAAGAAGAAACAAAAATATGAAAGGGGGAAATGGTCACTATAAATACGATTCAGCTAAGTCACCATGCTTTCTAAATCCATATAAAAGATTAAGTTGCCATACATGATACAATATAAAACATTGAGCGATGTAACTTTTCTATACGTCTTTTCTATAGTTGAAATCAGAACAGTGTTTCCCAAACTTGACCCTTTGAAGATGTATGGACTTCAACTCCCAGCATTCCTCAACCAGCCATACTGTCTGGGGAATTCTGGGAGTTGAAGTCCATGCACCTTAAAATAGCCAAGTTTGGGAAACACTGAGCTAAGTGATAAACTTTCGGATTTTATTTTTAGAAAAACTTAATCAGAGGTATTGGGCAAGTCAATAATAGAAAATATATTAGAGGGGTTACTTACATTCTCTACAAAATGATATGCGGAGGATTTTACTACTTGTTCTTCTTTTTCATTACTTCTATACTGTACAGTTCTGTGCTGTACTGAGTATATAATCTGCAGCAAGAAATAAATTAGCCTTAAAGGTATTTTTGACTTATTCTACAGAATGAAGGAAGGAACACAGTGGCTCAGTGGCTAAGATGCTGAGCTTGTCAATTGAAAGGTCAGCAGTTCAGCAGTTCGAATCCCTAGTGCTGTGTAACGGGGGTGAGCTCCTGTTACTTGTCCCAGCTTCTGCCAACCTAGCAGTTTGAAAGCACATAAAAAATGCAAGTAGAAAAATAGGGACCACCTTTGGTGGGAAGGTAACAGTGTTCCGTGCACCTTTGGTACTTAGTCATGCCAGCCACATGACCACAGAGATGTCTTTGGATAGCGCTGGATCTTCAGCTTTGAAATAGAGATGAGCATCATCCCCTAGAGTCAGGAACGACTAGCACATATGTGCGAGGGGAACCTTTACCTTTACCTTTACCTTACAGAATGAAGGCTGCCCTACTGGACTACAGAGGTTTCTGAGTGCCATTCTCAAAGGCTAAAAATATTAATTTCTCAATATATCAACCAAGTATACTAAAATCCGTGAAGGGAAGTGAGTGATAAAATTTCCTGCTAAGCTTAGAAAAATTGAAAATGGCTTTGATGAGAAGACTATAATATTATGGGCACACATAGATAGTTACACAATTCCATTGATTGATTGTATTCATTTTTTTGTAAATCTAAAACAAATTGTCATAACTTTTAAATGCTGTTTTAAAATGTGCTTTGTTTGATTTACTAAACTACAACTTCCAGTATACCCCATTATTGGCCAGGGTGAATGGAACTGCTACCATATTTGCAAAATAAAATTATCTGGATGACCACAGCATACTCTCTTCTTTCTATTTGTGCTCTCTGTTCAGGTTCTAGACATTATACCTATGTAAAATTTAAAATTTCAAGAGCTGTTGTACACCTATGTAAAATGTAAAAAGTTCAAGAGTTGGTGAACTTTATGATTTTTCAGCTAACTACATAATTAATGTGACAGTGTCAGAAAATATTTAAATACATGATTGGAGGCTAATCATAATATATTTTAATTTCATTTATATGTAAGCATAATAAAATAATATATACATTTTTATTTTGGGTTGTCACCACTTTTTTTGGAAATAGGCACACCAGTAAAAAACTCAATGTAGCCCTCAAGCCAGAATTACATGTCCTAAAATAATTAAATAAATAAATAAATTAGTTAATAAATTTAAAAAGCAAAACAAAGTTATCACTATCACCCCATCACAACTAAATAAATTGGCAATTATCTTGGTATGTATGGATGAAATGAAAACTAGTGAACTCTAATGCAGTGTGTACACCAAGGATGGGACTTCTCTTTGTGGCCTACACCTCATCAAACAAACATCTTTTTCCAGTTCCCCAGGAAGTGATGAGCTTTGCTTCATCCTTTATTTTTGCCTTTGCTTCAACCTTTATTTTTCCATAAGGGAAAGAGCACTGACTTATAAGTGAAGCTGGGTCAGTGAGCTGCTTTTAATGAATTGCAAAAAGCTGCTACTCTTGAGATGTTGTTTAACCCTTGGGAACAACAGAAGCTCAATCTAGATCGATGATTCCATAATGGTATAGGTTTAATTAAAATTATAGCGTGCCCTCACTTTTCCCAGTAGCACACTGAAGTCAAACTCTGTTGCTTCAAGACACTCCAAATCCCCTGAAGACCCCTGAAGCTCTTGGGGTTTCAATCTACCTTCATTTTTTTTCCCTGCTGGAAAAAGGCAAGCTGTCACAGCTGGAGCAGGAGTTTCAAAGCTCTAGGATTGCTGTCTTGTAATCTTTTTCCACCCAGAGCAAGGCAAGGGAATGCGAGAACGAAATTACATGAGTTCTTTTCTTAAATAAAGTGAGGGGAGGGGGACAAAAGTGTGCTTGGCCAAACAGGCAAAGCAGCTAGAGTAGGCAAAGCAAACAAGAAGCACCTTCAGAGATGAGGCCCAGCCAGAAGAATAACAATTCCTTGCCAAGTTTGCCACTCATCTTCCGCAGTTATGCTGTGAATGAAGATAAAGTCGGCTTAGGAAACAAAACTGAAAGAAAGATTCAACCATTTAATCTTCTTAGACTGATTACTGCAAGCTGAGATAATGCTCTCCACTGTGTGCTTTTAGTACTTTCATATGACGCAGCTTAGGCGGTACTTTGTAGGCTATGTGAAATAAATGCTGATGCTTTTAAAGCTTGCTTTTTCACTGGCATCACAGTTTGAACAATTTTCATATATCCGATGGTCAAAACACAGCTGAATTCTCTCTTTATCTTCTTACAGGTGTATAGATTAATTAAAAACTAATTTGTGTCAGTACCCCAGGGGCACAGCTGCTAGTATTTCATATATTTTTTTCAGCAAATCATTTTTTTTCCAAATCTGCAGTCACCTTTGTACAGGTTTTTTTGATCTAAGGATTATTATCAAAAATCCTATTTTAATATTATCAAAAGCTTACAAAAATTTTTTTTCCAGTACAAATTAACCTGATAATGCAATTTACTTAGAATTAGTTCCAATATATCTTTAAAATCTGACTTTCCCAAATATAAACAGATTTTTATAATTTTTTTGTAGTATAGAATGATGGAAAACATCTGCAGTAGTTTTCTACTGTTCTCCATTCCTCAGGGGAGTCTACTTTGGCAAATCAAAGTTTTTTGAGATAGAAGACATCTGTCAGAAGTTTCTTTCACCATCTTAGCACTCACTACTCTTATTTGGCTTCTTTCAAGTAATCTCACTTTCGAAAAGTTGCCTGAAATTTCAACTGTTTACCAGGGCAACTTTTTAGGGGGAAAAATCACTTCTTGATTTAATGTGACTCTGTATATTAATTATTATTTTAATTGAAGCAACTTTGAAGGTTTTTTACTGTTAACCTAGGTAGATAGATAGATAGTTGAATTACCAAACTACATTTTTGTGAGAGATAATTTAGTGGACCACACTGCATTTAGATTTCCAAAATGAGGGGTTCTTGGTGTTCTCTGAACATGCTTGTTTTCTTGCAGATGTTTCAATACCCTAACTAGGTAACATAATCAGTGCTAGTAAGGAGTGCTGTTTGCTGTCAGTTTATATTCTGGTGTCTTGCTTATCTGCATTGGTGGCAGCAGTTAGAGATTGTTTGCTTGGGCTGTTTACTGTTTACTGATGGCTGTTTGAGATTTTCTTGATTGAGGTATTGCTTACTTGATTGTTGGTCTGAAGTTAACTGTGGAATTAATCTGTGCTGATTTGAGTGCTGAATACTGGTGGAGAGGTGCTGGAGTCTTGTTCTCTTTTGGGCTGGTTGATTGTCTGTTTTGCATTTTCTATAGATGTTGTTAATGTCTATGTGTCTATCGATGGCTAATTTGTCAGAGTGCCAGGCTTCTAGAAATACCCTGGCCTTTTTTGGACTTGGCCTGGTCTAGGACTGTCACGTTTTCCCAATTGAAACTATGGAGGTAGTTAGCAGCATCAAGTTTCTGGGTTTGCAGCTAACGAGTAGGCTAGCTGGGTCACTCAACAGTGAGACACTGGTGAAGCGGGCACAGCAGTGCCTGCAGTTTCTGCATCACATGAGAATGCATCACATCTTCTTTCCCACGTCCTCACCACTTTCTATAGAGGGACGATCAAGAGCATTCTATCATATTGCATTACAGTCTGGTTTAGAAGCATTATTGCTTCAGACAGGAAAGTGGTGCAGAGAGCGGATGGCAGAAAAGATAATTGGTAGTTCACTTCCTTCTATCCAGGACATAGCATGTAAGCAATGCTTGAACAGAGTCCACAGAATTGTCTGGGACACTATATATCTACTTCATGACCTGTTTTCCTTGTTACCTACTGGTTTTCCTACCTTCTCATATATGTATGGTGCAGGCATATATTTATGTATGTATGTATCATATCTATATGTGTGTTATGCATGTGTTTGGGCAGATATACACTTTCTCTTGAGAGTGAGCAACAGAATTTCATTTTTAATGTGGACCAGTGTCCTCACAGTAAAACAACAATAAAAGTTATCTCATCTCATCTCATCTCATCTCATCTCATCTCATCTCACCTCACCTCACCTCACCTTACCCTTATCTATATGTTGTGGAATTAGGCCAGTTTTTTGCCTATTTGTCCTACATAGTGGTTGTTGTAGTTGTACATTGTACATTGTATGTTGTAGATGACACCTGTTTTTACTTCTGGGGTTGCTGGGTCTTTTGGTTTACTCAGGATGTTTTGAAGGGCTTTAGTTGCCTTGTGTTGATTCCATGTGATTGTAGTAGTCTATTTGTAGTTTCTAAGATATTCTTGATGTATGGCAGCATAATTCTTCTTAGGGTTTGTGTTAGTTGTGCTGTATTGAGTTGAATGGTCAGTGACTGTTTGATAAAATTGTGTGGGTATCCATTTTATTGGAATGTGTTGTATAGTTTTCAAAAAAAACGTTGGTCTTAATTACTATAACAAATAACATTATAATTTATGAATTTATATTATGGTTAACATAACAAGGATTTTTAGATTTTTGGGTCAGCTTTGGATTTGCTGCCTATGTAGAGGAATCCAGAACAGGAATGTAAATATTATAATTAGCTTTATTACTTACTTAAGAAACAGCACATGCACATTTTAAGCAGTCACAAAAAATGAGAAAATGACCCACTTAGCAAAATGAAAGACATCTTCAAAATTTGAAAGAGAAAAGCAAATATCAGGTGCATTTTCTCATGACCAAACTTTCTCATGACCAAACTTTCTCATGACCAAACATGACTTGCCAAAATGTGAGTGCTCAGGAAAAGTGCATACAAAAATGTATATGGTAAAATAGTATATGAAATGTCCTATGTGCAAAAATGTTAAGACTGAAGAGTTTTTGATTCATGAAGACATGGAATATCTGGTCTCTATCATTTCCCATCATGGCAAGCATGGCAACCAGTTCCTAAGCAGACAGTAGTGGTATCCCTTAATGATTATAGACCAGTAGCTTTAACACCTGTTGTCATGAAATGTTTTGAGAGACTGGTGTTGAACTATATTAAGGCTAGTCTTCCATCTACTTTGGACCCATATCAATTTGCATACAGGAGTAATAAATCAACTGATGATGTTATGTCTCTTGTTGTCCATACTATACTGAATCTTTGGAGCAACAGGGGACATATGTGAGGCTTTTATTTGTGGATGAAAGCTCTGACTTTAACACCATTTTACCCAACAGGTTGTTTCTTAAAATGTCCAATTTGGGTATAAATCAGAGGATTTGTGTCACTGCGTTTTTATATTTACCAGCAGAGCTAATATTTCTGGACTATCAGACTGACCGTAGTCATACCCCTTATCAGCACCTACAGCACCTACTACGCATGTCATTGCATTCTTTTGTACTTCTTCTAGAAACTTTCCTTTGTTCTCCAGCCAGCTAAGGTCAGGCTGGAGATTCTTTGCCAACATGTAATCTGTTTTTAGATAGTGAGATGTTTTTATTTTCTTACAATAAATATGAGTTTAATTAGATGTTTCTTCGGTCTTATTGATCAAAGTATGCAACAGGATAAAAGCCACGATCCAACTCAAAATGAGGGCAATTACCCCACGCAAGGTAACGGGGCTGATTGCCGCTCTGACAATGGCAGCCGGAGGATGGTTGATCTATGGCTATTCCTGACTTGTTACTTTTGATCATGACCGTCTAGGCTAATTAGACAGATAGTTGATTTAGTGACTGCGGAACACTAAACAATTAACGTCTAAGATGCCGAGAAAGAAGAAAAAAGGAAAAATGAAGGAAAAGGGCAAAATGAAGCCCTTCTTATCTTCTTCAGATGAGGATGATATGGAAAGATCCTCAAGATTTCAGCCTCTTGCATCTGCCACTCAGCTAGAAGCAGAAGAATCAGAAAAAATGCTCTTAACAAAGCTTCAGGAGGAAAATAACAGAAAAGCTGCTTTTGAAGGTGAAGTACTACGACCGAGGTCAGTAACTCAACCTTCTACTTATGCATGCTCTCAAACTTCTGATTTTGAAATGCTTGGGGCCAAGCCAAAATTTCCACAAACGGCAAAGCTTTTTTCCTCCCACGCAGAGGGAGAAACATTTTATTATTCCTCTCAAACCTTCAAAGTCTCTCCTCATGAGCAAGCTATAAGAAACTATCGTGACCAGATAGAAATTTTTGAACGTGAGCTATCCGAGGCAAAAATGGCTTTATCTAGGCTTGAGCCAGATAAGAGAGAATCCCACGTTCATGAAATCTCAAAAGCCGCCATTTTGCCTTCTTCTCTCTCAGAGCCAAAGACACACCCCCTGGTGGATACTGTGTCAGGCAAATCAGAACAGAGAGTTGTGTACACGTCACATGTGCCTAGTAAAGTTGTCTCTTCTCAGATTTCACATGATGTAGATAGAGAAGTAAAACTAACTGAATCAAGCCTGCAAACTGCAATGCCACAAGTGTCTCCACAGGCTCAATTTTCAACACCCCCTGGTGGTGCTGGGGTCTTTTTAGATGGAACACAACGCTTAATGCAGCAAAGGCAAATGACTGCATCTCCAGCAGGTCATTTTAATATTGCAGCTCAGATGCCACAAGTACAAGCTCATGCACACGTGTCTCCAGCTGTGCAACCAGGGCCAGCCCCTGGTCCACCTCCAGCACAACAAGTGCCTTTGCCCCCACAGCCAGCACCTCAAATGCCTATTCCTCAACAGGCATACTCTGTTGCTCCACTGGCTGGTGAGTCAAAATTAAAGATGTCAGGGCAGAATTACAAGGCCTGGGTCAGTGAGGTTGGACTTTTGCTACGCAGAGAAGGCACACATCGTATGGTGTTTAACCCTCCTGCCCAACCATGGACACCTGAAATAAGAGACTTAGAGACTAAAGCCTGCACAACATTGTTGATGTCCATGGATACTGAACTGCAGGTTATTTTTCCGCCTGATGCAACAGCCCAACAAATTTGGGTCCAATTAGAAAATTGCTACAGGCCTGTCTCAATTGAGTCTTCATGTTTGCTCATGTCTGAATTCCATGGTTCGAAATTGAAACCTGGTGAACAAATTGGAGGACATTTGACCAAACTGAAAGGTATGAGGAAAGAATTGAGAGAAAGGGGCTATCGTATTGAAGATATTCAAATGATCAGCATTATCATTAACTCTTTGAACTATGAATGGAAAGATGCCATTACAAAGATTAACCAAGTGCCTATTGCTCAACGCACAGTGGACAATATATGCAGACTCTTAATTGAAGAGGAGGCACTGATGTTAGCCACACCACATTTGAGAGGACCACCCGCATCAAGAGCTCCAGCTAGGCGTCCCTTCCGAGGAAGGACCTATGCTCCAAGGATGCCAAGATGCAACATCTGCAACCGTGTGGGACATGCAACCCGGGATTGTCCTCAACGAGTTCCAGCTCCCGTCACGTACCAGCCCAGAGGAACAGACTCCAGAGGCAGAGGCAGAGGTGGTAGACAAGGTCGTCGTGGTCCAAGGCGTGATTCGCAAGCTCCACTCACCACATTGGCTTTAACCAACGATCCACAACCTCATCCAGAGTACGACAGACGGCTTTTGTGGACTTTGGACAGTGGTGCAGCTTTCCATGTTACTTATAGAAAAGAACTTTTCACAGAGATGCACGAGCCTGAACCTGAACTACGTGAACTTTATTCTTTTTCCAATCATCCTTGTCAGGTCAAAGGAAAAGGAACTGTTTATGTTGAAGAGCTCAATGCATTCATTCCTGATGTCTGCTACATACCAACAGCAACTTTTAGTTTGCTTAGTCAAGCTCACTTGTCTAGAGTTTTAAAGTTCCAGGTTCACCACCTCGAGAAAGCAAGTTACATAGTTAAAGATGGAGATATTGTTGCTGAAACCATGTTAATTGGTGGTGTTTATTACTTAAAACCAAAATCTAAACCACAAGCACAGGCAAGTATACAAATTCCAAAAGAGGAGAGCACAGGCCCAGAGAGAGACGTCCCAGTGAGAGATCCTGTTGCTACTCCCAAGGCTCCTAAAGCCAACAAAAAGAAGATTGAGAAACAGGTTGCTCAGAGCAAGCCTGAGGTTCCTCATAAAACTGTTAATGTTGCAAATTCACTAACTGGTAAACCTTTGCATTCCAGGTGCATCCATAAGTGGCATAGAAGATTGGGACATGCCAGCTTCCGGGTTCTTAGAAAAATGCCGGAGTTCGCAAAAGGTTTGGATCTAAAGGGGTGTAAGGTGTTTCTGGATTGTGCTGTCTGCAAGAAAGCCAAATCCAAAGCAGCAGCCATTCCAAAACGCGCTACACGCCTGTCAACACGCATTTTTGATTTGGTACACACTGACATAGTTGGTCCATTTCCGCCAACAATTGGTGGTAGAAAATATTTTTTAACAATTGTTGATAATTATTCTAGATATGGATATGTATATCCTATGAGAGAAAAATCTGAGACCTTTCAGATCTTTAAAGACTTTGCAGCCCTCGTCTCTACCCAACACGGAGTAAACATCGCCAGAATCCAGAGTGATCGTGGTGCCGAGTTCATGTCTCAGCGTTTCCAGGACTGGATGCGTAAGAATGGAATTCTTCATCAGACTTCGGCTCCTTATACTCCCCCTCATAACGGAGTTGTAGAGAGAAGACAGGGGGTTCTGCAAACCATGATGCGTTGTATTTTAGAAGACGCCAACCTCAGTAACCCATACTGGGGTGAAGCTCTTAAATATGCAAATTACATCATCAACCGTACTTGGAGCAGTGCGATAAATCAAACTCCTTTCTTCATGATGTATGGCTACAAGCCAGATCTCAAGAACCTCCGTATTTTTGGTTCATACGCCATGGTGAACATTCCCTTAGATCAAAGAAGGAAAGGAGGTCCAGCAGCAAAGAGACTGAGATTTATGGGTTTTGATGACAATTCAAAATGGAGCAAATTTATTGACTCTAATCGTAGACTAGTGACTTCCCAATCTGCTGATTTCGAGGAAGATGCTGACTGGTCCAGGATTCATTCCAATGATCCTGGAGTTTATTTTCCTAAAGATGAAGTTACTGATGCCACGCAGCCTGATGACCAAGATTCACAGGCAAATGTTCCACCCACCAGTTCTTCCCAACATGATGTTCCGTCTTCGCAAGCCGCGGATGCTGATGCTAGCGACGATGATGAAGACGAGGACGAAACGGAAGAAGAATGGACGACTGTTCCGAGGCGTTCCAAGAGAGCCACAAAGGGAATCCCTCCACAGCGATATTCGTGGCAACTGACAAAAGCACCGTTGCCTTTGATTTGTAATGTTACACTTCCTCCCGATAACTTTACACAAATCAAACATCTTCCTGATTCAGAGCAAGAGAAGTGGTATGACGCAATGCAGGCTGAAATGGACAGTCTAAAGAAACTTAAGGTGTTTACGCCTGCAAAACCTCCAGCAAAGAAAAAGGTCATTGGCACTCGATGGGTCTATAGAATCAAAAAGAAGCCAAATGGTGAGTCATTGTACAAGGCCAGACTTGTAGCTCAGGGTTTCGCTCAACGTTATCCTGAGGACTACACAAATACCTACTCACCGACAGTCAGAACTGAAAGTGTAAAAATTGCTTTAGCCACTGCAACTATCCTTGGTTTAGAAGTTTTTCAGTTTGATGTTGACACCGCTTATCTACATGCTGACCTAGATGAAGAAATCTACGTGAGAGGTCCTCCAGGATTCCGACAGCAAGAAGGGGATACCTGGTTCCTGAACAAAAGTCTTTATGGTCTGAAACAGTCTGGTTTAATGTGGTACTTATGTCTAACTGACAAACTAAATTCAATGGGCTTTATTAAGTCCGAAACTGATGAGCGCGTGCTCACAAAAAGATCTAACAATGCATATGAGATAGTTCTTGTTTATGTTGATGACATCGTTTACATTGGTCCAAATAAGCAAATGAGTGAGATTTTTGCCAAAGCTTTGCAGAAATACTTCACATTGAAAACTTTAGGTCATATTAGCACTTATTTAGGTGTGCAGATTGAAAAAACACAGAAGGGGTTTAGTCTTTCACAAGAAGATAAAATTGAACAAGTTTTACATCATTGCAACATGAAGGATGCTAACACAACAAAGACACCCATGCAAACAGATTTTCACAACTTGACACATGAACCAAGTCCTGAGTTCGAGGATCAAACACTTTATCGTTCAGTTATTGGATCACTGTTATACATTAGTAGTTGGACAAGACCAGACATTGCACTCAGTGTTAATCTCTTGTCTCGACACGTAGGTAAGGCAAAACAGTTTCATTGGTCATGTATTAAGAAATTATTGAAATACCTAAAGCACACTAAACACATGAAGTTATTGTTAGAACCAACACACACTGAGTATGCAGAATTAAGTTGTTATGCAGATTCTGATTGGGCAAGTGATAAGAAATCACGTAAAAGTACTTCAGGTTTATGGATAAGGGATGTTTGTGGATAAGGGATTTTCTGACAGGTAGGCCACAGTCAGTAAGGATGGGATCTCACCATTCCTCTATTCTGATACTAAGCACAGGAGCCCCCCAGGGTTGTGTGCTAAACCCTTTCCTTTATTCCTTGTATACACATGACTGCACGCTATTGTATAACACCAACACAATTATTAAATTTGTGGATGACACAACAGTGGTGGGGCTCATTAATAAGAATAATGAGTCTGCTTACAGAAAGGAAGTATAAGGGCTGATATTGTGATGTGAAGAAAATAATCTTACACTTAACACCAAAAAATCTAAAGAACTTATAACTGGCTTTAGGAGGAATTGAGATGTACATTTACCATTGTACATAAATGGTGAGGCGGTGGAGAGGGCTGGTAGTTTTAAATTTCTGGGCATTTATATCTTGAAGGACCTCTCATGGACTATGAATGTCAACATGCTTGTGAAGAAGGGACAGAAAAGGCTGTACTTCCTGAGAATGCTCAGGAAGATAAATCTATCTGGGCATATACTTCTGCCCTACTATTGCAGCACCATTGAGAGTGTGCTGACATATGGCATTCTTGCATGGTATGGGAGCAGCTCTGTAGCAGACAAAAAGCATTAAAATTGCCGAGAATATCATCAGGCTCCAGCTACCAGCCCTGGACAACATCTTCGAATCTCACTGTTTGAGGAAGTTGCACAACATTCTCAGAGACTCTTCCCATCCTACTTACAATCTTTTTGGACTGTTGCCTTCTGGCAGAAGATAGAGAACAATTAAAACTCAGATCACACATTTTCTGAATAGTTTTTATCCCAGAGCTATAATTGCACTCAATGAACTAAAGGGCCACCATCAGTGAGTTGTTGGACAGCATTACTTAGTCTGTTGTATGGATGTTTGGGTGGTTTAGGAGTGGGGAATTGTGGTGGGTAGGAATGTGTTTGAGGATTGTTATGTGTGTTGGACTTGGTCTTTGAGTGATAAGTGAATTTTGTTGTATGGGTATACTGTGTATACAATACTTATATTTTTATATTAATATTTATTGTACAATGACAATAAAGTTATTATTATTATTATTTATTCTTATTATTTTCAAGTCCAGCTCACCTCTGGTAGGATTTTGGGGAGGGTCTTTTTGGCAAACAATATGGAAGTGTTTTGCTATTGCTGCTCTTCAGATGATTGTTTTAAAGCTATGTATCATCTTTAGGCACTGTAGAATAGACTTTACTGGTTTGTTTTGTATTTTAGCTGAAACATTAATTGTGATTGATTTTAGTACCCTGGAAGGAAGGTTTAACTGCGGAGTGCTGTATTTGTTCACTTTAACTTTATTAATCTATGTTATTTTATTGTTAAAAGGTTTAATTATATTGTTGCAGGCTTCTTTTGGAAGAATTTGTGGTCTTTAAGGCAGCCCATAAATATTTTAGAAATAAAGACTTGGCAAAAATGAAATGCACATAAAGATAATTCTAGCTCAAAACTTTGTTTTCTGATATTTTAACATATAGTTTTAGGAAATGCAAGGAATTGTGGATATTCTAAAGCTGGAAGTTTTGAGGAACAGTTTCTGGATTCTTGGAAAGGCTTTCTAATGCAGGGATCCCTAACCTGGCCACAGTTAGTTCAGAACCAGACCACATGAGCACACATGTTCAGTTTCACTTTTACAAATCGTGCACACGCACAAAGCTCCATTTGTGCAAGCAGTGGACACGTGGCAGAAATAAAATACAGATTGATTTAACTTTTGCACAGATTCCATAGAGTATAATAAACTATTTGCCTTGAAATTCAATTTTAATTGGTTTCCCACACTATATAAAATAGTTAGACTTGATAAAATAGTTTTATTAACTTTAAAACTTTGGGTAACTCATAACTTTGGGTAACTCATTAATAATATCATCTTAACAAAAAAGAACTTCTCCCCCCATGACTTTCCCCCCATGACTTTCCTTTGGCTTAAATGTTTTATGATATTTCATAATTCTTAAGCATTCTTATTCTTTATTCACATGAGCTAGATCATGATTCCAAAGAAGGCAGTTATTTTCAAGGTGAGGTCAAACATTTCCCAGCTTTAGCTCAATCTCAGCTTGCTTCTGGTCCATCCATGGCATACTTCATTCAGCATTTAATTAGCTCATTTATTTGATTTTAAGCATTTAGTTCTTGCTTTTAATTAAAAATACAAAATAAATAAAATTTAAGAACCAGCTTTTAGGGTCCTCTTTGTTTATGAGGATGTTGTTGGGCCCCTTATTGATAGTCTCCCAGTATTATGCACAGTGCTTTTCCAGCCAATAACCCTGGAAAAAAGACAAAAGCTGAGTGATAAATAGAATCCTAGGTGGGCATGAAAAAATTTCATATCAATTTGACTTCTGAAAAATGATTCTGTGAGAGCCGCTTCATTCGTGGGCAAACTTTTCACTATGAAGGTTGCTTTCTGAGAGTTTAACTAAGTTATATATTCAATACTTCCACTTTATTAGATGTTTATATTAACTAGAATGAGCTACTATGAATTTAATGTATTTAGGCCTCAAAAAGTTCTTCAAAAAACTTTGAAACTAGATGCTGACGAGGCACATGTAACCAAGCAGTTAAGAAACATCTTAGATTTGCATTAGTATATCATTGGAAATCCTCTTTTCTTTCACAACCTGATTAATTCAGAAGTTCACTGTGTATTCTTACAATTCTGATAGATCATTCTATCAGAACTTATGGGCCTCTTCAATTCAACCAACTCCATGAGGTGTATACTTAATTCAGGTTACTTAACTCATTGTTCTATTAAGTAACAGCCTACTTAACAGGGAACATATGGCATTTTATGTTCAAGCAAATCAATTAAATGGTGTGCCTGAATCAATAGACCAAAAACTATGTGTTCTATGTTTACAAAGTGTTCATTAAAACACCAGTGTTGTTTTCTCCTCCTCCTCCTCCTCCTCCTCCTCCTCCTCCTCCTCCTCCTCCTCCTCCTCCTCCTCCTCCTCCTGGTTAAGTGGTAATATTCAGTGGTGGGATTCAAATAATTTAACAACCAGTTCTCTGCCGTAATAACTACCTGGATAGGCATGGCTGGGTGGTCATGTGACTGGGTGGCTATGGCCAACTCAAAATCACTCACATTGAGGGGTGCTTTGCTTCACCTGGTCTCTCATGACCATGGGGATGTTGCAACGGTCACTAAATGAACTGTTGAAAAGATTACCTGTACAAAAATACAAAAAGCTTCTTTGCTTGCAAAAAGCTGCCCTAAATATCAATCATTAGATTAGAAATGGGGAAATACAGACTGAAGATCAATGATAGCCACAGCCATCATAGAAACCTAAACCATTCTGTCTGAATACCTTCCTTTTCATCAGCAATACCTGCAATCTGGAGTTACAAAACAGGGAAGGTGCCAGAGCACCTTGAGGAATTAAAATGCAGATAACTATCAGCAGCCAACTCTTGCTCATAAAGTGAAACCCTTTAGCAGAGAGGTCATTTAAACTCTCCAGAAAGTGATTGGGCATATTTGGACTACAAAATGCCAAGCTAAAGAGACAAATTAACAAAGCATATAGGGAACCCATGTTCAAGCTTGTCAGGATCACAATAAAATTAGTGATGACACAGATGTCTAAATAAACTTCAAGCCTGGTGCCATGTTACTAAGCCTTATTATCATAAGAGAAAACCAAAATGGATTGGAGGGAGGATCCACACCCATACCTCCTATCTTTTTTTTAACCTTGCTATCAGTGAGCAATCATGTGCCTTGGCCACTCCAAAGCAATGAAAGAGATTCCTGTCCCAAGGGTGCTTTTTCAAGAGAAGAAAGGGACTTTCTGGAAACCAAGGAAGTCCAGTTGCCTCTTGAAAAAAAAGCACCTTTGGGAGAACCATGACCTTGATGACTGAAGAATCCCCATAGACAAGAGACTCCTGTGCTCAGTGAACTGATAAAGCACCCTTTCCCACCCAGAAGAAGCAATCCTTAGATCCATTTGTACCATTTAAAGATACCATCCGGTCTCACTCACCTAACAAGGTATCCTAAGGAAATCATGCAGATTTAAGGAAATATCACATGTCCCCAGAAAAGCAGTAAGAAAATCAGAAAGAGTGCCAAGGTTGGATTCTGCCTCTTGGAAGTACACCCCAAAAGAACAGTGTCAGGAATCACTAAAGCAGTATAAAAAGCTTTTTTAAAAAGTCAAGCCCCTAATAAAAGTAACAGCAAAGAAGGGAGGGGGGGAGAGAAACTCCAGTGAAGCTGATTAGACCACAGAAAATCTGGATCACTAACTGCTGTTACATTGTAACAAGGCTTAACCCAGAGGTGGTTTCGGAAAACATTTAAAAATAAGCAGGATTAGGCTACAAACAACACAGAGAGGCACACCAGAATGTCTCCTTCCTGCCTTTCTCACAGGATTAATGTGGAAAAAAACAACAGGCTGTTGGAAGGAGATTTCTTCCAACAGGTAATTCATCGAACTGTTCAGAAATTTAACAAATGGTTCTCCTGAATCACCACTGGTAATATTTCATAGTCTTGTCAGATTGATGACAAACTTTTGAGGTAGTCCACAGTATTACCACCAGTACTACCTTTATTATAAGATTACAGGTAGCAGAATATCATGTCCCCATTCCATCCCCAACTCCCAAGAGGGTTAAGCTGCTTCTTGTTTGACCATTATCTAGCCTATGGCTCTTTTCCTCCTCCCACTCCTCCCGTCTCTCAGGGATAGTCTCTCAAATCATGATAACTCCCTACCCTAGGCTTCACATATCAATTTCCTCAGTGATATTATTTGTATAAAAATAGCCATCTTACAGAAATAATATAAAAAAGAAGAGGATGACCAAAAGATATAAGCATGTTTCCAATCTCTTTTTAATTGGCTGGTTTACCTTTCAAAACAGCGTTGGATTTCAGATACTTTGAAATGACAATGTTCCAAACAGTATATGTTCTATTTCACTTGGAGTCTGAAATAAATAACTTCTAAAACATATAACTCAGATTTTAATCTCTGCTTCTTGTGAAATATTATGTTGTTGTATATGCATATTTCTAGATGGAAACTGCATTGGTTGCGTTTATGAGTAACTTGTGACAGGACATGGATAGAGGGTCTATGATTGTGTCATCTTGCTGGACTTCCCAAAGGTTTTTGATATTTTGATAGCATTCTTCTAGCTTCACTTGAGAGTTAGGGATTGGAGGTACTGCAGAGGCAAGTCCACACAATGCAGTGAGTTAATGGTCTGGTCCATGGGTACTTAATTATGTCACATGGTTCTCCTTTCCCGTCCTATTTAGCATATATGTGAAGTCACTGGGAGAGGTTGTAATGGTACATGGAAAAGAATTTGGGAGATGCAGTCCATAGAAAGTCCAAATATGAGACAAAAGAAACCAACACCTACACAATGTGTAAAGCAAGAAGCTCAGAAGGGACTGTCCCTAAATTTTCAGGCTGTAAAAGAGATAGTGAAAGAATTATACCTTCAGACTTGTGAGATTCCCACCCCTAACCTCTAATACAGAAATATACCATGTCAAACAATATCAATGCCATTGAGAAAACAGCAGAAGGATGATATCTCAACTCTGCTAAAGATCATCAAGAAATTTGACAACTGCTGTCTCAGTCCAGTATCCTACATAGAAACTTCCTTCAAGGTCAGTGAGTCCATTCCCTCCTTTATATAGGTAACCAGAAGCTTCTACATGTGGTCCTTGTTTAGTGACCACTGTTGGGGGTGGCAACTCAATCATTCAGTGAAGTGGTTACTGAATGAAACAATGATTTACAATCTTACTTCAGTGTTTCTTTGTTTTACTGACCTGCAAATGTCATAAATGCATGTATTGATTGCAAAGTTACTTATTCTTTACTGTCATAGATGCAAATAGTCCCTAAACAAGTCAATTGATAAATGAGGACAACCTCACAAGCTTCTGGTTGGACCAATATAAATACTATCCTGTTTCCCCAAAAATGAGACATCCCCTGATAATAAACCCAATCAGGCTTTTGAGCACATGTGCTAAAATAAGCTTCCCCCTGAAAATAAGCCCTTACCAAAAATATTTAAATGCAGAACTGGAAATCAGGTAACATGGCAAGAGGAGCCCTATCTTGCTCCACATGCCCCAAAATAATAAGACCTCCCCGAAAATAAGGCCAAGTGCTTATTTCGGGGTTAAAAAAATATAAGACAGGGTCCTATTTTCGGGAAAACAGGGTATGTTATTGTGTTTATATGCATCATATTTTTTTCATGGACTTAGATATTTTTATGACTAAGGAGCCTTTTTAAAATTCATAATCAATCAATACTTATTTTTCCTTTTAATTTTATTCTCACATTTGTTTGATCAGTGGCTTTTTCCCATGATTATAAGCACTCTTTCTCCCATTGATTCAGAATTATTTATCTACTTAATTATTTTGATTTTAAAAACTTGTATGCTTTTCTGAGTGCCTAGAACTGACATCAAATTCAGAAAGAGCTTGCAAAATGAACCAGTCCAACCCACACCAGAATGTCTCTTTACAAAACTGAACAGAGTTGACATACAGTAATAAAAAAAGAAGAAGATTTGGCATCATAAGTGTCTTTTCTGAAAGCTGGAAAAAAAAATAATTCCCTGGCTTTGCTGTATTAACTGTTCACCATTTATCCAAATTTGTAAGGTCAGTTTGCCCCAAAGCACTGAATAAAAGGTGTCCAGATGGATCTCTGTGTTCCATTAGAAAAATGGAGCTTGGCAACATGCATGCCAACCGCTGTTTTAAATTGGCATGTGAGGATAGAATAATGTCCGCTCAGTACAATGACTGTAGAAGAGCACAGTAGGATGCTCAAAAGCAAATAGTTTTGAAAACGGAGGTAATTTTTGTCTCTATTAGTATAATGTTCTCAAACAGCAAATGGAACTAGCGGCCTGTGGAACATGATAGGGAATGGAGAAATATTATTGGTGAACCTTCTGCTACAGATAGTTTTTGGAAAAGGCCACACTTTTATTAGGGTTGAGATCATATTTGCCAAGCATTTAAAAAATAATATCCCCTGGCTTCCTGTAACATGCATATGTGTATATACTACCATTCTTTGTTATAGCCATAAGAAATAGTGGAGGTTTCTCTTTTTAGGGGAGACCAAAACTTCTTTAGATGTTGGTGGTGGCAACTGTCATGATCTTTCTTTTCCCCAATGGCAGCAAACAGATCTTTTCTTTAAAAAATATCAACTGATAGTTATAAACTTTTCATTTTGAACTTAAAAATGCCCTAATATTCATAATACTTTCCCTGCCCACTTTTCATTTTGAACTTAAAAATGCCCTAATATTATAATATAATATACCTTTTCCTGCCCTTCTTGAGCATATTTACATTAAAACACAAGCAGTACTAAACCAGCTTATATTTCTCATAAACGGTAACAGCATCCATATCCTCCCACATTACCATCTATCCTTCAATATTCAGTATTGATATTGATCACAACACAACACAAGGTAGGTATATACATTGAGCCTAACTTCTCTGTCCAACTTTTCTAATGCAATCATAATCCAAAATAAAATAAAAATTTCTACTCCAAGTTTCATAAGGAAACTTCCAAATTCTTTCAGAAATTTTAAGAATCATCCTCAAGTTTGATGCCACTTTTTGTTTTACTTCCTGGCAGTGGTGAAATTCAACTTTTTGTGGGCGTGGTTTGGTTGGCATGGCAGAGGAAGAGAAATCTCCATTCCCACCCAACTCTGGGGCCAGCCAGAGGTGGCATTTGCTGGTTCTCTGAACTACTCAAAATTTCCGCTACCGGTTCTCCAGAACCTGTCAGAACCTGCTGAATAGCATCCTTGCTTCCTGGGTTGCTGGTAAAATTCCTTTCCTCAAGCATCTCAGTGTAACATTGCTTTCCTTTGGAGCAGTTAATGTGCAGCTTCCATATTCTAGATCCAATTCTCTCCCATCTCTTTTTCAGAACTACTGTAACCACAACAGTAACAAGGACTTTGGAGGTGCAATATTTCGAACAGGTTGACAGGTTGCGGTTTCTGACTGATATTTTGCTCAGGAGCCCCATCCACTCCCTTTTAGTGTGATACTGTCTATGTGGAATCCTATATGGCTCAGATGTTTTGTGCACTTTCTGTCATATTTCAGACAAGCCTAGCCTCTTTGTTGCTTGCTATGAAAAACAGCAAACATCTAAACAACACAGCAGGCTCACCTCTATCTGGAAGTCTAATTTTCAGCACAGTTGTCCTTGACCTAGTCTACCTATTCTGAAATGAATGGCTTGAAAGTCTTCACTTTAATGAAACAATGTCTCTGAAGTAATTTCAAAGTGAAAAGAAGAAAGTAATAAGCACAGTGGTTGGTGTATTGAAGACTGTTGGAATAAGAGTGTTCAAAGCAAAATTCTCTTATCTAAATGAAGAGAAATGAGGAAAAAGCAGGAAAGAGAGCATTGCCGTAATGTAGCTAGATCTATTTTGACTCAGCTTATTTTCTCCATCACAGAGAAAGGGCAGCTCTGCCATCAATCATGGTCAGATCATATATTTTTTTAACCCTCTGTTAAAGAGACAACATGTCAGACTGGTTTCCACATCTGTGCTATGTTTCAGCAATGTCACTTAGGAAAAGAATCAACATTTTCAGTTTGACTTTCGTAAAACAGCTCTTTGAGGCCAGAGAGTGTGTTATGGTGCTGTCCAATAAAACTTGGAGAACAGCTTTGGACTTTTAATAACAGCCTACTGAAATCAGAAAAAAAAAAAAGAAACGATATAGTGAAGGGAGAGAAGAGCAGAAGAAATATGCTCTACTACGAGCTGAAATTTCACTGGAGACAATTCTTATGCTATAACAAAATGAGAATTGGTTCCAATTGTCATATAATGTGGGCCATTAATTGGGCTCCCTGATGGAGTTTCAACACAAATTGAATTGGAGAAATAAGAGGGCATTTCAGCTCCTCCCAATTTTAATATGAAATTATTTTTCCTTTATTTTTAAGATCAGTGTGACTCTATAAAACTCATAATGCGTCTCTTAATACTGGGCACAAAAAAATAATAATCAGCTGCCTTAGCTATTGGCCATCTCAGCAATACAGTCTATGCTGAAAATTCAGTGGAATTTTTCTCATCTATTAATTTTGTATTAGACTGTAATTTTATAATCATTATCAAAGAATTAATGACTTCTTTGGATTGAATTCATATGCAACATGAAGGTTGATTACTGAATGGTATAAGAGTACATGCATGATAATAAAGGGAATTCTGGGTAATAGTTCAACTCTGAGAACCAGCAAATGGTAAATAATTTGTATGAGGCACTGAGGCACATGGAGCTCAAAAGCCAAAGTATTTTGTTTGACAGGGAAAATAGAATGAATTATTGCCACGTAAACATAAATGAAAACAAAACTAGTGCAAGCAGATGAATTTGTGTATCTTAGAATATTGTTTATTATGGATGACAAAAAATTTTAAGACATGCTGTCAGAAAGATTGTGGGGTGTATAGGGAGTATAGTTGCAAGAAATGTTTTCAAAATAAGATTGAATATACCATTGTGTTCTTACTCTCTTTGTGGTATGTAACTGAAGAGTTACTATGCCAGGAGAAAAATAAAAGTTGAATGCAATAGGAGTGAGATACTGGTCAAACAAAATGAAGATAAAGCTAAAAAAAAAATGAAGATGCTGAATGAATATAGATTGAATACAAAATAAGTGATAACACAAAATAATTAACTCGAGGTTCTTTGGTTATAAAAAGGATTGAGTGTAGGAAAGGGAAAGACCCAAAAAGTTGTAGCTGTATAGAATTAGTGATAACCTCAATTTAAAAAATGAAACAAAATATATGAGCTGTGCTGGAAACATGAAAAGATTTGCAAGCATAGAGAGAGGAGGGGAAATACAGCAAATGATGTTATAAATTAGATTTAGCTATGTTTGCTTTTGTTTTTCTTATCCCATGCCTTCCATTTCTTTAGCTCACTTTTCTTACTTGTTCACTTCACATAACAATGCTTAGACCAAGAGGTTTGTCTGATATACATGTATGTATTTCATCATACATAAAAGAGTAAAGAGTAAATTAATGCAATTAAATCAATGCAATTAAAAGAAAAAGAAAAAAAATCACTTACAAAATCTTCAAATGCTAAAAATAGCAGCATGGGTAGTGATAAATTAACACTGAACAAAACCCTTCTTATGGCCCTACTATTTCCACAGTCTTTGTTGATTTAGATTGGGAAAAAATGAGGAACAAATGAAAGAAATAAAATAATAAAACAGAGAAAGTGTATGAGAGAGAGAGTGGGGAGAGAAACAGAGAAATTTTCTGTTTGGGACTACAGTTAAATCAAACCAACCATATTATATGAATGAAGCCATTTTATCTCAAGTGAAATATTCTTTCTGATAAGATTCACACCTGGCTTTCTTTTTATTTATTTAACCTTGTAGAAATCTATTTAATTCCCAATACCATCCTGCTCTTTTTTTTTTTTTGCATTAAAATTACTAAACACATCAGATGCTTCTGGTGCAACCTTCAGTCATGTAGGCTCTTCCCACCCCAGTTTCACTCCTTTGTACTTTGGAGGCTAAACATAGTTATAAGAAAAATACATTGAAGAAGTACTATAGTACATGGTCTGGGTTGATCAAAGTAATCTTTCTTTTCCTTGACCAAAAGGCCATTCTGCTTTCTTATTCTCTTTCTGAGAAATCACATAGTCATCAAGGACTTTAAGAATGAGACACCAACAGATGATGTATGACTGATAATCAAACCGCAGGATGGATGATGTAGCTGTTCTGCAGCACACAGGTATAATTCATAACTGACAATTCCTCTCGTTCAGGAAGGAAAGCCAAGGAATAAATATTTGATTTAATTTTCCTCCAACAAAGAGATGGTCAGGCCTTGAAGTAAACAAACAGATGTTGTTCACAATAATATTGTGATACTTCTATGCAGCAATAGAATCTGAGTTAGATAAAAGCTTGGAGACCTTCCTTGCTTAGGATATACTGTTTGACAACTTAAAAAGTTGAAGAGAAGTGCAGTCATTGAGTGCAGTCATATAAGTGGTAAAAGACTTTTATGCTCTCATGTCCATTTGAGCTGTTCTAAAAGCATCCAATTCTACAATGCTCCTATAAAACCAGTTCATCTGGAGGGTGGGTTTAATTCTTGAAGCAAGGCTTGCTTCTTCACTATTGGGCTCCTGGAAACCTCCTTGTTCTTATTACTCTATTATCACAGCCTTGTTAATTGATTTTAATCTGCAATCCAGAGAAAGATGGTTTTATATCCCCGTCTTTATTTTACAAAGTCAGGGCAGCATACTGTATATAATGTTCCTGTCTCCATTTTTGCCACAACAAACAATCCTGTGAAGTGGGTTGGGCTGAGTGAGAGTGGTTGGGTAATAGTCTAGGTCTAGCTAGTTTTCATGCCCAAGGCAGGACTAGAACTCACAGTCCCACAAATCATCTAAACCAGAGTGAAATTCAGCAGGTTCTGACAGGTTCTGGAGAACAAGTAGCAGAAATTTTGAGTAGTTTGGAGAACCGGCAAATACCACCTCTGGCTGGCCCCAGAGTGGGGTGGGAATAGAAATTTTGTAATATCCTTCACCCAGAAGTGGGGAGGGAATGGGGATTTTGTAGTATCCTTCTCCTGTCATGGCCACCAAGCCATACCCATGGAACCAGTAGTAAAAATAATTGAATTCCACCATTGATATAAACCACTGCACTAAACTGGGTCTACCGGGCTACAGATGTATGTAACTGATCAGAGGGGGAAAATGGCCCAATATTTCTTAACTTTAGCATGTCCAGTAAATTAATAAACCTTCCCCAAGACGTACAGTAATGTTGATAAATGCAATGTTCCAAAAGCTGTCCTATTTCCTGCTAGCTCAAAATGGTACTAATGTAGAGATCTGGCATTCTGAGAGAATGGGTTAGACTGTAAAGAAAAATGTTCCAAGGTTTTATGTAAGATGATTAAATCTTACTAGATCCTGAGCAATTTCAACCTAGCTTTAAATTTAAGACATTCCTTCTGCACCAGCTCAGTTTAGAGGGATATATAGCTATGCCATGGTTAAGTGTTAAAGCCCAATCAGATAAGAAAAAATTCCACCCAGCAATGAAAAAAGAACACATGAAATTCAGACATGCTAAAGACTTGATTATAAGCCAGTTTTTTTCATTTGAATGAGATTCCAACCAATTGATGTCATCATCTTCATCCGAACTCTTGATAGTCAGGATTGAGATATTTTCCATCCTCTGAACTTTTGGAGAGAACAAGAGCCCTTACAGTATAAAAGAGATATAGGACAAAAAGGATTCTGAATGCCTTCCTATATTTTGTCTTGCCATCTAAATAGGAAAGTATTTACAGTGCATCTATGCTTTTTGCTAAAACATTTGTAATTTAATAAAGAAAATGGGAAGAAACTTAAATGACTGTTTAGCTTTCTGACTTTGTGGCAGTCAATTGTCTGTGAAGTCCAAACTATGATAGGATCATCTGATACTCTTCCTGGAATACAACAATGTCCTACACTAATGAGGATATGGTCACCTCTGATTTTAGTCTATAAAGTCGTACACAATCTGACACTGAGGTCCAACAGAACTGTCTTCTCCAATCAGGCCAAACCTGTCTAATTTGTGCATACCCAGATGAATCTGCTATTGGTCCCCAAGTTGTGTGTGGCAAGTGGGACTGAATTATGTAGGCCCTGCTTTTATGAATCAGTTTTATGAAACAGCCTCTCTCTGCAAATTAAACTTGTCCACACATTTATATAGGCTAAGAACAACAAATGGTTGTTTATGAGAACAAATGGAACATGAGATAATTCCATTAGGTTTTGTGATCTGCTGCTGATTTTCTTAGTTAATATTAATTCATTACCATGTATTATCAATATAACTGTGGAGTTATATTATTATGCTTTTATGATGTCATGGGATTCTTATGAACCGCCAAGTATCTATACAATTGTGGTAGGGGAAGAAACTAATTGAGAATCAAATAAAAAAGTGTTTAGATTTTTCCTTTACAGTTGATCATCATTATCTTCCATTCTCGCATGCGATGAATATGGAAAAATGATCCAAGTAATTTTGGGACTTAAAACATTGCAGCAATGTCAAGGGTGACGGAACAGAACACTTGCTCCCACACTGTTGCAATTGTAACTTCTGAAGCATACATTAATCAAGCCACCTTCCAGGGGGACAAGCTTGAACCACCTTGAAAACTGACTTGATCCACCTGTGATTTTTGAAGCACTGCTCTCTTGAAAGAAGGAAAAGTTGTGATAATTCCCCATAAATGATTCAGTTTCCTGAAGCAAGGCTTCGTTGTTTCACAGACAACTGGGTCTTAGCAAATTTAAAATTTCGCACATTACATTTTTTCTCTAATTAGAAGTTAGAAGGCAGTCAATTCCAAGCTCATGAAGCATGGATTATGGACATTTTGCTGCACCATTTAATAACGACAGTCATAACCTGACATGCTTTGCTTTAGTTGGGGCTTCCAGATGGCTTCACTTTTTCTTCAGACTGCCTTCATGTTGTAGCAATCAGAGATAGCAATAAAGGGAGGAGGAGGAGGAGGAGGAGGAGGAGGAGGAGGAGGAGGAGATCATGTTTTCTCCCACTTGTGACAAATATTATTTATTTATTTGTCTGATTATTTATTTATTATTTATAAAATTTATTGGCTGCCAATTTTATCATAGGTTAACTCTGGACAGTTTTCAGTTACCTGTACAGTTAAAACATAAAAAGTTAAAATCAGACATTAAAACCAAGGACACATGCCCATCATCTTATTTTTTGTTACCCACCCCTAAAAACCTATGATCAACAATTTGATACAAAAGCAACAAAAGTAGTTGGGAACTCTTAAATATACCCCAAAGAACATTAATATTACTTTATCAAGAGGAAAATTACCTTTAATTTTTCTGCCCACTAATTTGCTCAACAGTAGATGTTTCTTAAGATAAAGAAAAGGAGAGAATTCACTTTGAACAAAAAGTAAAAGTTAATATTTCAGTTGCTTTTTATACCAGTACAACACAATCAAATAGTTTCAAATAATAATTTCAAAAAAAAAAAAAAAAAAAACACTAAGGATGCCTTTACTTTGCACATAGAGAATTAAAATTGACAGTCACAATTCAATTAACTAAATTGATTAATCTGCCCGTGAAAATCGATAGCATTAATGTAAAGGGGCAAAGCTGAGAAATGACAGTGTGATATTATGGAGTACAAGAAGAAACAGAACAGGAAAATGTATAAAAATGCATAAACAAGCTGTGGATATTTTAAATTTAATCTGTACTGTATAAGTGACCACAACAATGTTGGCTGGGGAAAATATAGGCATTTTGATTCGTTTGCTGGAAATGAAGACATGACTCTCCTTGATGATCATTATTTCTATTTAATATAGATAAATGACAAGATATTTAAACCTAACAAACTGTCTATCGAAATCTCGCAGATTAAATTAGGAAAGATACATCATAGTAGCCAATTAAGTAAGAAGATGGATGATTTGCCCAAAGATAACCAAATGGCTATGAAGATATATTTTTGCTGCAATTAAAGTTGTTTATGGGACACAATTCCATGATTCTATTCAAGCTATAAAATAGGGAAGAAATGCAGTGGATATCTGTGCTTTTTGTTTTTAAAAGCTAAACTCTCATTTTGCAAATGCAGATGAATCTCTTCTACTGAAGAGCAGGTTCATCTAACAGCAGTTATCAATTTTAAAAGAAAAGCTGAAGCAGAATGCACTATATTTATTTTAAATGGTGGAGAATCATTACTGTACTAGGAAATTAAAGTAGAAGAATTTAGAAGGAAAAAAAAATAAACTAACAAAAGTGAAACAGAACTTTTTAAAAACTTATGTCCAGAGAAATAAATTGGG
Organism: Masticophis lateralis; assembly: GCA_030761175.1. Taxonomy (NCBI): domain Eukaryota; kingdom Metazoa; phylum Chordata; class Lepidosauria; order Squamata; family Colubridae; genus Masticophis; species Masticophis lateralis. Next base: position 117,764,486 of record JAUDYJ010000003.1, on the reverse strand, counting down.
CTTTAACTGGATAAAATGAAATGAACAGGAATGAAAAAAAAAAGAACTAAAATAAACAGACAAGGTTCTAAGAAGCATTTAGAGCAGTGGTGTCAAGCTCAAGGCCCGGGGGCTGGATCCAGCCAATGGGGTGCTTAGATTTGGCCCACAGGGGTGCCCTGAAAACAGTGAAGGACCAGCCTATGGTACCTCTGGCAGTGAAAAATGGAGCTCGGGTAGGCCGCATGCAGTCCTCCAATCTCTGTTTTTCTGGCAGAGGGTTGCAGGACGCTGTCACAGATGAAAATGGAGCTTGGGAGTCCATTTTCTCTGACAGCACATTTGAGCCACCACAGGCACCCCCAACATGAGTGATGTTGAGCTGGCCATGTCCCCCCAGCCATGCCCCCTGGCCTCCTGAGGTTAAACATAACACTGATGTGCCCCTCAATGAAATTGAGTTGGACACTCCTGATTTAGAGGGTATTTTTCTGAATTTAAAAACAAATACTGTTTTGGAATCCAGTGCAACTCCTGGTGACTATATAGACACATCCAGACACTTTTCTCAATAACGATATGTAAATGGATCTCTATTACATTATTTTGCTGTGTGCACACATGATTACATTACCCTTTATTTCCCAGTTTCCTTTACTGTTCCTGGAAAGAGAACTCAAGGCAGATAGACAGGTAGAGAGAGTTGAAGAGGAGACAGTCCCTTATTTTATGAAGGTTTAAGGTTGGGAGGAATCGAGTCAATAATGGATTGGATTAGGATGGGTCCTTGGTTATTGGCTCGTGGGATTCCACGTAATGTAGTGTTTTATGACCACATTACTTAGTGACTGAAATTCTTAGTGACTGAAATCCCAATTGGCATAATAACTCAAGGACTACCTCCTATTGATTACCTCTTTTGAACTTTGGTGTTATAGAAGACTTCTAAGAACACCATAAGAAGCCAGGAAAATAAGAAGTTAACTCAGAGTTCTCACTTGAAGAACAAATGACCAGGTTCAAATTGTCCTACTTCAATCACAGTATGCAAAATTCTACTTTTTGGAAAAAACTCTAATGCTGGGAAAGATGGAAGGAAATAGAAGAAGAGGATGACCAGCAGCAGGATGGGCAGACTCATTTACAATGGTATGGTGGGACTGTTTGACTGAAAAGAACAGGTTAGAGATAGATGGTCATGGAGAAAAAATTATATATGTGGTCTACTGATGGTACATATCAATCAATATATTGCACTGTATGTGTGGAGTATGTATGTATATAAAATCCAAACTTACATATCTTCCTTCCTTCCTTCCTTCCTTCCTTCCTTCCTTCCTTCCTTCCTTCCTTCCTCTGAATTTCTCCAGAGAAAGACATTCATTTGAAGTATTTCCTTTGTAAGGATTGCTTTAGTTTATATTTGCATGTCTCAGGAATATGGAACTCTTCCTTCCTTCCAAATCCCTATTTCAAGATTCTTCTGAAGGTATAAAAATATTTAAGGAGTTAGTTTCTGAAAGAAAAATGGTAAAGAGAAAGAGAGGGGTCACTAGAATAGTTCTTTTCCAATTATTTTTTCTTTTATCATTTTGGCTGCTTGCCTTTTAATTTTTAAAAACTATTATAACTACCATATATACTGTTTTCCTTTCTCTTGGTTTTTGATCATTTGGTTGTTTTGCTTAATCAATAAAACATTGGAGAAAAATATTCTGAAAAGTTTCAGTCAGACTCTTCAAATTTTTGCTGAAGGATAAATTCAATAAAAAAATTACAAATTTAATCCTCAAACAGCCTGAACAAAAAGTCTCTCAGCACTTCATGCCACAAATCTATTTCAGACACAAAGGGGAAAAAAATCACAATTATCCATATTGTGCTATTTCATACTTTATTCTTTTTTTCCTCATTTCTTAGAACACTAATAAATTTTCCTTATGAGTTTACAGATTTTCATTTCCTCCTAAGGACTGTAAATATGCACACAATATACTGCATTATTGTAAAACCCAGGTCTCTAGCCAAGTTGTTTTCTACTAACTGGCAGGAAGCAAATATTTAACGATTTCATTATATTATTGTTGCACAGCTCAGTATGTCACCACAACCATAAAGTACATTGTATACCTCATTAACAGCCAAATCTTGATTTTGATAAGAAGCAGAACTGGGAGGAAAATACTATAAACATAGACATGTACATAATGGTGCAGCTAATGAAACATGGCATGCAGTTCCCTTTCACTGTCTGAGTAACAGTTCGCATTGCATTGCATACAAGAATAACATTACAAAAATAATGCATTTCACACAATGAAAACTGATTTATATATTACAGTTTTCCCCCACCCCACCCCGAAAAGGCTACTTTTACCTTCCTCAAGACTGAGAATAGAGAAGAAGTAACTATCATGCTTCATTATTATTGTGACTGGCAGTTGTATCACCAAACTTTGGGAGAAACCAAAAAATTGTTTACAGCAAAAAAAAAACAAAAAAAAACCACCACCTGAATGCATTTTCTTTAATAGGGAAATACAACAACTCAAAATATAGCAAAGCTTAGTTGTTTCTGAAAGCTTATGCTACAGAAATCAGCAGGAAAAAAAAAGAACATTACAGAAAATTCCATATTGCCACTATTGTTTCTGCTGAATTTTGTGGAAACAAAAAACAAGTTTGGATTATGGCAATATGGATAACAACAATCCATTGTTATCATAAATAACAAACAAATAAATGAAATGCTCAGTCCTCCATCTCGATGACCACTAGGAGAGTTCATGTTATAGGAACTTGGTAGGAGAGTGGTGCAGTGACCTAGAGGTTAAGATGCTTGCCTCCCACTCATAAGGTCAAGAGTTCAATCCTAGATAGCAGCAGGATGTTTCTCTATCAGGATGTAAAATGAAAATATGTGCTGCAAACTCCACATAGGCATCAGGAAGTACATCCCGCTGTAAATGCTCAACTCAATTCAGTTGCCCTCACTTCACCCCGAATAAAGAGATTAAAGGTCTTTTAAAAAATAGGAATTTAGAAGGTGGCGTGGTGGCTCAGCCACTGGGCTTATGGGCTGGAAAACCAGAAGCACCACATGATGGGGTAAACTCCCATCCTTGCCCAGCTCTGCCAGCCTAGCAATTAGAAAGCATGCAAATGCAAGTAGATAAATAGGTACCACTTCAGTGAGAAGGTAACAGTACTCTGCGATGTCATGCTGGCCACATGACCTCGGATATGTGTCCAAACAGCATTGGCTGAATGCCTTGAAATGGAGATGAGCACTGCCTCCTATAGTCAGCAATGACTAGCAAAAGTAAAATCCTCGGGACTCCTTTTTTTATACAGGAATTTAGCAATTTGGAAAACCAAACCAAAAAACTGAGCATGCTATAAGGTGGAGCAAGAAAAAGCTGCCTCAAGTGTTAAATTTTAATAGAAAGTTGGAACACAAATTAAGGAAATAAAGAAACTCTACCACTATCAAGATATATTCCTTTCGGATTCATTTTTTTTCACAAGTTGGAGCCAACATGATTAGGACCCACCACCAGATGACTGGAAGTAAAGCAGTTGAAGCAGCCCGTTTGTTCCTCCAGGGATGTATTGAGAAGTGCAAGAAAATCTCAGTTAATAATGCCATGTTTTGAATCACTAGGACAGAGTATACAAAAGAAATTTAGCCTTCAGTGGTCCATGAAACTCGTCCAAGCAGGAAGGGTAGAATGGGCATAATTTTAGAATTCATTCAATACTTGTTTTTTAGGCTATGTATTTTTTTTCTCTGTCTATTCTAAGAACAAGTCTGGCTGTGTTAGAGATCAAGATTATAATATCTTAGGCTTTATTGTTTAGGAGTGGCCTGCTGGAAGCAACATATGTTGGGCCAGGAAATAAAAGCTGTCCCTGCTGATAAATAAGAAGGAAGAAATAATATATTTTTATTTTTGCTACTGCAGTGAGCTGCAAGAGCATAGGTATCCAGCTGAATATTTCAGTAAAAACAGTTCTGTTTTTACAGCATTTTAGACATGTGTTTAGAATAAGGCAAATAGAGATGAATTTGCATTTGGGTCTGTGTAATCAAATATTATTGTTGTGTCTAATAGAGAATGCAATGTCTAGATAAATGCCTGATATAGTGCACAATAGCCAGAAGCAATTCCAAAATATTATCAAAGTAGTCATTGTATTCGAAATTGGGAGAAATTGGGAGAAATATATAGATTTGAATTGTGGTCAGGATCATTTGTAACGAAAGACTGGATAAATAATCAATGTATTATTCTTCCTGCTCCTTCTACAAAGGCTATTCCTGATGGAATAAAATGGCTGACTGCTATTCATTCAAATTTTTTATCTTTTCCACTTTCTTTTTCATCTTTGTGTTAAGTCAATTTTACCCACTAAAATTCAAGATACTTTCTTCTTTGGAACCTCCAGCATGCCCTTATATATATCCATATCAGCTTCCATGTTTTTCTTCTTCTTAATTTAGGTTTTTGCAAAGTCATCACAAGAGACCATCCTCTGACTCTTATATCGTTATATCCTTTTTGTCTTTTACTATGTTTGCTGCCTTTTGCTCCTAAATGAAAGACAGGATATATATCTAATCAATCAATCAATCATCAATCTTGCTAAATATAGTATAGTGTGGCTCAATGACCAAATCAATTTCTAAGTTGCCAAATAACAGTATAAGATATTGGTGGGCTGGTGATGTCATATGGGCCAGATAAAAATCTCTATGTTATATAAGAGCATTCTCTAAACAAGTAGAAACAAATACACAAAGACATGCATGTGAACACAAGTTAGTTCAAAATTGTGTGTAAATAAATTATATATTAGACAAAATTATTTTCTTTTAGTAATGCATACTTTAGGAGACATGAAAATACATTCGCAATTTGTATTGTTGGGTGTTAGAAATAAATAAAATTGCAAACTTCAATAAAAACAGAACAAATGATTTTATGACTTGGAAAAAAAGTCAAAATATAAAACCTGCTATTTTGTTCTTTTAATGCTATGTTAAACTATAAAAAAAAACAGTAGCTGGCAGGAATGGTAAAATATGAATATGTGAATTATTAAATCAAAAGAAGGGATAAATTAATGAACTATGGTCATAATTAAAATACGAATAGTGGAGAGAGAGAGGGAGAGAGAGGGAAGAGATTATTTCATGAAAATAACTATAAAGCTCCAACTCTGATTTATTTGATTTGGAAGTGTCATGGTGCTGCAAATTTCAATGACATGACAATTACTTAAGCTTGAAAATTCATCACTTTTGAGGAGTGCTTGTATAAAATGCCTTGATGTGAAAGACAAAGGGAACATTGGATTCCTGATGGATGGATCTGTTCAAAGTAATCCCCACTATCAAATCACTATCAGTCAGCCTATTCATAACCTAAACAGATGTTGACTCCTTTATCATGGAGGAAAAAAACCTTTTGGGCACTGACTGGAGATGCAGGAGCTAATGGGAAGGCTAGATAGAAAATGAGTAGGTCTCACTCAATTTGCAAATGTGGCAAGCCTGAGAAATATTACGGAAGTTGTATAGTATGTGAACAAAGGCTTGTATTGGACCAAAAGTCAAGGCTATGATCCTGTCTGGAAAACACTATGATTGTGTTGTCTGAAGGATGGCCAGAAAATAAATCCTTGGAAGATGAATTACATCTCTGTCTCTCTCCCTCTCTCTCTCTTTTGCCAACAGCTTTGTAAAAACCTGGATTAAGTCCTATATTAAAGAAGGTTTTTGCAGTGTTGCAGTACCTTTACCTTAACCTACACGTGCAGGTACCTTAACCTACCTTAACCATCTGTTGAGATACTTTGGACAGTTGGATATCTGAAAGCAAAAGCTTAAGAAATGCCAGGCTGCCTCAAACTGGCATGGAACATATTTCCTCACTTATAATATACACTTCTTTATTTATATAGGGCATCCAATATATTATTTGAATTTGCAGCCAGCCAGTCATTATGAAGTTACTTAGTTCTACAGATCTTTTGATGCAATTCCCATAATAAATATATACATTGACTTTTTGTGTTGTAAATTTTGGGCTCTGTAAACTCTGTAAACCTGCTGCAGAAGAAGCCATGTCACATTTGTGCAAAAGGAATCCAGGTTTCAGAATTCCTACAGGCAGAGTTCAATTTACGATGTTGCAGACTTCATTTTCTATCTCTGTATTTGTTTGATATGTTTCATATTTCCTTAGGCATTTATCACAACTGCCATTCTCACATCCATTCCTGATGCCTTTGAGGGAGGGGAGAGAATATATATTGCCAATAACCCAAATCCTCCCAACATCGATGTGAGGGCATACCTCCTGCAAAGTTGGATATAATCTTTCAAGTTAAAGTTTTCTACCATACTTTGAGTGTTGAGAATATTTAATAGCAATAACATAAAAGAATGAAGAGTTCTCCCAGTCGTCTTGTTATATTGAGTGTTACATTTTTAATGAACTCAACATGTTGTATCTTTACCAAGCTGAACACAGTCCACTAGCCTTAAGTTATAGTCTGAAAATACCTGAAAACCTACTTGAAACTGGAGGCAAGAGGGAAAACTAGATGTATCTGATATTTTTAAGGTGATATTTGTAATGTGGTCAATACATAGTTAACATATACCATAGATGTTTTTATTATTTTGTAATGTACACACATACATTTGGATCTCTTGCTTTGTGATGAAAATTTTGGGAGGGATGGGTGTGATCAACTGAAGGTAATTGCATTACATGGGAACATAGTAAGTTACCTTATACCAAGTCAAGCTATTTATCCATCTAGCCCAGGGTTGTCAAACTTGCATCATCATGGCATCATCACGTGATCTATCATGACTCCCCCCCTTCCCTAAACTGGATGTGGGCATGGGCAGCCCGTGATACATCTGGCCTGCGGGCTGCGAGTTTGACACCTCTGATCTAGCCTGGCATTGCTAATATTAAGTATATTGACTTTCCTACTAGTAACTTAATAGGATTTTCATAGCATTATCTTCCATTGTTAAAGTTGTATAAAACACAATGCTGTTATTTTTGCACCACTTAGTTGGATAACTAAAGAAGAGTTTATAACCACTAGTACTGAAATGACAGGTCTCCATGATTTATACAAATATTTTCTAAGCTTTATCAAGAAATTATAGGGATTGAACCAGGGGAGAAATCCAGCGGGTTCTGACAGGTTATGGAGAACTGGTAATGGAAATTTTGAGTAGTTCAGAAAACTGGCAAATACCATCTCTGCCTGCCACCAGAGTGGGAAGCAAATGGAGATTTTACAGTATCCTTCCCCTGCCACACCCACCAAACCATACCCACCAAGCCATGTCCACAGAACCAGTAGTAAAAAAAAAATTCACCACTGGATTGAACCTCAAGCATCTTTTGCAAGAAAAGCAGATTTTAATGCTACTAAACCTAGGTATATATAGCTTTTGTAAATAGAGATTGGTTATTATAAGTGAGATTTTTTTTTCCTCTGTCAAGACTAAAGATGACAGAGTGGTAAAGGTAAAGATAAAGGTAAAGGTAAAGATTCCCCCACACATGCGTGCTAGTTGTTTCCAGCTCTAGGTGCGGTGCTCATCTCTATTTCTAAGCCAAAGAGCTAGCGTTGTCCGAAGATGTCTCCATGGTCATGTGGCCAGTATGACTCAACATTGAAGGTGCATGGAGCACTGTTACCTTCCCACCAAAGGTGGTCCCTATTTTTCTACTAGCATTTTTACTTGCTTTTGAACTGCTAGTTTGGCAGAAGCTGGAACAAGTAACGGGAGCTCACTCCATTACGCAGGCTAGGGATTCAAACCACTGAACTGCCCTATGATATCTTTTATCAGACTAACTTTAGATTGCCTCCTGATAATTGTCATGTATATACTAGTTAAATTAAAATGTAGATTGAATTGAATTAAATTGCAGCAGCAAAGGTTTTTTCATATTGCAAAGTGTGGACTCAAAGTTTTATGGACTTTGAGTTCAGAATATAGTGCTGAAATCAGCCATCTTTTCTCAACTCAACTCATATCAAAAGCATATAGAATTGCCTAAGAAAGCAAATCAAACTCTGTCTGAAGGCCCTATTGAATATAAAAAGAAAATCTTTAATCATTGCTGCAAAAGAAGAATTATGGATTTGGCATGATGGGAAGGTTATTTGCAGTATGATTTCCCACCATTTTGATCTTTTTTTTTTCTATCATAAATTGTTTATGTTTTTTTCCTCATAAATTGTTTATACTATTTTCAGTGAATTTTGTAGACTTCTATGGATTTCTGCAAGTATACTCTTCAACAATTTAAGTATAAAACATACTTAAAGTGCTGCCGGCAGTTTGACAGTTCGATTCTCATCGGCTCAAAATTTACTCATCCTTCCATCCTTCCAAGGTCAGTAAAATCAGGACCCAGATTGTTAGGGCAATATGATGACTATGTAAACTGCTGTAAAGAGGGCTGTAAAGCACTGTGAAGCATTATATGTCTAAGTGCTATTGCTATTGGTATATTTGATTCAGTTTTGTCAGAGTAGCTAGACAGTTTTCACTGTTGATGTGTAAGGAAGACTATTTTCAGTGTGACAATTTATAGCAGAGGAAGGAAGGAAGGAAGGAAGGAAGGAAGGAAGGAAGGAAGGAAGGAAGGAAGGAAGGAAGGAAGGAAGGAAGGAAGGAAGTTGCAGAATATATTTTTATATTTAGGATTTAGGATTGTTATTATTATGTAAGAATGTATCTGCATCAATTGCAATATTGTTCAGAAGATACTAGCTTATGCTCCTGCTAGAACATAGAAGGACTATGTCAGGTTATCTCTGTACACTACTGTTGTTCATTTTGATTGACAAATTCTCTCTATACCTAAACTATAAGTCTTCCCCACAATCTATAATCAGATCCTTTAAATACAGATGCCAGCAAGTAAATTCTGAGTGTGAAGTACAGGCTTTGTACTGAGAATATGCCCTTCTCCAAGGTTTCCACACAGATAGGTCTTTGCCTTGAACTACAAAAGAAAGAATAAGCATCTAGAAATTGATGTTTTGTACTGAGAAAATGCCCTTTTCCTAGGTTTACACACAGATAGGTCATTGCCTTGAACTACAAAAGAAAGAATAAGTATCTAGAAATTGATGTTTGCCGTGTTTCTTTCACTTTTGAAGCTGTATCAACATATTAGTTAAAAGCATTTTATGATAATCCACCATGCTTGATGGTGAAGCTAGAAGAAATTATAAGAGCAAGGCAAAAGCAAGAAATGTTTGGGTCTCTAGATGCTGATCGCAATTCTCAGCATCCTTCGGTAATCACACTTGTTGGGAGCTACAGTCAAATCAAAAACATTCAAAGAGCAACATGTTCTGCTATCCTGGATTAAGCAGGAAAGAAGATAACCTGAAGGTACCTTGAATACAGGTTTTACTTCTACAACATATGCTGTAATATTCTTGATTCATTTGCACTTAGAATGGATTAAAAGGCAGCCAGAGCTGCATTTTCACAGAAGGCTATCCCTCTGTCCTGAAAAAGGATTATCATTTTGTAGAATTTCCTCGGCAAACTCTCTGACATTTTCCAAGTTGCAAATTCTGATTTGTTTGTTCGTTTGTTGAACATCTCAAAACAATGTTTGATCAAGAGCATTTTTGCTGATGGGGAATCACAACTTGCTGTCCTGATTAGAGATGCTGCATTGCAGGAAGAACAGAACAGAAGTTTGCTTCAAGGTTAGGGATGGGATCTTAAGTGTAGGAATGGAAACAGGGAGGTACAAGAAGGCAAGTGGCTTCCATTTCCACCACTCCCTTTTGTAAAATTAATTTCATTTCATTAATTTCAATTATATCCACTCTTTTTGCTCTGCTGCTTTCCAAGAGCTGTGGTGGCACAGTGGTTAGAATGCAGTACTGCAATACTGCAGGATATTTTTGCTGACTGCTGGCTGCCTGCAGATCAAATCTCACCAGGCTCAAGGTTGACACAGCCTTCCATCAGGCTGTGCCAAGGGGTGAAATCTAACAGGTTCTGACAGCTTCTGGAGAACCGGTAGTGGAAATTTTGAGTAGTTCAGGGAACCTGCAAATACCACCTCTGGCTGGCCCCAGAGTGGGGTGGGAATGAGATTTTGCAGTATCCTTCTCCCAGGAGTGGGGAGGGAATGGGGATTTTGCAGTATCCTTCCCCTGCCACGCCCACCAAGCCACACTACGCCACACCAACCAAGCAACGCCCACAGAACTGGTAGTAAAAAAAATTTGGATTTCACCACTGCCTTCCATCCTTCCAAGGTGGGTTAAATAAGAATCCAGTTTGTTGGGGGCAATTGGCTGACTCTGTAAACCGCTTAGAGAGGGCTGTAAAAGCACTGTGAAGTGGTACATAAGTCTTAGTTCTAGTGCTAGTGAAGTCCCCTAGGTTTTTTTGGGGGGGGAGAAAATTTATCAATACGTTCAGCCCCAGTCACCATATGGCAAACATGGTCTTCAAAACTCTAAGGCACTGAATGAAATGAAAAGTGCCTCTTCCAGTTACAATTCCAAATGCTTATATGAGGGGATGAAGCAGCTTAGATATGGCTGAACTACTTCTGTTTTGCCACAGTACTTACCTTTTGCTGCTTTACCTGATGAAGGTTTAGCATGTAAAGATAACTGAGTGTCAGCATGTGCCTCTAGTAATCTTTACTGAAATAGAGAAAAGGGTATTTTGCCTACCTAGAAATGCCTAATTAACTAGAACAATATTTTAATTAATAATCTTGCATCAGAAATTAAAAACATTATCAAGCATTTCCTTGCGTTTAGAAAGTAGGCCTGGCATCTCATCCTATTCAGTTCTCAAGAGTGGAGCGGAATGGGCAACTACAGATAGTCCTCGATTTACAACAGTTCATTTAGTGACTGTTCAAAGTTACAATGGCACTGAAAAATTGAGTTATGACCGTCTTTCACTGCTGCATGCTGGTGGTCACGTGAACAAAATTCGGAAGGTTGGCAACTGGTTCATATTTATGACAATTGTAATGTCCTGGGGTAATGTGATCACCCTTTGCGACTTTCTGACAGGCAAAGTCAATGGTGAAGCCAGATTCACTTAACAACCATGTTCCTAACTTAATAACTGCCATGATTCACTTAACAAATATGGCAACAAAGGTTATAAAATGGGGCAAAATCACTTAACAAATGTTTCGCTTACTAACATAAATTTGGGGCTCAATTGTGGTCATAAGTCAAGGATTACCTGTATTTTTCAGGAACTCCTGTTCCAAAAAGTGCTTGCTTATAGAATCCTGAACCATCTCCATAAAGAGACCCAGTTTGGTGTAGTGGTTAAGGCACCAGGCTAGAAAGCTGGACACGGTGGGTTCTAGTCCTGCTTTAGCTATGAAATCCAGTTGAGTGATCTTGGGCCAGTCATTCTCTCTCAGCCCAACTCACCTCCAGGGTTGTTGTTGTGGGGAAAACAGGTGGAGGAAGGTGTGCAGAATTTTAATAAAGGCAGGAAACAAACTAACTAACAAATAAATATGTTTGGAGAGGTCTTCCAGCCATCCACAGTCTATTTTTGAAACTTCAGTCTTTGCCTCCTTCAACAGCAACCTTCTGCCTAGGGAAAGATGCACTTTAGTCTTAAAATATCAGAACACTTTGGGTTTTTTCCCCGTAGAAACCAGGAGACTATGAATTTTAGTCCTGCCTTAGGCACAAAGCCCTCTGGGTGACCTTAGACCAGCTAGTCTCTCTGTGTCCAAGGAAGAAGGCAAGGCCAAATCACTTCTGAAAATCTTCCCAAGAAAACTGCAGGGACTCGTCCAGCTGGTCACCAGGACTAAAGACCCATCAAACAAAAAAGGAGGAAAAGCTGAGAATCTATTGCTCCTTTTTATTTTATTTTAATTCATTATAGATCAGGCAAAGAACTTTTGTTATTTCCAATTGCACTTTTCTTTAATGATCTTTCAGCTTACCCTCTCCTGGATCTTTCTGCGTTCTCCCACCACCACCACACACATACAATTTGCCGTTGCCTAATTACCATCTTTTTGTTGCTCTTATTTGTAAAAACAGTTCTGTAACTGACTATGAGTCTGTCTTTTATTGACTTTGTGATAAAATTATTTTTCTGGATTAAGTTCCTAAAGTCTCACATCTGGTTCCCCCCTTGGGAATATAGGACAGCATTCAATCATAAAGACCAGTGTTCCTAAATTGCTTATGCTGAGAACATGTTTATTTACCAAACACAACAGTTTTAGAGCCAACCCTGCCCTGTCATGTTCTATTTCACATTTTTTTTGCACCACAAGTTTGTTTCAGTCTGATTCTGTACATGTTAGAAATCTTTTTTAAAAAGAAGAATGCTCAAATAAAATTATATTTGTATTTTCTGTAGATGTCACCTATGCTGTTTTAAACATTGTGACTCTTTTTGTGTCTTACTGTGTGGTAGAAATGCAGAAAATGGATTGATGCAGGAATGATATTAAGCATCTCATGTTAGATTTCGTACCTCATTATTCAGTCTAGGGTTTTCTTTCCAGGACTCCCCTAATCTTATTCTGAGGTACATCAGTAGCTCTTGTGCTAATACCATTTCTCAGCTATAGTTCAAGGTTAGCACCATAGTTGGTTTTACTCTCACAGTTGGCATTACAGCATGCTACACTGGAGTTAGAAACTAAGTAAGGTCAGTCCTGGTTAATACATAAATGGAAGTCTGCTAGGAAATCCCCATGCTGTATAGTAGAATAAGAAATAAAATATATGGTGTTAAAAAAAAACCTTCTATATTTTTGTCAAGAAAACTGCATGGAATCGCCCCTGAAGTCCTGAAAGTTAAATTCAATTCAATACATTGCTTTACTCTGTTTGCACAGACATCCTTCAAGTCTCACTTTGCAATCTATGCCAGCTTTGAGATGACTTAGTTGTTTTCATATTCAATACAACCAATGAGAAGCCAAACTCACCAAGGCCAATTGGAACCAAAAGGATTTCAAACTCTTTACCATATTTCATCGGCTTCTAAAAACTTATTCTGTATATAGGGTTTAGAAATATACTTAGTCTTCCATATCTTGATGTAAATATGTCAGGCAAGCAGAAAGACAAAGAAAATGAAAGAATAACAAACTTTTACAAATTGTGGTAAATCTTTTTTAGAATGATGTGAGATGGCAACCAGCATTATAGTTGTTTAGGGATAGAAGAGAGCCATCCTCCATATTCTCCTTCTCCATACATTCAAGAACTGGTCCACATATTATTTAAAAAATGTCCAACATATAATTTCAGCATTAAAATATGGAAGTTCCCCCACCCCTCCAATAGTATTGTGCTATAGGATGGGATGGGATTTACATGAATTCTTTGTACTGTCCAAAGGTAGGATTGAACTAAAATAAATTAATCTTCTATGTACATGAATGCAAAAATGTTTTTGTTTATAAGACTTTTAAAAAGTGATTTTAAAAAAGATTCTATAAGATTAAGGTTACGTTTGTAGATTCGTAAAAGTTAATAGGTGGTAAACAAAAACAATTGCCACTAACAATGCAAGATAACAGTATGATGTAGTAGAGAGGTTGTTTTGTATATTTTGGAGATGGGGCAGATTAATACTTATCTGAAGTTCCAGGAAATGTTATGTTTATAGCTGCAATAAACTGTTTCATTTTATGTACCTCAGTTTTTAAAGGTACTGCACCAGTTGGCCCTAGAAAAGTTTTTTTAGAAAGTACCTCTTAAGGTACAGGGGGAAGAAAACCCCCTAAAAATAATGGTGCTTAGATAACAAACAGCTGCCTTATTTTACTGTTTTTCTTTGAGATGCCATATTTTTCATACAGTAGTGGCCAAAATTGTGGAAACCTTTTGGGAAAAGCGTATTTTCTAAAACCACTAATAACACCACTTTTTCTTGGAGTAGTACCATAAAATTATATATCAATGGAAAGATAATTTAATCAAGAATGTAATGCAATAACATGAAGGATTTGCTATTAGAATAGCAGTTATAAAGAAGAAGAGTGAAACACATAGAAAAAAATGTGATATACAAAAATTATCAACAGAAAAAAATGAGATATACAAAAAATATTACCATGTAGGTTAATACTTAGTAACTAATACTTAGTTACTTTACCATGAATTACGGCCTTACAACGTCTTCCCATGGAGTGAACCAAGTCTTTTAATTCTGCAGCTGTTATAATGTGAAACCAAGATCGAATGATTGTTTCTATTAACTGGGTTTTATTGCTGCGTCCCTTCTGACTAACAAGTTTCTTTAGTTGGCTAAATTGCTTAAGGTCTGGGCTATTCCCAGGTCATTCCAGCAGTGGTGTATAATTACCTTGAAACTCCAAAAAAAAAAAAAAAAAGTGTTGTTATCAGTCATCAAACCTCAAAAATACACTTTTTCCAAAAGGTTTCCACAATTTTGGTCACTACTGTAAGTCTTTAAGACATCTCATTTCAGTTTCCTCAAATTTCAACAGAATATCTCTAAACTGTGGTGGATTCTGAGCTAGAAATAGCTTAATAGTGTGGTGCAGCTGTTATAATACTAAAAAAAAAAATCCTTTCATCTCTTCCCCAGACCATGACTGAGACAATACTGCACTTCCCCTTTAATACATATGCAGCACTTGCCAGGTATGAGAAAATTCATGCTGTTCACTTAATCAGTGGTGAAGTCAGGTGACATCAAGATGATGAAGTGAACCCTGTTCCCTCCACTACTTGAGGGAACTGTTTAGGCTTGAATGGGAATCATGCAAGACAGGGGGGTGAAACTGGCAGCCTGTGGGCCGGATCCATCACACCAGCTCCACAAAAGGAAAAAAAAACATCATGATACATCACATCACAGCAACGTGACGTGTGGAGTTTGACACCTATGATGTAAGAAGCAAAATTATCAGCTGGGACTCTTTCTCATTTCTTCGTAACTTCTTTGCCTGACTTGACAGAATAGAATAGTATGAGAAGCTTACTTGCCTTGGCACCTAGTAAATTAGTAGAACTTGCATCTCTTCCTGTCTCACAAAGGGAAAAAAAATCATATGTAGTGTCCAGTTTAATTTCAGTCTACAGATTGAGTGACTGCAAGCCATAAGCCAAGTACATTGATTAGGGTAATATTTTCTGAGCTGGGAATGGTAAATTATTGTGCTTGGATCCATAATCTACAGCATTGCTTTTCTCAATATACAAAGTTTGTGGGAGAAGGCAATAGGTTGGTGATAGAAATGCTCAGATAGGAATGTCCAGTATGACTTTGATGTTGCTTAATTCCTTTTTTAAAATAATTTTAAGGTAAGGATAGATGAAAAGAAACTCACTTTCTGTTATTCAAAATACTGATTATAAGTGCCATGTGCCTAGAGCTCAAAGCATTGCTAGAGGCCCCACACACCCACTTCACAGTCTGTTTCTGTTGCTCCCCTCTGGGAGGAGGTTTTTTTTTTTAATTGAAATTTTTTAGCAAACATTTTTACATATATTTCCCCTTCCCCCCACCCGTTCCCCCCATACCCTCCCTAACCCAACCCCAACCCCCACTTCCCAAAGCAAAATACAGAGTATCACATTAAACAATCATAAGCTAATTTAAGCTAACGATCTATAGTCTCTTATCACCCTCTTAAGCTTTTAACTCCATTTAACTAATCTAACCTAATATACTTTCTAACCCATTCCTTATTCAAAAGGAACCTTAACCCATTCCTTATTCAAAAAACTAATTGTAAGTTTCTAGTCTTATATTTGCCTTGAATATATTCTATCCATCTTTTCCATTCCAACCTAAATTTCTCATTTGAATGGTCTTTTAAATAAGCCGAAATTTTTGCCATTTCTGCTAAATTCATTACTTTTAATGTCCATTCTTCAATAGAAGGTAGATCTTCCTTCTTCCAATACTGTGTCACCAGAAGTCTCACCTCTGGTGACACAGTAAATTCAACATCAACTTAGTTTCTATTACCGTTCAGTTTTGTACAATACCTAACAAAAACAGCTGTGGAGTGAATTCTATCCGTTTTTTCAAAACATTCTGTATAATCGACCATATTTTTATCCAAAATGCTTTAACTTTTTTACATGTCCACCAGATATGAAAATAAGTAGCCTCAACACAGTCACATCTCCAACACTTAGATTGCAAGGTAGGATACATACAGGCCAATTTTTTTGGATCCATATGCCATCTATAAAACTTATAAAAATTAT
The DNA here is from genome assembly GCA_030761175.1 of Masticophis lateralis. Taxonomy (NCBI): domain Eukaryota; kingdom Metazoa; phylum Chordata; class Lepidosauria; order Squamata; family Colubridae; genus Masticophis; species Masticophis lateralis. The sequence continues at coordinate 117,748,220 of JAUDYJ010000003.1, read as the reverse complement.
CTCGTAAATTTTGTGCTTGTGTAAATTTTACATTTCTCACTCAGATCATTTCCCAAGTTTCCATCATTACTGGTTCTTCAAAATTTTGTGCCCATTTTATCATCAATCTTTAACCATTTCTGTCTCTGAGTCAATTTCTATCAATACACTATACAATCTTTTTATATGCACTGGCCTCTGGTCTCTGATCTGTTGTATCAAATGGTCTTCACTTTGTGCAATATCGATTTTTTGGTCTTTTTATTTTATTATTTGATTTATATGCCTCCCTTCTCCGGAGACTCAGGGCGGCTTACAATGCATTAAGCAATAGCCTTCATACTTTTTGTATATATTTATACAAAGTCAGCTTATTTCCCCCACAAACTGGGTCCTCAATTTACCCACCTTAGAAAGGATGGAAGACTGAGTCGACCTTGAGCCTGGCTAGGATTGAACTTGCAGAATTACAGGCAGCTGGATGTTAATTGCTGCCTTTAGTAGGCGGCATTAGACCCCTACGCTACTCAGGCTCCTTTTCCACCTCCTTTCCTCCTTTTTTCCACCTATTCTGTAACTGTACAACCAAGTTTGAATTACCCTTTACTCTCTTAATGTATTCAAAGACTTTAACTGTAATATACTCTTTTCTATAATCAATAATTCTTTATAAGTAACTATATCCTGTTGTTGCTCTATACTTATATTCTCAATTGCGTGTCCGGGAACTGTCCACAAAGGTATCTTATCATTTAATTTGTATTGATATTTTTTCCAGACACACAAAAAAGCATTCCTTAATATATGGCTTTTAAAAGTCCTATCCACCTTTTTATCATAAATCAAGTATGTATGTCAGCCATATATCAAGTCATAACCCTCAATATTCAATATCCTTTCTTCTGTTAAATTAATCCAATCACTGATAGCTGATAGAACAACTGCTTCATAATACAATTTAAGATTTGGCATTTTCAAGCCTCCTTTTTCATGTGTATCTTGCATTATTCTTAACTTAACTCTTGGTTTCTTTCCAGCCCAAATAAACTTGTTAATACCTTTCTGTCATTCTTCCAAATTTGCATCTTTTTTAAGTATTGGTATCATTTGAAACAGAAATAAAAACTTAGGCAAAACACTCATTTTAACTGCTGCAATCCTACCCAGCAATGATAATTGTAATTTTTTCCACTTCTCTAACTCTACCTGTATTTTTTGCCATAGCACTTCATAATTATATTTATATAACTTCCCATTTGATGTTGCAATATAAACTCCTAAATATTTAACCTTCTTCACTATTTCACAGCCCGTTACTCTCTCCAACTCTTGTCTTTCTTTTATAATCATATTCTTAGTTAACATCTTTGTTTTCCCTACATTCATTTTAAATACTGAAACTTGGCCATACTGCTCAACTATATCCATTAAACTCATAGCTGATTTAACTGGTTGAGTTAAGGTTACAACCACGTCATCTGTGAATGCTCGTACTCTATAATCTTGTTGTCTGATCTTGTAAAGTATCTGCCCCCCGTATTTTATTCAGTAACACTTCCAAGGTTAAAATAAACAATGATGGTGACAGGGGACATCCCTGTCTTGTACCTTTTTCAATTTTAAATGTTTCAGTCAAATTTCCATTCACTATTATTTGTGCTGTTTGTTTCTGATATATTGCTTGAATTGATTTTATAAAATACTCCCCTAATTGCATCTTTTGAACTACCTTCTCTAAAAATTTCCAGTTCAGACGATCAAACGCCTTCTCTGCATCCAAAAACATGAGCACTGCAGAGACCTGGTTGTTCCTTCCCAAATGTTCCAGTATATTAACTATTTACCTTACATTGCCTTTCATGTGTCTACCTTGTATAAACCCAGTTTGATCTTTGTTAATCATACATTGCATAACTGACATTAACCTATTTGCTATTTTTTTTTGCAAAAATCTTAAAATCTATATTAAGTAAAGATATAGGTCTATAATTCTTTGGCTGAGTATGATCCTGATCTTCCTTCGGAATCAAAGATATAAAGGCAGTTCTCCAAGATGGTGGAACCTCTCCTCCCATTTGTATTTTAACAAACAACTCTTTAAGCGGTTCCACCATTTCAAGTTGGAAATTTTTATAATATGCCAAAGTCAAACCATCTGTTCCAGGAGTCTTTCCACTTTTCAATTGATTAATTGCAAGGAGAATTTCCTCTGTAGTTATCATTAAGTTCAATCTTTCTCTTTGTTCCTCATTAATTATAGAGATATTCTCCTTCTGCAAAAATCTATCTATATCACTGCCCTGTATATTATCACCAGCATAAAGTTTTGTATAAAAATCTAAAAAGGCTTTTTTAATCATACTCTGTTGATATACCTGTTTACCTTTATATTGTATTTTATCTACCATGCATGATTTTTGTTTCTTCCTTAATGTATATGCTAACCATCTACCTGGTTTATTTGCATTGCAAAAAGTATTATGCTTAGCATATTGCAAGTGTGTTGCCACCTGGTCTGACATCAGCATACTAAACTGCCCTCTCAGTATTATAATCACTTCTTTTATATTCTTATCATCTGGTTTCCTTACTAGTGCCTGTTCCTCCTTTTTTATTTCCTCCTCCAATTCCTTCCGTTTTCTCCCCTGTTTTTGCCTGTATACATTATTTAAATTCATTAACACTCCCCTCATGTACGCTTTACTTGCATCCCAAACCATTTCCGTGGATGTGCCCCTATACATATTTAATTCAAAACACTCCTTCATTAAGGAGGAGGTTTTGAAGTATCTATAGCAGGACTACCAGAGCTTGAAACAGCTTTATTCCTTATGCCATCCATTTTGTAAATTCACAGGATTCTTCTTCTTCTTCTTCTTCTTCTTCTTCTTCTTCTTCTTCTTCTTCTTCTTCTTCTTCTCCTCCTCCTCCTCTTCCTCCTCCTCCTCCTCCTTCTTGCCATGTATATGTGTACATTCAAACTAGACTGTGATGTTTCTGTGTCATATATTTGTATGTATGTGGGTACATACATAATGGTTATCTTTTTAGAACTGAATGCAATGAAATATTGTTTTAATGTATACTGATTAATGTACATTTAAAGTGACAATAAACATTCTATTCTATTCTATTCTATTCTATTCTATTCTATTCTATTCTATTCTATTCTATTCTATTCTATTCTATTCTATTCTATTCTATTTGTATTAAGGTAAAAAAGAGCACCAACAGAAAAAGGTGAGAGAGGACAAAATATAAAGAAAATATATTGTATATAAAGCAATGATTTCCCCCTTCATCAAGATATGTACCAACAGTTTCAGCAACTTATTGCCTTTTCTAATATTTCAACCAAAAATCTTTCAATCCCATATATCACCTTTTATCTATTAAATCTATTATCTATTATATTATCTATTATCTAATATTATCTATTAGCAAATAAAAATTTTCATCATTCAATCAGCAACAGTCCGTTAAGAGTTACCAAAAATAAACTCACTCTGTCTGTCTAATCTTAATCAAGGAAATTAGTTTCATATTTCATTCCTTTATATGGTAACTTGTGTTCCCTAAATATACAACAAAAATCATATTCCTATTTCTTATATCTATAAACAAATCTATAAAGTTTCATCTTTCAAACTTAATCAGGAAAAATTCCATTAAGAGTTACTGAAATAACATATCAGAAATCTTTAATCCCTTCAAGTAATATCCCATGATTCAATTTATGATTTTCTACTTCTGTTCTCTCAGAAACCACAGTTGATCACTTTCTCTGAAAATTAGAGAATTAAAATTAAGACCAAAACAAGAATGTTATCCAAATCATTCTTCTGAATTGAAATCCACACATCCAAATCACTTTTCTGATTATTTGTCTTTCTATTAGCTATTTAGCTATTAAAACATCAGCCAGTTTTATTTGTAAGTCACATTTAGGTCATATGTTTGTTAATATTTGTGAGAATATCCAAGACAGCAATACCGTTTGCAAAAGGAAAAATCTTTATTGTATAAAAACAGGAAACAGAGACATGAAAGCATAGACAGATTAAATATATCTTTGCAAAGGGCCTTTCCTCCTCAAATGGGGAAAGACGGAAACGAAAGCAATTAACATGGTTTATATATAGTCTTACATTAGAAGTCACGTGACTAATGTCCTTTGGGAATCAGATTTATACAACATATTGTAATACAGGTTCCACCCTGGAAATTCCCCAATTCTCAACAGAAATATTCCACAAAAACATCACTTGTGTACTTCCCCTTCTGGAACAAACAGACAGGCCCCAAACAACCCCATTTCAGTACTTTTCCCAGAACATCAATTTCCGTCAAAACAACTCCATAATACATATTTCTCATAAGGTAATCATTTCAGAAAAGCCTTATTGTGTTCCCTTTTGTCCAGTTATATAATCAGGTCATACCAGGTAAAATAAGACACTTAAAATGGCGTAACTCAGGTTACACTTTTACAGGAATAATCCTCATATTTCTCTCAATATTATTCTTGTAGCCTATTATTTTTCAACCCACATTCAAAGCAGCCTGATTCTCAGTTGTTTTCTATCTCCTTGTCTAAATTCCTTTTTATAGTAGCAAAAATCTGAACAGAAAATTTTAAGTATTGTTACCAAATATCTTTGAATTCTTCCAGAGTTAAAATACTTTTCTCCATTCTATTTTAGAGGATCTCTTCTATTTTAATTATAATCTTTAGTTCTTTCTGGTTGCCTCTGGTAACCAGCTTTCAAGGTTTCATCCTATTGTGCTTTTCAATAATCCACAACATTTTTCAATGGAAAGATTTCTTATACTTAAATTCATATATTTTAATAGGACATTAAACAAACCACAGGAAGGACTGTTATAATTTTCAAAATCTTATTTTCAGTCAATCTGTCTCTTTGTCCATGTATACAAACTTTCTAAAAATAAACTTTCTAATCAATCTTTTGTACTTATTTCTCATAAAAAAAAACTTTTATGTTCTTGCATAAAGCTTCTTTCACTGAGGAGTGAAGCACTCTTACCCAGAGTAAGGAAATTGCCCTCCTGAAAGTTATTACTATCCAAAAATCAATTAATAAGTCATTTACAGAACTGATTAAAAGAGGAAGTGGCAACCCCAGTGTCTGTTTCAAAGCTCCAAATCACAGTTTGGGCAAGACTGACTCTCACAGCTCCCAGAGCATTAAGATCTACCAGAGACTACTGTTTTATGGTTCCATCATGGGCAGCATCTATATGGAACACTATGGGTGATCCCAGGTCCTCCCCTTTAACTGGAGAGGAATTTCAAGCTGCCAATCTGTTCATCAGCTCCTTTTTTCCTGTAGTTGTCAGTTTTGTTAAAAGCAAAGCCATCTTCAGTCTTGTATTACTTCCCTAGAAGTGGAGGTTACTTGTTTCCTGAGGGCTTTGAGACATGGTCCAGTTGACGCAAACCCTGAAAACTGCAGAGCAGTGTGCTGGTATAATTTGTTTTTGATGATATTTTCTGTGTTCATGGATTTCTCACTACACAGTGGTTACTCTTAAAGGGCACAGAAGCTCCCAGTTGTCAGGCCCTGCCAGCTAATGAAATTTGGAGAGTAAAAGGAAAACATTGACAGTCAGATCAGCTAATTACCTCTCTTATAGACACCACAGGTACACAATCGGAACACCAGCATTTGCCAGTGAATCAAACACAATAGAAATAGGGAACAGTTTTGTGTTAAGTTAAAAATGGATGGATTGCATTTAGCTAGCAAAGGGGATAGCCCAAAGACATATCGAAGAGCATTAAGCCATAGCTGGAACTCAAGCATAATGATTACGAAGGAAATGCTCTTTTATTAAGAACAATGAAATAAGAGATTATCACCTATGAATCTGACCAATAATCTATAGTGCTGTATGTAGCACACATTTCCAAATTCTAATAGCTGAAAACAGTACACTTATAACTTTCTCTGAATGCTATAAATGCTGAGAACTGGGCCAAATAGCCTTTCCAAATTATGACTATTAATATAGAGACAGAACAATCTATGTTTCTACATTTATTTAGGGGCAGAGAAATTCTTAGCTCCTTAGAAGAGACTAGAGGCAAAGTTTCAATAGCCCTCCAGTATCACCCAGTCACCATTTTGCATCCTGCACAATTTAAAAAAAGGATAAAATGGCAGAATCTTTCTTCAAATTTGACTCAGCACTTTTTGCTACTATTGTTTCATCATGTTCACCTTCACCAGTCATAAGCTTCATTTATTCTCACTGCCATTTAATTCACTTTTATGTGTTTCTTATGTAAAAGAAATCAATCACCGATTTCTTTCCAAGTGAAATAATGTGATCTGACAAAATGGAATACATTATGTCAGGAACAGGCATAAAATTCAGAGTCTGCTGGCTTCCAGCTTGAAATTGCAGATAAAAATCAGTGTCTCTTTGGCAGATGTGTGTGGGTGTATGGTGTGCATAGGGATTTTGTGTAGGGGAAAAAAAAAGAGTTTTGGAGAGGGCCTCAGAAAAGATGTTTGCACCAGAGATAACACTATGCAAAAATGTATTTTATTGAGGGAAATATGTCTACATTTCCTTTTAAAATAATCTCACTTTATTTACTAGGTTATCAGAGTCTCCTGAGAAGATCTTGTTAATTGTAGTTTATACTTCTTTGTAGAAGCATCTTTCTTTGAGAAGCAGGTGGTGGGAAAAAAAGCCAAGGTGGGGGCTATGACCAGACAAGTGAAAACCATCACCTTTTAAATATATTATGTGTGATGTATGTAAAACACGGGTGAAACTTCAATTGTGCAAAAGCAGCCATCATCTTGGATTTTTTTAACTGCTCTCTTCTCTTCATGGATGACTATGGAGATTCTCTATCATCCAGGTCATGGTTGTCTCAAAGGTGCTTTTTTGAGAAGCTTGGATGAGAAGTGAAATGTCTTCAAAGAAAAACAAGAAAGTCCAGTTGCCTCTTGAAAAAGCATCTTTGGGTCTCTCCATGAACATTTCTGCTTTCTGCTTAAGATTTGGAAACAGCCAATTGGAGGGGATCTAATATTGAATCAAACTAGGAAGTAGACCTGGAATACTGTCTGTGTTCACTGAACTGAAGATAAAACAAAAATCACTATAGTCAATTGTCTTCATACATCTACATCTGCATATAATTGCACAGAAAGCAGGAAAACAAATGAAATCATGTGAAATATTTTTTACCAATTACTATTTTTTTCTCAACTCCAAGAGTTAAATATTTTTAAACACAAGGAGAAAGCTTCATAAACTGTCCTAAGATAGTTAGGCAAATAGGGGTTTTTATTGGCCACCAAGTGAGTTGTGCTGGAAAATGGGGAAAATTACAAAGTTGTTCTCAGGATATTAAATTTGATTTGAATTAAATTGAAGCTGTTAGCAAAAAAATGATTTCAAAATTCAATTGAAACTGAGAGAGTTTGTCTTGGATATGTTCAAGAATCACTTTTTCTAAATACACTGGTTAACATACAAAAGCTTTCATGAGTTACAGTTCACTACAGTTCATTAAATGTGGTTCACAAATGTTTATGCCTTTTAGTAAAATTTGTTAGAAAAAATATGATTTTTTTTCTTTTTTTTTCTTTTTTTGCCACCATAGGCCACTCTCATCCTACAATATCTATAGTACTTTCTCATGTATACTCAAAGTACAGAGTTATCTAATTCTTTATATATAATTGCTATTCATGACCAATAAATCTAAAACAGCAAAGCTTTCTACTTCTTCTTGGAGTGAAGCCAAATTAAACTTATCTATGTCCCACAACTTCCAAGTTTATTTCTCAGAAGATAGGTATATGGTTGAATTGTAATCTAGTCACACTTAGATCCTGTAGAAATCAATGGACCTTAAGTCTTATTTGTTCCATTATTCAAATGAAATCTAAGTGCATTTAACAGTTACTAATAACACATTCATTCATCCATTCTCTGCAGATTGTCCTTAATATTTATGAGGGAGAAGTGCTATAAAACTCAGCAAAGACAATGTTAGCATTAAGATGCCTCAAGATTGAAGGTATCAATAAAGACACCCTTAAAAATGTTGCTTAGTATTGCAGATTTGCCCCTCACATGGAGGGTGTAGAGGACTTTTGTTTTGCTTTAGGTGATGTTTAGCTCTGTTAAGATCATCAGACAGCACAATGACAAAAATGATTGGTAATGAAATGCCTACAAGAAAGCAACCAAGCTCAAAGACCACCAAGGATCCTCATTTCAACCCTGAGCTACAAATATTCTCCTTTATTGGTATCAATAAGCCTTATTTCCTAAATCAGTATTCAAATGCTAAAATACCTATGTGAAAGATATGTTAAGATGTTAGGACTTTATAATTGTCCCACACGACAGCATGAAACTCAACAACTTCTTAAAAATATTGCCTGGGAAGGGTTGGTTTCAAAATTACACTCCAACATTCCATATGGGGCAGAAATATTCTGCATGATCCCTCCCTCCAAATGAAATAGGCAAGGTCTGACAAATGCAAATGAGTAATACGCCTTAATGCTTGAATCTTCACTAAAGAAAAATCCTCCTCAGCCTTGTAAAACAAAGATCGCTGAAGCAGATTACATGAAACTGTGAACATACATGGCACTTTCAAGAATATTATGATCATGGGCAATATACTTACATAATCCTGTAACAGACAGTGCTGGGAAGAGAGATTAGTAGTAAAATGTTTTATCCCCCTTGGGCAATCCAATATGTTGCACCAAATGGCTTTCCCAATACTTCAATTTTTAACTTTTTGCTTCATTTCCTCCATGCAGAAGTCAAATGTAATTTATTTCTCTTTTTGGACTAAAACTGACCAAAGAGAAGAAAAAGGCTTCTTCCGTGACAGCCAAGTAGTAGCTTCTGTTTAGTATAAAGGGTCCTACTTATGCTCATACTGTATATAGCTGAGATTCTCCAAAAGTTGTAAAAGGGGCTGAGAGGTCAAAGTATTCTGAAAGCAGAATGAATTTGATTGAAATACTGGGAAGTGTGTGACAATAATTGTATTATCATCAAAGCTGCATTCCATCCTTTAGGATTAGTAGTGAACAAGTTGAATTAGCTAAAAGATAGAAAGGTCTCTTGATATTTTTGGCTTTTTTATTTCTGCTTTACTTTGTATATGTCATCTGGTTTGAATCTGTGGTTGTTTTAAGCGATAAATAATAGACTCAAGAGTCTATGCTAACTGTCCTTAAATTGTTTATTCATTTGTCAAATTTATAGTTTGATAATATAGTTACTGCACTGATTTATGTGGTTCTCTTCCAACTAGTTTCAAAGTCTGGAGCATTACAATGATAAGTTACTGGTTGGGACAATTGATAGAGAAACAAGGAATAGTGTTAATGAGCCAGAACCATGGGAAACAACTTCCTTAGATCTGCCTTATAAGACTATTAATATTGATAAGTTGAGCACAGGTGCGTGATGTGATTTGGCTGGGACGCTTTCAACATTTCAGTAAATGAATATATTGCAAGGTACCAATTCTCTTAATTGCTAATGAATTCTGCAGATAAGCTGGTTGCTGTACTTATAATTCCTATGAGGACAATAGCTACATGGATATAGTCCCATCAGTGAAGCTCAGCTCAGTTTCTCACAGTGATGAATCCTCAACTTCTCCATTGATGATAGCAGACATTATCATCCATTTAAATGGCAGTCTGCAGAACAGCAGCCATTGGGCAGAGTTGGACTGGGAGCAAACCATTTGGTAGATAAGTTGCAAAATTCAGCTTAACATCTTTGCGGGCTTGTAGTTTCTATTTTCAAAATGCCTCCATCCTTTCCACGTATATATTACAAAATACAGCATTCCAGTTGGTATATTAAGAAAGCAGATTGCTTAGCGTGTCAATGTGACATTTGGTAGAATAGCCCTGTTTCAGAAGTTAGGTAAAGAAAAAGAGTTAATAATATTTTCAGATCTTTGGCGGGGAGACAGATTCAGTGACCTGAAAAACAGTGCTTTATGGTAGGGAGGGAGGGAGGGAGAGAGGGAGAGAGGGAGGACACATTTTCTTATAAGTTTGAAGGGTTAGGATAGGAAGCAAGAAATATATGTCACACAAGTAAAAAAATAAGATTAATTCTGCACTGATAATGTAAAAAGGTTTTTTTTTAGATTTGTCCATACACTTCATTATGTACTGCAGGAGTGGCAAACTAAAGGCCCAGAGGCCAGATCCGGCCCATGGGGCGCTTGCATCTGGCCCTCGGGTCCACCCTGGAAACAGTGAAGGCCCACAGTACCTCTGCAAGGAAAAACAGAGCTCGCATGAGACAGATTTGGCCCTCCCGAGCTCCATTTTCAGTGCAGTGTTGCAGGAAGCAGTCACAACTGAATATGGAGCTCAGGAGCCTGTTTTTGCTGGCAGAGCACTCAGGCTGCCACAGGCACCAACATGAGTGATGTCAAGCTGGCCATTTCCGCCCTGGCCACACCCCACTCCAGCCCTCCGGAGTCAAACACAACTCTGATGAGGCCTTCAATGAAATTGAGTTTGACACCCCTGACATACTGTATCTGCATAAAAGCAAAGCATACTTAATTAGAGTTTATTTAGAATCATCTGTAACCCTTAGCTATTGGAAAAGAAAATAAATTGTTGAACTTTATAGAAAAACATGAAGATAACTAGTCTTTCCATTATAATGGTGTGCCTTAGAAAGAGAGGGAAATTTTATAAAAGAAAAAATAGTTCAAGAGAGAAAGAAGAAGCATTTAAAATAACATGAACAAGATCTGGTTTTCACTTCTGTACAGAAAGACTGTACAGAAAGTTGAATATGAATGCAAACAGTCAAAACAGTGAAATTAGTAAAATGAAACTCAATTTAAGATGCTAAAATGTCATGCTGACATTTCATACTCTGTGGTTTATCAGACTGAAAGTGAGACATACACTAAGAAAATGACATCTGATTAGCTCTCATTTATTAATTGGACAAAAATCCAACTTCCTATTGAAAAATGCACCATGCCCCTAAAATCTCAATTTATCTTTCTTTCCCAGCAAAATCAGCCTGTGTTCAGACACCTGTGTACAGAAGTAGCCATATCGGAGGTGGTATTTAGCAGGTGAATACATGAATGATAAATAATAAAATAATAAATGAATGCATGGGACGTGGTGGCTCAGTGGCTAAGACGCTGAGCTTGTCGATCGAAAGGTCGGCAGTTCAGCAGTTCGAATCCCTAGTGCCACATAATGGGGTGAGCTTCCGTTATTTGTCCCAGCTTCTGCCAACCTAGCAGGTCGAAAGCACGTAAAAAATGTAAATAGAAAAATAGGGACCGTCTTTGGTGGGAAGGTAACAGCGTTCCGTGCACCTTTGGTGTTTAGCAATCTCATTTACATATGTTGTGCACTGAAAATAAAGATTTGAATTGAATTGAATAGTCATGCCAGCCACATGACCATGGAGATGTCTTCGGACAGCTCTGGCTCTTTGGCTTTGAAACAGAGATGAGCACCATCCCCTAGAGTTAGGAACAACTAGCACATATGTGCGAGGGGCACCTTTACCTTTACCTTTATTCAGCAGATTCTGACCAGTTCTGCAGAACTGGTAGCAGAAATTTTGAGTAGTTCAGAGCACCAGTAAATACCACCTCTGATTGGCCCTCACCCATCTATTCTCTTCCTCCTGAGTCCCAGCTGATGGGGAGGAAATGGGGATTTTACAGTAACCGTCCCCTGGAGTGGGGAGGGAATGGAGATTTTGCAGTATCCTTCCCCTGCCATGCCCACCATGCGACACCCAGCAAGCCATGCCCACAGAACCAGTAGTAAAATAAATTGAACCCCACCACTGAGCCATATAAACCTTTGCAGCACTTTTTGGAATGGCCAATGGCTATGCGAAGGGAAATCAGATGAAAGAATTACAAAGGGAAAGCCACTTTCAATGGAAGCTGGTATGACCGTGTAGAACATTTTTGCTCATAAAAGAAAGGGGGGGGAGCTGAAAAGCTGATTGTGCCATCTGTTTTCAAATGCAACTAAATCTGCCCTTTGTTCCTAAACAAATCAGCAAATTTATGTTTGGTTATTCCATTAAAAATCAACACATCAATCTATTGGAACTGAAATATGCTCTGCAAAGCAAAACACAAAACGGGTCTGATTTATACCAATCTGAAAAGCCCTCTGGGAGTCTAGTGTTATGCATTGTAGCACCTTAGCAGTGCCCCAACAGAACACTGTTTCAAAAGCACCCGCAGAAAGCACTGTGCCTCAGGGAATATATTTCAGCTAAAGGATTTACTATTGAAATTTCAGCACTTTTGTCAATAGAACTCAGTTTGATTTAAGCGGAGGTGAGTGGAACTTAGCCAGTGGTCCTATCCAGGGTGCATTTTAGAGTATAGACTAAAGCATAATTTGGCAAAAGAGACTACAGTTCTCGCGAAGGACTGGTTTACTACATTTAAAAATATGTGTAGATGTGTGCATAAGCACCTGAAATTACATAAGTGGTTCAGTGAACGTGGTAGTTTCCTATTAGCAATTCTCTAAAGTTTTGCTGTTACTTATAAATCATCTGTGCTTCATGGCTTTCTTTTACTTTATGGCTAATTTTGCAGGTTAACACTTCCTCCTACCCCTTTCTATAAATGAACCATTACAAGTTTCTTTTCACTTTTCCTGGAATTCACCTCTAATTTGGCTTTAGGAGAATCTGACAAACTGCATTCATGTCAACCATAAAGAAATGTCAGCCTTATAATTTTTTTAGTGGTGGTGAAACTGTGTGACAAGAGCACACTTGGAAATACCTAAAGATCTTAGTACCATTTTATTGAAATAACAATAACAACATGACCAGTAATAGTAATAGAGATCATAGTACAGATGTACTTTCTCCGATAACAAATCTCTCACATTATATTTTGTCTTGGCAGGCATCTTTACTTTTAGTTAGAAGTTCATATTAAGCAATTTGCAAGCAATTTACAATTTATAAGTAATTTGCAGTTACATAAACCCCACCTCAAGAAATATCAATATGCCATACTGAATAAACTCACTTCCCTTCAAAAGGGATGTTTTCTTCTCAGCTGTGTTTGACTTCTGAAGAAATCCAGTGACAATTTAAATGGGGAAGGCATCCCAATACCTCAATAAAATCCAATTTTATTTGAAATTAATCAAATATAGTATATGAGCAAGAAATTCAGAGTTTAGCGGTATACGCTCTTACCCTTTTTATCTTTCTTCAGGACTACCGAAGGTTATATCTATTTAGAACTGATACCAATTGACATCAATCCATAAGCCCTCCCTTTTCTAAAGTATTAATTCATTGTTATCAATATCAGTGGGAAAGCTTTTGACCCATTTTTTAAAACAGGTGTAGCTAAAAATAATTGTGATTTATTACATTTCAAGGACAATGTTTCTGATTGAGCTGAGCAAAGAGAATAACTTTATAACTATTTCTTGTAACCCAATATTAGGGGCAGATCTTCAAAAATTGAGGATTCCCATTGAATAGTAAAAATAAGCATGTCTCTGTGACTGGTAAACTGAGGCTGGTAAACCATCAGAATCTTCCACTGCCTTTAAAATCCAAATATATCAAGGGATCTTGGAAATTTTCTTTTAAAAATATCATATTTATTCATATATATATGTGTGTGTGTGTGTGTGTGTGTGTGTGTGTGTGTGTGTGTAGGTCTTTGGTTATTCGGGTCTTCTCCCGCGTAGAATTGGAAATATCTTGGCGACGTTTCGATGAAGTCTCATTCGTCATCTTCAGGCTGGTGTTCTCGGCTTCGTGCACGAAGCCGAGAACACCAGCCTGAAGATGACGAATGAGACTTCATCGAAACGTCGCCAAGATACTTCCAATTCTACACAGGAGAAGACCCGAATAACCAAAGACCTACATACAAACACCCGCGAAAACCTCAGAAAACAAATACACACACACACACACGCATATATAAATATTATATAAATATATCTATATACAGTATATCTATATATATGTATCATCTATCTATCTATCTATCTATCTATCTATCATCTATCTATCTATCATATATCTAAACAGGCAGGCAGGCAGGCAGGCGGGCAGGCAGACTTACCTCCAATTTTGCTGTATCATTTTTATCTGAGGAGACAGATTTACGTTACTGGTTATGGTAAATGCTATGGTAATATTTCCTTGGACCATGAGAATAACAATAGGGTCATCTGGAGTTAATGTGATCAGCCGCTATTTCTTAATGAAGTTGCAGCTCACTTAACTATTGTCAATGTTCCTATTAATGACTATTGGTAAACGAGATAGAAAATGGCAGTAGATGAACCAGTTCTATTTTGTTGTAAGGTTACATTACAACAGTCTTGCAAATCTGAAAATCCAATTCTCCACTTTTAACTACTTGATCCATGAGGGGAGGGGTTGTTTCCTAAATTTGTCTTTGTCTGTTAAGCCACTGGGGGGCTCCTGTTCTCTTGTTTCCTAGGTAGACACTCTTTCCCTTTTTCCCCAAGGTCATCCATACATTCCATTACAGCTGTTCAAGCTAAACCATGATGTACCTTTTGGGAATAACAACAATGCAAATTGTTCAAGATAGGAACTAATGCAGTTTTATTATGCTGGCATCCTTCACAGATCTATTTCAAAGAAAATCAATGAAACGTATTATCAGGTAAGACTACATAACAACCTGACTCAGTGTCATGACTTCTAGATGTGTCTAGACTACAAAATTTAAAAAATCAGAACAGTGTAGATTAGAAGATACTTGGGTAGTCTGGGTAGATATGGATTGTACAGTTGTATTCTTAGTCATCTATATAGCAAATATTGGAATAGAATAGAATAGAATAGAATAGAATAGAATAGAATAGAATAGAATAGAATAGAATAGAATAGAATAGAATAAAATAGAATTCTTTATTGGCCAAGTGTGACTGGACACACAAGGAATTTGTCTTGGTGCATATGCTTTCAGTGTACATAAAAAGACAAGATACATTCATCAAGAATCATAAGGTACAACATTTAGTGATAGTCATAGGGTACAAATAAGCAATCAGGAAACAATCAATATCAATATAAATCATAAGGATACAAGCAACAAAGTTACAGTCATGCAGTCATAAGTGGGAGGAGATGAGTGATAGGAACAATGAGAAGACTAATAGTAATACAGCCTTAATAAATAGTTTGACAGTGTTGAGGGAAATATTTGTTTAGCAGAGTGATGGTGTTTGGGAAAAAACTGTTCTTGTATCTAGCGTTGTTTTGAGGGTAGGAGTTGAAACAATTTATGTCCAGGATGCGAGGGGTCTGTAAATATTTTCACAGCCCTCTTTTTGACTTGTGCAGTATACAGGTTTTGAATAAACTCAGCAGTCTTTACATGAAGTATTAACATCCTTCATGGTGTTATTCCTACTGAAGACAGTGAAATGTATTCACTGGAATATTAAAAAAGAAACAACAACAACAACAATAGGCTTCTGTTATTGAAGAGTTATACTAAAACAAGATTCTTTGCATTTCCTTCCTTTGAGGGAGAGAGGGAGTGGGAGAGTGAGAGTGAGAGACAAAAAGGGAGATTTTATAGGATAGTCCTTGCTCTGAAGAAGCAACCAGCAGAGACATTTTAGGGAATAAAACTTACTTAATTCAGTAAACTTGTGTATCTGATGTTAAACTGTTGTTATGGTTGGTACTTTTTTAGCATGTATCATTTTTTTTCCATGAGAAATGGTCAGGCAAAATACTCTAAGAAATTAAACAGTTCCATCAAAAATTAAATATTCTTCCGATACAAAATTTATCTCACTCACTCACTCCCTCTCTACCACCCATAAGTTTCTGAATCGAGATCTCATTCATGGCCTGTAAATCCAGGAAAATCAGTTTTAATATATTCATTCATTTGCTGGTTCCAAATTGATTTAAAGAGAAGTCATCCCTTTCTTTGTATTTTATCCAAACCTCATCTTAGCCTAAGCCAGTGTTGGTGAATCCTTTCGGCACTGAGTGCCAAAATGTGAGGAGGAGTGCCAGAAACCAGAAGAGCAGCTTTCCAGTGCGCATGTGCAGGAGCACTGGAAACAGGAAGGGCAATTCCTTGTCATGCATGCGAGTGCCAGGAAGCTGATCTTCTGCTTTCTGGCATGCATGTGTGTGCAAGGACCAGCTGGCCGGTACACATGTGCACACTGGAACCTGCAAGAGCGACAGGCGATGGCTGGCATGCCTGGAGTAATAGCTCTGCCTGACTCTTCTGGCATGTATGTCATAGGTTCACCATCACAGGCCTAGGCTATGTACAAGGTAGGTAAATTCAACCCTTTCATCTAAAAAAAAAAAGAACTTTTGGGGAACTCAAGAATTTCACATTCTTCTTCCACAGAATAGTAGCCCAGTTGTCTTTTGTATAATCTGTGAGCGTTTTTTTTTAATTTATAAAAAAAATTATACATGATTTATATTAGGATCTACTTCTACATTAATTTCCCAAAGAGCAGCAGATCCAGAATTAGCACATTGGGGTGATCCAGAAACCATACAGAGTTAACAGTAAGAATTAATTACTATATTTTTGGACTATAAGATGCACCTGACTATAAGACGCACCTAGACTTAGAAGAAGAAAGCAAGAAAAAAAAATTTTGGCCTCCGCGCATCCCATTTCTGCCCTCCCCGTCCCCCAAAAGCACTTTGCAGGCCAAAAACAGGCCTGTTTTTGGCCTCCCAAACCCTCCATGTGTTCTATTTTTGGCCTTCTGAACACTCTGTAAATCCCGTTTTTGGCCTCCCGAACCCGCCGTGCATCCCATTTTTGCCAAAAATGTGCC
Source organism: Masticophis lateralis (assembly GCA_030761175.1). Taxonomy (NCBI): domain Eukaryota; kingdom Metazoa; phylum Chordata; class Lepidosauria; order Squamata; family Colubridae; genus Masticophis; species Masticophis lateralis. The sequence goes on along the minus strand of JAUDYJ010000003.1, from coordinate 117,731,343 downwards.
TATTTTTGACCTGCAGGGTGCTTCTGGGGATCATGGAGGGTGAAAATATGATGCGTAGAGGGTTCAGGAGACCAAAAATGGGCCTGTTTTTGGCAAGAAACGGGTCCATTTTGGGAAAGAACGGGCCTGTTTTTGGCAAAAACAGGATGTGCGGAGCACTGCAGAGTGCTTCTGGGGGCTGGGGAGAATAGAAACATGATAGAATAGAAACATCCTGAGCCCAGAGGGATCAGGAGATCAAAAACAGGCTCATATTCAGTCTATAAGATGTACTGCAATTTTCACCCACTTTTAGTTGTGGGGAGGAGTGTGTCTTACAGTATATTCAGAAATACGGTAATATCCACAGTTGGGTGGAAACAATACAAAACACCAGCTTGATTCTTTTTCCAAGCAAATTTGGGATGCTCTTACTCCTACTCCTTAATTTATTGCCACGGTTGTATATCTACATCTATCACATTATCTAGTCATTTACATTGGTGGTTCAAAGAACAGCAACATTTTTCTTCCTCTATACCACAGTCAGCTGGCTTTAAGAGTTTTTAAAAGCTTGAATTGTTGTTGTTGTTGTTTTTCAAGATTGCATGGTACTCTTTTTAAACTTTTTTCTGAAGAGGTCTATTGTCTTTGAATTGGTCTCTTTTTATGGCTTTAAACTTTCTTGTTAAATGCTGGGTAAATGGTTACCTTAACTAGTGGCTTAAAAATCTCAAACATTCAAGAAGAAGCATGACAGTTTGGGACATGTGAAGTGTACTTTTTAGTTTTCAATGAGGGATAAGATTAGAGGGCAAAAGCTGTTTCAATTGCTACAGGAGATTCACAGTTATTTAAAAAATCATTTAAGGATACAACTGGTGCACCCATGAAAACAGTATAAGACAAAAGAACAACAGTCACAAATAAAGGAAACCCTTAGGGGAACAAAAAGGAAGAATCGGACATCAACCATCCTTCTTCCCCTCCTTCTCCTCCTCCTCCTCCTCCTCTCTTTTTTTCAGGTTAGACAAATGCATACAACTGATTTAGAGGGAAGAAATTGAGAGAGGAACATTCTTCATTAACTTTGTCCGGAAAACTCCTGTTAACTCTTAAGGTTGGAAGGAAACTTTTGCTCAATTGTCCATATCAGATAATTACCAATTCTCAAACTACATCTATTGCAATCAGCAGCTATTCAGATTATGCCTTTTTTACAAATACAGGATGATAATTTGAATCCAGGTATGCAGTTTCAAAGAATAGTGTTGAGATAAGCCAACTGGAAGGAAAATAGGTAGATTACATCTATAAGTAGCTTCATTTATATCATAGGAACATACTATCAGACAAAGAATATTACGTGATTTCCATCTAATGAAATTTCACCATGAAGTAACATGCTTTTACTCTTGTATCAACATTGATTACCATGATTTTGCACCTTCCTTTTTCTTACTTTAATAAATGGAGCATCATTTTGGCAAAAATGCTAAATATTGCCAAGCAGAGAAATTCTCCTCTATGTTCTCTTTCATCAGATTGAATGAGAACTCAGAAACAAGTGCATTTTTCCTAATAATCATGAAGGGTCTTTTTTTTTAAAAGTATTTTTGATGAATTAATTGATGTTGCAGCAAACATAATTTTTACCTCCTATATTATTTCTTTTTGGATAAATTATGTAGGTGATCCAAGACAACCAAAGATCATGTAGTGAACAGTATGAAGCATAATGCATTTATTAAAAGAGAAGCAAGATTAAAAAATATAAATGAACCTATGTTTTAAATTATGATATTTCAAAAAAATGTCAAAAGGAAGCATTTTGACATTCTGTTAAATATTTTCCAAATATGTGAATCATTTCACCTTAGCTCTAACCAGAATTAAAAGATGGGGCAAAATCAAAAGAAATAAAGGACATACTTGCATACTAAGGCTATGATGATTCTTCATAAGAAATATCCTCAGCAATATTTAGGTTGTGAGATGAAAACTGAGCCCTAAATTCTAGTATAAATCTCTGAATTTAGTTTCCCAAATATTTTAAGACTAAATTCTTATTTTCAAAATAGTGGTTATCCAAATAATTATACATAATTGGTTGATGAATACCAATTTATCCCAATATACTAAAATGAGTCTGCATTACCATCACATCACGATCCATTAGCAGTTTCCTTTTATAAGTTCTCTTCTTATTCTCCTCCTCTCTCTTTTATGGGTTATTGTTAAAAACAGATTTATGATGTTCTCTTTGAAATACTCTGATTTTGTTAGTTTGTGATACAGGTTTATTGGGACTAAATAATGTGGTTCGGCTCTACACAGTAAACAACTACACGGCAGATGCAATTTTCTGTCTGCAATCAATGTAAGGTTCTCAAATCTCTCAATTTAACTAGTAAAATGGATCTTTTAACATTGCCATCCTTTATGGGATGGAGTCATAAATGATCTCTTGCAGTAATTCCATTTAATTTGATGTCCTCATTAATAAGTGTCTGGACCTGCAGATGGTACTTCAAGGGAGAATGTAATGATATGGACACAAATGCTTTATAAGTCCTAGTGGTAAAGTCCAAAACATCTACTGAAACAATGTAATTGAATGCAACCTGTCACTTCCATTCAGTAAAACTGAAAATGTTATTGAAAATGTGTGCCCGAAGAAAAATATAACTTTTATGCTTTAAAAAACCTTGTATGATAAAAAGATGAGATATTGTTATGTTCTTTGATTAGAATAACCAAGGAAAATATTAAGGAATAAAAGTTTTCAGTCTGGAAACAACTTGAATTCTATTTTCAAAATAAAATGAAATGTTTCTATCGAATTGCTCTTTTTGAATGAAATTTCCTCTTACTAAATTATTTTGAATAATACTGCAAGTCAGGATGAAATGAGCTATTTTGTTCCACGGTGCATGAAGTAAATTACATTTACTTTTTCAATCATCAGTTGAAGGCAACAAAAATAATTGGATGGCCAGTATTTAATAGATGCTATTTTAACTAACTTTCGAAGTATAGCTAACCTCACCATATATTGTAGTTAGACAAATTTGTTTCCAACTATTCAATTCACTCACTGCTACAGAAGTAATTAAGACATTTTTTCCTTTATTCTTTGGGATAGATGCCTCTCTGTGTGAGTTTTCACATACCTAGGTAACTAAAGTTTCAATAAAGCTAAGACCATAAACTGGAAACTTCATACTAAAGATGCCAATGCAGCAGCAATCGCCTAAAAAGGAGATGATAATATCTTCCTAAAACAGCAATCCTTATGAAATATGAGAAAATAAAATGTCACAAAATAGTTTTGGAAAATTAAATAAATCAATTAGATTTAAATCAATTAGGGAAGTAAATTAGGTCTGGAAAATGAACATTAACATCAACATTTTTGATAGCATCAAACTAACATAACTTTAACACCAGCTGAACTTCCCTAGAAACACCATTCTAAATTTGGTAGGAGAACTGATTTAAAGATCTTCTATCTTTTTCCCCCCCCAACATCAGTATCTTTTTCTTAGGTTATATTGGGATTCAGGATCTTAATTTGTATAGCTTTGAAATAATTGTGTGGTCCCTTGACTCTTGTCTAAAATTTATGAATGTGTCATAAGGCATTCCTAGAGCAGCAAGGATATGGGAATATCCACTTCATCTCTCAAACTCATTTTTTTTCTTTTTAAGGTATTTATTTAACACAATTAATTCAGTCAAAAAGATTGTCAGACTATTGATATAGGCAGTCCCTTCCTTCAAACTTATCATCTCAAAGATACAACATTTCAAAGAAAAAGCATGGAGAGCTTTTGCATTTTTCAAAATTACAGTTCTTAGGATCAACAGATGGGAGAACGTCCGGGGTAGTTTGATGGGATTGCTGCAACTCAAAATCAGTGCAGGAAATGACAGCTGTTCCCTTTGCCCTACTGTCCTCTTCTCCCATTTGTTCACATCCTGCTATTAGACATTAGTGGAATAGAATGAGGTCAGACCATATAGAAATGATGCATATGCCCTGCAGAAGAACATTATAATTGGCCTTATGTGTATGAGATTATTCAGTGTCTATGGAGATTCTTGGTCATGTAGGACATGGTTGTCCCAAAGGTGTTTTTTCAAGAGGCAACTGGACTTTCTGGTTTTTCTTTGAAGAGATTTCACTTCTCATCTAAGAAGCTTCTTCAGTTGTGTCAAAGGATGTTCATCCTAAAGTGTATCTATGGAGATACTCAGTCATCCAGGTCATGGTTGTCCCAAAGGTTCTTTTTCAAGAGGCAACTAGAGCTGAAGAAGAGCTGAAAAGCTTCTTGGTTGAGAAGTGCAACATCTTCAAAGAAAAACCAGAAAGTCCAGTTGTCTCTTGAAAAAGCACCTTTGGGACGAGATTATTCAGTGTTCAAAGAGTTCTAGGAAAGACTGAAGATAAAAGAGAAGGTTGCCATGTCAAGAACAGAATCTTGTAAAACATTCAAACATTCTTCCAGGAAATAAATAAACAAGCAAACAATGAATCATTTATTTGAATCTCAGTCTGTGTTCTTTAAATAGACAATCGTGCTTTCTGGCTTCTTTGTATGGCCATGAATTCCCTTGTTAGACCAATTAGGCAATCAATTTTAAATCATTATTTTGACTCTAAACTAAAGAAGAAAGTCTTAAGGCAATTCAAAATCCTAGCATAAGGTGGATCAAATACAAACATCTATATAGGGAAGTTGTTAGTACTGAATTTGCGATAAATCAGGTCACCAAAAGTAGCATACATAAAAAAACAATGAAAATCAAACCAGGAATTTAGTATAGTCTATTCAAGAAATTCTCGAGGGTAAGAATACTGAAGATTTTTTATTTTTATTTTTTTTAGTGGAACACACTGCAAGTAGAAAGATTTATACAGGAAGAGATACTTTCTGAGATTCAGATTATTGAGAATATGGATAAGAATAAAATATAATTCTTTATTGGCCAAGTGTGATTGGACACACAAGGAATTTGTCTTTGGTGTATATGCTCTCAGTGTACATAAGGAGAATAAAATACATTCATCAAGAATAAAAAGATACAACACTTAGTGATAGTCAAGGTTACTAATAAGCTATCAAATCATACTAGGAAACAAATAAAAACAATATACATTGAGAGATACAAGTCACATGGTTATAGTAATAAGTGGGAAGAGATAGATAGTAGTAAGGAAGAAAAGAATAATAGTAATATAGTCTTAGTAAATTATTTGACAGTCTTATGGGAATTAGTTGTTAAGCAGAGTGATAGCATTCAAGGAAAAACTGTCCTTGTGTCTAGTTGTTCTGGTGTGCAGTGCCCTATAGCGTCGTTTTGAGGGTAGAAGTTGTAACAATTTACGTCCAGGATGTGAGGGGTCTGTAGATATTTTCACATCCCTCTTTTTGACTCGTGCAGTATACAGGTCCTCAATGGAAGGCAGGTTGGTAGCAACTGAAAGTGATTCCTGTAGTGCTCAACATATTTCTACCCTTGATTGATGATATGTCAGCAAGTAATCGTCAATTCTTAGCAATCATTTATTTAAAAATTAAGTTAGATAGATTTTTTTCCCCATGACAATCTGTCTCTAACCTGGTCTTTCAGGGTTTCTAATATTCTGCCCTATCTATCTTGATTTTTAAAAGAAAATAATGAAAATAAAGATACTTTGCACTGGATTTCCTTTTTTAAAAAACAAACAAACAAACACCTAGAAATAATACAAAACTTCTTTATCTCAAAGATTGTTTATTACTTCCATAAAGTTTTTGACAATGAATGGTTTTCATTGGACAAGAAAAATAGAGTGGCTGTACATTCCATTTTCCATCTGCCTAGAAATAAAGCAAATATAATATGGATTGGTCTTTGAGATACCAGTTAATTATTGCAACATGGACCATAAGGTCAAAGTGAATGGACCTATGGCAGGTGTAAGAGGAACCAATCTATTTAAAAGTATTCTAAACTTTGACATTTAACTGGAAAAAGGCAATAACAAACCATTTCTAGATTGTTGTCAAGAAAATATATAGACATTTCTGTCTCATTTAGATGAGTTTGAATGCAAGATGATTAGATTCCCAGATTGAAAGTGTATTACAAATTTGCAGGAAAAGTAGCATTGTTCCAGCACAAGCTGAAACAACTGGAAATCTAAAAGAACAATGGATATTTATTATTGCCTATTTAGAATTTTAGCATCTCCCACAAGGTTTAACTTTCTATATATTTAAAACAATTGCTTCAGATGTACTCTGACATCATATAGCACTATCAGTCAGTCCAGTTACTACTTTGGTATCCCATTACAATTAGTCTTTCCAATAAACTGTGATTCAATAAAGGAGAAAGGAGGGAGGGAGGGAGGGAGGGAGGAAGGGAGAAAGGAAGGAAGGAAGGAAGGAAGGAAGGAAGGAAGGAAGGAAGGAAGGAAGGAAGGAAGGAAGGAAAGTTCTAGTTTTTGGGAAACAGCATTGAACTTTCATGAATAAATCAAATGATAATATACCCAGAGCAAAGCCAAAATGAAGTCTGGTCACTAATGGTACTAGTATTAAAAGTGAAATTCTTAGACCAAATAAGGGAGATTTGGGAGAATGTATAAAGTGCCAAATCATTGCATTAATATGCAATGGTCTCCAAGCAGAGTTTTTTCTTCCATACAAATAGAGACACACACATGGAAAAAGAAATGCAAGATGAATAGGACCTCAGACATACTAGAGCAGGGGTTTAAAACCCAAGGCCTGAGGGCTGGATGCAGTCCACAGGGTGCATAGATCCAGCCTGCAGGGCCACCCTGAAAACAGCAAAGGACCGGTCCACAGTGCTTCTGCCAGAGAAAACAGAGGTCAGGCAAGCTGCGTGCAGGGGCTGAGCACTTGGGTTGCCACAGGTGCCCCCAGCACGAGTGTCATCGAGCTGGCCATGCCCATCTTGGACACACTCACCCCGGGCCCCCAAGGTCAAACACAACCCTGATGTGGCACTTCATGAAATGGAGTTTGACACCCCTGCACTAGTGGGACATGAGATCAGCCAAATGCAGCATGCACTGAGATATGTATGGAGATTGATTTATTTTTTCTCTATGAAGTAAGATGGAGGATTTTTTCCCCCTCAATATTCTGGTATCTGCAAGAGGAAAGTCAGTTCCACAGCAGATTTGAAGAAAAAAAACTTTGGAAAAATTGGAGAATAAAGTTGGGGTCATGTGGAAGTATTATCTGATTCCTTGCCTCCTGTTTCAGCCACACTTTTAGCCATGCTATCATCTAATGCATGCTGTGAATATTATCCACATAACACTCACTTCTTCAGAACAAGAAAGGAAATAATAGCATCTACCTACTCTTATATTCGTGACTTCCAGAACCATCAGTCCAACAAAGATTCCAAGCACAATTTTCACCCTTCTCCTGGCTGAGCTGACCCAACAACTGAGGTATTTTATGGAAAATGAAGACCAGTAAAACCAGTAAGTTTAATCCATCTTTATGCTTCTGCCATGACTCTGATAATTAGTTTCTTTCATATTCTGCAAAAAAACTCCCAATTCATTTCCCTTGTATAAAAACACAGCCCACATGAAATTCAAGATGGATATTCTCTACTTAAAAGCATTTTCACTACACATTTAACAATGTTCTGTCTGGTAGCAATTCTTACAAAATTCTTGAACATGAATTCAGAGAGAAGCTTGACTACTGGTTCTTTGTCCTCTTCTAAATATCTCACTTGGCCTATTCTTCTGGAAAAAAAAGTACAGTACAATACATGTCTTTCTGCATCTGCTTTTGTTCTGAATTACAGTCTGTTCATGCCCTGAATTGGAGCTGACTGGTCTGGAATAATTCAGGCTGATCTGCACTTTCTTCTTATGTTAGCAAAAGAGTGGGACCCCTTCCTACTATTAAAGGAGAGCAGGACTGGATAATGTGTTCTCAGCCATATTCTACCCTACAAGGAACTTACTTTCTACCCAGGTAGTTTTATGCACATAAAAAATATGGAAATCCCTTCCTTGGTACAAACAGGGAAATATAATCTATCTCCACTATACAAAAATGCCTCCAATCCAATTAGCTCTGCCTTTAATGGCCGTTTCATACAAGCAATTGTCTATCATGAAAAACTGTATCTTTATGTGTGCATCCATTCAATGCTGGATGGACCTTCCTCCTGCCCTCCCTCCCTCCCTCCCTTCCAGAGGTGGTATTCAGCAGGTTGTGACCAGTGCTGGAGAACTGGTAGCGGAAATTTTGAGTCATTCAGAGAATCGGTAAATACCACCTCTGACTGGGCCTGCCCGCATCTATTCTCTACCTCCTGAGTCCCAACTGATCAGGAGGGAATGGAGATTTTACAATAACTTTCCCCTTCCATGCCCACCAAGCCATGCCCATCAAGCCACACCATGCCCACCAAGCCACACCCACAGAACCGGTAGTAAAAAAATTTGAATCCCACCGCTCCTTCCTTCCTTTCTTGCTTCCTTGCTTCCTTCCTTCCTAGGATTCTCCTTCTAACCCAAGTTACAGAAGGAACAAATTATCTTCCCCTACTTTTTAGCAGTTCTCAAAAGAAATACTTATAGAAATAGAAGTGGGAAGAGCAAAGAATGGGTGGAAGCTTCACTCTGCTAACTCTGCTGTTCCAATATTTTGTTGCTTTGTCACGTCCACTATAAGCGATAAAAGGTTTCTTCTTTACTTTTACATTTCCAACAATTAAAATACCTTTATACATTCTTGACAATTTATCCAGTGTTAAACACCAATGATATATCATTGTATAATTTTTTATTTTAAATTATAATTTAATGTAAATTTTAAACCTTTCATCCACATATCCTTCCATTGTTCAAGCATGACATTAAAACCAACGTTCCTTGCCTTCTGAATAATGCAGTGCTTTATATATTCATTCTCCAAATTCAAATTCAACAACAGTTTATAAACTTTGGCAATAATACGTTCATGACTACCACACAGTAGGATTTCCAATTTTTTCACAAAATCAAACTCATAATTCTTTTTAAATATTTAAAAATATTTAAATATTTAAATATTTAAATATTCTTTTCAATTGAAAATATATAAACCAATGACAGACACGTCCTTCTGATTCTAACCCTCATTAGACTTAAGGATAGGATCACCAAAGTTAAAGTGTCGAGAGTACCTCTGCTCGACATTCCAGGGCGATGAAAAAACCCAGAGCAGTAAAGAAATCCAATCTGGGAGGATGAAGTGAACGGAGGAAAAACTACTGACCTGGGAGGAAGGAATTCACTAATGGTGGCGGGGGTGTGTAACATTTAGGCGGGCGGACACATTGCAGGCGGATACGTTAGGGAGTTATACTTTTCCCTGATTGAATATGCAACTGAATGAATCAGGGTTACTTGGCCTGTCAGTGCAGCTGATTGGAGGGGCGTTTAGTGTGACTATTTAAGGGGGCGGATGGGGGGAAACGCCCAATGCTGACTTTGTGTGATCCATACCTTGAACTCAGCATTTTCCGCAGCTACCAGAGAGAACGAAATAAAGCCTAACCTGAGTAATCGTTTTCTGACTGCAGCGAGGTTTATTGGAGTGCCTGGGAGCATTGCAGAGTCTGAGAGGATATTATTTAACCATAGATTCCCCAGTCTGGCTTTGCCACAATTTCTTTTCCATGTGTTAAATACAGTAGATGTACCAATGCTCCATAGCTGATATCTGTCTGAAAAACTGGAAATCAGGATAGCAAGTACACAATACTTGAATTTTGAGACAAAAAAATGCCACCTTCCCTTTAAAAATGCAGATTTCCCCATATTTCATTCAATACTTTAATATTCCCAAAAACTTTAGGAAAAAAGAAATTTAAAGAGTTTGCAATGTTGCAAACCTCTGGGGCATTCAGAAAACAAAGCAAAAAAGAAACATTGCACACAATTTACATGTATTTCTTTTATAGTTTGCATACCATAATATTATTTCCATAAATATGCACATTTTGGTATACTTTTCTAAAACATATTCTTGTGTGTGTGTGTGTGTGTGTGTGTGTGTGTGTGTGTGTGTGTAAAAGAATGGAATGGAATAGAAAATAGAAGAGAACAGAATAAAATATAAATACTTTGCTGAATTTGAAAGCCACTCTTGACTTATAGAATGATTTTCAGGGAAAATGTACCTTATTGGCTAGAACAGGGGTACCAAACTCACGTCATCACATCATCGTCACATGATGTATCGGGACTTTTCCCCCGTTCACTAAACCGGGGGTGGACATGGCCAGCACATGACACATCCGGTCCACGGGCCATGAGTTTGACATCCCAAGGCTAGAATATGTGCTGAAGATACAGATAGTCCTTAACTTATTATGATTTATTTAGTGACAGATTGAAGTTACAACAGCACTGAAAAAAGTGTCTTATAGCCATTTTTCACACTTACAACCATTGCAGGCTCCGCCTGATCAAAAGTCAGATGCTTGACAACTGGTTTGTATTTATAACAGTTACAGTGTCCCAGGGTCATATGATCACCTTTTGTGATCTTCTGACAAGGAACAGAAAGCCAGATTTACTTAACAACTGTGTTACTAATTTAATAAATGCAGTGATTCATTTAACAACTTTTTGTCTGATTTAAGGAAAGGTTGTAAAATGGAGCAAAACTCACTTAGCAACTGTCTTGCTTAGCAACATAATTTTTTGGGTTCAGTTGTGGTCCTGAGTCAAGGACCACACGTATTGTTTTTCAATTGATCAGTTCACCCAACCCGACAGAACAATAGGCTTGAGTTTTACCTCATGTAATATTTTCCCAGAAGTGAGAGTTCACAAATGCAGTTCCCACATATAGCCAAATTGATATGGTCTTGCAGAGGTTGTTTTTAACCACTTGATTTTCCTCTCTCTATAAATAATATCTGAGTTTCCTGTGTTTAATGCCTTTTCCCAGAAATGTAGAAAAAGACTAAGATGAATCTGACAGCATCTCTTGGAATATCATTTTGTTCACAACTGTTAAATAAAGCTTCATAAAAATTAACATTTTTTTTTCATAACAGGCTAGCTTTTTATATATATATATATATAAAAAGACTAAACGTATATGTGGAAGAAAACAAATATGACTTACATATCCATCGCCGTCAGTTTCATTTTTTCCACCTTCATCGTTTTAATGCAGAAGAGGATTGGCTCACATTTTTCTGTCATCACATGTTATGCGTCTTCTTTGTTGTCTCCCTTCACCCTTCTTCTGCTTGTCTATTTTAATCATTAAGCATTTCCATAATACTTTGAATGCCATTACAGACAAAAAACTAAGCAACCAATTCCCATAATTGCTGCCTTCAGACAGTCACCAATAAAGAAAGCCTTGGCAAATATCTTGTACAAAATAGGAAACAGCTCAACAGCAGATAAAAGCATCAAAGAACAAAAGTGAGAATTTGACTAATAGAGGCATTAAGTACTAAGCAAAGCTATGCATGTTAAGTTCAAAAGGGAAGCAGGAGAAGCAGGGCCATCATCCAGTCTACATAGCAGCTAATTCTCATAAAGTAAAATAGGAGCCATCATTCCAGATAATTGATTCCAACCCTGAAATTGTTCTGACTCTTAGGAAGTTTCTTTGCTAATTTTCACAAGGAATCTGCCTTTAAATCTAATACTCCATGCCTCGCACTTTGGAATGATAATCAGACTTGAACTCGTTTGCTTGAATATTTTATTTAGATGCCTCCTACTTTGCAAGGGTCACAAAATAAAAATGTCATATAAACTTCATCAAGATAAAAACATTAAAACCATAACTGCCAGAGGCAAGCAGCAATGTATCCTCCAAGGGCTCAGGGGAAGAAGATAGTTCTTCTAGTTATGGTCTTCACTTGAAAATGAAGCAACCATTGGAATTTTGAATGGCTCCGGTCTTCACCCAGACATTTGATGAAGATGATTAATACCTATCTTTCTATTCCTTGGTTTCTTTTCTCTGCCAAATCTGCTATTTTTATTTCTGTTACATCACTTTCTGTTTTTGTATTCCTTGTCTTTAAATAATTTTAACAATTTAGGAAGGAATTTAGAACAGAGCTGTGGAGACACAGTGATTGGAATGCAATATTGCAAGCTAACTCTGCCCAGAGCCTGGAGTTTGATTCTGATGGGCTCAATGCAGTACTGCAGTCTACTTCTGCTGACTGCCAGCAGTTTAGCAGTTCAGTTCTCACCATCTGAAGGTTGACTCAGCCTTCCATCCTTCAGAAGTCAGCAAAATGAGGACCCAGTTTGTTGAGACAATATACTGACTGTAATAAACCACATAGAGAGGGCTGTAAAACACTATGAAGTGGTAGCTAAGTCTAAGCGCTATTGATATTCCTATTTTTAAATTGCCCAGAGTCACTGGTAGTGAAGTGGCATATCAGTTTAATATATTATTATTAGGGACAGAACAATGTGAAATAGCAGCTTTCAGATCATTATCGGTAATCAGTACTTCCCAGGAACATAAGATATTATTATTTATTGATATGACGTCCAATGCCCCCTTACCATAAAATACTCCAAACAAACACCATTTTCTCTTGAAAAAAAATAATTCCAGTTAAATCAAAGCTATATTTGCAAAATCACAAAAAAGGAGCCTGGATAGCTCAGCAGACTAATGCATTGTAATTTAACTCCAGCTGTCTGCAATTAGTAAGTTCGAATCTCACCAGGCTCAAGGTTGACTCAGCCTTCCATCCTTTCTAAGGTAGGTAAATTGAGGACCCAATTGTGGGGCAATAAGCTGACTTTGTAAAAGTATACAAAAGTATGAAGGCTAGAGCTTAACGCATTGTAAGCCACCCTGAATCTCCAGAAAAGGGTGGCATATAAATCAAATTTTTTTAAAAAAGTTATAGTGCAAAATATATATCAAAGTTGTTGTTTTTTAGAAAATCAAATTTGTATCATCTTTCTTTAAGAGGGAGGGAACTTACCTACAGAATACAGAACAGCAGAGTTGGAAGGGACCCTGGATATTTTCTGGTCCAATCCCCTGGTCAGTCAAAGACCCTATATGAATTTGGGACAAATGGTTGTCTAATCTCTTTTTAAAAACTCCAGTGTTCTAGCACCCACATCTTTAGAGGCAGTGATTAATTGTTGTCACCGACAGGAAATTTCTCCTTAATTGATTAAATTAATAATTAATTTATTAAACTTTCATTTGTTACTTCTTGTCTTTCCCTCAGGTGCTTTGAAGAGTAGATTGACCACCTTGTCTCTGTGACAGCCCTTCAAAAATTAAAAGATTCTTATCATATCATCCCTAGTCCTTGTCTTCATTAGAGTAGATATTTCTAGTTCTCACAACCATTCATTGTACAGTTTAGCCTCCAGTCTCCTAACCATCTTTGTTGCTCTTCTCTGCATTCTATTTATATTCCCAAGATCTTTTTTGATATCATGGTAATGAAAACTCAAAACAGTGTTTGAAGTGTGTTCTTACCAGTGAAGGATCCCTTTGTTGATGCAACCTAGGACAGCATTAGGACCTGATGAATGCAGGAAAACTTTGTCAATTTGAAGGGTTTTAATCTCTCAATATAACAATAATATTTTTTTAAAAAATCCCAAATGTAATTAAGAAATGAGGCTCTGTCAATTTTTATGTCTGTACAAATTCACAGGGGTGAATTTGGTGGAATCCCTCCTCAACTCAGAAGCCACCCACAAAATGGCAGTTTCTATGGTTTAATCACAAGCAACAGTTCTTTGGAATCATTTTTTTTATTAGATTTATAAACCGCCCTACTCCCGAGGGACTGTGTACAGCCATAAATAAAACATATAAATACAAAAATTTAAAATAGAATAAAATGAATTAGATAATTTGGCTAACAATTTAAAACCCCAGTAAATTAAAACAAATTAAAATTGGCAATTAAAAGGGGAAAATAACTTAGGTCAGGCTGGCTTGTTGAAATAAATGAAATAAATTGAGCACGCGACGAAAGGTGCGCAGGTCCGGGATCCTCCGTATATCCGGGGGGAGCTCGTTCCAGATGGTAGGTGCTCCCACAGAGAAGGCTCTCCCCCTGGGGGCCACCAGTCGACATTGTTTGGCCGACGGCACCCGGAGGAGCCCCTTTCTATGGGAGCATACAGGCCGGTGGGAGGCTATTGGTGGTAGTGGGCGGTCCCATAAATAACCAGGTCCTATCATGTGGATGATCTCAACAATCATGTGGATGATCTCAACAATCTCTTCTTTCTTTGGAAAATGTTTTTGCTGGCTCAGATCCTTCATCTAAGGTGAACTTTCCTTCAAATCAGTAGGATGTCAGCCTGCCATGGTCCTCACCGGAAATGTTCTATGTCATTTATGAGTTATTTTAAATATATTATCTATTTATCAGTTGATGGACCACTGTTTCTCTCCCACAGAGACAGTACTTGGATAGTGTAATCACAGATGTATATAAATCCAACAATATGGACAAGCTCACAAGAATAGTGGCAGTCATTTGTGCAAGCATAATTACCCATGTGCAAAAATCAATTTATTGATGGGTTCCTAAGAAGAAAACCTTTGAGTAAACCAGGCACAGCTCTACTTAATGTGTGTGGTTTTAAAAATCATTTTAAATGTTTAAACTTGGAGTTTCTACAATAATTTTGCCCTGAAAAATCTTTTTTACTGTGACATCAGATATATTTGCTTCCATGCCTTCTTGTCTGATTTATATTACAGATGGTTGTTGTATGAACTTTGTAACAACCATGTGGTGCCCAAATTATTTTTTTCTCTCTATCTCAAACTTTCTTTTAATGTGTCATATGTCTTGAAATCTGTGTTTAGTATTGATGTCTTAAGCTATTTTGGGAGTGTAATATTCTTTTTGTGAAAACCAGGGTGAAATGTTTTGCCTCCAAAAATCCATACAAAACAGCAGAAGCCAGTTGTACTATCTATATAGTAGAGTTGCACATAGAATTCTCATAAGTCTGTTCCTATTGGTTTTCTTTCTACCTCTGTGCATGCATGGGGACATTCATATCGTAGGAAATGTAGTAAAGCTTATGGAATAAAAGTTCTGGAGGTGCCTCTGTTATCTTTGTTCAGTCTTTCTTTTACATTTGATAGACATTATTAGGGTTCTATGACACCAAATAAGACTGGAATGAAGAGAAAAAAAATGGAGAGATTCAAGTTCCCCTCTTCTGTAGATGAGGAGCACCCGCTTTTCTAATTTTTCAGTATTTTTTCCATTGTTCTCTTTCATATGATAGGGTTGATAAATATCTAACATCAACAGGTACAGATGCAGCAGTACAGTTAGTGATAAATGATGATGTTATAACAAGATTTCATGTATAAATGTTAGAAGTGTGCACAGAATCAGTCAGCTAGGGAAAAATATTAGATATTATTATCAAGCCTCACACTTATGTATTGTAGCCTCAAGCTGTGGGTAATATAATGCAAACACAAGTTTATGTCATAAATCCAACTTAAAAGCATTATGCACTGTAGTCTGGATAAAAACTTAATTTTAAAAATAACAGATCCAAGTGGCAATAGATTGCATTAAAGACAAATTTGAATATGGGATTCCACTAGTTTATTCCCTTATATATAGTACTGCTATTAAAGGTAAAAGTAAAAGTTCGCACATATGTGCTAGTCGTTCCTGACTCTATAGGGTGGTGCTCATCTCCGTTTCAAAGCCAAAAAACCAGCGCTGTCTGAAGACGTCTCCATGGCCATGTGGCTGGCATGACTAAATGCCAAAGGTGCATGGAGCACTGTTACCTTCCAACCAAAGATGGTCCCTATTTTTCTACTTGCATTTTTTACGTGCTTTCAAACTGCTAGGTTGGCAGAAGCTGGGACAAGTAACGGAAGCTCACCCCGTTATATGGCACTAGGGATTCGAATCACTGAACTGCTGACCTTTTGATCGACAAGCTCAGAGTCTTAGCCACTGAGCCACCGTGTCCCTAGTACTGCTATTACAGTATCCTAAAAAAGAAGTTCATGACAAAAAAAGAATTTACTGTCTTTTGTCCTAAATGCATCTCCAACTTAAACAAAATAAAACAACCATACCTGCAACAATGAACTGCGATGCTAGATTTGTCCTCAACAAACCTACAGAAGCTAAAGCTAATATTGACATTTCACAGAAATGTCTAGACATTTTCAATGGTGACAAAATTTGAAAAAGCACCTTTTCTCTTGCTGTTAATGTTCACACTACAGAGACAGGGGGATGGCAGCTTTTGGGCTAGGCAGGCTTGGAGCTTAATACCATTGTTGTGTTCCAATCCCTGTGCTCAGCCTCAAGACATAACACTTCAGAGACCCTGGAGTCAAACTTGTATTTAACATTAGGTTGACTTGTAATAAAGCTTACTTCATCCATGAATTGATTCTTGCTGAGAGAGTTGCTCTGGCATGCATAACCAGGTTCCAGTAATTCCCAGTCCAGCAGAAGGAGCATACTAGGGGCATTCTCAGTCATACTAGGGGCATCCTCAGTCAGAAAGTTTCAGGGTCTAGAGGATAACATTTTCTGTTATCATCCCCATTCACCTCAGGAAACAGAATGTCTCCTGGCCTGAGATGAGGTTTGCCTCCACTCTATTGCTTTCCAGAAGTTCGATTCTCATTGGCTCAAGGTTGACTCAATCTTCCATCCTTCCAAGATTGATAACATGAAGAGCCAAATTGCCCCAGACATAATGGGAAGTGAGACCCTATTTGTGGAAATCACAAATATGGCAAATATGGCAACTTTATCTAGTGTTTCCCAAACTGAATGGCATACAGCTACAGGATGGCATTAAATTGACTGATGGAAACTGCTCTATTTTTCTATTAAGAGTAGATTAATTTGCATCAATTTATTTAGGTATAACAATAAGTGTCTATTAAGTACATATTGCACAATTTGTTCTATTGATTGTTAGTACGTAGAGCTATAGAGTGAAGATTTGAATTATGGATTCCTCTATTGTGCACTACTCAGACTATTGGCGTCTGCCCTCCTGAAGCTAAATTAATTCTTCCAACCCTGATTTTTACCAAGTCCCTTGTGTAAGATTTATTGAGAATAAAGTGATGGGATTCTATCTGTTTCCCATATTAGCATAGGGTATCCAAAGATTTACTAGTGGAGATGCTTAATCACATTATTCCTAACAATTCCAACAATCTGGATCCTCATTTTACTGACCTCAGAAGGATGGAAGGCTGAAGATCAAACTCCAGACTGTGAGCAGAGTTAGCCTACAATATTGCATTCTAACCATTTCACCACTATGGCATAAGCAATTGCCGTTCCTAAATCGTTCCCCATAGCATAGTTCAATCAACACAATACTTACTGAATAACTGGTTTGAATGTTTCCTCTTTTCTATTCAAAACCTGGATGCTCATCACTGATTTGGAAAAAGATTGATATTAGGTTTTTTGGAGGAAGAATTTGAGGAATGAAGGAGAGAGGTGAACCTCTATTTTCTGAACGTCCTCATTTGGAATATGGAATATAATATAAGCAATGATACATAATATTGGCATATAATATCATACACATATATTTATTTTGCCTTTGGAATTGTAGATCCTAGCACAAATGTCTGGAAAACAAGAAGAATGAGAAGACTTGAAACCCATATGCCCAGCTAAACACAAATATAGGAACAAATCACATACACACAATTGGAAGTAATAACATATTTGAAAGTTTTTTAAAAAATATTTTTTAAAAAATGGCCTAGACACTGAACATATTCCTTAGAGTCTACTTAAGCACACTTTCACAACAACCAACAAGAGATTACTTAAATAAGGGATTAAACACTAAATTGGTTATAATTCAACAAAACCCTTGGCTTTTTAGTTACCATTGTTTTACAGCAGGATTTGATGGGCAGAAGAATTTAAAGAGTGTGCTGTGTGCTTAAAAACCAGAAAGGTTTAGGAAAATGATTGGGCAATTACAGATCAATAGGAAATATTGCCAAAAGAATTATAACAACTTCATTCTCTTAAAATATGTCATCAGCTGGCTGTGGTTGTGAAGTAGCTTAGAAATTAAGTGAAATTTACTTATTATTTATTTATTATACAAATTTATATGGCTGTCCAACTCACGCACATGTCAATTTATGTCAATCCTTAACATAAAACCCCATAAAACCCCACCTCTTCCCATGAGATACTTTCATGGCAATTCCAGAGCTGGAATTTAGTTCAGAAACTCCAAAGAACATCCTGAAGCTAGCAGGATAAACTAATTTTATATTGCTGCTGAGAGAATTGTATTATTGCTTAACACATTGTAAACTGCCCTGAGTCTCTGGAGAAGGGTGGCATATAAATCGAATGTATATATATATATATATGTTGTTAGATCGGCGCAGGAATGAAGATGAGACCAGCGGAGTTCATGTAACAAGTTTTATTCAACAGGAACAGAACTGGCGCTGCGCTGCCGGAGCTCTCCTTATATTCGCTCCGGCAGCCGCACCGCCCCCTGACAGGGATTCAAAACTCCCGCCGGAGGATTTCTCAACAAATCCCCGGCAGATGTCCTTATAAGGACACAACACTCCTCCCCCCTAGTTCTTAAGCTGTCCATCAGTAATAAGGTTACGTAAGTAGGCAGGTCGTCTGCATGCTCTACTAGACCTGCGCAGTCCATTTGTCGGCTGGCAGCCCTCCTGGTTGGAGGGCGCTTCTGTGGCTCCCGGTGCCATCCCTAGAGCTGGGCTGGATCTGGCCGTCGAGGATGCAGGCGGTGCTCCCGTACCTCCGGCCGGGTTGCTGACCTCCGCCTGCGGGCGATGCTGGTCTTCTTCACCGCTGCTCCGCTCGTCGGGTCTCCGTCGCGGGTCCCCGCGCTCGACCAGTCCAGAACTCCTGAGCCATGGTAAGTCCCTGGGTCTTCCTTCAGTTCCCACCGGGTGAGGGTTGGTCGGGTCCGGTCATGGGTGCAGGTCCGGCGGCGGTGACTGGGTTGGTCCCCTGGGGTCCCTGGTTGAGTCCGGTCCACTCCCGGGGCTGTTGGTGGGTTGGTTTGGCGTTGGTTCGACCTTGCCGGGGTGATGCAGGCCTCCTCCACAGGGGTGGTGTAGGTCCTCTCTGCTGGGCTGGCGCTGCTGGGCTGGTCGAGGTGTCTCGCCCTCGCCGGGGTGGTGCAGGCCTCCCTCGCAGGGGTGGTGCAGGCCCTCTCTGCCGGGTTGGTGCTGCTGGTTGATTGAGGACTGTTGCGGCCTTCTCTGCAGGGGTGGCGTAGGCCCTCTCTGTGGGGTGGGTGTAGTTGTGGGGTCGCCAACTCTCGCCGTCTGTATATTGGTGCGGCTGGTCGTCTCGGTCCTGTTGGTGCAGGCCTCCTCTGCTGGGGTGGCGGAGGCCCTCCTTGCAGGGTTGGTCTTCGTCGTGGTCGGGTTGTTGTTGGGGAGGCCTCTGTGGTGATGCAGGGAGGTCTCCCTCGCCGGTGAGTCAGTGGCCGCCCTTGCGGGGTTGCTGTTGGTGTCCCCCGCTCGGTTGGCCCCGGTCTACCAGCTTTGCCTGTGACTGCCTCTCGCCTTCGGACTGGTGCCGTCCGACCTCGCCGGGGTGTTGTTGGGAGTCGTGGACATCTGGGCTTCCATCCCCATGGCTGCCGTCGTCAGTGGCTGGGTCTCGGGTGTCGGGGTGTTGATTCCGGTCTACCCCGGGGTGCTTCGGGGTTCCCCCCGACATTGTCCCTGGTCTACTCGCGCTGTCTCGTCTCTGGCTTGGGCAGGGATCGGTGGGCCCACTCTCCCGGGGTGTTGTAGGCCTCCCTCGCTGGGGTGTGGCAGGCCTACCTCTTCGGGGTGTTGTGGGCCTACCTTGTCGGGCTGGTTTCCGTCCGATCCCCTCCACCTTTTGTGGAGCTCGTCGATGTGACATCTCACGACCTGTCCATCTTCCAGCTCTACCCGATAGGATTTCGGGCCAGTTGCGCTATGGATTCTGCCTTTCAGCCATTTCGGTGAGCCATGAAAGTTTAGCGCATAAACGGGATCTTCCACGGCAAAACAGCGGAGTTGGCGGCTGGCGGTTGTGGGCACCTCTGAGTCATATTGGGGGTGCAGTCTGTCGAGGGGTGAGCGAAGTCTTCTGCCCATCAGCAGCTCTGATGGGCATTTCCTGGTGTTTGCGTGTGGCGTTATGTGTTGGGTGAGGAGGAAGGTGTCGATGCGCTCCTGCCTGTCACCCGGTGCCATCTTAGTGAGCGCCTCCTTGGTGAGCCTCACCATCCTCTCAGCTTGGCCGTTTCCGGCCGGTCTGTACGGCGCGGAGAGGGCATGGCGGATGCCCAGTCCTGCCAAGAATGCCTCCATGGGTACGGACGTAAGTTGGGGACCATTGTCGGAAACCAACACGTCCGGAAGCCCATGCGTAGCGAAGAGACGGTGGAGAGCGCGAATGGTGGCTTCTGATGTGATTGATGGCATGGGCACCACCTCGAGCCATTTGGAGAAGGCATTGACCACGATGAGGAGATGGTGCCCCTGCATCGGACTCGCGAAGTCGATGTGGATCCGAGACCAGGGGCTGCTGGGCGTCTCCCACGGGGTGGTCTCTGCTTGGGACGGCGCTGGTCAGACTTCCTGGCACGGGCCACATCTGGCAACCCATTGCTCAATGTCCTTGTCCAGTGATGGCCACCAGACGTAGCTCCGTGCCAGGGCCTTCATGCGGACAATGCCGGTGTGCCCATTGTGCAACGTCTCGAGCATCTTCTGTTGCAGCATGGCGGGGATCAGCACCCTGTCTCCCCATAGCAGACAGCCCTTCATCGTGGACAGCTCCTTCTGCTTGCGGCTGAAGGGGCTGTATTCTTTTCCATTAATCTGCGCCGGCCACCCTCTCCAGGATCCAGGATTGCACTTGGCGGAGTGTGGGGTCTTTCTTGGTGTGCGTGGCCACGTCTGCAGATATTACTGGGCAGCTGCTGTCATGGTCGATGTGCAGGAGCTCAAGGGTGAGGGCGGGGTCTTCCACGGCGTCTGCGGATGGGCATCTGCTGAGGGCGTCGGCATTCGCGACGGCCTTTCCAGGTTGGTGGGTGAGTGTGTAGGAATAGCCGGCGAGGAAGATGGCCCAGTGTATCATGCGCAGCGACATGAACGTGGGGGTTTGCTTGTCGCCCAAGAGGAGGCCCAGGAGCGGCTTGTGATCCGTCACTATGGTGAAGCTTCTTCCGTAGAGGTATTCATGGAAGCGCTTCACCCCTGCGACGATTGCCAACACCTCTTTGTCCAGCTGGCTGTAGTTGCGTTCAGCGCTGGACATTGTCTTTGAGAAGAAGGTGATGGGGGCTTCCGTGCCATTGGGCAGGTCGTGGCTAAGGACCGCCCCGACCCCGTATGGTGATGCGTCGCAGGTTAGCCGGATGGGTAGCGTCTCGTTGTATTGGATGAGGACGCTGCTGGACGTCAATAGTTGCCACACTTCCAGGAAACCGCTTTCCCCAGCAAGCGATGTAGCAGCTCAGCAACTGTGGCTTTCTGTTGGAGGAATATTGCATAGATGTTAAGCAATCCA
Source organism: Masticophis lateralis (assembly GCA_030761175.1). Taxonomy (NCBI): domain Eukaryota; kingdom Metazoa; phylum Chordata; class Lepidosauria; order Squamata; family Colubridae; genus Masticophis; species Masticophis lateralis. The sequence goes on along the minus strand of JAUDYJ010000003.1, from coordinate 117,709,746 downwards.
AGGAAAGCCTGAAGCTCCGCTTTGTTTTTGGGGCTGGGAGCTTCGTGGATAGCTTTAACTTTTGATTTGGTGGTGTGTATGCCATTGCTATCAATGAGATAGCCCAGGAACTCGACCTCCTGGACCCCGATGATGCATTTATCCCATCTGACTCTCAAGCCCTTCTCCCCGAACCGCTGCAGGACGAGCCTCAGCCGTTCAAGGAGTTGTGCTTTTGAATCAACACATCAACACATCATCAAAGTAAGGCACTACCCCTGGAATGCCTTGGAGAAGGCATTCCATCATTGATTGGAAAATTCCCGGGGCAGCACTGACTCCGAATTGGAGATGGTTGCACTTAAAGGCCCCCTTATGTGTGACAATAGTCTGAGCCTCCGCCGTTTTAGAGTCTACTGGCAGTTGCTGGTAAGCCTGGGCCAGGTCCAGTTTTGCAAAAATTGAGCCCTTGCTAGTAAGTGCAGGAGGTGCTGCACCACTGGCACAGGGTATGCGCTCTGCTGCAATGCCTTGTTTATGGTAACCTTATAATCAGCGCAGATGCGCACAGATCCATCCTGCTTCATTGGGGTCACAATGGGAGTCTCCCATGAAGCATGATCGATGTGTTCCAGAACACTTGGGCGATCAGCTTATCCAGCTGCTCGTCTACTTTAGGCCTCAAGGCGAAAGGAACCCGGTGGGGCTTGAGCCGAATGGGTGTTACCCCCTGGTCCAGATTAAAAGAAATGGGCTTCCCTATGTACTTCCCCAGTTTACCATCGAAGACTTCGCTGAACTCTTCAATGAGGGAGTCAAGTTCATCTGCCCTAATCTGGTGGATGCCTCCTATGGAAAGCCCCAGCGGCTGAAACCACTCCACGCGAAGCAGGTTCGGGCGGCTGTTCTCCACAACGGTGACTGGCAGCTGACCCTGGAACTTCTTGAAGGCGATGTGGATGTTGGTCCTGCCCAGGACGCCGATGGGATTTCCGCCGAAATCCACCAGTCTGGACTGCAGGGGCTTGAGCTGGCTCTTGGTGATTGCCGGCTTAAGTCTCTTCAGCTGTTGCCAGTCGATGATGGTGTAGACGGAACTGGAGTCTACCTCCATCGTGCAAGGTGAGCCCTCGGCCAACAGCGTCACGTGGAACTTGGTGGCACTGTTGTTGCTGGTGTGGGCAATGGTGGTCTGGTTCACCACGCCGTGCCGGGAATCATCGTAACCGTCGCTTCTGGGCTGGTGCGAGGACCGTTTGGATGCCCTCTGGTTGTCGCGGTGGTTTTCACGATTCCGGGGTCTGGGCGGTTCGGGGACTGGATCAGTGGCTCGGCAGGCTTCGGCGATGTGTCCCCTCTTCAGGCATCGGCGGCAGGTCACGTCTCGCCATCTGCAGGATGTCCTGGGGTGGTCGCCTCTGCAGCTGCCGCAGCATTCCCCTCGTCGGCCATTTTAAAAGTTTTCCCGCCGGGGTGGCTGGGAGACCTTGTGAACGGCCATTTCCCCATCTGAGTCGGATGGCGTGGCTGAATCTTCGGATGATTCGGGGATCGACTGGTGGATCTTATGGATCCGCTTCGCCTTTAGCATTTCTGTGGCCGCGTGCTCAGAGGTTTCGGCGGCGGTGGCCTCTTAGAGTACATCCTTGAGCAAGATGCGTTTCCTGCTCAAGAATTTCTTCTGGAGGCCCGCGTCCCGCATGCCGAAGACGATGTGGTTCCTCAGCGCATTGTCCACATTATCAAACTCGCAGTTGGCTGCGATTTGGCGGAGTGTGGCGACAAAGTCCTTGATGGATTCACCTTCCTGTTGGTTCCTCTGATGGAAGGTGAATCAGTTTGCGATGGGGGTGCCCGTGGGAGTGTAATGTTCCTGCAGGGCGGCTTGCAGATCCGTCCAGGACATTTCTTCGATGTCTCGGGGTGCGATGAGGTTCACGGCCAGTTCCAGGACATCGGGACCACAGTGGGCTAGGAAGAGAGCCCTCTTCCTTTCGTCGTCGAGATTGCTTTAGCCGTTTCCGCAGAGAAATTGGCGGAAACGAATCATATACGAGCTCCATTTCTCCCGTCCGGGGTTGAATGGAGCGATGGATGCGAAGAGCGCTTGCGACATTGCCATCATGCGGATCGGCGGCGAGTCTCTTCGGCTTGGAAATGGCGATTGTGCCACGCGGTCGGTTCCTTCTCTTAGTCCTTCATCGCCAGTGTTAGATCGGCACAGGAATGAAGATGAGACCAGCGGAGTTCATGTAACAAGTTTTATTCAACAGGAACAGAACTGGTGCTGCGCTGCCGGAGCTCTCCTTATATTCGCTCCAGCAGCCGCACCGCCCCCTGACAGGGATTCAAAACTCCCGCCGGAGGATTTCTCAACCAATCCCTGGCGGATGTTCTTATAAGGACACAACATATATATGTCTGTCTGTCTGTCTGTCTGTCTGTCTGTCTGTCTGTCTTTGGTTATTCGGGTTTTCTCCCATGTAAAATTGGAAGTGTCTTGGCGACGTTTCGATGAAGTCTCATTCATCATCTTCAGACTGGTGTTCTCAGCTTCGTGCTTCCAGGAGCAATGTGTTGCTCCTGGAAGCACAAAGCACGAAGCCGAGAACACTAGCCTGAAGATGACGAATGAGACTTCATCGAAACGTCGCCAAGACACTTCCAATTTTACATGGGAGAAAACCCGAATAACCAAAGACCTACATACAAACACCCACGAAAACTTCAGAAAATACACACACACACACACACACACACACATACACACACACATACACAGTATACACACAAACACACACACACACACACTATTCCTAACATATTTTAGTAAGATAGTAGCTTTTCCTAATGCATGAATGTTTGAGTCAAAAACTGCACTAACAAACCCAGAAAATTACAGCATCTAAGGGATAATTGTATTCTAATTCACACAGATTTGCAAATTAGATCATTACCTTTAACAATGTAGATATAATTTTATCCTCATAGGACTATTAGTCCTATGAGAACTTTGCATCTGAAAAACAGTTTACTATTTTTGGTTGGGAGTGGTGGGGAAGAAACACCTTAGTCCACAAGGATTTTTATTTCCTGCATTGGGTAATAACAATCATTGTATTATATCTGTATTATCTAAAGCTATCTTGAAGTAAATGAGCTGAAGACTCAGATGTAATGGTGATTTTATATTCCACATTTCATAAAATTGCAATTATTAATTATGAAGAAATTGAAAATGCGCAGCCTTTTATCTTATTCTTATTCACTTGTTCTTTTTCAACAGGAGGTACTGTATGAGCTGCTTTTTGATGATTGATTTAAAAAGATGTACATTGCATTTTTTTTTACTTTGCTATCTCAAAATCAAAATGCCCACAGAACATTTTCCTGACTCTCATGCCAAGAATCTAGTTTATCATTTACTATTAATATTATTTATATATTTTTTAAAAAACCATGAGCTACCAATAGACATTTTTACTCACAATCTACAAGAGTCTATGGACATTCTCTGTCACCCAGGTCATGATTGTCCCAAAGGTGCTTTTTCAAGAAGTAACTGGACTTTCTTGTTTTTTCTTTTCAGAGGACTGCTAGTTTGAAAGAGGGGTCAAAGAGACCTTTGAGCAGCCCTCTCTCAACAGGGGGGGTGGGATATGATATCATCCATCTCCAGTCTACAACTTAGCCCTTTCAGTAGTTCCAAGAAGGTTCCATGCCCATTTGTACTACTCAGGTGACCCTGAGATACAGATACCTCCAAATGGCCTCAATGACTCTCCAAATGGCCTGATGCTAGTCTTATTGTGATCACTGACTTGTTTTTCCTCTTTGCCAGGATAAGAGTTTCCCTATCTTTGTTTTACCTGGGTCTCTCTGGATGCGTCTTCTTCATGGCCACCATAGACTGCCCTGTTTTCTGACTCTAATGGTTGGCTATTCCATCTGTGCCTAGTGCAAACACTGAAGGAGCCGGACCAAGGCTGCTGTTTTCTCCCCTACATCTAGTCATTGTGAGTGAGTGGCTGATGTTTATATTGGAGCTTCATAACAGCTTAAGACTCCTCCACTGCCATGAAAGGGCAGTGTAAGTTGGAACGATCTGTATTTGTGATTGACACTCTCTCCACAGGACTTTAGTCTGTGGGATGTATCCCCAGCCATGGATTACACCAAGCTGTGGAATATATTCGTCAGTAGAACTCCTCAAACTGCAAGATTCCCCTCTCGCAGGTGTGGTCATCCACTTTATCGAGGGCCTACCTCGATGACAGGTGTTAGGTCTCCGAGAGGTGGCATGCAGCAAGCAAGGAATGGGAGGGGTTTTTGCCAGAAGGATGCTAGGGTTTTTAAGAAAAAGGTTTTGCACTCTTTTTTAAATAAGTTATTGGGGGATCAGGGAGGGGGTGGAAGGTGGGTTTGGGGGATAATCCATGGGGGATTGGGTCTAGTCTGACAGGGGGTGGTGTGATTAGGGGTCCGGAGTTGGGGGTCAAAGAGGGGGCTAGTTTCTGAATCAATGAGGGCTGTTTCATCGGTATGGTGTGTGGGAGGGGCAGATATGGCGGGAACAGAGGGCCATATCATGTTACGGGAGTCCTCACTCGCTACCTTAGAGCCTTTGATGCTCTGGCCCTCAAAGCTCTTCTTGTTCTCTAGGTTGCACAGATCCTCAGGATCTGGGCCTTTGGTTGATATTATGCAATGCCAAGTCCTTTGTAAATAAAGCCCCCCTCATTTGTGATCTTGTTCAAGAGGGGGGAGTGGACCTGGCTGGTATTACGGAGACCTGGTTGGGCCTGGAGGGGGGGTCCCCCTCGTTGAAATGTGCCCACCAGGTTTTTGCGCATTTTATCAACCAAGGCCTCAGGGGAGGGGAGGGGGATTGGCAGTTGTGATTAAAGAAGGACTTGATCTGAGGGATACCACTGTGCCTCAGATAGCTGGATGTGAGTCCCTTCTTGTGAAGTGTGGGAGGCAGATGGGTTTGTTTGTCACGTACCTGGCTCCCTGCCACGTGGCGGTGGCCTTGCCTGAACTGCTCAACATAATAGCCAAGGTGGTGGTTGATACCCCCAGGTTTATGGTCGTGGGGGATTTCAACCTGCCATCTATTGGTGAAACATCTGAGGTGGCTCAGGAGTTCATGGCTTCCATGACGGCCATGGACCTGACCCAGTTAGTTCATGGCCCTACTCACACGGGGGGAAACACTCTGGACTTGATTTTTGTCTCTGGCCAATGGCAGAATGATTTTGATATAGGGGATATTGTGATTGAGCCCTTGTCATGGCCAGATCATTCTCTCCTTTGACTTGACCTTCAAACTGCTGCACCACGCCGCAGGGAGGCAGAACCGATTAGGTGATTCTACCCCAGGTGCCTGATGGATCCTGATAGGTTCCAGATGGAGTTTGGGCCATTCCCAGAGGTTCTGACTCACGATGTGGCTGAAGACCTGGTGGCCACCTGGGACAGGGCGGCCACTGGAGCTTTGGACCGTGTCGTGCCTTTGCGGCCTCTGACCCGGTGCCAATCCCAGGTGGCTCCCTGGTTTTCTGAGGAGCTGAGGCAAATGAAGCACCAGAAAAGATGCCTAGAGAGCAGTTGGAGGGCCAGCCGATCCGAATCTGACCAAACACAGGTGAGGTCTCATATTAAGACCTACCTAGTGACAATAAAAGCGGCAAAGTCTACTTACTTTTCCACTCTTATTGCATCTGCAGATAATCGCCCAGCTGTCCTGTTTAGGGTGACCTGCTCCCTGCTCCATCTGGGAGCATGGGAAGACCCCTTGGAGGATAGAGCTGAGGACTTTGTTCAATATCTGCATGACAAAATCGCTCAAATTCGGGAAGGTCTGGACTCTGATGGGATTAGTTCAGATGGGATGACAGAGGAGTATCTTGAGAGTGTTATCTGGGAGGAGTTTGACCCAGTGACTCCCGAAGATGTGGACAGGATTCTCGGCAGACTTAGCGCAGCCACATGTTTACTGGACCTGTGTCCCTCTTGCTTGGTGCTGGCTTCCCAGGAGGTTACACGAGGCTGGCTCCAGAGGATTATTAATGCTTCTCTGAGTGAGGGCTGCTTTCCCTCCACCTTGAAGGAGGGAAAGCAGCCCTCACTCAGGCCCCTCCTCAAGAAGCCTTCTCTGGACCCGGATGTTTTGGCGAATTATTGTCCAATCTCCAACCTCTGCTTTGTTGTGAAGGTTGTTGAGAATGTGGTGGCACGACAGTTTCCCCAGTACCTGGATGAGGTGGTCTATCTTGATCCACTCCAGTCAGGTTTCAAGCCTGGGTACGGCATTGGTCACATTGGTTGATGATCTCTAGTTCCTCCTCTGTCCTGGTCCTATTGGATCTCTCAGCAGCTTTTGATACCATCGACCATGGTATCTTGCTGCACTGGTTAGAGGGTTGGGAGTGGGGGGCACCGTGCTTCAGTGGTTCTCCCCCTTCCTCTCTGACCGGTCGCAGTTTGTGTTGACAGGGGGCCAGAGGTCAACCTCAAGGAGCCTCATGTGTGGGGTGCTGCAAGGGTTGGTCCTCTTGCCCCTATTGTTCAACATTTATGTGAAGCCACTGGGTGAGATCATCCGTGATTTCGGGGTGCAGTTCCATCAGTACACTGATGACACTCAGCTGTACATCTCCACCCCAGACCACCCCAATAATGCCCTTGCCATGATGTCCCAGTGTCTGGAGGCTGTGCGGATCTGGATGGGGAGAAACAGGCTCAAGCTCAACCCCTCAAAGACTGAGTGGCTGTGGCTTCCGGCGTCCCGATATAGTCAGCTGGTGCCATCGCTGACTATTGGGGGTGAGTCGTTGGCCCCCACAGAGAGGGCTCACAACTTGGGTGTCCTCCTGGACACACAGCTGTCCTTAGAGGAACATATGACGGCCGTGGCCAGGGGGGCTTTTTATCAGGTTTGCCTGATTCACCAGTTGCGTCCCTTTCTGGATCGCGACTCCCTACACACAGTCACTCATGCCCTCATCACTTCCTGCCTGGACTATTGTAATGTTCTCTACATGGGGCTCCCCTTGAAGAGCACCCGGAGGCTCCAACTAGTCCAGAATGCAGCCACACAGGTGGCTATGGGAGTATCATGGCGCTCCCATGTAACAACCCTCCTGCACGAACTGCATTGGCTCCCGGTGGTCCTTCAGGTGCAATTCAAGGTTCTGGTTACCACCTTTAGAGCGCTCCATGGCTTAGGACCTGGATACTTACAAGACTGCCTACTGCTACCAGTAGCCTCCCACTGACCAACTCGCTCCCACAGAGAGGGGCTCCTCTGGATGCCATTAGCCAAGCAATGTTGGCTGGCGACCCCCAGGGAGAGAGCCTTCTCTGTAGGTGCTCCTGTCCTCTGGAATGATTTGCATTGTGACTTATGCACCTTCTGCCGGGCTCTCAAGACGCTTTTATTTCATCGAGCCAGGCTAGCCTAATGATTTATAAAAATGTTTTAATCTGATTTGCCTTGTCGAAATTTTAAATGTTTAATGGGGAATTCATTTTAAATTGGCATGGGCCAGAATATTTAATATCTTTTAAAATTGTTTTAAAGTTTATATTTCTGTGTTTTAAGTTGGCTGTACACCGCCCTGAGTCTCTCGAGAGAAAGGTGGTATATAAATTAAATTAAATTAAATTAAATTAAATTAAATTAAATTAAATTAAATTAAATTAAATTAAATTAAATTAAATTAAATTAAATTAAATTAAATTAAATTAAATTAAATTAAATTAAATTAAATTAAATTAAATTAAATTAATAAATAAATAAATAAATGCAAATTACCAGCTGCCTGCAAGAAATATAAATCCTTCCATTCCCCACCATCTAGTCTTGGATGAGAAGCAAAATGTCTTCAAAGAAAGAAAGAAAGAAAGAAAGAAAGAAAGAAAGAAGGAAGGAAGGAAGGAAGGAAGGAAGGAAGGAAGGAAGGAAGGAAGGAAAGAAAGAAAGAAAGAAAGAAAGAAAGAAAGAAAGAAAGAAAGAAAGAAAGAAAGAAAGAAAGAAAGAAAGAAAGAAAGACAGTCCAGTGGAAAAAGTACCTTTGGGCCAATCTACGAGAGTTTTCAAAGAATTTTAAGAATAGGTATCTAATAGGTAAGGCTTAGGGACTCTTGATTATCTAAGTATTATTGGGCTACAGTTACCAATATGCTCATTCAATGACTCATGAGGGCTGAGGTAGGTACATATTATAATCATGTTATGACATTCATGGAAAGAGGAATTCTAACAGATATTGGAAAGCAATTGGGCAAAAAGAAAGTGTGTTTGTGTGCATCTCCTTGTTGTGCCTACATATTGTTTGGAGTCAGATAGCATATACTTTTTATAAATTAAGATTGGTAACAGAATGTTGACTAGATTTTGCATTTGCATCCACATTTTATTCTTCCCAATGACCTGGGATAGGCAGATGCTATTGTTTAATGATGTTAAAGGTTTCATTGCAAGATGTAAGCTATTCCAAGCAAATCTGCCTTTTGCAAAGTCTGATGGTGATTTTGCCAATGCCAATTATGTTCAAATAGTGGTCCAGATGTTTTAGGATTAGACCCAATGGGCATCTTAATACTGGTACTATCTTTGCTTTCTTTTGCCGTAGTTGCTCCACTTCTATTTGCAGAGCTTTGTATTTTGTAGTTTTCTTCATTAATTATTATTAGTAGTACATGTTGCTGCTTTAATTTTGGATAAACAAATTCAATACAATGTAAATTTATGGATGAGAAAGTGTGTGTGTGTGTGTGTGTGTGTGTGTGTGTGTGTGTGTGTGTGTGTGTCCATATATATATCCACACTTAAAGACCATAAATGAGTTCAGGATTTCCATTGCAAATTGTTGTGGTTTTTAAGAGAGGTGGCGGTGATGATGATGATGATGAAGATGATGATTTTAAAAAACCCTTCCCTGGCTGGACTACAGTTTTGGGATTTCGTGGACATGTCATTCATCTGTTATGAAAGTCCAAGCAGTTTTCTAAGATCAACCAAAATCACTGAGTTACTGCCACCTCTCTGAAATCTCTCTCTGCCATCTTTGCTATAACATTACAAAACATAATATTTTTACTTCTTGTTTTGATCCTTCTTGGAGACGTCTACTCACTTTCCTTCCATAAGTAGGACACCAGTGCTTTTACTTTGGGGGAGTTATTAACTTTTTATCTCCCAGTATGGAGTTTGCTTTAAGCTGAATGACTTTTGTCTCTCTGAATTCTCTTTCTTTCTAGATCATTATAACATGGTTTTTTCCTTTGTCCACACATTTTTAAATGATGATGGTTAAAGGCATGCTATTGGCTCATTTCATAGTGCAAGGAAGGCAGTGTACTCTAAGAATGCAAAAGGCATATTTTTCTGTTGGTGCAATATTTTATTTGCCATGCTACATCAAGAGTACTCACAAATGCCCCTTCTATTCTAAAGAGCCTCACCACATCATTTATAAATATGCTCTACAATTATTATTATTTTTTTAAAGGCTCTCAGAGCTAAGGATTTTAAATAGTAATTAGCCTGCCCAAAAGAACTTATCAACTGGTATACTCCCAGAATGCATTGTATTGTTTTCTTAATTTCTGCTTTTGTCAAGCACATCCTTGATTTTAATTGTACGTTATAATTGAACCTCTTTCCTTTTGAAATTGCTAAATTATTCTTGTAATTCTCTTCATATTTCTCCCCCCTTTCCAAGCAAAAGCGTTCTTTAGAAACTCAGGATTGCCACAGTTTTAAGATGCCCACCCCACTTTTTGCAAATGGCTAAGTAGCTTATATTCAGTTCAATGCTCTACCCTCCGCGCCCCCCCCCCCTTTTAATTATTTGCTCTTTTTGAAAGCTGCTTGATATAAGTTCCATTCAAATGACATTTCAGGGTGGATTTGCTGATATTGTTTGAAATGGGTGAGAGGCTGGAAGCGGGGAGTGTGCTTCAGCAACAATGCACCTTATGCTAAAGCTGGTGATTCAGATGAAGGTTAATGGCTAGCATTGCAGGCACATCAATGTACAGCCTGTAATTAGGAATGTCTGATAGAAGCTCACAGTTATAATATAAACACAAAACATCTGCATGTTTGCGGTAACGGCTGTCCTCAAGTCTCATCATACTATTTTTCTTTTGTGCTTTAATGGCATGTTTTCCATTTGTTCCCACAATCCTTTGTTCTTGCAAGACATTTTTTTTTAAATAAACGGAGCCTAAGGCTATCTGCCAATATAAGTCTAGCACCATTTGTGTTCTTTTGCTTGCCATTTACCCATGGGTTGTGATTTCTGCCTTATGTGTCTGCAAGTACCCAGTGCTATACAAATACATAGTATAAATAGGTTGGTCAGCATCCTGGACTCAAGTTTGCTTTAAACCATTGCTCATTAAATAATTCAATGTGTTCAGGAAACAAGATGCAATTATGTTACGGTTTGTTGTAGGGAGAGTCAGTTCACTAGTGAAAATTTCAGTTTTGCCTAATCCAAATGTATCTACCTGATCCAAGACAATTTGCTTATCCCCCCACCCCACAAAAGTTCCAAAGCTTGAGCATTAATGAATCCTAACCAAAATTATGCTCGGGGTTCCAGCCTTATTTGCAAATCAGAGGATGCTACAGTGGTTTTGTTAATATAAACTACTCCTTATGCTATTACTAGGGACATAACTACATTATCTTCATAAATGTGTTTGTTTGTTTGTTTGTATTTGTATACAAATTTTATTATTTTTACAAATAACCCAAGGTAGTGAACATTTCCAATACCCCTTCCTCCCCCTGTTTTCTCCACAACAAACCTATGGGATGTGTTGGGCTGAGAGAGACTGGACCAAAGTTGCCCACCTGGCTAAGGCAGGACTAGAACTCATGGTATCCAAATTTCTAGCCTGGTGCATTGACCACCAGACTACACTGGCTTTCAAACTTCTTCTCAGACTTGTATTTCCTGACATGATGTAAATGTGAATTATGTTACACTGGAGATGGACAACACATGTCCAACAGGGGGCATGCATAAGTGCATCAGCATGCCTACCATCTCTGTCTACATTCCTGTCACCCCATTTTTAATGTGTGAAAATATCTTGTATTATATTTGGCTTGTTTCAAAGCCTCTGACAGGGACAAGAAAGTACTATACATGTTTTTTTTTTTTTTATAAATTAAGCAACTACCCTTGAAGAAGACTTCAGCAAGTCACAGATAACAATAAGAGGAAGAGATGATATGGAAAGGTGAATGTTGAGAATGAACAAAGTTGAAGTTAGTAGTAAAAAAAAACAACTACCACTTAACTGTACACAGTGATCACTTTTAATCTGCATCATATTATGATATAAAGGAGGGTTAAACTTTTCCACACAATGCATTAGCATGAGAATTAAAATCAAGGACAGAAGATATGAAAGGAAAGTATATGGGTTTTGTTCACCAGCTAGAGTTGCCTGGAAATCTATATTAAGCCCCCAAATTATTCCTATTTTTATGCAAAGTTTTCAATTGTTTTATTTTTGGCTACTCTAGGTTGTACTTAATTTAAGGATTTTAAGAATAATTTTTATTTTTTAAAAAATGAAACTGAAAGCCAAGACTGCAAGCAATGGAAAAAACCGTAACAATAGAGGAAAACTTGTTGAGGGATTTTTCTATTCCTATATAAATTATCCATGCATAGCAGCTTTTTTTTTCAAGGTATAATGCTATTTTGCAAATCCAGTAAAATGATTGTGAGACACTAAATTTTATTTATAAAGAGTTCTAACCTTGGGTAATGCTATATTCAATGAGCCGTGTAGCACAATATTTTCTGTACTTGCAAAAGCATAGTTTATTGTAAATGCTTTAATCTGGGACTGGAAATCTAAACATAAAGCATAAAGAAACTTCTGAAACATTTCAAACTGTAGCAAGGACACTCAGGTTTACTACAATAGAGTTATAGCCATAGAAAATGCAATCTTACTTCAATAAAAGCTAACAATTCAGATCAAAAGAACATTTATTAGTAGGGTGTGCATGCAAATCCTACCCTTTTCACTCCGGCACCTATTCTGGGACAGTAGAAATGTCTCACACACATGCATGTGTGTTTGTTTTTATGTATTAATAGAATAACACGAGCTTCACTCTTGTGCGAGCTGCACTGGCTCCCAGTGGTCTTCTGGGTGCGTTTCAAGGTGCTATCACGATCTTCAAAGCGCTCCATGGATTAGGACCGGGATACCTACAGGATTGCCTTTTACCACCGAATGCCTCCCACCATCCAATATGCTCTCACAGAGAGGGCCTCCTCAGGGTGCCATCAGCCAAACAATATCGGCTGGCGACCACCAGGGGGAGAGCCTTCTCTGTGGGGGCTCCTGCCCTATGGAATGAGCTGCCCCCAGATATAAGAAGGATCCCCAACCTCCACACCTTCTGTCATGCTCTGAAGACTCTATTGTTCCATCAAGCTGGCCTGTCCGCATAAATTAATTTTAATGGGTTTTAATTGGTTTTAAAGGGGATTTAGCTAGGGGTTTTAATAACAGCCAATTGTTCTAAATTATTTTAATGGTTTTTAATTTTTGTGTTGGGTTTGTTTTAATATGGCTGTACACTGCCCCGAGTCCTTCGGGAGAAAGGCAGTACAGAAATGTAATCAAATCAAATCAAATCAAATCAAATCAAACAGAGTTGGAAGGTACCTTGGAGGTCTTCTAGTCCAAACCTCTGCTCAATCAGGAGACCCTATAACATGTCAGACAAATTGTTTATGTAAATAATGTATTGATCAGATAATCAATTTCCAATAATATACCATAGTGGCAAAAATAGTAGATCATTTTGAGAAATCTTATTTGAAAAACATACTGTAAATAAAATTGAATAGTTTTGGATCAATGTATAGTTTTTTGATTAATCAAAAGTAGAATCTGTTGTGAATATATGCATTCCATGATTACTTATACTGAGAATGGCATTATGGTCCACTTGCACATCTGAATGCATAGACACTTCCTTTACAATGCTCTGAAAACATGATTGTATGCCCAGGAATTTGGTGAGGATTTCAGTTCAAAATTCTGGGATAGTTATTTTAATAGCAGGTTGTATATATTATTTTGCTGATGCGCTTTTGTTATGAATTATTGTTAGCCATTCAGAGTCACCACGGTAAGATGGCCACTATGTAAATTGTATTAAAAAAAAACAGAGTCTGTTTAATTTCAAAGCTGACATAAGAATTCCTTATACATTTTTCCTGGAGCCCATTGCACCATTGGCCATTTAATTTTCCATAGGCTTCTTTCACCATAGCCGTTGTTTACTTTTCCAATAGTATGCCTGATGTTTAAATGAACTATATAATTTGTTTCCCAATCTTTTCAATCCTTATTTTATTGATTCTTTAAGTGCTTCTCACTTAACAACACACTACCCACTACAAACACACAATATATTAACATCTAAAACTTATTTAATCAATTGCCTATGCTTTTTTTCACACAATACTATGAACCCCATACATCTCCCAGTCCATTTCTTAAGCACATCTATAAGCCAGTTGCCAATCACTATTATTCCTCTTTGTCTTTGTGCCAAAGAGAATCCTAAATAGTTTTGTATAGACATCAGTGACTGGAAAGCAATAGTTGTGATAGAACTATAAAGTCTGTAGAAGTGACGTTTTATAATCTCTTCCACTTTCATTTATATCCATAATTATTGCAAGCAGACTTTTTTTATAATGATTGATAATTATTCATTGCCAAATAGCAGATCACTCCCCCCTCCCCCCGGCATTATTAAGATCACAACTTTTCCCTGTGTATAAATGTTAATGTTATCCTACAGTATGCTGTCTTTTAAATATTCACAATTGAGGAATTCTTTACCTTCTCATGAAATCTATGCATTACTTAATTCCTTTTTAAATAACTAGCAGATATGTGTGGATCAGGCCAAATTTTAATCAAAGCATGGAATCATTTTGGATACCTAAAATTATCTGATTGTCATTTACAAATTGAATATTTGAGTCAAGACAGCCTTTCAGAAAGACAATTTTGCATGCACCCAAAGCCATCAGTTTGTTGTGCTGATTTGGTAATGACCAGATTGATTTGACACAGGTTGATCCAAACTGTTGATCTAATCAAAATAAAAATTTAGTAGGGACTTTCAACTTTTATCACCTAGCCTACAAAACTAATATTATTAGCACAGCTCCAATAATTAGAAGTAGCTCAATATCTTAGGAATATTCCACTGAAAATTGATATTCTTAATAGAAAAAAGGGAGAATTGTTTCCCATATTAGCCTTATTAAAATTTATTATATCAACCTTTAATCTATCCAGTTTTGAGCATTTACTGTTCATAATGCAGTGAGGAAACATGAATAATAATTTTAGCCATTCCCTCCTGTATAAATTTGACAAGCTTTGTCACAACATTATAGTTTTTCATCATTTGCATTCCCAGTAAGTATACAGATTGATATCTGGCATAGACTATGAATTGATTGTCTCAGATTATAATTAACTATGTATATGTTAAGTAACTTTCCATTGAAGACTATGGAAATTTGTCAGAAGGTAACATTTTTTTAAAAAGCTGATTTGATATGTAAGGAAAGAGAAGAACAAGAAGATCAGCAACATGGTAGCTGGATTCAATTATAGTAGTGATGGCTTCATTGGAAGACTTGAAGGATCAGGTTAAGAACAAATCATCATGGTGATCAAAAAAAAAAAAATAAGAATCACATCATAGTTATTTCCATATATGTGTCTCCATGAATGCTGCTTCTGTAAACTAACTATTGATGCCTGAGGAATTATAAGAAGTTAAAATTTCTGTAATCCACATAAAAGAAAGAAGTAATGAGTGGAATATACTGCTTATTATGATTTCAAGAATTCCCTATCACACATTCTTACAAATGAATTGTTTTGTAGAAATGAAATTCTAGTTATTGCTGGCTGGGAGGAATGAAGTATACAAGGATTTAAAAACCAAAGAAATGCAACAGTATGCAGTTTTCAGAATTTGGGTTTTCTGAATCTCTCTATAGTCTTTGGTTGGAAGAACTGCCTTGTTGGATCAGACTAAAAGCTATCTTGTCCACTATTCTCTTTTCTATACTTTTTGAAATGTAAGAAATAGAAGTCAAAGAAGCCTCACATCTTACTGTTTGGCCCTAGAGCTGATGCTGAAACTTCTCAGTTTTAGCTGAATGGTTTTTGTTTTCCCTTTTCTTTATAGCTGACTTTTTTTGAAATATTTTCTGTTGTATTTTATTTAGCGCAACCATCACTACTAAACCATTACTACTCACCCACCCACCCATTGTCTAAGAGTCTTGTTAGGTCTGACCTGAGGCGCTATGGTGGATGTACTGTACAACTATTCATATCTTCATGACAAGAAATCCTCTAGAGAAAAAGTTGATTCTAAACTCTAGGAATCAGTAACTTTCTTCATAAGAAGTTTTTATTAACCCTTACAAAGACATATTCTGAAATAAGATGTCACTTTAAGAAAAAATTATTTAAAGCTTTTAGAAGAGGAAGGTCTTCTAAAGGAATCTAACTACTCAAGCAACTAGGAAAAGTCATTCAGATATGAGAAGATATAATAAAAGTAACATGTCAGATAAATTCAAACTCCATAGGCTTAGCTTAATTGGCAAGAGGTATAAATACAAGATACAGTAAAGAGGAAACAGAAGGTCCACCGTGAGCTGTAATAACTGAAGTTCTACCAGAGAGGGATGTTGCCTCAGTGAAATTGTGGGATGGCTGCTATTAATCATACTATTGTGTATGAACCAGACACACTCTCAAAGTCTTCTATCACAAGTCTGAAGAAATACTCTTCAGAACTTAAGTATAGAAAGAAAGCCATATGTGCAGTTTGAAAGAAGACAATGGAGTTTTGATCCTCCCTCGGACATCAATGTGACTGCATCTCAGCATAGTTACATTAGAATTTTGTTTCATGAGCCTCATCAGTTTTGGTTGCACTTCCAGATGAAATTCAAGTAGTCACCAATAAAGTCAGTAGTCACCATTGCATCAAGCCAGGTTATTTGCAGGACCTTGGCTGCTTCTACTTTTTTGTAGATCCTATCAGTTAAAAAAAGCCATTTTATGGAACCAAGAAGAAAGCTTTATCAATTGCTGTCCTTATCCTACAGAGCACCATTCCTTCTGAAATTAAAAAAGCCCCAGTCCTGCTAATCTTTCAGAAGATTGCTAGTCTTTCAGAAGTCAGAAGACTGTTAAAAAATACATGTGTTCCCAGGCATGGGGTTAGAGCAGGGGTCTGCAACCTTAAACACTCAAAGAGCCATTTGGACCAGTTTCCCACAGAAAAGAAAACACCAGGAGCCACAAAAACCCTTCCTGTGCCTGACAATTTCTTGAGCGGCCACAAAACTAGCATATGTAGTTGAATTAAATGTTCTGTTTTCTTCTGAAGTTTTTCTTTTCTTGGATTTATCCATGGTTGGTCTACCAGGGATTGAAAAGCTCAATAAATCGTGTGCCAGTGAGTCTCGCACATTGGCGGTTGTGACGCATATTTTGAGTGACAGGGAGCCACAGCAGAGAGGCGAAAGAGCCACATGTGGCTCCAGAGCTGCAGGTTGTTGACCCCAGGTAGAGTGTTAGTGGGAGCCTATGACATGCTTAGTGTTGAACTGGTTTCATTCCTTGGCTATGTGTGTTGCTGTACTTTATATTATATCACACTTTTGAATTGTTTTTAAATGCTTTAAGCCATCCAAAGTTTGTATTTTGAGATTCTTTTTTTTAAATATTCTTTATTAGTTTTATAGAAAAAAGAAAAAATACAACAAATTTCTAATAATGTCGGAAGTGCAGTGTCTATCCATATTTACAAAATATACCACAGTTGTATTTCCCGCTTCAGATACATAAATAGAAACATACCTACTCTCGAATTTCATTCCTATTATAAAGCCAATTGTACCATCTACCCCATACGACATAGTGTTTAGATTTTTCACCGTTATTTAGTTCATTTGTTAAGTTGGACATTTCCGCGCACTCTAGAATCTTATTTATTATGTTTTCATCTGAAGGGGAAGTATTGTCCTTCCATGTTTTTGCGTATACTAATCTGGCTGCCGTGGTTATGTGGATTATAAATGGAATTTTTTCTTTGGCCATCCTCTCCCTAATTATACCCAAAAGAAAGATTTCAGGGGCTAGATCTATTTCTTCTTCAATTATCTCCTTCAACCAATCCCGAATTTTGGATCAGAACTTTTTTGATATTTGGCAGGACCACCACATATGATAGAAGGTGCCGACTTCCTTACCACATTTCCAGCAAGTTGCTGAAGCATTGGGGATCATTTTCGCTATTCTAGCTGGCGCTAGGTGCCACCTGTGGAGCATCTTATACTGGTTTTCCCTATACGTTGCTGCTTTGGTCATTTGATAGTTCCTATTCCAGGCTTCTTCCCACTCATTAAAATTTATGCTATATCCTATATTTTTTTCCCAAGCATTCAATTGATTTCTAGCTATAGCCTCTGCCCTATCCTCATCTATTAGCAGGTTGTATAGTCTAGCAAGCATTTTCTTTTCTTGTCCCAATAGAATTTTGTCTAAACTTCTGTATTTAAGTTCTATGCCAAATTGATCCCTATCCTTCTGATACCTAGAGTTAATCTGCAAGTAATTCCACCAATCTATGTTAAAACCTTGGTCTCTTAGTATATCTAAAGGTTTAAGATTCCCGTTTCCATCTAATACCTCCTTATATGTGGCAAAGGTTTGGATATCTCGCCTATTTGGGTCAATTAGAGCCTCCATGATGGAGAGCCAATTTGGTACTTTAACATAGAACCGTTGCCTAATTTCTTCCCACGCTTGGATAAGAGTCTCCCTTACTTTATGTCTATGAAAGAGGAGGTTTTTCTTATTTCTAGGGTCCCACAAGTGGGCATGCCATCCTTCTTGCAGGTCATGCCCTTCTAAGGTCAGAATTCTTCTATTTTATAATGTGACCCACTCCTTAATCCAAACTAATTTGGCTGCCTTTTGATATGTCTCCCAATCAGGGAAACCAAAGCCACCCATATTCCTTTTCCCTTGTAAAATCTTGTATGATATCCTTGACTTTTTCCCCTCCCATAAAAAGAGCCTAATGCTTTTATTCAGTTCTAAAAAAAATTTTTTTTACCTAATTTCACCGTGATATTTTGAAATAAGAATAAAATTTTAGGTAGAATATTCATTTTGATTACTGCAATTTTACCTGTAAGGGACAATTTTATCTTTTTCCATCTCTCAAAATCTTGCTGTATTCTTTGTAATAATGGGGTGTAATTTTCTTTTAATGATGAGTACCAGGCAGTTAGCCATACACCTAAATACTTCGTTTTTTTCACTACCTGGATGCCTAGCAACTCTTCCAACTCTATTTTGTGTATTTCTGTTACATTCTTCACTATTATTTTAGTTTTTGTTTTGTTGAGTTTAAAGCCAGCCACTTTACCATAGTTCTCTATTTCTTGTAGGACTTTTGGGCCAGTTTCTAGTGGATCTTCTACTATTAATGCCACATCGTCTGCAAAAGCCTGCGTTTTGAAAATTTCTTTCCTTATCTTAAGTCCTTTAATATCTTTATTGGCTCTGATCTTCCTAAGTAGCACTTCTAGCGCCAAAATAAAGAGTAAGGGAGATAAGGGGCATTGCCTTACGCCCTTTTGAATTTGAAATGCTAGAGTCTTATCCCCATTTATTAAGATATTTGCCTTCTGTTTATGATATATATTCTCAATCATTTTCCTGAAATTGGCCCCAAAACTCATCAAATTAATTTGGTTAACCATAAAAGTTTAAACCATCCAGTTTAAATTGTCGAACGCCTTTTGGGCATCCACAAACACTAGCGCCAGCTATTTGTCAGGATGTTGTTCGTAATATTCTATAACATTTAATACCGTTCTCATATTATTCCTGATTTGTCTCCCAGGAAGGAATCCATTCTGGTCTTTATGAATCCAGAGGTTTAGAATTTTCTTCATTCTTTCCGCTATGATGGACATAAAGAGTTTATAATCAGAATTTAATAAAGAAATTGGCCTGTAGTTTGCTATTTGTTTCGGATCGGCACCTTCTTTCAGTATAAGTGTGAGGTACGCTTCCCTCCATGTATCCGGGATATTTATACCTGCCAATACCTCAATGCTGACCTCAGGTAGAGTGTTAGTGGGAGCCTGTGACATGCTTAGTGTTGAACTGGTTTCATTCCTTGGCTATGTGTGTTGCTGTACTTTATATTATATCACATTTTTGAATTGTTTTTAAATGCTTTAAGCCATCCAAAGTTTGTATTTTGAGATTCATCCATCTCTTTCTTAAAGTAGGATATGGGCCTGGATTGAGATTAAGGCAAAACATTATTAAAATTATTATGTAAAGCCAGATATTTTGTATCTATGGAATCAGCAGAGACCTAATCCCCAAACTGGCTAATACGATCGTGTTTAAGGTATCAAGAAAAAATGCATCAATGTATTAAAGTGTAATAAATAAGCAAAGAATAATTTTGCTGACTGCATTGATGTAATTTAGTTACCTGTTTTGGAAAGTGCAATGTCTAAGCAAGCCGACTCAGCCTTCCATCCTTTATAAGGTGGGTAAATTGAGGACCCAGTTTGTTGGGGGCAATAAGCTGATTTTGTATAAATATAAATATACAAAAGTATGAAGGCTATTGCTTAACGCATTGTAAGCCACCCTGAGTCTCCGGAGAAGGGCGGCATATAAATCAAATAAAAAAAAAAAAAAGCCAGTTAAAAGCCAAGTGTAACCCATAGCACCCCCTCCCCCAAAAGAGTTATGAGCTTATGATATCCATGTGGCACACTTGATCCTTATTTCAGTTTCTTGAGATTGGAGAAGTGTCTAATCCAGATCAATGGGGATTTTTATACTTTCCCAGGGAATGCTGTTTTTAGGAGATTGATGAGCATTGCACGAGCCTATGTGGAGACATCAGAAATATTGACTCAAGTACATAGCACATTTTTTCCAGCCAAACTGGGATGCCTGCACATTAAGGATAAAAAAGTGAAGATGTAACTGCAAATGTGTGAACAAACCCCCTATTCTTGCATTGTATATACAACATATACAATTAATTTATTTTATTAATATTAAATATTTTTTAAAAAATTAAAAACCCACTTTGTGTCTACAAAGTAGACACCCCTGCAGCTACAAATTCAGTTTTTGTATTAAATGAAATTTTAGTTGAAGCTAGTAATCTAATATGTTTGCCTATTTGGGAAACAGGATATCTAAAGACTATTTTTTTTCAGATTAAAAATAAAGTAAAATGAAAAATAAATACATTTCAACAAAATTTCCAATAATTCTCATTCATTTGAATACAACAAAATCACTGGCAATATTAAAAGTTGTGTTTTATTAACAACAATACAATAATATAAGTAAAGGACACCATTAGATGGGGGATGGGTGGGAGATTTTTTTCAATGAAATTTTATTTTTTTAGAAGTAATTGAATTTACACTATGAATATTCTTTCCCTTCTATTATAGCCAAAGGGAATGGGAAATATTGGCCATTTTTCAACATTAATTACATTCAAGGGCAAAAAAAAATCTATATGAATGTAAATGTTAACAGTTTCCCTAATAACTAAGTAAAAAGTGTGCCTGCAGGGTGGTAATAAGAATTAATTAATTTTTACAAACAATTTACTAAGTGTATTTCAACAGAAGATTTTGTAATAATTTACAACCATATTATTTTCCTTACAAAATTCCCATTAATTTTAATATCATAATAATGCTATTCAATTATTTCCTGTCCTTGTTGAAATTCTTCCTTAGCATAGACTAGAAGCCAATTAAAAAAATTGACCTGTTTGGAATGGTGCTTGAGAACATTATATATTGATATCAATTTTTCAATATCTATAATACCTATATCTATAAAACCAAATGTGTTTTAATTGAGGAACTAGGTTCTATCAGTATCATGTTCACAGGATAGCTTAGATGCATCAAGAGCTGGTATAGTATAGTGGTATGGTATGGTCCAAAAGTGAGATATAATGATTTATGAGGAGATTCTTAAGAGACATGAAAACAAGGAGAAGCTACAGACTAGAAAAGGTCAAATAAAAAGCAACTCAGCCCACAGAAGAACTGGGGCATGGCAAACTTTTCAGAAGAGAAACCCTCCCTAGTTTCTGGAAGTAAGGGAGGAGGAATTTCAGAGTTGCAAGATTCTTTATTGCAATCTTATAATAAAGTTTGTGTAAATTCTTATAGTTGTTGCTTTTTCTCTGAACTATCCTGACAAGAGTCACTTTTTGGTGAGATGGGCAGCAAACAAATGTAATAATAAAATAAAATAAGATAAATAAAATAAAAATATAAAATAAAATAATACAATAAAATAAAATAATAATAAAATAAAATAAAATATAATAGTATGGTGGTTAAGGTTCTGAACTGCAAAGTTTCCTTAGGTCCTGAAACCAGGCAGGTGTCACTCTATCTCTTCTAAACAGTATTCTTCATTCCCAGTCAAAAGACAACCTGGAAGAAGACAATGGCAAAATGCTTCTGCAATTGCTTTCTTGCTAAGAAAATTACATAGAACTCTTCTAGAGATTGCCAGGAATCAGAAATGACATGACATTCTATAGAAAAGTATATACTTCCCCCCAAATATTATATGAGCCTTTGTTATTTTGTTCAGAAAAAAAGTGTCAGGCAAGAGGCTTGAAGAACAGAGTTATTGTCAGACTTAATAAGTTATATTGTTATGGAAGTGCACAGTGGAGTGGCAATTCCATATTTTATGCTAATGATTATGGACAGTAAAGCTTTGTGAGTGATCCAATGGGAAATATTGATAATTTCTTCTTAATACACCAGCAGAAAAGTTCTTCAAAACCCAGGTGGAAGAGTTCTTATCAGATCTTTTTCAGTACTACAATAAAAGATGACCTAGCATGATCTGCTTATTATTGTTCTGGCCTACTATATTGCCTGAAGAACAGAGGGGGAAAATGTGAATGAAGGTGGGAGAGAAATAATGTCTGTCCTTCGATTTACAATTGTGAAGTGTATTATTGCACTGAGCAGGCAAATTGAAATTGCTTTATGACTGTGGAGAGGGGAAGAAGACGGATAATAAAATGGTCTTTTCCATGGTATAAAAGAAGGTTAATGTTGGAGTACAACAAAGAATACTGTTTACATGAAGGTGCTTGTTGTTGTCATTGTTAGCTGTGAAGTCATGTCTGACCCATCGCGACCCCATGGACAATGTTCCTCCAGGAACATTGTCCTCCTTCCTGTCCTCTACCATCCTCTGGAATCCATTTAAGCTCACACCTACTGCTTCAGTGATTCCATCCAGGCACATTCTCCGTCGTCCTCTTCTTCTTTTGCCCTCAATCTTTCCCAGCATTAGGCTTTTCTCCAGTGAGCCCTTCCTTCTCATTAGGTGGCCTAAGTATTTGAGTTTCATGTTCAGGATCTGGCCTTCTAAAGAGCAGTCATGGTTGATCTCCTCTAGGACTGACTGGTTTGATTGCCTAGCAGTCCAAGGGACTCACAGGAGTCTTCTCCAGCACCACAGTTCAAAGGTCTCAATTCTTTGGCACTCAGCTTTTCTTATGGTCATGGATAATAGCGCATGAAGGTGATACTATCAATAAAATGATGGGCTTAGACCCTTCTTTGAAGAGGAAAATGTAGAGGTCCAGGACCAGTGCATAGTTATCAGATCCTGCATTCCTGGTGCAAAGATCATGTTATAATTTACCCTGCCTTTATAAGTCTTATATATCATTTCATAGTTTATGTAGGCTTTGGGACTCTTCTGAGTTCCTTTGGCAAGGAGTCTACTGATCGCTGTTATTGGGCACGCCAATAAAAGATGGACCTTCTTTGCCTCTATAACAAAACATTTTCATCTTTACTTTGCATGATTGTGCTAAGGAAAATGGATTTTTCCCAGGGAAAAAAAGAAAAACATGTCACAGTGCAGTTTTTGTGAAAAACTGCATCCAGTATTCCTGGTAAAGGAATTTTTAAATTGGCCATTTCAGGATCTTAATATAAAAAAACCTACTCTGGATTTGTGTTCTACTTTCCATCACATTAGTGAAGTCATATACACAATGATTCTTCAGTAGTCAATTACTTAGCTTTTAATTAAACAAAGACTGTCTTGTCTTTTGACAAAATTTCTGCTGAATCCAAATTATGGTTGGTATGGCTTCAGCTGTCAGCTATCTTAGTAACTTTTCTAAATAAGCTTTCAGTCACTCTGTTAAATTGTGTACTAACAGCTCAAACATGTAAAATTGCAGTCTTTAAGACCAATGATTGTGAATATTAAACAAGGAATTCAGGGGTTATTGTTTTTAAGATCATAAACACATGCAACTGTTTACATTTGTTTACAATCATATCCACTGAACTGAAAATAAAGATGGTCATCTTCCTTTAGCACATATTTCTAGATGTTAGAAAGATACACCTTCTTTCTTTTTCCTTTCCTTTCCTTTCCTTCTTTCCTTTCCTTTCCTTTCCTTTCCTTTCCTTTCCTTTCCTTTCCTTTCCTTTCCTTTCCTTTCCTTTCCTTTCCTTTCCTTTCCTTTCCTATTAGATAATTCAAGTTGTTCATACTTTATTTCAAGATGTGACATATGCTATTAGACCTTTAAGAAATGAATTGAAGTCACTTTTTCTACTTAAAGTTTCTTGCCTCTGTTTGGGACACAGTAATAGTTACTTTGCTGTTCTTTTAACAAGATATTTAATAAACTAAATATATAAAATAAAAAAAATCCAAGCTAAAACTTCTTCAGCAGATTATTGTTCTTTTGTTTATATATATCAGTAAGGAAGAAATTGCAATTTCCCAGGTCCTAAATTCTCTCAAGTTGCCTTTAGTTGCAATATGGCTTTTTGAAACTTTAAACTCTTCTTTCTTCTTTTGGGAAATAATAGAGAAAGGCATGTAATCTTATTCCATATGACATCCATCAGATAGTTCAGACTCCTTCTCCTAAGCAATATCTTTAACTAATAGCATATTATAAATTAATGACATAGAATTATAACCCTACAATTCCCACATTTATTCTGGTTTAAATAAAGATCTGTTTTAAGGCTTCAGTTGTAAATTCCCCAGAAACTCATATCTGGATAAGATCCCAGTATATTACTTTGATGTGTTGGTTCACAGGTTTTGATTCCCTTTGACTTTGCATTTTCATTTAAGAAGAGAAAGCTGGAAGTTCCCTCATCCATTTCTTTTTTCTCTAAATAAATCTTTTTTTTTCATTTGCATTCTTCCCAGTCTAATGACTACACATATCTTCTTTCCAAGATTTAGCCTGTTAATTCTCATTAATAGTCCATTTTTTACATCAATATGCCCATCCATTGTTAAAAGGGGGTATTAAAGGGACTACCTTTCCATTGTTAAAAGGGGGTATAAAAGGGGCTACCTTTCTCTTCTGCATATACTTGTGAAAAGACAAAAGCTAAAGGTATTTATTTTCTCTTCTTACAATTTTTATAAAAGAAAAAAATGTTTGAAAGCATGTTCTGAGGGTAGTGGTGATGAAATAAATAAGGAAGAAAAGATACTTGGTCTTACAAACAAAATGGACTAATGAACAGTATCACAGAAGGTAGTCTGTTTCTAAGTAGGGGACTGTTTATATGCAGATTAGTCATATAGAATATACATTTTCTGCAAGCCTTCCTTTTGGTCCTTCCTTCCTTCCTTCCTTCCTTCCTTCCTTCCTTCCTTCCTTCCTTCCTTCCTTCCTTCCTTCCTTCTTTCTTTCTTTTCAAAAATACCTGAAGTCACTCTACTTAGCTAGAAGACTAGATCTGTCTAACATCAGTCATAACATATGCTGACCTATTGTACTATGGAAAATGCAAGATAGCTGCCATGTCACAGATCTGTATGGGCTGCAACTACTGATGTCAAACCAAAAAATATTACCTGATAGCACCAAATGTTTTCCCTTCTCTTTTTACTAAGTTTAGGAAATATTAGTAGACCAACATACTCATGCCTAGAGCAATGAAAATGTGTGAAATCCCCTTTTCTCTAATCAGTTAATCATTGTATAAGCAATTTTACTTCATAAGCTATAGTAAATCGCATTTCCTATCAGAATGCTAGGGAGAAAAACCATAAGGTTGACCATGTAATGCAGATTTATTTCTTCAAAATAATTTTATGCCAACTTTTGAATCCACTAATACCTTAAAATGTCAAAATCTTAGTATGTTGGAAAACAGACTGTATTAAAAAACAGTAAATCAGAAACATTTCCATTGTGGCCACTTCAAAATTGATTTGGAAAATGGCATTCAGACTTCAAGAGACCACAAGAATAGTATTTCTTGATTATTGAAAGAAATGTGAGAGGGGTATTTTTTTTATAAAAAAAATCTATGTAAATCCTAAAAAGGGACACAATTTAAAGTGATAAGTTTACTTCAGTGAGAGATCTCCTTACATCATTGCTCTTTTCCTGTAACTAATGTGAAAGTCTGAAAAAAAAGATCGCTTCTTTTAGAATCGAAAAGGGGTGTTTTCTTCTTGAAATATTCATAGCACTAATATTTTACAAGTGTTTAACATCCTTGTAGAATAAAACCACTTTAGCCAGCTTTCAAACTACAACAGAGAAGGGGGCAGGATCACTATCATTTGACAGGTATGGGACAGTAGTGGGTTTCACTTAACTTTGTTACCAGTTCGGAACAGTTAGTGTGCATGTGTGCTCGCTTTGTTCACCAGCAGTGCTTCTGTGCATGCACAGGGTATCTCTGATATGTCTGGGTGGGTGGGCAGAGTGCCTAGCTACCACTGCTACCAGTTTGCCCAAACCGGGGCAAACTGGTAGGAACCCACCACTGGTATGGGGGATATTGGGATCAGTCTTGAACCATTTCTTCCTACCAAATTTAACCTTTTTTTTTCCTGAGCAAGAGGTAGACCAGATCTCCATACAGAGGAGTGAAATTTCAAATTATAGGAGCAAAAACTTGGGGGTGGGGGTGGCCCTTTTCTCATTGAATAAATGAAAGATTTATTCATTTATTCAGATGAATAAACAGAAAGCACCTCCAAAGATTTTCAGGTTTAGACCCATTTGGGACATTAATTTTTGCATTGCATCACAGCATTGCAGCATTTGAACATCTCTAAAATTACATCCTGTAATGAGTGAATCTGGACATGACAAAAATATCACATCTGCTTGGCATATTTCTAAGATGACACAGTATAGAGGTGAAATTCTAAAAGTTGCTCTTAGATCTGGATTGTGACCTGCATTGTCAGCAATAAGTTATATATCTTTGGTAATGACCTCTCCGCCCAAGTGAAATATTAATGAAACTTTTGCAAAGTCATGGCTCTCATTGTAAAACATGAGGAACATTTATTGCATTTAAGGAAGTAGGGTGTTTGTAAATGCTGCAAATACCTATTTTGATATATAAATATTATGAGTGTTCTGTGTAACAGTCACTGTGTACAGCAGAATATATGCTTATAAAAAAAGAAAAGAAATGCTTGTGACTGTGCCAGTATGAATTGAACAAAATTTTACTGACTAAATGTATAAGTATTTTTGGGGGGATAGACATTTGTTTGAAATGTCAAAACTAGGACTTGCAATGAGATATTATCATGTCTCATAACTTTGGTTTTAAAAGTTGGCCTTTCCATTATAAACTGAATGCCTGAATTTGTTTTATTTGTTCACTATCAGAGAAGAAAGCCGCATTTACATGATGACTTCAACATTTCCTTGTTTTTGATTGGTTACATGAACGAAAGTTGATGCATTGACTAAATTGCATGTAATGTCACCAATCTCTTCTATGAGAGATTGACAAATACTAATGACTACTGGATATTGTCTGTCATATCTTATCAAACATGCTCAATTGTATTTTGGAAACTGCCAGAAAGTGCCTGTTGTTGCAAACCAGCCTGTTGACACTTTCAACTGTTGACTATAACATCAGATTTTGACATATTCCTGATAGCTGCAATGCATCATCAAACATTCGCTCTTCAAGAACATGTATAAATAGGGGATGCTAAAATTTCACTGAATATTCACACAACCAGAATTAATGGAAAGAACAGCCATATCATTCTTTTTGACAGAATAATTTTACAGCAAAATTGTTAGAATTACCCGTGTTCATCTTTCCCATTAATCTTGTAAGAACTGGCTATTTTGATGTTATGAAGAATTCCTTTCTCCTATCAGAAGAAGAAGAAGAAGAAGAGGAGGAGGAGGAGGAGGAGGAGGAGGAGGAGGAGGAGGAGGAGGAGGAGGAGGAGGAGGTGGAAGCAGCCTTAATTAAAAATGGACACAATAAAATGGGTACATATATTAAGGAAATGAAGAAAAATAATACATTCCACACAGGCTGAAGCATTAGGTGATTCTTTCAAAATATGTTTAGTTTACATTGTAATATGTGCAGACAAGATACATTCATGCCTATCAAACTTGTTTATGACTAATGTGTCAAAATGTAGCCATTAGCCAATGTAATGAAAATTGTGGCTATTGTTTCCCTATTGCAAGAACATTGAGTGCTTAAAAAACTTTTTGACACAATGAAAGCAAATTAGTCTTCATGTTTTGCCAAATCAAAAGGATGAGACTTTTAAAAAATGAGGCCCTCTTGTGGAAGATTTACCTATGTTTCAAAGAGTATTTTGAAAGAAGAAGAAGAAGAAGAAGAAGAAGAAGAAGAAGAAGAAGAAGAAGAAGAAGAAGAAGAAGAAGAAGAAGAAGAAGAAGAAGAAGAAGAAGAAGAAGAAGAAGAAGAAGAGGAAGAAGAAGATTCTTATTTATTCCCTTCAGCGTATTTATGGACAATGGAGTACCTTCAGAACTGAAGCACAAGCAGATGCCATTTTTTTAAAATAAAAATCATGAAATACATGCTAAATAGAACATGTTCCAGCAATTGCTCCCTCCACTCAAATAAATAAATAAATAAATATTCAAAATTAATGAAAAAATAAATGAAAATGAACAATGTTACATATTAGACTACCGTAATTGTTGCTTGCATACAAAAATGCAAAAATGTGTGTGTGTGTGTGTGTGTGTGTGTGTGTGTGTGAAGCACGAAGCCAAAAACACCAGCCTGAAGATGACGAAAAATGTCGCCAAGACACTTCCAATTTTACGTGAGAGAAAACGCGAATAACCAAAGACCTACATATATATATGTAGCCTGTGTTGCCACCATTTCCAACATAACTTATCCATCAACCCATAACCCAGCAACAGTGCTTCCACCAAATCAAAATACAACTACGTCATCAGCCAATCAGAATAAAACAACACTGTCAACCAATCAGAATACACCTTTGCCTCTTTTCATAGAAAAACGTCAGTTAAGATCACACAGTTTGCCCATAAGCACCAAACCGAGAACATCAACCAGAAGATGATGAATGTGATTTCATCAAAACGTTGCTACTATCCTTCTAAAGATATGTTTACAATTACACAGGAAGAAACCCGAGATATTACCTGTGCACACACAAACACACACACACACACACACACACACACACACACACACACACACACCTGTTTTCTGAGGTTTTCGCGGGTGTTTGCATGTAGGTCTGTGGTTATTCGGGTCTTCTCCCACGTAAAATTGGAAGTGTCTTGGCGATGTTTCGACAAGTCTTCGACGTTTCGACGAAGTCTCATTTGTCATCTTCAGGCTGGTGTTCTTGGCTTCGTCGAGAGAGAGAGAGAGACAGAGAGAGAGAGAGAGAGAGAGAGAGAGAAATATTTCAGTCCACACATGCATAAAAACAAATGCATTAAAATTACATGTTTCAGTTCACAATGTTTTCTATACAATGTTAAATATCTCAAGTGATGCCACAAAGAAGAGGGGGGGGTCAACGGATTACCGAAAACACCTGAAGGCGGGACAAGAAACAATGGATGGAAACTAATGAAGAAGGCAAGAAACCTAGAACTAAGGAGAAACTTCCTGACAGTTAGAACAATTAATCAATGGAACAACTTGCCTCCAGAAGTTGTGAATGCTACAACATTGGAAGTTTTTAAGAAGAGATTGGACAACCATTTGTCTGAATGGTGTAGGGTTTTCTATCTGAACAGGGAGTTTGAGTAGAACAGGGGACTCCAACATGTGGACTGTGGCACACTACTAGGCCAAGGCCTATTCACCGGAGAGGCGCATGAGGGGCCAACTGGTGTGCGTGCATGCATGCACACACAGCCCCACTTAGGTGAGCATCACGGAGGCTTGCTGCCCCACTCGCACAAGTTTCGCAGGCACTCGGGGCCTCACTTTCATCAGCATCACAGGCACTCTTGATCTACTCACACAAGTATTGCATCACTCAGAGCCTTGGTCGCATGAGTGCCATGGGCACTCTCAGCCACACTAGCACGAACATTGTGGGCACTCAGGGCCTCAGTTGTGTGAGTGTTATGGGAGCTCTCAACCCCTCTTGTGCGAGCAACAGGTGCTCGTGCATGGACTTGTGCATGTGCCCACCGCTTCCACAAAACCATCCTCTTTTTCCCCCTCTCCCATGTCTGGCCTGCCAACCTAGAAAGGTTGGGGAACTCTGGACTAGAAGATCTCCAAAGTCCCTTCCAACTCTTCTCTTCTCTTCTCTTCTCTTCTCTTCTCTTCTCTTCTCTTCTCTTCTCTTCTCTTCTCTTCTCTTCTCTTCTCTTCTCTTCTCCTCTCCTCTCCTCTCCTCTCCTCTCCTCTCCTCTCCTCTCCTCTCCTCTCCTCTCCTCCTCCTCTCCTCTCCTCTTCTCTCCTCTCCTCTCCTCTCCTCTTCCATTCCATTCCATTCCATTCCATTTCACTCCACTCCACTCCACTCCACTCCACTCCACTCCACTCCACTCCATCTTCCCTAACCCAGATAATTTGTTAATTTAAATTCCCTGAGAAAATATTGTAATGCAAATTTCTCTGATGCAGCCTTTGAAAGGTAAACATTACCTGGGTAAGCTGCTATTGTATGTAACTCTTCTAAATATTCTTTTACAAGCTCCTGTTTCAGAAACAAATGTGAGGATGGGTGTTGAATTGAATTTTAATCACTCAGGAGCTGGTTGATACAGTACAAATATTGCCACAAAGTTCCTTTTGGTGAATCTTTAAAATATTTTCCTATGTAGACCAATATCTCTCCTGAATACGGATTATAAAATTTATGCTAAAGTATTAGCCAACAGATTGATGCCAGTTATTCAAGATGTGATTCATGAGGACCAAGCAGGTTTTATAGAAGGTAGACATATGAAGGACAATGTCAGGCAACTCATAGATTTGTTGGAATATCTTGAGGAAAATAAACAGACTTCTGCGGTGCTGGTGTTTTTGGATGCGGAGAAGGCCTTTGATCGAGTCAACTGGGACTTTCTAAAAAAGACTTTGCACAAAATGGATTTTGGGGCACAGTTTATACAAGCGATTTCGGCAATTTATCAAGAACAGACGGCACAAATTATTATTAATGGCAGTTTAACCACCAATTTTAACATACAGAAAGGAACAAGACAAGGCTGTCCATTATCCCCATTATTGTTTATTTTGACTTTGGAAGTGCTGTTGAATGCTCTACGGGACTCGGATAAATTGAAGGGAATAGTCGTAAGGCAAAGAGATTACAGAACAAAGGCATTCGCAGATGATCTGGTTGTTACCCTAACACGACCTTTGGAATCAATCATCCAGATGAAAAACATCATAGAGGAATATGGTCTGGTTTCAGGTTTTAGCCTGAACCAGAAAAAGACTAAGATGATAGTTAAAAATATGTTGGAACTACAAAGGAATGAACTTGAAAGGTTGGCAGGCTTTGAAATAGCTACAAAGGTGAAATATCTAGGGGTCCAAGTTGCAGCATCTAATATAAAACTCTTTCAAAATAATTATGAGGAACTTTGGCATAAGATACAAAAGGATCTCGAAATATGGAAGAAGCTGCAACTATCTTTGCTTGGTAGAATAGCAGCTGTTAAGATGAACGTTCTACCTAGATTTCTGTTTTTGTTTCAAATGATTCCGGTGCTTAAAAATGACAAGTTTTTGATGGAATGGCAAGCAGGTTTAAATAAATTTATCTGGAATGGGAAAAAACCAAGAGTTAAACTTAAAATTATGCAAGATGCTCGTGAAAGAGATGGCCTTAAAGTTCCAAATCTACGTTTATATTATGAAGCTGCAGTGTTGACACAAGTTGGAGATTGGATTGGAACAACTAAAAGAGAAATTTTGAATATAGAAGGCCATGATTTGCAATTTGGATGGCATGCATATTTACTTTATGAAGATAAGAGAGACAGTGTATTTAATAGACATACTTTAAGATATGCTTTGATGAGAGTTTGGAAGAAGCACCAGCTTCAATTGGATTACAAAATACCTTTGTGGTTGGATCTTGGGCAGATTATGCCAAATATAAAGTCACTCGGGGGGTTGTTGTACAAAGAGATACTTCTTAATGATGGGGGCAGATGGCGTTTGAAATCTTTGAATACCCTGTTGGAAGAAGGAGTGAACCTAACCTGGTTGCAGTATTTCCAACTTCAAGCAAGATGGAGAGAAGATCAGAAAATTGGATTAATGTTACATGAAGAAGATTTGGTGACTGAGATAAAATGTAAAGGGCCGATGCATATTAAACGAGTGTATAATTTACTGCTAGAAAGAGATTCAGAGGGTGAATTAATTAAAGACTGTATGATAAAATGGGCACAGAATTTTGCAGAACCAGTAATGTTGGAAACATGGGAAAAGATTTGGGTCCAGAATGTTAAATTTACACAAGTACAGAACTTGAGGGAAAATTTTTATAAGATGTTTTACAGATGGCATTTAGATCCTAAAAAGTTATCATGTATGTATCCAAATGTTCAACCTAAATGTTGGAGGTGTGATTGTTTGGATGCAACATATTTTCATATTTGGTGGACGTGCAGAAAATTGAAAGCATTTTGGATTAAACTTTGGTGGGTAATGCAGAACATTTTGAAGAAGAAGCTGGAGTTTTCTCCTCAGTTTGTTTTGTTGGGAATAGTTAAGGGTTGTTCAGCAACTGACACTAGATTAATTTTACACATATTACTGCAGCTAGATTATTGATTGGTCAATACTGGAAGAAAGATAATGTACCTACTATAGAGGAATGGATACTGAAGATGTCTAATTTTGTAGAGATGGCTAAAATTTCTGCATACCTAAAAGAAAGGACCCATGAAGTTTTTGCTAAGGAGTGGAAGAAATGGGTAGAATACATGAAGAATAAATATCAAAGTAAGAAGTTTCAATTAGTGCTTAACTGAATTTATATTTTGCATATTCAGAATTAATTTAAAAGAGAAATGTATTGAATTTGATAATTTTTGATTTTTATTATATTTTAGGTAATTGAATTTATAATTTTAATATTTAGATTTAATTTTAAAGAGAAATGCACTATGTATTGTCCGACTTTGATTTTGATATATGGAATATTGGGAATTATAGTTAATGTTATATACTTATATTACTTATATGATAATTCAATTTAAATCTTACGATGCTCAAAATTATTTTACTAGATTTTTTAAAATAGATTGTTAAGAGTTAAGTGTTTTTATATTTGATTTACATTGTCGTATATTGGTTTAAAAGAAAAACTTTTTTATTACTTAAGGTTAAATTTGGTTTTAAAATAAGGTTATATTGTTAAATATGTTAATGTTAATGTTTGTTTAATAGCGGAAGTCAAGGGGGGGATTGGGGAGGGATGGGGGGATAGGGTGGGGATGGTAGGGGGCTGGGATGGGGAAGGGGTTTTAAAAATAAACTGTAATGTAAAACTTTTTCAATAAAA
This sequence comes from Masticophis lateralis, assembly GCA_030761175.1. Taxonomy (NCBI): domain Eukaryota; kingdom Metazoa; phylum Chordata; class Lepidosauria; order Squamata; family Colubridae; genus Masticophis; species Masticophis lateralis. The sequence continues at coordinate 117,676,758 of JAUDYJ010000003.1, read as the reverse complement.
AAAAAATATTTTCCTATAGAAATACACTGCAGATTTCATTTACATTATTCAATTAAATAAGTTACTACTCATTAGCTCCAAAACATTCAGGCTCACAGAACATCTGAAAACTGAGAAGTTAATCGATCATGTCTTCTAGCATTGTTTTATTGCTGTAATTGTCAATTTTGGTCTCCTTTGAATTTCCTGAGTGGCCTCAGTTAAATATAAATAGCAATTGCAATAGCACTTAGACTTATATACCACTGCACAGTGCTTTGATTTACATCCCTGTCTAAGCGGTTTACAGACTCAGCATATTGTCCCCAACAATCTGGGTCCTCATTTTACTGACCTCAGAAGGATGGAACGCTAAATCAACCTTGAGCCGGTGAGATTTGAACTGTCAAATTGCAGGCAGACAGCAGGCAGCAGAAATAGCCTGCAGTATGGTATTTCTAACAACTACACCACCTTGGCTCTTATTATTAAATTTATTTTCTGCCTCTCTCACTATGGGGCTCCTTTAGGTAGCTTACAACAAACATCAAGTAATAAAACAGAAGTTTAAATGAGGCAAAAGTAAAATAATAGAACAATAATGTAAACAAAGAAAAAAGAAACAAAGAAAATACATCAATATGACTTAGTAAAAAGATGGGCGAGTGGAGAGTGGGAAAGGAGAGGGAGAGTCTGCTTCTAATCCAGTGGTCTGCCTAGCAGACCTGTAACTGTGTGATCATGATGATATGAGAATGAAGATGATGATGATCTTAGTGATAGACCCAGTAATTTCAAGGTGATGTAATTTTGGCTTTGACCACCAAGAGAAAGTTTGATGATGCTACATGTAGCTCTGGACAAAATATTTAGTTTTCCCATACTGGTATACCTGTTTCCAAGTCCCTTTTTCCTTTTGTTTTTTTATGGTATTGTATGTCTTCCATCCATTCTCTTGAGTCCAAAAGCTTGGAATCTTTCTTCTACCATCTTTGCTCAGATACACTCAAAACTGGTAGATGCTAAATAAAGCCAAAGAATGGGATCACGATCATCGACCCCTATGGTAATGTATATGCTACTGAAGGTTCAAATTCAATGGAACTGATTCTTCAGTAGCTCATGTTTAATAGCTGTCATCCACAAGGAGACAGTAGAGTGTAGATAGAGAAATTCTTACTCCACCTCAATCTTTGCTATCATTCTGCTGACTCTTTGTCTAAGACACTGTTTAAATTTTTTGGTCTTAGAACCCTTTCCCATTTTTCCACTGAAGAGTTTTTTGTTTGCATGAGTTATATTTATAAATAAATATGGACATATTTGTAAAAGATTTATTTGCTGAATCATGCAAAAATAACAATATTAAAGCTATTAGGTATTAACATAAATATTTTGCATGAAAAAAATGTACTTTTAAAAAGTAAAAAAAAATAATGAGAAAATTATATATTTTTCTTTTTGCAAATTTCTGGCAAAAAAAAAAAAGGTTTTGTGGAACCCTGGGATATCCTTTAGGGGCACGCAGGATCCCTGGACCACAATTCAAGTAACTTGCCTAAGAAATTGTCAGTCTGAGATTATTTCTTCCTAGGCACACATTCACAGACCAAATGTAACTGGTGCTAGGCTTTGCTTGCCTATGCATTTCCTATAAATGAATCTCTTTTCTGCTGTAGGAATTTTGGATTGAGGATTTGTAGATACATTAACAGAAACATCATTTGATTTGTGTAACCGGAGCAGACAAGGAAACAATTAACCAAACAACCACACAACTAACCAACCAATTGAAACAATTTATACTATATATAGAACTGTCCAGAAGTGTCCAGAATTTTTCAGAACATTCAATTGCTGAGTTTAGGATTTATAAGATTTTGAAAGTCAGTAATTACATACAATGTTATTTTTGTGGAATCTCTTATTATTTTAATCAGGATAGACTTTGCTACTGTATTTAGGGAGGAAAATGTGTGCTATATTCTTCCAGATGACAGGTTTATTTGGATTAGGACTATAATTCTCAGTGGAGTGGGAAAATAAAATAAAATAAAAGGGATTAATATATGCATCTACACAAATAGGATGTGAGTTTACAACATTTTAAGATTTGTGTTATCACTTTTTGTTTTTGGAAAAACATTACTTTCAAGGGACGCTGTTATTGAGTAGAAAAGAAATGGTAGGAGTAGGTTAGAATTTTGTAACATACCTAAGAGGAAAGCCTAAAATTTTGGAACATGGAATTGCAAGATTTTCCTGAAGATTTATTTCACAAAATGAACATTTTTTAAAAATTTAAAATAACGGCAAAGGAGAAAGAAATTGTTATTGTAAAGATTGGCTTCTAAATATTTTAATGAAATCACTCCCAAACTGTAGTCCAAAATTCCATTATTCCAATCCTACTGTTCTAATGAAGAGACTTTCTCTGAAAATATTTCAGCTTCAGGGCAACAATCTCCAGAAAAGAAGAAACCCTGTTGGTTTCCATTGGAGCGGGGACATGCAAAGACAGAAGTACCCAGGCTTTCCTACTGCAAGCTTTCATGTTGAATGTGCAAAGCTGTGCAATAATGTCCCAACTGCATTAATTCCTTAAAAAAATTAACATTATACCATCTAGAGCAAGAGGGCTCAGTGGCTCAGTGGCTAAGATGCTGAGCTTGTTGATCAAAAGGTCAGCAGTTCAGCAGTTCAAATCCCTAGTGCCACGTAATGGGGTGAGCTCCCATTACTTGTTCCAGCTTCAGCCAACCTAGCACGTAAAAAATGCAAGTAGAAAAATAGGAACCACCTTTGGTGGGAAGGTAACAGGGTTCTGTGTGCCTTTGGCATTTAGTCATGCCAGCCACATGACCACGAATCTTCGGACAGCACTGACTCTTTGGCTTTGAAACAGAAATGAGCACTGCCCCCTATTGTTGGGAACGACTAGCACATATGTGCGAGGGGAACCTTTACCTTTAGCTATCTAGAGCAATTCTGTAGGAAGTCATGTGTTCATGGCACCAGATTTTTTTTTCCTACACTTCTCCAGTATAATGGACATGAAGGAGGGAGAGCAGCAAAGGTAAGTCTTTCTGGTATGAGTTAATGGAAGTAATCCACTGTCATAGCATATTTTAATGCCCATTATTTGGATGATAATTAAGCTCCAGCATGAGGGAGCTTTTAGAGGGAAGTAATAGGACCACTTAAGTATATCTACATGAATCCCCACTTTGTTTATTTTTTATAATGGCCAAGAGAGGTGGGGGGAGAGAGAGAGGCATCTAGTCATCAGTGCAACAATGGAGAAGATGACAAATATTAGCAGAGCATTTTGAGGTTTCTTCATTATTGGCCCAGCAGTAGCCTGAGGCATGAGCAATTAACATCCTTGCCTGTCAATTTATATAACTATAAAAGAAGGATAATGCTTTCCCACCTCATCACAAGGTTGTTATAAAAACTAATTAGTTAATGCTTGTAAAATATTTTGAAACTGTAAAGAGGTATGTAAGTACTAAGTACTATCATTATTATATCTTAATAGAATTGTATGCCTACGCTGGCATAAAGTCACTTAGTGGAACTCATTAATTTCCAAAATTCAATGCACTTTGTATTCATATCCTTCTCTGCCTGGCTGATTAGTACCAATAAGTTGTCTATTTTCAGATACTCGTACAGAATATCTTGCTGAGATGAAATCCAGTATCTCCAATCAGATCCTGAAAATTTTTGGTCTTCTTCATTGAGTTATTAATTAAGAAATATCTAAAATTGGTTACAAACTGTTGCAGCACACAAACTTCTCACTGCACATATAGGTGGGTTGAGGAAATCGTTTGTACATCTCTCTCTCTCTCTCTCTCTCTCTGTATACACACACATGCCAAACCATCAAGGGACAGAAGAGGGAAGGGATGAGAATTTGGTTCCTTTCATTGGAAAGGAATTTTTTTTCTTTGATTTATTACCATTGCAGTTTATCCGTGTAATTGCTACATAACTTTAATAACTTATTCCCCAATTTGTCCTCTTCTTATTCTGTTTCATTTAATGCCACATCCTTTTATTATAAAACAATGAAAAATGATTTTTAAAAAAAACTTATGTTAGCCTCTCTGGGACTTTTAGCTGAAAAGCAGGAGAAAATACTTTAAATTAATGAATACTACATATATCTTATTCTCTCAAGCAAGTTCATCTGGGTTCATAATATCATGTGTGATGTGGAGAAATTAAAAGAAAAGTTTTCCTCCCTCTGGCATATTATAAGACCTTGGGGTCATTCAGTACAACTGACGTGAAAGAGGGAGGGCAGCAAATGGATGTAGTCCACTTCCATAGCATCTTTTAATAGCCATTACTTCGATGATAATTAAACTCCAAGTCAGAGTTGAACAAATTAATGGAAATGAAGGCTACCATGGCTACAAATCATGGTTGTGGTCTTGCCTCCAGGTGCAAAGGCATTAGACCTTTGAATCTCAGGGGCAAGGCAACCAGACATGGATCTGCCTGACCCCTTGAATTTGTAGCAGATGTTGTTTGTGGAACTGACAGCACAGAAGATTGTGGGAAACCAAGATATTGGACCAGATGCATCTTCGCTATCATCCATCAGAGATTTCTTAGGAACAGCCTAAGATGTTTGGCTATCTTATGTGAACGAGAAAATGGTGCCTCCTTCTATTTAATATACAGAAGCCAGCTATGGTGGATTGCATCTAGAAAAGGGGGAGTGGTGTGATGGAGAGCCCAAGAATGATATATGACAATTCAGCCAACAGTTCTTTACTTGTTCACACCATATAGACAGAATCTTGCCAAACTAAACTGATACTATTCTTAGCTTAATGGATATACTTTGGGAGATTCTAAGGAATGGCTATGCTAACTCTCTTCCTCTGTCTCTAATCCAATTCCAAGCTATGTTACCTTTTATCTCATCCCCACTGCTTCCTTAGAATGTGTCCCACTTTTCTGGGAAACTGCTCCTTCCCTGGAGTCCATCACATATGTCATATATCATTCTTGGGCTGGCCAACCATAATGTCAGTTGCCCATTATTTTGGTTCCAGTTATAGACTGTTTCTATCTAAGGTTAACATACTTGTTTGAGGGATGCAGAGTGAACCATGTGAAACTCAAGAAAGGCACTTAATTAGAGAATAGCTGATTTGTCTAATATTAGGGCAATGGTAGATCTAATCTTGACTTACATCTCCACTGCTGATTCAGCTATGACAAAATATATGTAATATGATGGTTGGCAAAATAAAGAAGATATCAAAAGAGCTCCCCTTGTATTTGCAAAACAATTTAATATCAGATATGACAGATGCAGCAACCATGATTGCAAGGCTGCACAAATATATTTTCTGTACAGCATTATGCTGGGGCATTTTTAGAAATGTATGGATTGGTGCAAAGCATTATCATTGTAGATTCCCAGTCTGGAAAGTGGAAAAGTATATTCTCAGACTATAATAAAATTTCATAAGCAAGTCAATGCTCCAGGCCACAGAGAAACTTATGACACTACAATAAGTATGGAGGGAGCATATAATGAGGATAAATAACATCTGCAATGGTTAATGTGTGCAAATGTGATAACTTTGCCAGATATAATTCAACACATGTAGAATTGACCAAGTGACACAATCTAACTAAATCTCCAAGTCATTCCCATATTATTAGTTCAATATTTGCAAGCACATAATCTAGTATAGAAGATAATATTATCTGTCTTCAGCTACTGCAAAGAAAATTTGGTCTATTTGGAAGTTCTCTCCATTTGATATGTATCTGTAGTGAATAAAAATTTAGGTAACATCAACAGAAATAATACAAAAAATATTAGAGAACTATATACAGTACATCTAAAATTTGGGGTGTGGAAATATTGTCTGAAAGACAACATAATACATAATTATGGAGTTCTACAACAACATAATACAGGAGTTCTGATTATTCTGCTGCTCATTCAGTTGGTCTTCAGAAAAGCAATTCAGGAAAATTTCAGCTCTTTCTACTGTAGATTCTTGGAAATTAAGTTAGAGCAAGACTCCAAAATGTGTTGAGGGGTATACTATGGACACAAATCCACAACTTTATACAGTATTTATTTATTTATTTATTTTATTTTATTAGTTATGTTTGTATGCCGTCCACTCTCAGAGGACTCTGGGCGGCTTACACCAAAGACAGTATACTAAATAGCATATTGCCCCCAACTATCCGGGTCCTCATTTTACCCACCTCGGAAGGATGGAAGGCTGAGTCAACCTTGAGCCAGTGAGATTTGATCCACTGATCTGCTGAGCTAGCAGTCAGCTGAAGTAGCTGCAGTACTGCACCCTAACCACTGCACTACCTCGGCTCTTATAGGAGGTGGTCCATACATTATAGTTTCTACTGGTAGTTTTTATTTTAACTTTGAGTGCTTTTCTTCTTTCTTATAACAAAAAAGAAAGCTAATTCAGTAAAATCAAATGCTCTCAGTATAGAATATTGAACTTGGCAGACTCGGTTCAAGGAATTAATAATATACAACCCTGTTTGCACATATTACTTTTAACAAAAGTCATATAAAGCTAATAGGAGGAACTGGCAAAGTACTTTTGATTTTTAAATGGCTCATTTAATAAACAACTTAAAAGAAAGACTAAAATAGTTGCAAGATCAGACTGAGCAGAAATCACCAGACTTCAGACTTAATAACTAGCACATCATTCCATCAAATGTTCCAGCAGTAGCTGTCCAGCTGAGCTAAAACCTAATTAGGCCGCCGATTGCACAAAATGATTCATATTTCATGGATGAAAGATCAATAAATATGAGCTATTCCATGCCTTTGGAAATAATCTTCAATATTTATAAATCTGCTACGCTGAAGGCAATTTTTTAAAGATGGTCCATATATGTTTCTGAGCTAAGTATCCTAATTTGATAAAAATTTAGCAAGATAATATAATTTTATTGAACATAAATATGCTTTGCCCTTTATGTATGTAATACATCATAGTGGAGCGTAAATACTAGTCCATAAAAATTAGTCTAATTTGTCAAAAGTGAAACTTCCTATTTAGGAAGCCAAGTAAAATAAGATAAAATTTTGATAAATTAATGTTTTTTCTATTTTATACATATTCTATTACATGATCTTAAACATTTACTTTTTTTCCCTCTTGCCTTAGTTTTAAAAGCCATTTTATATTAACTATTTTTACTCAATTGCATGAAATAGATAGAGAAAACACGCATCCAAAAATGACATTTGTGTTCATGAAAATTCCTCCATTGCAAGATAATGTTGACTGAAAGGAGTTATCTTCTTATATTTTGACAGCATTTTGCTTAATTAATAATGAGAATGGTTCATTTGTATTTTAAATTTATGCTACTCTTTTAACATAAAAAAAAATTGGGTCTGAAGTCAATAAGGCAGAGAAAACAAGGCTCCCTCATGTCTCCTGGGGGAAAGCAGATCCCAAATGAGCTGCAAATTGAAAGAAACTTTGCTGAATTTATTCTAGACCCACAAGAAAAATTAAAGAAAATAACTGGAAAAAAATGTAGAATTGTTTAAAAGCCGTTTCTTGTGATTTAACAAATCTAATGTTAAAAATTACAGTGTACAAAATGAAACAGAGCCTTTGGGAAATGAAACAGAGATTGATGTGTTAGATGAGAAATTAGTGGAACCTTATTGATTAATTAACATGAAACAGTTATTATTTAGGGGATGTCTGTGGAAGAAATGGTGAACTGAAGACAGCTACACTAAAAGTAGAACCAACAATCATGGTGGAAAGAAGAGCTGATTCCAATGTGCCTACTTTAGGATACAGTCAGATAGCCCGGGGTTCATAGCCATCATGATAGCCATTCACCTGACCTAGGTCACTGAAGGCCTGACTTATAATGGTGGCCACACTTTAGACCTGATCTTCCTGCTGGTGCAGTGATGATATGATCTGGAATTGGGGGAAATTGTCATCACTCCATTTTCTGGTTGCTTGGAGTATTTTGCTGCTCTACCATCATAGTGAGGTTGGCCCTCTTTGACCAATCAGCCCCAAGTGTCTGATTGACCTAACTGGATTCCAGAGAGAGCTTAGGGTTGTACCTGAATGTTTTCTTCATGGTGAATGGCTCAGCTGAGGCACATAGTTCCACTTGGAATGAGAGGGAAGACTTTGGATTGGGTCATACCTATGTGACCCCATGGATCCTGAATTCCCCTTGGTTTGTGGAGAAGCTAAGGGCATATTTAGATGGCCATGAAGTATGAAACTAAACAAACACAAGCTAGAGCCATTGTTAAGGCCAAGGGCAGCACAGCATCAGCACTATTCTGATATTATTGCATCCACAGATAGATTCTCCACAGCCCTATTCAGACTGCTCTGTTATCTTCTGGAGAGGAGGAGCCAGTAACACATTTTTAGGGACACTTCTATGCATCAATCACACAAGTCATTTGGATTTATTCCAAGTTGAGTTCTGTCCTTGATGGTCCTATGGATTTGACGGAATTCAGTCTTGCAAGGTTATCTGAGGTAAGATTGATTCTGTGATCCCAAGAAAGTGGACAACACTCTTGGTTGTCTGAGGCCTCCTGGAGAATGATGAGTGAATGGGTGCTGGTGCTGGTAAATGCATCCTTGAGACATGGGGTGGCTCTTTGACACTTAAGGAAACAGTGATCCCATCTCCTCCTAATTAGCAATAACTAGACTCCATTGTACTTTTTGTACAATTTTAATTGATATTCAGTATTCCTTTTCTAGGGAAGATTGTTGAGAATGCTGTAATATTCTGGGGGAAGGAAATTATCTGGACCAACTTTCAGTCAAGTTTCAGACTTTGTCATTGGACCAAAATGACATTGATTATATTTGTGGATAATCTCTGCTTGTACCTTGGGATAATGCAGAAACCTTTGCTCTCTTTAAATCCTCAATAGCCTTTGATAGCTTTGCTCAAGGCATACCCCTATCGAGCTTTAGGGTTTAAGTGTTGGGAACACAAATTTGAACCACTTCACTGTTCTGAGTCATTGCTGATAGGGGGGGAACAGTTTCTACTTAACATCTATATGAAGTCACTAAGTGAAGTAATCCAATGATATGGGATGCAGATGATACCATGCTACTATATCTATACCTGGCTGACCAGGTGCAGTGTAGGTTATGTTTCAATGGCTGGATGCTACAGAGGATTGAAGCTCAATCCCAGTAAGACTGGGTGACTAAGGAATTTATGGCCCCTGCACCTAGTGATGTTTCATTTCTAGTTCTGTGTGATGACTTCCCTGGATGCTTTCCCAGATACCTTTCTAGATGTCAGAGGAAGGATGAACCAGTTCCTAGCACATCAAGAGCTGAGTTGCTTGATGGTTACAAGCAGCCAGCTGTGAGGGAGTTGGTTAAAAAGCAGCTGCAGTAGAACAGTCCTGAGGGTACAAGTGGGGAAAGCATGCAACTGCAGCCGATCAGTGATGAGGAAGAGAAACTGTCTTCTTCACCTGATCCAAGAGAACATAGGGTAGAGAAAAGGCAATAGCAGAAAAGGTCAGTCAGATTATTCACAAGGAGTAAGCCTTGCCCTTCTTGATGGGCTGCACTAGAAACTGCTATTTAGCACAACAGACAGATGAAGGCAGTGCTGGGAACAACATGTTTGTTTTCTAGTTGTGTGTTTTCTGATTGTTGTGATTCCTGCCTCGCTTTGGATTAATACCATGCCTTGACATGGATTGTGCCTTGGAAATTCTGGACTTTTGTTGCCTCATGAACTCTCTTGTGTTGTGGATTTAAGTTTCCCTGGTGGGTTTATTTTGACTGAGAAATTTTCAATGGCCTTGTGGTTCGTTGGCGATTGATCTGTGGCTATTCTTAATTGGGACAATTCTGGATTTTTGGTGAAGGGAATTGTTACTTGTGTGAGTGAGCGGGACAGCACATTCTGGATGGTATGCTCTGTCCCAACCAGACGTTGTACATAATACTCAATGAGTGTGACCTCCATGACAATCCATTTGCAAAACCTCATGTTGTGTGCATCAACATAACTCCTTCCTGGATCTAGAGGCACTGCACAGTGCACTTCAGAATGGATCAGTTCAAAATAAGCTACATGGGAGAGCTCTTGAAGAACATCCAGAGGATACATTTGGTCCTGAATGCAGCTGCATGGACAACTATGGGTGTTTTCCAATTTGCTAATGTCACATCTTTGCTATGAAAGCTGACTTCAATTCAAGGCAATGGATGTCACCTATAATGTCCTTCATGGCGGCCTCTTTCAGTGAGCTCTGTCCATGATCTAACAGGAGAGGTTTGGTCATCTTGTAGAACCCTGGAGGCAAGCATTTTCTATCACAGAACCTGCATTCAGGAACATCTTATTAGATGCTCATCTAGATGTTCCTAGATGAGAACAGGTTGCCCATGATCCTGCTGACCTCTGGAAAGTGGTGAAAATATGATTATTTGTCCAAGCATAGAGTTCATGTAGTTACTGAAGTTCAGATGGATTCATATTTTATTCTACTGCTTTTTACCCAACTACACTATCTCTGGACTAAATTATATGACTGTACAGTATGTTTTAATAGTTATATTATGATTTTTGTTTAAACTTTATTGCTACCCAGAGTGTCATTATGGCGAGAGTGATACTAAATAGAAACAAACAATCAAGCTCTTCTTCCTTAATGGATAAAAATACTGGATTTTTTAAGAGCAAGGGTTTTCCCCTTACTTTTTCCATATTTAATTGTGGAATGTTATAGGCCTTTGATGTCTTTATAATTTATAATTTAAAGACAGAATTGGACGACTTAGAACCTGAAGAAACTCCCACTTTCATATTAGAAAGATCTTTTATCTGAAAGAGAAATTATAATAGATGAAGCCTCCAAATTTGTACAGGAAGAAGAAATAAATGTTCCACTACTGTATTATTTAATACAGTATGTAAAAACAAGTAAATACAGTAAATACTTTGGCTACCTAATGAGAAGGAAGGACTCACTGGAGAAGAGCCTAATTCTGGGAAAGATTGAGGGCAAAAGAAGAACGGGACAACAGAGAATGAGGTGGTTGTATGGGGTCACTGAAGCAGTAGGCGTGAGCTTAAATGGACTTCAAAAGATGGCAGAGGACAGGAAGACCTGGAGGAACATTCTCCATGGGGTCACGATCAGTGGTGGATTGCCCCTGGTTCAGACAGATTCTATAGAACCAGGGGTAAAACTGGCGGGAGGCCCTGCCCACTGACCCCAATGTCATCAGGACACTTCTGTGCATGCGCAGAAGCATGCACGGCTCTGTTGCGAACTGGCAGTAAAGGTAAGTAGAACCCACCCCTGGTCATGATGGGTTGGACACAACTTTGCAGCTAAGAACAACTGTATTATTTGCTCATAATAGTGATACATATTAAGTTTTAGTATTCTATCATCATACTAACTTAACTAAACTATGTCACCATGTGTGGAAAATGCTGCAAATGAATATAGTGGAATTTAATGTAGTGATTATAGGACAAGCTTTAAAACCAATTCAGCCGCAGTACATCAGATATTTCTTTGACATGATTATTTTCTAGTAGTTTCATCCTTAGAGGAATGTATAGATTAATGTAACACAGATCCTATTACAATTATCAATGACTATATCAAAACAATTAATGTAGTTCAACATGATATTTAAATACATCATTATACAGAACCCATTGTTTTCAACAACAACAAAAGATAAAATAAGTTTTTGACCTAATTATTTAGATCCATGAATAAAGAATTTATTCACTGTTTTATTGTTGCATATATTTCATGGAAAAGTATAAACAAATGTGGAAAATAAAGTTTAAGAAGCTTTTGAGTATGCATTCAAGATAATCTATACTAAAACTCTAAAAATATTTTATATCTGCTAAATTAGAGCAATTCCCCATTTGCATTTGATAAAGAATATTCATTCACTCATTAAAAGAAAGAGATCAAAAGCAAAGAGAAAGATGTGGTAAATTACGCTTGAATAAAATAACAACAGAAAAGTAATATTATTTCAAATATAAAGGGTGCACAAGACAAAATATATAATGACTCTGATTTTTTTAAAAATCAGCATTTTTTCATGTTTATACTTGACTTTATAACACTGAGTCAAAGGTTACTCTGGAAGAAATTAATCATTTTAAAATAATGTAAGTCTTCTAAATATTATAGATGATTCAGTTGTTTTTTCTATCAGAACCTTTATCTCTTCAGGACAAACTAAATATTAAATATCTTGAAATATATGAAAACAGGAAAAGCTTCTGATTTTATGGCCATTTCAGTTCTAGTACACTCATACCAGGGGTGAAATCCAGCAGGTTCTGACAGGTTCTGGAGAACCGGTAGCAGAAATTTTGAGCAATTCAGAGAACTGATAGCAGAAATTTTGAGTAGCTTGGAAAACCGGCAAATACCACCTCTGGCTGGCCCCAGAGTGGGGTGGAAATAGAGATTTTGCATATCCTTCCCCTGCCACACCCAACAAGCCACACCCACCAAGCCACAGAACCGGTAGTAAAAAAACTTTGGATTTCACCACTGACTCATACCCACACACATAGACATACATAAATAACCTGTTACATTGTTAAAACTTCATTACTCTTATGTCATTATGATGTTTGAGACTCTTGAATAATGGCTTATTTCTTCAGATGTATGTAGATAATAAAAATGAAATATGATCATCTTTATTGACACTATGGTGCAAAATTATATTCAGCACATATGAGAAGACTAATGTTTTCTAAATTCCCTTTGTGAGGCTTATATAAATGTTTTTGAATACTAGTAGTGGTTCTATTGATTATTTAACAAGGCTCAGATAATATGAGATTCTCAAGTTTTATACATAATACATACCTAAGAGCTGAAAACAACAGTGATCATCTTGCTGAATGTTAAAAAAAAATCATTGAATTATTTCACATACAATTTTAAGTGAAATTGTCAAGATTATATTTTGTCTCTCTTATTTACTTCAATATTGGAAATATTAATCTATTTTATCAGGGACATTTTTGGTAGTGAAGGACATTCTAGGCAGTGGCTAGATTGGAAACAAACAGCATAACTATACATTGAAGATACAGTATATTGTGTCATCTTAATAATTACAAATGCGGTATACTAAAAAATATTAACAGAATAAGAATTTATTATTCAATTAATTAGAATACAGGCAATCTTCGATTTACAACCACAATTGAGACTCAAAATTTCCTTTGCTAAGCAAGACAGTTATTGAGTTTTGCCTCATTTTACAGCCTGCCTTGCCAAAGTTGTTAAATTAGTAACATGGTTGTAAAATAAAAATGGCTTTCCCGTTGACTTTGCTGGTCAGATGGTCACAAAAGGTGATCACCTGATACAGGAGACTGCAACTGTCATAAATACATGCCAGTTGCCAAGCCTCCAAATTCTGATATGTAGCCATGCGGAAAACTTTTATCACTGCTGTTGTGACTTGGAACGATCACTAAATAAATAGTTATAAATTGAGGACTATCTGTATATGTTATGTACTTTCTGAAGTCTGGACTTATTAATATTTGTAAAAAAAAATGGTGGTGGTTAATGGAGTTTGAATTCCTTTACATATAATGAAATAATTATTCAATTATTTCTTTCTTAATTTTAGTTTATCATCATATAGGAAAATATAAATATGGTACAAAATTAAGAAAACTGGAGGTAGATACACATATTTATTTCTTTAGTTACTTTATCCAGAGATTTAAATATATAAATATTTATATATACGGTAGATAAAAAGAATAAAATACTGTATGTGCTTAGATGGATTCTGTATTCATACTTTCAAGATATTTCAAGCAAATAAATAAATAAATAAAAATTAATGTTAATATTGTAAGCCACCCAGAGTTACCCTGTTGCAAGATGGATGGCTAATAAATTTTACAAATAAATAGATAGGTAAATACATAAACAGACAAACAAACAAACCAATGTTTTTCTGGGACAAAGATTTTGCTTATTCAAATTATCATGTTTCGATTGGGGTTTTAACCTTCTTGACTTTCATTTCTATCCCCGGGCATGTGCTTTGATCTCTTTTCTTAATGGAATTGGAATGATCAAATCCATAACTTATTATAGGTGAAATGCAACATAATACTTCCAATTTATTTAGTATTGTGAAAAGTTTACTTCATACCATTATGCGTACAAGTATACGACATGTTTACAAACAGATTTCTGAATTAACTTCCCACTCATCCCCCCTCCCAAAAATGACATTAACAAATCTGTCAATTAAACATAGTTTTCCTATATTTTCTAGGCTATAAATTCAAAATGTTGTCCAAGGATTCCAGAAAGTGCAGAAATTCAGAAATGTTCCCTGAAGTTCCTTTATTATTCAGTTCTCAGATCATGGGTTAATTGAATCTATTTTTGTTTGCTTATCAGCTGCTAACAATTAAAATTTTCCATTATTACTTTTTCTCAATAGTATGATTGCATCACTCCCTAAATTGTACAGTATGTGCAGATTTTAATATGCTTTTACATTTTTTTTTCCAGATTGGTCTTTCAGCTTGATATTTGCTTCATTTTTCACGGAGAAATGATGTTTGCCTGGTCCATTGGAGAGACTGAAATGCTCATTCTACCTCTGCAGTGAATCTACCTCTGATTCAGCTCTTACTTTTAAGCTTTTACATCTATGGAATCAGGCTATAAAACAAATGAAATAAAAATGGTACATACAATCAGGAAATAGAGGGTGACAAGGAACAGAAAATCTACTCAGATTGTGTAGTTGCTAAGAGCAGTAATTTTGGGGAGCAGGGCATAAATAGAAGCAATTCTAAGAAACCTGAAATACATCATTTTCAATTAATTTTATCTAAGTGCAATACCACTGAATTGGGGGAAGGGCATTTTAACATATAACACTGTGTGTGTGAGAGAGAGAGTTGTGGGATTCAAATCCCATTGCTATTTGTTTGCTTATGGGCACATGTGTGCGCACAACACTTCTGCGCATGCGCAGAGACATCTGGGTGGGTGGGTGGAGCCTCCCGCCATCACTGCTACCAGTTTGCACAATCCGGGCAAACCAGTAGCAACGCACCACATACATGTGTGCATGTGTGTGTGTGTGGTTGCATCATCATTGACTCCTTGCAAATGCCAGCACAAGCCCCTATAATTTTACTAGAAAGATTTGCTATTGCTTTGTTCCTATACTGAGACAGTTTGACCCACTCAGGGTTACCTGACTAGCTTTATGTTTAAGGTAAGGCTAGAACTCTTACTTTCCAAGTCCCTTAGCTTGGTGTCTGAACCACCATAACAAACTGGATCTCAAATACTACCTACAACATAATACTAGGAATATTTGGATTACAGATAAAAAGAGCAAAGTATCTTGCAAGCTTAAAACTAAACAGTTTTATTACCATTTACACTTTAGAAGATCAAATTGCCTTCATCAGATGCAATAGGAGTCCTGAGAGAGAATATTATGTGCACATGCAACTAATGGTGAAAAGAAGGAAAGAGAAAATGAGGGAAGATCCACATTTGTAATAGTTTCCAAGGCAAATTCCACAACATAATTTGTGGTTAAAATGTGACTGTTTGTGTTAATGTAGATTGGATCCCTAATAAATACAGATGTATATGAGAAATAAATATGGTCAGACTATTTAGCTTTTTACGTGTTAGATAACACATAAAATCACCCCAATGCTAAGCTGAAAGGAAGGATGTATTGGTTTATAGATCCCAGATAAAATAAAGTTTTATTTGAGCAATGCAATTAGTATTTTATTCATATTGTGGGTTTATATCTTGTGGCACCAAGGGGGTGGGGGTGGGGAAATGCTCAGAAAAAGAGTTACTGCAGAAATGGTAATAACTATTGTGGAAATCTTGTGCTTTAGAACAAGAGGATCAGAATAATGCACTTTTATGTATGGCTTATTGACATGTAAAAAAATAGTGTGTGTTTTGTTTGTTTCATAATGTTATTATAACTTTAGTATTGATCATATCCTGTAGTCATTATTATCCATTGACCTTTGAAATCTTATAGAATAAATGATTGGATATGTCTTTAGCATATTGTGTCTTTTGCATGGTATAACTTTAGTTACACATAGGTTATAGGAAACAACCAAGGATCCATCAGTTTCAGTTTTTTCTCTCTCTCATCTGCAATAGAAGCTCTTGAAAAGGTTGAAAGCATCCTGGTTATCCTCCCAACTATTCTCTAAAAAGAGCAGAATATCAAATGGTATTCTGGTCACCTTTATTCTGCTTTATTCATGTTTGTTTGTTTGTTTGTTTGTTTGTTTGTTCAATTTATATGCCACCCTCCTTCAAAGTGAGCTTACAGTGCACTTATAGCAATAGTCTTCATTCTTTTGTATATACCTGCTTATTAGGGCTTTTTTGGCCTCCCATAAGTTGTGTTTCTACAAAGTCAGTTTATTGCCCCCACAATCCGGGTCCTCAATTTACCCACCTCAGAAGGATGGAAGGCTGAGTCAACCTTGAACCTGGTGAGATTTGAACTGACACTAATTGCAGGCAGCTGGCAGCTAAGTTCTACATAACAGCACTTAGACTGCTGCACAACCAAGGCTCTTCAAGATTTAACATAAAAAATTTAAAGCTGGAATAATGACTGACCACTCATTAGCATAGAAAATCTTGCAATTCTTGTGCTAATTAACCAGAGTGTTGTTTCCAGTGACTTAAATCCAGGAAGCCCTTTCTGGCAGTCGCTCAACAGCTGTCTAATGATGTCAACACACTGTGGAAAGCTAAATGGGCTGCTGAATGCCTACACAAAAGGTGCTTCCTTGCCAACATTGGTCAACTCTGAATAGGATCCGGACTCAATATGGTGTCTGCCAGGACTTATTGTTTAAGTGGGGCCTTGTCTCTACCCCTCAGCGTGACTGTGGTGCTTCTCAAGGAAATATCCACCACATTGTGTCCGAATGTCTATCAAGAACTTACATTGGCCCAATGTCTGATTTTTTCAACATAGACCACTCTGTCCTTGAATGGTTGGGTGGACTGGACATTAACATTTGAACTACTGTAAGTCCATGTGTTTGCCATACACTAAATAAATAAATCCAGTGACTCTAAAAAGTTCTGTGAATGATACAAAGAACATAGACTGTTGATATTAACCCTTCTTTTCTTTTACCTCTTCTAATTCAAGGAGTTATTTCCAGGGGTGGGTTCTACTTACCTTTATTACCAGTTTGCAACAGGATCTTGCGCGCATACTTCGCGCGCATGCCTTGCTTCTGCACATGCGCAGAAGCTTCTGTGCATGTGCAGTTCACTTCTGATGACATCAGTGGGCGGAGCCTCCCACCAGTTTTACTACCAGTTCTATAGAACCGGTCTGAACCGGGGGCAACCCACCACTGGTTCTTTCTCCCTGCTTTTGCCTGTTTTTTGTCACATTTGTCACGTATGTTTGCAAATGTTTAATATATCAACAGCATGCCATATTGTTTTTGCTACTTGAACTAAAATGTTATGTCTGCTTACTTTGATCTGGATGTAGAAATTGACTGGAAACATGCTAGAGTTGCTTGTGGCTTTAGAAAGCTAGTAATGTGGCCAGAAGATAATGCAAAAAATAAATAAATAAAATAAAATAAAAAATAAAGGACATTTGTTATTTATATACATTAATTGTATTATATATTTTATATGTGGCCCAGGCAAATCAAAAGATTGGACAACCATGTACTAGAGCAAACTAAACTGGAAAATATCCATAGTCATTTTCCAACAGAAAAGTTCAAATCTCAGTTATTTTCAGAAATATATCCTAATTCTTTAAGGTATACTTAAAGAATTAGGATATATTGAATTAGAATTCAATTTATATTATAAATTTATAATTTATAAATTTACTGTGAATATTCAATATAAATTGAATTCTAATTCAATGTATCCTAATTTATCTAATTAATTAGATAAAATTGATCTAATCCGAATTTGATTGAATTAGATCAATAATTTTAAATGGAACATCACCTTTCTGTTTTGGTAACAAGGTTGTACTCTATTTAATGCACGACCTTGATGAGAAATAGTGATTTCTGAAATGAGTTAAAATAACAGGATAATAACAAGTTTAAAGGAAGCTTATGACCTTGGCCAAGTTAAATGATGACAAATGTTTGTGGCCTTTGGAATCTATGATTGTCAATGTGTGCTGAGAAAATCAGAGTTTTAAAACAATTTCTATCTAACGGAAAGTAATACTTTAAAAATGTTAAATTTGCCATTTCAAACTAGCCAGGATTGCAGAAATATCAACTATTTATTTCCAGCTGCTGGAATTACCTCAGAAGCTAAATGTTTTTAGATATATTTTATTAATCAGAATGAGACAAGATGAACAAATACCTCAAGATTTTTTGTTTTGTTTTCCCTTTTTTTTGTTTTTTTACATTTGAGGCTGTCAGAAGGTCATCTGCAATATGCGTAGATAATATTCTTGGCAAATTAGGTGAACTCAGCAATAGTTTCTGAGTTGCAGCTAATTTATAATCAGTCTTCCCATCATTCTAAAGTAAATTGCTACCATGAAAAAGAAAGGAATAAAAATGGTAATGGATTTTTAAATGTCAATTTTACAAACACATAACTGTGAAGTTTACTCTGATACTGAAAAGAAGGAATTGTATCCATCGTTTCTGTGTATGGTCATTCCTATATCCTAGCTTTCAGTTGACTCTTGTTGGTCCACCTTGGTCTTCAAGATAGACAAACCAGAGTCAACTGAATGCTGGGATAAAGGAATGATCATACACTTTTCAGTATCAGAGTGAACTTGGTCTTCAAGATGATGATAAGGAGGAGGTGGTTATATTCCAAGACTGAAATAAATCTGTGTATTCTATATCGTCATCTTGTTCAAAACAACACTTACACATTCTCCCTCCCTGAGTAATCAATCTCCAGTAGATGCCATGACATCATCAAATGATGATGCAAATGATACAAATTATGCAAATGATACAAATTATGAAAATTATGTCAGGCACACATGACATGACTTGCCTCATTTTGAAAAACACAGCCTGAAAGTTTGACATTCAACAGAAAAAAGAAAATGATGCTGATTTTTTTTTGCCTAACGATTAACACTAACTGTGCAATCTGTTTTTGTTCTTACTTCGTTTCTTTGTGTGTGGAAGTAGAGGGGGAGAAGGAAAAGAAAAAAGTTTTTGTTTTAAAGTTTAAGAGTTCTCTGGAATGTAAGATATGAATTAAGCTTAATTTAGAAATCAGGATGTATTATGTATATATACCAACTTAATGTGCCATTATTTTTATCCAAGTAAAATGAGTTTCTTTGAGGGAAAATATAGTAAACAAATCTATTGTGAATGCCTAATTATAAATTTTAAAAGGCTTTAAAAAGAGAAGAACTACAACCCCCCCCCCACCAACTTTGTAGCTTTAACATCAGCTCTGTAATTACCTACATTTGCTGCTTCTTTTCCATAATTTAGAGCATTATTTATGAAAGATTTGAGGATACCCATTGACCAGATAATTCCAGCTGAAGATTCAGAGCGATTATTTGTAAAACACGGTAGTGTGTACAATTTAGCGCTGAAGTTTCTTGTTATTTATTTCTCCAGAGCTCCATTAACTTCATATTGAAAAAAACTGGGAAATCAGAAAATATATTCCATTAATATTATTGAGTACTCTATTCATGTACAGCAGTGGTTAATTATTTATTCTCCATTTCTGTTAAAGATAACTAAGGCAGAGATGTGCAGGCCTGTCTGAATGTAACATAATTCCAGAAATTATGGGATTAATCTCTGGAAGATTGGTTCCAGTTATGAACATTGAACAGTCACTTGGTATTAAACTATAAAAAATATAATCTTAAACTTCATGCCCTCAAGAGTTATGAATTTCAACTACAAGATTCTCAGGAAGGACCTGACATTCAAGAAGGATGCCCAGATAGGAGAGGGCTAAGACCAGAGGTGGTATTCAGCTGATTCAAACCGGTTTGCCTGAGCTGGCAGCAGAAATTGCAGAATGGCTCTATGCTATCCTATTTAGGCACGTTTTTGAGGCCAGGCGCATGCGCAGAAGGTTGGGCGTATGTGCAGAAGGCAGGCAGGCATGCAAACCGGGCACGCATGTGTGTGGCAAACTGGTAGTAACATAAATGGAAACCCACTGCTGGCTAAGACCTAGATATTTTCCTATAGAAATAAGTCCTTTTTTTCTTCATTTCAGTATGGGAGGATGGAATGCTGAAACTGATTCAGGACTGCATTTCTCAAATACTCAGTACCCATCAGTTGGCAAATTCTGAGTTGTAAATGAGAAAGAGTTCAGCAATTGCTTTTCATGTATGTCTTCTTCTGTTTTAAAACAGTATTTCTGAAATCGATCAAACAACTGTTTTCTACCGTTATACTAGGGGTGAAATGTAAAATTTGTTACTACCGGTTCTGTGGGCGTGGCTTGGTGGGGAGGGTAATGTGACTAGGTGGCCAACTTTTTTTTTTCTTTAACTTTTCAAAGCATTTTTTCTAATGCTTTGAAAAGCCTCTGCCAATCAAGCAACTCAGCTGGGATCGTCAGAAAGACTTTTTAAAAAATACCTCTCTGCCGATCCCAGCTGAGTTGCCTGATCAGCAGAGAGGTATTTTTAAAAAAATACCACTCTGCCGATCCCAGCTGTTGCCTGATTGGCAGAGGCTTTTCAAAGCATTAGAAAAAATGCTTTTAAAAGTTAAAGAAAAAAAAAAACCTCTCTGCCGATCAGGCAATTCAGCTGGGATTGTCAGAGACTTTTCAAAGCATTTTTCTTTACCACCTCTTCGGCCAAGAGGTTGCAGAAAAAAATGCTTTGAAAAGCCTCTGATGATCCCAGCTGAGCTGCACGATTATTAGAGGCTTTTTTTTAAAACTTTTAAAAGCATTTTTTTCATCGGAAGAGGTTGTAGAAAAAATGCTTTTAAAAGTTTAAAAAAAACCCTCTGATGATCATGTGGCTCAGCTGGGCATGGGTGTGGGCAGGGATTTTTGCTACCGGTTCTCCGAACCACCCGTCACCATCGCTACCAGATCAGGCAATCCGGTCCAAACTGGGAGCATTTCACCCCTGCACTATACACAGTGTATACAGCCTGCATGGAAGCTAAAGTACTGAGAATGGAAAATCATCTCAGTGGTGGTAATTGTCTTACCACTTCTGTTATATACACCAGTGTGATTTTATTTTGATATGCCTGCTGGGTCTGGTGTCTATAATAAAAGATTCTGATATGCTACGATTTATCAAAATCTCCGTATTCTGCTTATTAGGGAATGATACCATCAGATCAGTATACCAAGCTCTACAAGGCCAGATGGATCAAATATTGGACTATTGGGATCAAGCAGATCAGGCTTCAGTCAGATCACTTTTAACTTACACCTAATCAATTGAATTTATTCAATCATTGAATCTGATGGCATCTGTTATCAAGATTAGTGCCATCAAGCAGACTTAAAAGCAGGTTTCAAAAATATTATCCATAATTCATACTTTTGTATGCATGTGACAAAAGTGACTAGAACCAATTATTTGATTCCCTATTTCTGCAAAGCTCTGGGAAAAAAATGTCTATCACCTATCTTGCAGAACAAAATTATTGGCTGTCTGATTACATAATCATTTTTCTTGTCTTCTACTAAAGATAATGCTCTTGGGCAATGGCCAGATTTCAGTGCAGCTATTTCAAGGAAGCAAATTGTTCACATTGGTGCTTGCAGATATGATATCAAGTAAACATATGCCTCAGTCTTGCCTTGTCTCATTCTTTTCGTTATTTCTCATTTTTGTTATTTGATTTTGCTTTTGTAATTTGATTTGTTATGGCGTAAATGGTACCCAGATAGAAAAATTACATTTAGTACTAATAATAAAAGTTGATTTATGCTGTATAACAGGTTAGATAAGCTAAACTCTATGCCTGTGCATTGTCATCAACACAGTTTACAACTCCTTTGCCCATCAGTTAAGATCAAAGCATGATAAAAGTCTGCTACTTAGGAGAAGGAAGAGAGGGAGAAGGAAGGAAGAAAAATACAAATCAGTGAAATAATTGGGCTCTTAGCCTATTCAGTCATTACCTAATCCACAATATGATTCAAAAATAATTACTGATGAGGATATACTTTCCCTGAAATAAAAAAAAAGATTTAGTTTGTTCTAAATCTCAGCTAGAGTTTGAAACATTCTATAATCTAAGGAGAATATATGATTTGAGAAAGCCAAAATATGCCTTTATTTTTTTAAAAAAAGTTATTAAATCTATGGCTTTTGGTCCAGTTTTTTAAAAGGAAAAAACAAACAAAAGATTTCAGCATTTTGAATTATTTAGTTCAAGAATCAGAACTAGTGACATGAATATAAACACTGGACAACAATCAAAGAGCAGTGATAATACTTTAACTTATATTACTTGAATTATACCTGTTCATCTCAACATTTAGTTTGAAATGGAAAAGTCATATCCTAAGAACTACAGTCATATTTTTAATGGCTCAGCAGACTAAAGCATTGTGATTAACACCAGCTGTCTGCAATTATTGTAAGTTTGAATCTCACCAAGCTCAAGGTTGACTCAGCCTTCCATCCTTTCTAAGGTAGGTAAATTGAGGACCCAGTTTGTGGGGGCAATAAGCTGACTTTGTAAAAAATATACAAAAAGTATGAAGGCTATTGCTTAACGGATTGTAAGCCACCCTGAGTCTCTGGAGAAAGGTGGCATATAAATCAATTTTTTTAAAAAATAATGAATCTGAATGTTTAAATGTCTAGATCAGTTCCCCAATACCAATTCCTACCAATATATTAGAAACAATTTTTACAGAACTTAACTCCTAATAGCCCAGACAAGTCAACATTCGGATGTCAAATGTAGTTATCAATACTTAGAGGACAATACCAGAATCACCTATCAAGGGAACATTTGCTCCAAAAGGAGATTCCAATATTAGAATAATGGCTTAAAATTTTGTTTTGTTTGTTGTTATCATATTGTCATAGATTAATTTATAACCCCCTTTATCCAACTAAATTAAAGATCTTTTTAATCCAGCTAAAATCCAAGGAACTTTCTACCACATGTGGTGGACCTGCCCCAAGGCCAGAAAATATTGGCAAAAGATAAGAAAATGGTTGGAAGAGATAATTGAACAGAAGATAGCATTGAAACCAGAACTATTTCTTTTGGGCATTTTTGATGGGAAAATGGATAAAAAAATTGGAATATAAAATGTTACATATATTGACAGCAAGTAGAATTGTCCTCACACAGAATTAGAAACTGGTCAATATCCCTCCAGATCAAATGATAATAGGAAAATTTATGAGTGTGCAGAAATGGATAGACCGTCCATGGAAATGAAGGAGAGAGAAGAAACTGAGTACTACCAAATTTGGAATGGATGGTATATCTGGCTTGAGAATAAGCATAAAACTTAAGGTATAACTTGTAAAAAGTAGAATATATAATATAAAATGTATAAGAAATATAATGTCGATGAGAATATGATTGTAGGTGAGTAGATATTATAATTTAAACAATATAATATAGGATTGTGATTTATAGAAATAGAATTTATGCATTCTATTACAGAAAAGCTGTAATGAGTGTAAATTTGTGTTTTTTGTTTTAAATGTTGGAAAATTTAATAAAATTGTTTTTTTTTAAAAAAAGGCTTTGCTATTTCTCATTGCAGCTGTGTTACCTTTAGAATTTCATTGTTCACATCCCCAAATTGTTTATGTTCAATTTCACTTACACCATATACAACTGACTTTTTTTCCAACTCTGTAATTCAAGCCCCAAATCCTGTGCCTTTACCATTTCTGTTTTATCTCTCTGCCGTGCAGGTATTGTCTTCTACTTTCTTGAGCTCTAAAATCATAATTTTGATGGAAAAACTCGGCGTTGAATCTTCCAAAGGGAGATCCATCGAAACAAATATAGATATTTATTGTGAGGTTAACAACTATTTTATAAGGGACTTCCATAATATATTATGAGAGTATGGACATAATGTAGCTTCAGCAAATAATTTGCATTCTGACTAACAAGCTAGTTAGCTATAGCTATTAAGGGATTCTAACAATCTGCATAGCTGCATGGCGTTCCTGCGTGAGCTGCACTGGCTCCCAGTGGTCTTCCGGGTCCGCTTCAAGGTGTTAGTTATTACCTTTAAAGCGCTCCATGGCATAGGACCTAGATATCTTTGAGACCACCTGCTGCCACCGATGACCTCCAATCGACCTGTGCGCTCCCACAGAGAGGGCCTCCTTGGGATGCCATCAGCCAAACAATGTAGGCTGGTGACCCCCAGGGGGAGGGCCTTCTCTGTGGGAGCACCTACCCTCTGGAACCAACTGCCCCCAGAGATAAGGAGAATCCAAGACCTTGGTGCCTTCCACTGTGCCCTTAAAACTTTCTTTTTTCAGCAAGCCAGGCTGGCCTAATACTTTTTAACATTGTTTTTAAATTGTTTTGTCATTGTTTTTTACTTATCGGGCCAAATTTATATATGTTTTTTTAATCGTATTTTAATGTTTGTAGTTTATGTTTATACTTTGGCTGTATGCTACCCTGAGTCCTCAGGGAGAAGGGCGGTATATAAATTTGATATAAAATAAAATACAAATAAAATAAAATAGCTACATGGTTTTCTAGTTTGGAAACCATATTCACATTCTGCATCTACCTGGCACCTTCCAGCAAGTGAGATGCTGGAAGTTCAGCCATAGAACTGGCACTTTCCAACCTTTTTCCAATGGTGTGGATGAAAAACAGATAACAGATTTACAGAGTTAGAAGGGATCTTATAGACCAGTGGTCACCAACTGATGGTCCGTGAACCACTGGTGGTCCATGAGAAAATTTTAGTGGTCCACAGAAAAATTATTTGTATTATTTAAATTGCACTAAATCAGGGGTTCTCAAACTACAGCCCTTGGGATGAATACGTGCAATGAATATTTGTGTTGCTACAGAGTCTTCCGCTTTGGTGCAGGTCAGAGGGGGGCAGAAATTCTGAGTTGGGGTCTGCTTCAGCCTCCTGGTGCAGGGCTTTGGGAGAAGGCTGGAGGGAAGTGCTGCTGGTGGTGAAGAGCCGGAGGGCCTTGTTCCAGTGGGACTGAATCATGACCTGGAACTGTCTGACCTCAGCCTGCTGAGCCTCCAGGTACTGGTACTTGGCCTTGCACTCCCACAGGTCTTCCCTGTGCTTGGAAAGCCTATGCTCGTAGTCCTCAGTGAGATGCTTCTGCTGAGCCTCCTTCTTGGTCAGATCCAGTTTGAACTGAGGCAACTATTTTGCCAATTCTTTCTCATAGTAGCTGCTTAGCTCCAACAACTGCTTCCTGTTGGGGCCCTAAGGAGCCTGGGCGGGGAGGCAAGGAGTGGCTGGGAGGGGAGGGGAGAGTAGTGGCTGGAGAGGTACCCCTCGAGTTGGCCACGCCTACCCAGTCACTCATTAGGCAGATTATATTAGTGGTCCATAGGATTTAAAATTATGAATTTAGTGGTCCCTGAGGTCCAAAAGGTTGGGGAGCCCTATTATAGACTATCTAGTCCAACCCCCCTCTCCCACCTAAGCAGGAGACCCTACACTATTTCTGACAAATGACAGTCCAATCTTTTCTTAAAAGTCTCAAGTGATGAAGCTCCCACAACTTCCGAAGGCAAGCTGTTCCATTGGTTGGTTGTTGTCACTATCAGAAAGTTCCTCCTCATTTCCAAGTTGAATCTCTCCTTGATCAGTTTCCATCCATTATTCCTTGTCTGGCCTTCAGGTGCTTTGGAAAACAGCTTGACCCATTTCCTCTCTGTGGCAGCCTCTCAAATACTGGAACACTGCTATCATGTCTCCCCTGGTCCTTCTCTTCACTAAACTAGCCATGCCCAATTCCTGTAACCGTTCTTCATATGTTTTAGTCTCCAGTCCCCTAATCATCCTGGTTGCTCTTCTCTGCACTCTTTCTAGAGTCTCAACATCTTTTTTATAGTGTGATGACTAAAACTGGATGCAGTACTCTAGGTATGGTCTTACTAAGGCTTTATAAAAGAAGAACTACTTAGCAATTTTGTAGTTAACACAAAGCAAAGGGGATAGCTATTTATTTTAAAGTCTAAATTTTCTGATTTTATTTCAGAATAAACTTCTTAGCCTAGAAAAGTGTCTGAAATTTACAGAATGAAATCATGTGAGAAAAGGAAAAAGCTGCTCTTTCCTACCCTCTGTGAAATCGGTATTATAAATGTGGTTGATCAGAAGCTGAATACCCTCCAGCAATGTGTTATGGTTAATAAAAAAGTGCAATGTTAGTCTGCATCAATTGAAGTATAATTTCTAATCTGCAGAAACTAATAGATTCTGCATTGATTGAACTTCACCTGAAGAACACTGTCCAATTCTGGGCATCACATTTTAAGTAAGATTCAGAGAAATTGGAAGAAGTGCAATGGAGGAAAAGCAGATAAGAGTCTGGAAAGCAAATCTTAAAAAAGGACATGGGGGAACTAATTAGCCTTGAGAAGATGGAGTAGAAGGAACAATCATAGTTTAAAGTACTGGAAAAAAGGTACCGTACAAAAAGAAAAATCTGTATTTTCTGTCACCCCTGAGTGCAGAGCATGGAACAAAGTCCTAAAGATACAAAAAGGTGGGTTTCAAAGGAATCTTAAGAAAGAGAACATTGACTAAGGAATTATTAGTAAGGGAGGTGGATTTTTATTGGATTTGTTCAAGCAGAGACTCCATGGACATCTCTCAGGTATGCTTTCCTTTTGATTTTTGCACTCATCAGAAGGCTGGATTCAGTAGCTTCAATGTCTCATTCAATTCTAATGCAAGGCTTTGAGTTGAGGATCAGGAATTCAGTCATAGGCTAAGAAGCAGCATCAATTTACTTAAATAATCTCTTTCTTTATCATTCCAAATTGGCTTCTTATCAGCATGTTCATTGGATATTATGATAGATTAACAAGTTATTTCCCATCCTGGAGAGCTATAAATCAATTTAATTTGCCTTCAGTCTAGAAGTTAGCTCTTCAATATGCCTAAAAAAAATCCATACTTTGAGTTCTTAATCACTTAAATGTTAATAATCTATATACCATGATTTCATCTCTTCTATATTTTTAGTATGTTCAAACAATTACTATAAAACTGTTTCAGTTTTGTTTGCCAAGTACAAATAAGCCTACTTATTGGTATGCTTAAATAATGTAAATCTTTAGAAACGTAAGAGGTGTAGGGGATGATCAGGTGGAGTCTGAAGATTCGGTCAAATTCATCATTAGTTTGGAGTCATTTTGTTCACATAAGAGACTTAAATCAACCCCAATCCCACAACGCAGTTGACATTTATCTAGTGCCAATTTGATTTGATTGTTAGTAGATCAGAATCTTGACTATAGGTTTCAGGAAAAACTTGTAGTGCTTTCAGCTTTACTTCTGTCATCTGGTTTCTTGATCTTGACATGAACAGTATCAGTTGAGTAAATAAGTAACAGGTCCTTTAGCAGAGTCCTATCGAATCCTATGTGGCCCCATGGAGGTCAAGTGATGGGTGTCACTGGGAAGGATCAGGTTCAAATCTGTTTTTGGACATAGAAGTTTAGGATCTTGGTGTAGGCAAAGATTTAAGGAGAATGTGCTATGAATTCCATCTTGACCTCATTGAGAAAGAAAGATCTAAAGAAACAGAATGGAATTTTTGGGCAGATCTTTCTTGCAACAGAAATTCAAATCCATGTTGAAATATTGCTTTAATCTTTCATTGATATTTTACATGATGTCAAGGTGATTGGGGACTAGACTGGTATACTTTGTGTTTATTTGAATTATACTAGCATTAGGATTTCATCTTCCAAAAATTTTTTCATGGCTATAAATACACTTGATAATCATCTGATCTTTTTTCATTCTGTAATAAGGTTGGGTTTGATTTGATTTGATCAGGACAACCAGACATGCTCTTGTTTTCATTATGATTAATTTTTCATACAAAAAATAAAAGTTTGCCATCACCATTTAGATCTGTTCCTTCATTCCTTCTCTTCTTCTGGATTGTCCTATATAATTCAAGTTAAATTTCTTTATTTTGCATTGTTGTATCTGATCTTATTTATCTTTGAATAGGTTTCTCTTCTCCCACAAATGAACCCAGATTTATCATCAATCCAGGAGTTAGTTCATTTTCTTCAAGGAACCTGACTTCTACTGGGTTTGTAGGGGTCTATTCTTCACTACTCTGAGTTAAACTCCAATTCAAGGTTTCTTTAAAGCCCTACACAACACAGAGCCAGGTTACCTGTAGAAATGTTCCAGGTTCTGTCTATTAAATAGTACCACCTTGCCAGACTGAAGTCTGGCCTTCTCTAACACAGTGTGTACCTGTTCTGGTCCTGCTCCCAGGAATACACCCCCTCAGACAGTCAGAGTCTAATGAACTGGCAGGCAACCAAGTAAGCTGATAAAAAGCTTGGCAGCAATCCCCGCAGCTGCTTGCCAAAGCCTTTATTAATAGTTCAGTCAAATACACACCACCAAAATGTCCAGAGTTGAGAGGCAGGGCAGATTCGAAACCGGGATCCATGAATCTTTGTTTTGTCCATCACAAAGATACAGGCTGCAATCACTCTCTTTATAGCCTGTGGGGTGTGGTCCACCAGCTAATCACCACCACGCCTTTTCCTCTGCTGGGCTCTCCTGTCTCTCCGACGCTGGCGAGGATCCAGCCAAAACTCACTCCCCTCATCAATGTCCTCCTGTGGCTGCAGGAATGAGCTTGGCTCTGGGCCTATCTCCTGCCCTTTGGTGTCCTCCAGAAGCATTGCCAGAGAGGAGGGTCCTGGAGAAGGAGGCCTTGCCAACTCCTCTCTCTCACTCTCAGAGTCCTCCCCTGCTGATGACGCAGGCTCAGGCAATGGAGCCACAACAGTACCCTCTGTAATAACTTTCCTATGAGATTTATGTATCTCAGTAAAAATAGTTGTAGCCTTCCAGTGAACAATTTTTGTGGGTGTGATCCAGTAGTAATGCACATAGAAAGGCCAATGGCCTCTACAGGGAAGAGATCTTCATCATATATGTGGATATTTGCCTTTAAGTTCAGAAGTGTGATCTTTAGGCTGGTCTCTGTTTTTAAGGTGCTGGAAGTAGGTCTCAATTTAAATAGGACTTAGCCAGGAAACAGTAAAATCCTTTGGAAGAGAATATTGCAGCTCAGGGTTGAATTGCAGTGTCCTTGTTTGCTCTCTGAGATTGATTGTTTTCTTGCAGATATTTCATTATCCAACCAGGTAACATCTATAATGCTAGCTGTGTAAAGCATTTGACACCTATGTGAGATATCAATAGAAGACATTGTAGATCAGGATTGAGCTGAGGGGCCCTTGGTGGTCTCTGAGCTTGGTTGTTATATCAGTGTTAGCACTGATGATGTTACCTAATTGGGTAATGAAATATCTGTAAGAAAACAGCCAAGCTCAGGGAGCATCACTAACTCCACAGTATAACCCTAAAAAAAAAAAAAAAAAAGTTGTGTCATATTGAGTGATACTTCCCAATATGTGCACTTAAGATTTCTGACCAAAAGTCCTAGCATTACATCAGAGTCCACTCATATCTACCCCGTACCAAGTTCAATTGAGTTCACCTGGGCCCTGCTTCTGAAGTGAAAATCTCCTCAGATATAATTTCTGTTCAGTTCCATAAAATTAACTGCTACATACGTAAATGGATACTGCAGGATTAAACCGTTATCCATTAAATAATCTCCAGAAATAATGTTGTTACCTGTTTATCTTTAAAGAAATGCAGATCAAAATGAAGACAAGAATGTTCTTGCTTAAAGAAACTACCGTAAGTATTCATTCTTCAAAAAATAGCTGATCGGATGGGAGTAAAAAAAAAAACTTTTTAAATAAAAACAAAATGTCTTTGAGCTTTTTTGTACAAGAAAGTTTTATTTCTCCATCTTTGGTGACCAGTTTTCAGTTAAGATTATATATGTGTCTCTTGGTGTTATTTCAAAAGTCCTTTGTAGGAGATAGTTCAGATCTCTGGGAAAAGCTATTTCTTCCTTTCCGGATGTCTTTGATTCTCTGTTCTTAGAGAAATGTCGCTTCTGATTTGAATTTTTTTTAAGGTTGCACACCTCTACATTATAAGATATGAAAATGGATTTTCCTTAAAAAAAAAAAAACCTTTACAATATTATTGAGTGTGATTGGTTTAATGATAGACATTGAGAAAATTGTACTTTTCAACAGCTTTTATAATCTTTCTTTTATTGAATCTCCTGATACTAGATTTCAAAATTTGCGTTTTCCTGTTTCAGTTTCAAGATGGAATTCTAACTTTTATGATTCCAAATAAAAGCACTGTTTCAAAAAAAAAAGTTTTATATGCCAGATGTGTAATTCTTAAAAAAATATATTCAGCTTAGGTCAAAATTACAGGTGAAAACTGTGCTTGCCAAAGAAACTCCGTTTAATTGGGAACAGGAATGAAAGTTAAAAGGAAAAGATTTCTGATTCAATGTTCACTTTCTGCAAAATTGCCATTCAACCTCTTCCTCATTTTGATGGCTTAACTGAATTTACTAAATTTTGTTGCAAGTCATTTATCTGACACTGTCACATATTGATTGCTCATGCATACCAAGTGTCAGATACTATAAAATGACTGGGTTCTGCTATGAAATCTTTAAGTGGCAAATGCTTCTGCCGAATCCCTTTTATGACAAAGTTAAATGCTTATAAACGCCATTGATTTTAACCAAAAGATTCAAACCCATACTTAATCGCTCTGTGAAAATCACTGTGAAATTGCTGGTTATTTGTGCTTGATCATGGCACATAATACTAATTAAATATCTAGCAAATATCTGCCCAACCAACAAAACTTTGGAAAATATTTATCAGTAAAATTCTAATAGAGGAATTTTGAACTAGCAGGTACGGGTGGCACAATCTGTACCACATTTTGCCAGTTTCCTAACAATCAGAAAGAATCACCTTTGCCTGATGGGTTTTCTCCAGTGTTCCTTGGAAAATTGAGATCTATAGGGTGAGCATTCTAGATTCCAATAAATATGGGC
The DNA here is from genome assembly GCA_030761175.1 of Masticophis lateralis. Lineage (NCBI taxonomy): Eukaryota > Metazoa > Chordata > Lepidosauria > Squamata > Colubridae > Masticophis > Masticophis lateralis. The sequence goes on along the minus strand of JAUDYJ010000003.1, from coordinate 117,645,532 downwards.
TTCAAAAAGCCATACCTCTTAGAGGTTTCTTTGTCTCTTAGTTCTAGATTGGATTTCTATTTTGACAAGCTTCCACCCATTACCTCTTATCCTGTTGTCTGATGCTTTAGAGCAGGCGTCCTCAAACTTTTTGGTTCCACGAATCGCCAGCAGCAGCTACAGCAGTTTCGCTGGTGATGGAATAGTTTTGCGCATGAAACCTAAATATCACGCATGTGCAAATGAAGCTTCACACAATCACCTGATGTTCTGGAGGCCTGGTTTTCAGGGGGTGGGGGTGGGGGCTAGGGACTGCTGCTTTAGAGAATAAGTCAATCCCCTCTACTCTGTGATCGCCTCTCAAGTACTGGAAGATAGTTATCATGTTCCCATCTAATCCTTTTCTTTGATAGGCTATATACTTAGCTCCCTCAACTATTCATCATATGATTTAGCCACCACACCCTTTGTTATCTTTGTTGTTTTTCTCACCATACTTTCTAGGAGCTCAGCATCCTTTTTGTACTGTGGTGACCAGAACTGTATGCAGTATTCCAAGTTTGGTCTCATATCAACCAGTTTCATACCAACCAGCTGAGAACTTGGTATATTGGCTGATTGATTGATGCTTTTGAAATGATCACAATAGACTTTTGTGAATGAATACAACACAACAACTAGAAGATAAAAGAGCACTCTCTCTCTCATTCCTAAGAAGTCTGTAAGGGGCATGCATAAGAGCACCAGCGTGCCTACTGTCCCTATCCTAATGTTCCCTTTAATTGTATTCATTTTATGTATTCAGTTAATGCTTATATATATTTTTATATATATATATATATATATATATATATATATATATATATATATATATATATATATATATATATATAAATAAATAATCTAATATGTACTCAATAAAATAAAATAAATAAATAAAAAACACATTAACAACTATTTTGAGAGGTGGAGGACCTTTAGACCATTCAATCATCAATTCATCTGACCCAATGACTTGACTGCAATGGTGTTTCCCTGAAAATTATCTACAGATACTTCATTGTAATATAATTGTCAAATAAATTTTTGCGTATTAATTCAACAATCCAGGAATGGAGAGGGAGAGGGAAAGGGATGGAAGTGGTATATAAGAAATAGACATTATGTTGTAATACCTGTCAGGTATAAAAGATCAGGTCCATGTTAAGGTCTCATTAAACTGATTTGTTGCTACTAATGCCTATACACAGGAATATTCTTAATTAATGGTTAGCACCTGCTAGGAGTTAGGTAAGGGTCAATGGAATTCAAAGAGGGTTGAACTTAGTTCACTTGTTGCTATGTAGGGATTCTAGACTGATGCCTCCTTTAACTCTGACCCTGAGTTTTGTCACTCTTTCCCCCTACAATATCACAATGAACATTTTGTCACACTGACAAAACCGTCCATTTCTACAGATGCCACTTGCTCTGAATTGTTTGATTGTATTCGTAGGTTTTCTATATAGAGAAATTTCTTTTTTACAATCAGTTAATTTTCTTTAGTGGCTCAGATGAACAGTTATCTAATATCAAAGTAATTGTCCCACAGGCTGCCTTCCACCAAAACAATTTTTACAAAAAAAAGTGAAGTGGGAGTGAAGTTGTCTATGCTAGGGAAGACAACAAGGAGCAAGAGAAGACTTGATGAGGCAGTTAAAGGGGAGACAATGTGTTGAAGGTACTGCAAAAAAATGATGAGAGAGCATGTAAGAGAGCATGTAAGCATATATGTTTGTAAAGTTGGATAATCAAAGTAGATAATATTTTGGGAATGAATGGTAATGATTTATTGAAAGACCAAGAGAGTACATCAGGGTTTTAAGAGATCTTACCTGTGACATGCATTTTGACTCTTGAAAAAAAAATCTGTTTACAAAATATTTAGAAAACTTTATAAAACTACAAATATTAGCATTCATAGATTAGTATTAAATTGCAATTTAATCTAAATTAGAACTGTAAATTCAAGCATCAAATATATATTTGTAAATAAAATAGAGGAAAATGGCATATTATGTTGGAACAAAAGTACCCCCTGTGATCTGGGACTTTTAAAAATTGCTTAGTCTTTTTTTCTGCAGACTCCCACATTCCCTTGAATTCACAATTTGTGAACACTGACAGCACAGTTTTCTACTCTGAGACAGAAATACATGGAAACTGTATTTTGGAAAAGGAAAAGGAAAAGGGAAGGGAAGGGAAGGGAAGGGAAGAGAAAAAATAAGTTTTTTCAATTCCAGTTCTGCTCCAAAATTGTGTTGTCATCCAATCTTCTTTTTCAAATTTAGTGCCTTCCAAATTTAAGTGTAGCTTTTGATCTTCATCAGGTATCTATTCCTATGCTGACAAATAATAATCCTAAAATAAACATGCTAAAATTAGAGAAATAACTCACATATTTCCTTTGTTTCTGCTGGTTAAGGGAATACATATATGCGTTATTGATTGTTGTGCATTAGGAGTGGATTGTACAGTGGATAGTCTGTTATTTTTGTTAGTTATTTCTAGTTTGCTTTATTTGAAATGCTTGAATTATTCATACCGTGTGAGAAAATATAGAAAAAATGATGTAAGATTCTTTGTTGCAGATGCATTTCTGAGGACTCATTGCTAAAATGAAGAGTTCATTTTCTAAAAAATTGGGGATTGTAAAAATCAATGAAACTTATCAGTTTGGGAAACAATTTACTTATATAATAAAACAAATCCTATTAAGTGAATTCCTTTCTAACCTGCAATCTTAAAAATTATTACTGAACTTGCTATTTCCACCAATTATACCAAAGTAGCTTTGTATGTGGTAACTGCTTAAGAATACCCTTCCTTCTAGAAACTACACATAGTTTTTTTATACAGAAGAATGGTTAATTAAGTTGTAAGAGTACACCTCAATGTTTCAGATAACTTTTCATTTGGTATAGAATTTAAGTCAATTTTATAATTGTATGTATGGGCATGTACATATCCAACATTTGGATTTCTTTTGCAAAGTCTCTCAATTAAAGTAAGTTGGGACTAGATTTTTCAGTTGTTCAAACAGATTTTTTCCATAATTATTATTTATTTATTCTTATGATTCATACTCTGTTGATTGCTCCAATTGATATTCATATATCATTTGGAGTTTAACAACGCTCTGCAGGTTTTCAAAACAATATAATACATTCGGTTTTCAAAAACGTTCAGTAAAAATATAATTTAAAAATTATGTCTGATTTATTACTGATTACATCTCACATAGCAAAATCAGTGCTGTTTTTTTAAAAAATGGGGGGGGGGGTCATGCACTGATTTCTTTGGATACCAGATCTAGGTCAAAAAATTATGGACAGCAAAGACACATATGAAAATCTTGCCCTTTTGCTATGGTAATTAGGAATTTTTCAGCACTCGTCTCAGAGCTTTCCTGATAATACCACCAAGAATAGCTGAGAAGGTTGAAAGCTTCTGTTCTAAATTGAAGGGGTTGGCTGATACAAAACAAACACTAAAACCATAAACCATAATGATATTATGATGAAATAAAGGAGTATGGATTGTTTCCCTAGAGCAAGGGTGTCAAACTGGTGGCCCACAAGCCGAATACGTCATGCACAGGCCACCCCAGCTCTGCAAAAGGGAAAAATGTCATGAAACATCACATGACAGCAACGTGATGTGGTGAATTTGACACCCGTGTCCTAGAGGATTTTAATATGTGAAATATGTGGATATTAAACACGACCAAGAAACAAGCCATATTAGAATAATTTATCTTCAAAGAACATGCTAACACAGAGAGAGTTATCTTGCTAATGAAAATTGCTATCAGGAATGCAGTCACTACACAGTTTCAGAAGTAAAGTTAAAAGCTTCTAGGGACTATCAGACAACACCTTCTATGCTCATTAAAGAGTTTTACCTCACCTAAGTCATGATTGCTACTTTCCTTTAACTTCCTTTTCCAAGCCGGTGCAACCAAACTCCCTCTTTCTTAAACCTTTCTTTAGAAGACTCTGTAATTATTTCTCTTTCATAATTCATTAAAGTATCCCAGGGATTGGATTTCTTCCAAGTCTCTATTTGGCTTCCACATTACTAGCAAAAGAAATAAAAGAGAAGAAAATTATTCTGGAAGAATGCCAGCAGTAACTTATTTAATCAAAATCATTTCTTGGTGCATGGGCTATTACCAAGTCATAGCCTTCTACTAAGTAATAATTAACTGGTAATTAAGAAATCTAAAACTGGGAGAGTGCCCTTGAATTGTACAAAGACTTTGATTCATTTGCTCAGTTGGCCAATTGATTGCCACTGTATGCATGAATAAAATACGGGTATGGGTATTAAGGGTATTATATGGGAATTATTTCTATGTAATAAGTGCAGGCAACAACTCATGTATCTTATGACAATGAACCTGAAGTGTTGCAAATAACAGGTGTATTCTCAAGGATTCTGTGCAAAGTCTTTTTATTACAATGATTATTACGTCAGAGCATTGATTTTTCCCCAGTATATGATCAAGGATTTTATGAGAAGATAAGAATCTTTAGAGTCAAACTGAAGTTATAAAAATCTGCAACTTTTGTAATTTCCTTGAATAGACAGAACAAATTGAGTTAATTTAACTGTAAAAATGCCCATAGTTAATTCCATGGAGAATAATATACCATTCTATTCCAGTTTTATGATTTTGATCCTATCACTTTTGAATTCTGGGATATTTATGATGCATTGGATACAGACTATGAAAAAAACCCTGAGGTAGGACAATTATTCAGAAATCATATGATCTTGAAAACTGAGCTTTAATTTAAGCAAGTTTTGCTTCACTGTGCTACTCTTTTCTCTTTTTCTTAGGCTGTGCATTTCACTAAATTCCACAGTTAAATCCAATGATCCATAATCAGTTGAAGAAGTTTAGGTCTGTCCAACTATAGTTACCTTTGATTCATTCCTGATTCTGAAGTGTAATTTAGGAAAATGAAGCTCCGTTGGTTTGATGAAATATTAAATCTAAAGTTACCTAAGGGTACATTTACCTGAGAGAATTGGTAGACAGATGTCAACAGAACCTCTTTTTAGCTTGTCTATCTCAGGCAGCTGTCTACAGCTTTGGTTACAGAACATATCCCTACTTCTCTTTCTCTGGATATGTGCATTTAGCTTGCCTAAAGATATCTGGCCATCTTATCATTTTTTGCAACTTTTTTAGATGCAAATTAAATTAATTCAATTTTTGTTTTCTCTGAAGTAAATTGGTTTTCTTTTTTTGCCAATGATTTGGGTTGTTGCTATTACTGTTGTGATGGTTGTTGAAAAAAAATGCATGCTTTTTATATTGACATTTCATAATCTGAAAATTTTAGAATGCAAATAAGCCCAAATCATCCCCCTAATTCCTTCCATATTTTGCACTTTAGTTTTGAATCCCTTTGCAGACATCATTTTATTCTGACTTCTGACTTGACATGCTGTGGGTGTTTGTGTGTCTCAGAACTCTTCTAAAAGTTCTTTTCCTCTAAACATACTTACAGCATATTACAGTATATACATTAAAAATTTTAAAAACACACTTTCATTATCTAACTTTGATAACTGTCTATGAAAGCAATTGCAAGATTCATAGATTTTTTTTTTTTGCTTCAGGTCTTTTCTGTCTCTAATGTTCATTATAGTTGTATTCTTTCATACACTTCCCTGATGATAAATTATAATATTTAGACTGGGGCTTGGTAATCACAAAACCATCAGTGTTTAATTACCAGACATACAAAAAAAAATGTGGTTATTATTTACATCAATCACAGAACTGACATAGATCATTTATCTACCACTGATTTCAATGAGAAGAAATTAAAGAAATATAAAAGAAAGTTCTTGCTGTGAAAGGAAAAAAAAAAGAGGGAAATATTGCTTCTACCATTCTACTGCCCTGCTGAGCTAAGTCTGATAGGATTCAAAATTTATTGAAGGTTCTGACACTAGAGATCTTCAAATGTCAAGTGATATTAGTCTGTCAGATTACTCTGATCACACACGAGAATCTTTTCAAAAGGAAGAATGATTAACATGCAGCTGACATTGGGGAATCCTTTACTGATATTGGTCAGAAATGTACACTCAATGGCCAGAAAGAATGCCTGCTTTGCTTAATTAGTTTGCTGCTGATGTAGGTTAACAAAACTCTTGAGAAATAACTTGCAGCTGGATAGCCTGCTGCCACTTTCCAGTTTTTCACCTTTGTCATTCCAGCTGTGCAAGCATGAATTTAAAAAAATAAATCAAGATCCTTATAATACATGTTAGTCAAAGGAAGGGATTCCATGCTATACAAAGTATGTCTTGGGATTTCATACCATACAAGACAAGGTATGTCTTGGGATTCTATATTGTAGAAGACTGAGGAGGAGGGGGGGAGGAGGAGGAGAAATAAAATTGCTGATCAAGGTGAAGGACCAATATGGTTCTACCTCATTTAGAAATGCATTTTGTATCTACTCTGTTTCCTTCTGCTTACATCAGAAATTGTCTCAGGATCACTGTCAAAAAGCTTCATTCTGTAAGGATATTGTACTCATAAGTAAACATTCTCAATTTCAGTTCTACTTTTTGCAACGTTTATCCCAAGCAATGCATTGAAACATAGTCCAATGTTTCATAAAATCTTCAAAAAACTGTTTGCTACGGAATGAAAAATAAAATTGTAGAAAATCACCGTCAATTAGTAGGCTTGTGATCTTCCCATTACAATGTAGCTGTGGGCTTTAGATATGCTCCTACTAATGCTTCTTTGAAATATTTTATGAGTGTACATTCATAAGTGTGTGGGAATGAAATTATTATGCTAATGATGTACATCACAATGGTATTGGATTGGGAGTGTGAATCTATCTCATTGAGGATCAAAGAGCAGATTTTTTTCATCTTTTTCTCTGTATTTATATATGTAGGAATATGCATACATACATGCATATAATGAACAAATCTCTGTCTTTTTTGAGGGAGAAAATTGGTAATATTTATATATTCTAATCTTCATGAGTATAGAATTGAATAAAATTGATATTAATTATTAGAAAAGACCTCTATGTGAATATCTAAACATGTTGCTTTGGATCCTTCTTTTCTAAAGGAATGCATCATCATGAAGATAAGCAGCAGGTGTAAAATGGAATTTATTCTTGAAATAACTGTTGCTTAGAAGCTTTCTCTTACTTTCTCTTAATGGAGACTGACCTCAGGCTATTGCTCCAGATTGTTTTACGAGACCTCTCCATTGTCAAAACTGAAATCAGATGATGTGTATCTGCTACCCAGCTTCCAAGTTGTCCAATGGACAGCTTCAAAGCTCCTATTTTTCTTTCTTCTACTCTATCAATATTGTATTTTATCTTTATATTAGATTTGCAGTAAACAGTGTTCAAATATTGCAAGGATTCACTGGTGAGTTCAGGTTTAAGTTAAGGCCCCTAAGTCATTTCTGTAATGCCAGTGCTTTAAGAAAGTTTTAAATGGATTAAGAGGAAGTTAATAAGGGTGATAACACTTTGATATTGGGAATTATCCAAATAAACTATGGGATTTTCCATATGAAAATAGGTAATCTCTCAAAAATTGGAATGGGGTAATTTCCCTGCTAAAAAATGAGATGTCTGAGAAAAATATTCAAAATATTTAGTATTAAAAAGGCAAACTATCAAAGATTTTTTTCTGATTTAATGGACAATTTGGAACACACAATGATGTATGGAGATATAAAAATGGTGACTCAAAAACATTTTTCTGAAAGACATACATCTTTTTTCAAGAATAAAGACAAGAGTAGATATTATTTAGATCTCTCAGACATTGGACATTAATGTTCAGACCACAACCCAGTAACTTTAACATTTTGAAGGAAAAATAGCTCTTGGATGATAGAATGAGATATTGTTGAAAAAGGATAGTGGATAAATAATGGAAGATAATTACTGGAGGATTGCAAAAAGAAGTTATTTTTGAGAATAATAATAATAAAAGCACAAAAGGAAGAATAGTTTACAATGCAAGCAAAGCTTTTGTAAAAGGGTGTTTGTACAATGCAACCAAGAATTTAAAAAGAAAATACAAGAGGAAATAAAAGTGATTTTCGATGAGATTTTTTTTTTAAATGAAAAGTTTAGAAAATCTCCAGAGTGGACAATGATTACCCGCCAATTTAAATTTCTATGGAGGCAATTATATATATTAACAGTGACAGAAATGGAAATAATGATGCATTATGCAAAAGAAAATTTGAATTTAGGGAAATGGTTGGCATATAAATTGCAATTATATTTGGATCATTTTAATACTAAACCAGATCCATCAATGAGTAAAATCCAATATTTGTCTGGTCTTGCATCTTCACATATTTTTGTAAATATATCTAAATTATACTCCTTATAACACAAATTCATTTAAATCCAGAATATACCTAAGAAAAGGCTTGTTAGAATATATTACTGACTGGAAGAAAATGATTGTTTTTTGCCTAGGTTATTCATCTAATGGTCTAGCAATAGATCTTAAAATCTCACTGGAAATAAGCTAATGACAATCTCAGTCAGGGAGCCTGGGGGTAGATGGATGGAAAACAAAGTGAGCTGCAGCCACACAACTGAAGTTCTGCTCCTTTGTGTGAAACACAAATAAAACACAAATAAAAAAAGCAGAGCTTTAATTGTTCACTGGTTCTTTATTCACCGTTAATTGTTCAGATGACTCTCATCCCAAAGTCCCATTATGAAATACGCCCAAATTTCTAAGTATAGTCTTTCCCACCTATTTTTTTAAAAATCTATCAGCCTTAGAGAATGAGTCCATGGAAATGGCCAAGAGTTCTTTCAGACTCTCAAAATTCTCCACCATATTATAGATAAGTAAACTGAAAGCAGACAATTTCATCAAAAGATCCAAGGAACAGATTTATTTTTAGTGATGATGGTAGCATTCGTCCCTCCCTCCATTTTCTTTCTTTCTTTCTCTCTCTCTCTCTCTCTCCCCTTCCTTCCTTCCTTCCTTCCTTCCTTCCTTCCTTCCTTCCTTCCTTCCTTCCTTCCTTCCTTCTCTTTCTCTCTGTCTCTCTGTCTTTCTTTCTTTCCTTCTTCATCCTCCCTCCCTCCAATTTATGTTTCTGATTCCTGATAATCTTTGCAAACATCACTGAATTCTGGACACTATTCTGCACCATTATTTTCATAATGCCCTGAACATAATGTTAAGCTCAGTGGGTTACAATGGCTCAGTGGTTAAATATGCTGAGTTGATAGCCCAGGTTCAATTCCCAAGTGCTGCATAATAGAGTGGGTTTCTATTAATTGCCCCAATTCCTGCCCACCTAGAAGTTAGAAAGTGTGCAAATGCAACTAGATAAATAGGTACCACTTCAGTGGGAAAGTAACAGCATTCCATACATCTTGGTATATAGTGAAGCTGGCCATATGATCATGGAAAGGGTCTTCAGACAACACTGGCTTCCTTGGCTAAGAAACAAAGATGAGCATAGCCCCATAGAGTTGGATATGACTGAGCAGGGAAAAGTTTTATCTTTACCTTTTACCCAAAAAATTTCAGCTACATTCTAAATGACTTCCCAGAGTAGGAAATTAGACTCAGTTTTCACACAATAACTCTAAGGATTTTTTTTCTTCCTTTCATCAGACCTTGAAATTCTCCCTGGGTGACCAAGACCTGAAATTAATGAACCTGGAGTCCAAATGGAGCCCATTTGAAGCTTTATTCATTTTCTGCCATTCATGAGGTGGGAAAAGTGTTTCTCTACCATGCTGTCATCCACATATTGCATCAAGCTAATCTATTTAGAACTGTTCAATGACTATTACACTCTAACACTGTTGTGATTGAGAGAATAGAAGCCACAATTGTTTGTTATTATAGAACAACTTTTTTTGAAAAAACTGAAATGAAACAACTCGTCTTTATTCCAGCTGGGACTACATAACTGATTCAGAATTAAAGAGAGCCAGTTTAGTCTAATAATTAACACACTGGGCTAGAAACCAGGAGATTGTGAATTATAGTCCTGCCCTAGGCATGAAAGCCAACTGGGTGACTATGGGGCAGTCACTCTCTCTCTATGCCTAACTCATCTCACGGATTGTTGTTTTAGAATAATAGGAAGAGGAAGAAATTTAAACTATGCCCTCCTCCTAGTTACTTATAAACATAATAAAGGTGGGATAAAAATAAAAAATAAAATAAAATAAAATAAAATAAAATAAAATAATAAAATAAAATAAAATAAATAATACAATTCAATAAAATAAAATAAAATAATAATAAAATAAAATAAATAAAATAAAATAAAATAAAATAAAATAAAATAATAAAATAAAATAAAATAAAATAAAATAATAAAATAAAATAAAATAAAATAAAATAAAATAAAATAAAATAAAATAATAAAATAAAATAAAATAAAATAAAATAAAATAAAATAAAATAAAATAAAATTGCAGTAAGTTTCAGAGTGACATGATAGCAGGGGTGAAATGTTCCTGGATCAGACCGGATTGCCCGGTCCCATACCAATCTTGGCTGGTGGTTCGGCAATCTGGTAGCAATGGAGGAGCAAAGCTCCACCCACCAGCCCAGGTGTCATTACTTCCTGGTTTTAACTAGGGAATAATGTGTTTTTTACCTTCTGCACACGCACAGAAGGTTTTGCGCATGCACAGAAGGTCTGTGCAGACATGTGACACGTGTGCAGCACATGCATTTCTGAACCAGTAAGGAAGGTAAGTAGATTTCACCCCTGCATGATAGCTTAATGGTGAAGATGCTCACCTCCCACTCAGAAGGTTGAGAGTTCAGTCCTAGGTAGTGGCAGAATTTTCTCAGGGCACAAAGACAAAACGTTTGCTGCAAACTCTGCATAGGCATCATATTACTAGCTTAACAACTGCTGTGATTCACTTAACAATTGTGACAAGAAAGGTCGTAAAACTGGACAAAGTCCTCTTAACAAATGTTTCACTTAGCAACAGAAATGTTGGGCTCAGTTGTGGTCGTAAGTTATACCTATTTTCTTCACACACACACATACAATGCAAATAAACATAAATGGATAGCAATTGTTAACATTGTAGCTTGCCACTCCATGTGATCGAATGATTCCTTATCTTTAAAATATGTATTTTAGTTTTGGTAGTTGTTATTGTTTTCCAAAATGTTGTCTCAGGGGAAGAGGTTTAACTTACTTTTCTCTCCTAATTTTTTACTTTTCTTCTGGCAAGAAGAGCTTCCACTTGTACAGGGCAATATTGCACCTTTTTTTTTTTTTTTTTTAACCACCTGAGAGAAAAGTGGGACTGAAACTGAGCTCTCTCCCAGTGCATAAAGATACTTCAGGAGCAAATCTAGATCTGTTTTTAAAAAGGAAAAAAAAAAACCTGAAGGTAAAATGTGATGGGAAATAATGAGAACTCGGAATCAATTTAAGTAAGTACTGTGCAGAGTAATGAGAAAGAAATGCTATTAAATCTCTGTCTCCATGAGGAATTATCCTCCAAATATTCCACTCTACAGTCAGCAAGGTGACTTTGCAGGCATCTGGTTTATTACATGTATGAGAAGCTCATTTGATTTCTTCATCTTCATTATACATATAAAAAACTAATATATCCACCACTATAATTTTGTTTTGTTTTTCATAAGGGTTTTGTTGTTGTCCTGCCTTATGTAAAGTTTATGGCCACGATAGGCTGGCAATCCTATCAAGGTGGTGGCTTTAGGCAAACCTTTCTATGGGATCTGCAGACACAGTTTCTCATCTCCCAAAGATGACCTCTTTGATCTTTCCACAGCCCACTAATAAGAGCAAGTTTGGCATAGTTAAGGCACCATATTATAAATGGGGAGTCAATGAGTTCTAGTCCTACCTTAGGCACAAAGCCAGCTGTGTGACCTTGAACCAGTCACTTTCTCTCAGCCCTAGGAAGAAGGCAATAGCAAACCATTTCCAAAAGCATACCAAGAAAACTGCAGGACAGGGGTAGGTTCTACTTACCTTTACTACCCATTTGTAACGGTATCGCGTGCATGCTCAGATCTCAGATGATGACATCCAGGGTGATGGGTGGGGCTCCCGCCGGTTTTACTACTGGTTCTTGCAAACTGGTCTGAACCAGGGGCAACCCACCACTACTGGAGGGGCTTTCCCAAGCAGTCATCAGGAATCAGGACAGAGTCACAGGCACACATATATACAGCCTCCCACCCATACGTGCAAACAAACAAACATATTGTATATAATTTTTCATTCTTTCTTATCCCAGGACTAAAATGTTTCTTTTTCTTTAGCTTGAATGTATGCAAAGCAAAGCTGGGCATTGAGAAGGAAGGAGGAAGATAAAGATGAGAAATCAGGCCGAAGCCATATTCAATTCAAAAAATTGAAAGGAAAGATATATGTGTCTCTGAATTATGGGATTTCAGGATTGCAAGGTGCCAGTTCAACTCTAGAAGTATCTCTTTAAACTATCTAAAACAGGGGTGTCAAACTCGCGTTGTCATGGTGGCATCATGTGACGTATTACAACTTTTCCCCCTTCGCTTAACCGGGCATGGGTGTGGGCAGCATATGACACATCCAGCCCAAGGGTCCTGAGTTTGACAGCCCTGTTCTAAAACATATGAAGAATGGTTGCTGGAATTGGGTTTGTCTAGTCTAGTGAAAAGAAGTTCTATCATTCAATTTGGGACATGTTAGCAATATTCCAACATTTGAAGGGCTGCCACAAAGAAGAGGGAATCAACCTATTGTTTTAAAGCACCAGAAGGCAAGACAAGAAATAATGGATGGAAGCTAATCAAGGAGAAAAATAACCTAGAACTAAGGAGGAACAGTGAGAACAGTTAACCAGTGGGATGGATTGCCTTCAGAAGTTGTGGGTGCATCATCACTGGAGAGACTGAGCAGCCATTTGTCTGGAATGGTATATAGGGTCTCTTTTTTGAGCAGGGGTTGGGTAGAAGACGTCCAAGGTCTCTTTCACCTCTGTTATTCTGTTATTCTATCTCTGAAATCATGGCCATCAATATGGGACTAGCACTCCAGGAATCAATGTGGCAGTAGGTCCACAGGGATGGAATATTATCTCTTCTGTAAGCTATTTCAAAGGTAAGTGGCTATGCTGTACACTATCTTGAACCAAGATATGTTGTTGTTCAGTTGCTATAATTCTATCCAACTCTTTGTGAACCCATGAACCATAGCATGCCAGGACCCACTGTCTTCCACTGTCTCCCAGAGTTTGCATCAATGACACTCTCTAACCACCTCATCCTCTGTCTTCTCCTTCTCCTTTTGCTTCCAATCACCTGGGTCTTTCCCAATGAGTCCCATTTCTCATTAGGTGGCCAAAGAATTTGAGCTTCCGCTTCAGGATCCAAGATATAGTGAAAACTAGATATTCTAATGATATCATTACAGTGAAAATTACTCGAAGAACAAGCAAACAGCAGCTATAGGGTTGAAAGAATAATAGCCCAATGAATACTAATTGAATATATGCACAAGAAGAAATAATTAATAAACATGAATAAGCATTCCTCGCACACAGTAGTTCTCTATCCACTACCTATCTTCTCAAGCCTTCTAGTATCTGTGTAGTATGACTGCCAATTAGTGTCAGAGGTAAAAATGTGTTCCTAAATTTACCAAGGATGAAGCTCTTTGCACTGAGCTTCTCTTAAAATAGATTTAAAAAGTGTTAAATATTTTCTTTAAGACAATTCTAGAAAAGAAAACCATTCCGCTGGATTATTTCGAACTGTTTTGACTCTCTTATGGCATGCATTTTTATTTGCAAACCAGCCCTGCTACTTTGTTGCAAAGTCAGCTTCCAAGCAGCCAGATTTTAAAGACACAACAAAACAAAACAAACAAAAAAATCACACATACACATGGGGTGGTGGGATATACATATAGATAGATAGATATACACATATACATGCACATTTACATACATATGCAATTTGTCCTGTGTAGAACAGATTACATAACTGAAACCTGTCCTGCAGTTGGACTTTTAACTTCAAACATACGTATTATTTTAGTTCTAACAATTCTTGTCTTTTTGCAGGAGTCTCTGTAGCATCTGGTACTAGCAACAGTCAAATAATGGAGGTTGGGACATTCAGTCTGGAAACATTTAATGGCTGGGCTGATTCAACTCCTATTAAATTTAGTTGGGGAGGGGTTCTAACTTCTCCTGGCCCTGACAGAATCATAATAACGCCACATTAGTATTGCCTGCAAATGAGATTTGGTCACCAGAGCATGAATGCTTTTATAATGCTTTTACAGAGCTTTATCTAGTGCACTTAACATGTACGTTGAGATGCCAATGGCATTCTAAGTATCTTGACATTAATCATAAAACACATTAAAATAAAATGGTTTAGCTAAATAAAATATCCAGACTAGGCTTTTATTGTCAATTTCTGTCTTCATTGCAGATGTGCACATGGCTATTGCTCATTTTGCTTTACTGTCACCAATCTCTGTCTGCATCTCCCATAACTGACTTATTTACAGTGACATCATTTCTAGGATGACTGTCACAATCCTTCACTTTTCCCCTTGAACTTTAGGCAATCTCTCTGTTTGGGTCTTCTTCAAAATGCAAGCAGATTCCTTGGCTATTAGCCACTGTGGCTATAGATTAACACAAATTGCAGAGTTAATTGGGCTATCAGAATAACTTGTGGGAAATGTAAATTGTAAAGGGTTTCCTATTGCCCTACTTGTGAAGTCCCAGAGAGCTATCTTCAATACTAATGATGGAAATATTACCTCCCACCTCAATCAGAGTCACTTTTGGCATGTATAGTTGTATCTTTCAACAGAGGTGACTTTTTAACATTTACTGAGGAGCTCAGGAAGTGGGGACATTTCTTCATTCTGGCCTTTATCTTTGGTTAGCAATACAGAACAATCAGTATTGTGTAAGTACAGGCTAGGTGAAGGTTGGCTCCACACCAGTAATTGTGAGAAGGATCTTGGAGTCCTAGTGAACAATCACTTAAATATGAGCCAACAGTGTGCAGCAGCAGCAGCAAACAAAACCTTGGGTGCGTTAACAGAGGGATAAAATCAAGATCATGTGAAATTCTAGTACTGCTTTACAAAGCCTTAGTAAGAGACACCCTTAGAATACTGCATCCAGTTCTGGTCACCACAATATAAACAAAAAATGTTGAGATTCTGAGAAGAGTGCAGAAAAGAGCAACAAAAATGATTAGAGGGTTGGAGGCTAAAACATACAAAGAACGGTTACAGGAATTGAGTATGTCTAGTCTATTGAAAAGAAGGACCAGGGAGACATGATAGTAGTGTTGCAATATTTGAGGGGCTCCTACAAAGATGAAGGGATCAAGCTATTTTCCAATGCAATGAAAGGCAAGACGAGAAACAATGGATAGAAACTAACCAAGGAGAGAGTAAACAATCCATCAACCTAGAACTAAGGAGAAATTTCCTAACAGTGAGACCAATCAACCAATGGAACAACTTGCCTTTAGAAGTTATGAGTGCTCTGTCACTGGAGCTTTCAAAAAGAGACTGAATAATTATTTTTCTGAAATGGTATAGGGTCTCAAGCAGATGGTTGGACTAGAAGACCTCCAAGGTCCCTCCCAACTCTATTATTCTATGTTCTATGTACAAATTTGATAGAATACTTGTTCTAAAGTTAGTTCCTTCCTTTTAAAAAAATAAATAAATAAGGCAATACCCACCAATTTTTGTCTTGAATAATGGGTGTTTTATGACTGGCGAATTTTACCCATGGCAATTATTTTTTTTAAAAAAAAAGATAAAATGGAAGATAAAACACTCTTACTTGTTCTTAACATTCAAGGTAAAGCTACTGGACCTCAAAAGTTAATATGCCTGATCCAGTCCTTGAAATCTAAAATTTGTCCTGAAGCCACCATCTTTTCATGTGTGTGTGTGTGCGTGTGTGTGTGTGTGTGTGTGTGTGTGTGTGATAAATTCATGATTTCTCTCTTATATAAAATAGCTTCTTTTCTATTTCTTTTCTTTACTGGAAAAGAAACCTCTTTACCATCAGAGATTCATTGAGCTCATTGCAGCCCAATGTAGTAGTCCTGATAGAAAATAGTCCCTTCTATTTGGAAAATTGCAAAATAGGAGACATTCCAGCTTAGCCTGATCCTCCGTTATAGGCTACAATGCACCTTTGTGCTTCAGTCCAGAAGATTTTCTTGCCAATTCAACAGAAAAGAACTGAAGCAATGGTCGTTGCCAAGCAACCATATACTCTTCACCCCTAAAATGAATGCTGAAGGCAACAATATGAGTTCTAATTTTCTCTGCCCCTTCTTCCTCCAAAGATGCAAAAAGATAAAATTGAGGGAAAGTGTTACAATGTGAAGGAATTACAATGCCTGGTTCTGAAAATACTTTCCTTCATTTGAGTGGATGTTTGAATGTTCCACTAACCTTGGTTTCAACATGGCTGAATACCGTAACCTAGTCTGCTCTCTTCAGTCAATCAAAATGGAGCTGCAAGGGACCTTGGATGTTTTATAGTCCAATCCTCTGTTCAAGCAGGAGACTTTATACCATTTCAGACAGGTGGTTGTTCAGTCTTTTCTTAAAAACATCCGGTGTTGAAGCACCTACAACTTCTGAACTCAAAGCTGTTCCACTGGTTAATTGTCCTGTTAGGAAGTTTCTCCTTAATTCCAAGGTGCTTCTCTTCTTGCCTTCTGGTGCTTTTGAAAATAAGTTGACTCTCTCTTCTTTGTGGCAGCCCCCTAAATACAGGAATACTACTTCAAACTTAGGCCTTCTTTTCTCTAAACTGACCATACCAATTTCCTGCAACAGTTCTTCATATGCTTTTGTATCCATGCCCTTAAGCATCTTAGTTGCTCTTCTCTGCACTTTTTCCAAAGTCTCTACATCTTTTTTGTAATGTGGTAACAAAAACTAGATGCAGTATTCTAGGTGTGGTCTTACCAAGGATTTATAAAGT
This sequence comes from Masticophis lateralis, assembly GCA_030761175.1. Taxonomy (NCBI): domain Eukaryota; kingdom Metazoa; phylum Chordata; class Lepidosauria; order Squamata; family Colubridae; genus Masticophis; species Masticophis lateralis. Next base: position 117,628,478 of record JAUDYJ010000003.1, on the reverse strand, counting down.
GATATTAATATTTCATGTGATTTTGATTCTATGCTGTTGTTTATACAACCAAAGATTTTATTAGCTTTTCTGGGCAGCAGCTGTGCACTGCTGGCTCATGTTTAATTGTCCACTAAGATGCCAAGGTCTCTCTCACAGTTACTATTTTTGAGCCAGGTTTTACCTAATCTGTATTTGTACCTTTGGTTTTTCCTGCCTAGGTTTAAAACCTTGCTTTTGTCCACATTATGTTTCATGTTGCTGAATAGGGCCCCTTGTTCAAGTTTGTCAAGATATTTTTGGATCCTGAGCTTGTCTTCTGCTGTGTTGGCTATTCCCTAGAAGAATTCCATGTTATAAAAGGAATACTAGTATGTTTGCATGTATATAAGTCCTTGGGTAACATCCACATTTCTAGCCTTCTATAATAGACATAGGAGAAGGGAGGCCAAAAGACATATCAATTAACTTGGCTTTTATTCAATTTATCATGTTTGCATGTTTATTCCATACCATTTCAACATCAATTTTCAATGTATTTTTATAGGTTCGTCTGAAACTCTGCATATATTTTCTTTTATTTCTTCCCAATAAATATATTTTGGGTGCAATTTTGTATGTACACGGTAGTATTATTTAACTTGCAAATTACATTACAAAATATGCAGTCTACCTGACATATAGGGACAAAGAAAAAAAAAACTTCCATTCCAATTTTAGCTCTTTACCTCTGATCTGACAAGAATTTCAAGATTGGTTTCTAATAGTAAATAGGATATTTTTAATAACTGCCTACACTTTAATACATATTTCTGGATTACACACTAGTACAGCTCAAATTAGTTGATGGGCAATAGTTCTTAAATTATCCTAGTGCACATTCTGAAATCTGAAATATAGTTTGGGGATATGTACACTTATGTATTATACCTAAGCTCTATGTACATAAGACAGAACAGTTTTGTAGAGTGCACATAATATTAGTTGTAACTTGTAAACATACAGTACATTATATAGATTTTTTTTCATTTTATGACACTCTGATCCCTTTTATCAGGGTGGAGTCAGGGCAACTGAATGGAGCTGAGCATTTACTGACTGGATGCCCTTCCTGACATCTATGTGGAGTTCACAGCAGATATTATTCTCTTTGTGTCCGATAGAAAAATATTTGTCACTACCTAGGATTGAACTTTCAATCATCCTAGTGGGAGGCAAGCATCTTCATCTCTAAGCCACTGCCCCAATGACAGTATATAACATAGATATTGGTTCAAATATGTGAAGGGCAAGTGCCCAAAGGAGGAAAGGGCAAATAAATATGATAATGCATTTTATTCTCATTAGATCTATATCTCAACCAAACACTTACCATCTGCAAAGAGTTGAACATTAAAAACCAAAGTAGAGTTCATTATAACTGTATGACAATGAAACAATAAACAAAGACACATTGTATGCAATGTTTTAAAAGCTATAGAAGCTAAGGTCTATTAAACTTCCTTAATTAGTGGTCATTTATTAAGAATGTATTTCATAATTTTCAGAAAACCACATTTACATAAAAAGCAAGAAAGTATCCAAGCAGATTAATAAATAGCCAGATTTCTGCCAAGTTTCCTTCTTAATTAAAGTGTTATCTTTTTCATACAGGGAAAGAAAGAGGGAAATCCAGTGTAATGCTTTTTTTAAAAAATTAGACTAATGTAATAAAAAAGTTTTATTATCTATATTTCTAGCTAATCATAATTTTCCTTTTGGAAAATTTCATTTTTTCAGCTTCTGACTAGTGTTACCTTCTGTTCTAAGCCCCTTACTTTAAATGAAAGAGTGTGACTGATAGCAACCTGCCAAAGATCACTGGTGGTTCCTGGTGAGGTGGGAAACATGTGTCTGATAGTGATTTTATCAAGTGCAAGCTCATATTCATAAATACCTTGCATGAGCCACGGTAGCGTAGTGGTTAGAATGCAGTATTGCAGGCTATTTCTACTGACTGCCAGCTCCCTGTAATTTGGCAGCTCACAGGCTCAAGGTTGACTCAGCCTCCCCTCCTTCCGAGGTGGGTAAAATGAGGACCAAGATTGTTGGAGGCAATATACTGTCTCTGTAAACTGCTTAGAGAGGGTTGTAAAAGCACTGTGAAGTGATATATACTGTAAGCCTAAATGCTATTGTTATTGGATATATAAAAGTATGATTTACAGAAAAAAATTAGATGACACTAGACTACATCTTTTTGATACCTAATTGAACAGAGACGGGTTCTAGAATGTTGGACCTCTCCTTGTTTTTGAAAAGAAAGTGCCATGTTGCTTATATTTGACCTTTTTCTTAATAAACAAAGAAAAAAGAAGAAGAAAGGAATCTGTGGGCCTTATCTCTGAACAAAATATTGACCCTCTATATATTCCAGGAGATTAAAAGATTGAGATTTCTCTCAAAATAAAGAAGCAAATATCAAAATTTTAGCCTTGAACTTAAAAAAGAAAAAATCCTCCAAAACTTTCCATGTTTCTGGCTGAAGCATGCCAGTATACTTTTCGGCTGCCTTGAGGATGAGAAGAAAACATATTAACATGCCTATATGGATTTTAGTGTTAGAATTCTTCTCTTTAGCATTTATATTATAAGAAGCACAATCATTTCCATTTATTCATAATGGATCATAGCAAGAGCTCTTAAGCTTTAACCTGACTGAGAGATGTCAATTTTTGGAGCAAAGTCAATTCTTCGTTGCTTAGCATGAGTGGATTCCTTCGTTACCAAGTCTTGTTTATATTCAATTGAAGTGATTTGGACCCCAAAATAAAATAAAATGATATAGAAGACCATTCCTTTATTTGGAATGACTTCATTTCTCTTGGGCTGGTTCTGGTGTGTGTGTGTGTGTGTGTGTGTGTGTGTGTGTGTATACTGTATATACAAAGAACCAAAACTATTGCATTCCCCTGAGAAGCAACACTAGGATTGAGCAAATAGTTTCTAAACTGGATTTCTGAAGTCATAGGCAATTGAGACTTTGGGGTGGTGACAGACAGGCTATTGAGCACTTTTTGGACCTATCAAAATAAGATGAGATGTTGCATCAGGGGGAGATGAGTGGATTTCAAAAAGAAATGGTATTGATGGTAAAGAACCACAGGGAGATAAAAGACTTAATGCAACAAGGGACAATGAATAAAGATCATAAAACACAGGAAATAGAGGAGATAATAGAAAGACCAGAGGAAAAGACAGAACAGATAAATTAACAAATAAAACAAGAGAGAAAAAGGAGAAGATAATAAAGACTTCTGAATCAAATAAGGAACAATATATATTAAGAGATTAAAAAATGGGACAGGATTAAAAAAAAGACATTTTTGAAGAAAAGATAGGGACTTGGGCAGATCCTCCGGAGGTATGGCAGCAAAAGATAGTAGAGATGGAAGAAATATTTGGGTTAAATAAGAAAGATGTAGACAGAGACAAAGACCCAAAGGAGGAGTTTGGGAGACAAGTAAAAAAACGAAAGAATTGAAATACTAAAGCAGGCAAGAAATGATGGCTAGAAAGGGAATGTTGTTTAATATAAGATTGGCTTTATTGAGAGCTAGAATAGAGGCAGAAAAAAGATCAAGGGGGAATATTATTATACATATTTTATATAATATACTAAAAGTAATAGCTAAATGTAAATATTAGGTGTTGAAAGATGGTATCACTATGTATGTTTAAATAATATTGTGATTGTTATTAGAATGGCACACAAAAACACTGAATGACTAAACAATGAAGGAACACACTTGCATACAAATATGTATAACAACACCATAAATACGTAAATATGATTAATGTAACAAATATTATTAATATTACTATTATTATTTGTATTTAAATGAATGTTACCCAGATGCCTCACTGCTCATATAATGATATTGATATATAGCCAATAATAATATTTTTTTAAAAAAAAAATACAATCTAGCAGAGAAAATTAAGTATCTAGACATGGCTTCCACTTATAAAAACCCACAGGCTTCGTTAAGAATGGAACTATAGTTTAGGGCTATGCAAATTGTCTGGTTCCTCAGTCCCTTATGCCCTTTTGTTTAAGACTACATGTTGAAATATAAATGTTTAATGGGAGATTGTTTTAATTAGTATAAAACAGAGTTTGACTTTTTAACAGTTAATATGGTTGGCCCCTGGCTGTAATAAAGATGACTTGAAACTGAAGATGAAAATTTACAACTGGATCAAACTAAGGTAACTTAACCTATAAGTGGTTAATCCACAGGCTGAATGATATAAATTGCACCCATTCTCCCATTTTGTGACAATTAGATTCCCTCCCTCTCTTCCTTCTTAAAATACTAGTAACACCTATGAGCAATGAAGGATTTTAAACATTAGCCATTATGTCCTCCACTAACACTTTATTATTTATTTTTAATAAATCCACAGATTCAGTAACTGAAGATGTTTACTTTCTTATTGATTAGTGTGATTGTCTATGAGTTTTGTTTTCCTTGTTTTTATTTCAGTATAGAAAGATAACTGTTTTCTAGACTTATATATTTTTCTAAATTATAACCTGAACCAGCCTTATATCAGCCTCAGCTGAAACTATGGATAGGTATTTAAGATAGCTATAATGTGTAATGTTTTTTTTAATGTTATACTTATTTATGCCCTACTAAAAAATCTGTGCTGTGATTATGGCAGAAACCTTAACATATATACAGCCACAATAACATAATTATCTTGGTGCTGAATCTGTAGCAGACTTAATATACACAAAATATATTTTTCAGCTGTGCAAGCAGACTTGGCCATTTCTGAATAGCTGCATACATTAGAATCACATGATTGAATTTAGCTGCTCGTAGATTTAGTTGGCAGCAATGTGATTGCAACTACATTTTCTCAAACTGTTATAAACTCAAAAATTGCTTCTGGCCATATTTTGAAATAAACTTCTCCAGAAATACACATAAATTCATGCAAGGGTATACAATTTGTGTGAGTACAAACAGCTACTATGCAAATTGGTCCTGAAAGGGATTTCATAAATCCTGAAACATGATTATAATGAGTTAACTTCACACTTGTGGAATTCACTTGCAATAGACCATATGTGAGCATTGTACTTGTCACAGCACAGAGCTGTGTGATTGCATGAAGAAAACCAAAACACTGCAAAAAGTGTCTTAATTGATCTCTATAAGATGTCAGCAGGTGAAGAGTATATTGAATTGCAAGCCATAAATATTAGTTTTTGGGTTGGTACATTTAGGTAGTCTTTCCATTATCTGTGCACTTCAGCCAATGTTGAATATTTAATTATTCCAAACAATATCACTTGATGAAAATGGTCCCCCCCCCCCACAATTTAACTAATAAGTGACATATCATGCATGGATCACTGAACTCTAACTGGTTTGAATGCATTTTAGGAACAAGATTGAATTCTCAAGAGGCTACTGTAGCTGATCTCTTGCCAAAAGGGTAAGAAAAGTCTATTCCTCTGCAAAACAAAACAACTATTAAAAATTGAGGCTTCCTACTTAAAAAAAAAGCAATTTATATAATACATCATCCTGCTTGTCTCTATAGAAAATCTTCACAGGTCAAAGTTTGCTTATAACGATCATGCAGTTTGCAATATTTTCTAATTAAAATGAATCCGTATCTGAGTTGTTAGAGAACTTTGGTTAGGCACAGCAAGCTATTCTTTACAGATCCACATATGGTAAATACTCTTTGAGACTAATCCGAGAAACATATGATGCCAGGGTTCACTTATTAAAAAAACAAAATGAAACAAAACAAAAACACCCCTTTTGAATAAAAATTTAGAACTTGAAAATAATATTGCTTTTTTTTTTTCTGTTGGTAGTGCTGCTTCACATTTTAAAATGTATTTTATTTATGTTTGATGCAATGGCTTTATGACTCAGATTTAAACGTCAGCCTTTGCAACTATCGAAAAACATGAGTCAAAATAAATTATGGCACTTCAAAATGATAAAAAAAAAAGTCTAAGTCAATGAGCTTGTTGCACTCAAACATGTATGCAAGCCACATCTAGTTTTGAATGCAATATGAAATTAAGGAATATGCATGTATGTCGGCAATTGGTAGCTCTACATATTCTTTCCTGGGATATACTGCTGAAATTCCTATGTGATTTAATCTGATTTATCAGCCATTTCTTTCATTGTAGCAGCTGGAAAAAGGTGTAGATGGCTTTGTCTACTTCATGAAGCAAATTAATTGCATGTTAAATAGATGTTATTGGAATGAGAAATATATATATATTTCCTTTATATCAGGAAAATGACTGGTTGTTTTGGAGACATCAAGCTGATATTTAGCTGGAGCTGATATGTCATTGATGTACCAGTGCAACAGTAATTATATTTATTTCACTTTAATCATTTTTCCTGTTGTATCTGAGCATTTTTGTGCCACCTCTGTGTCATATAAAGGAGTTTCCTGTGAGTAATTCTGAATAATGATGACAGAAGAGTGAAAATCATTCTCCTTTTTTATGTATGATTCTTTGTTTATGCTAGGTGGTAAAAGGCCTCTTCTCCCCATACATATGTAAGCTGCATTCAGTACCAAACATCTGAGATACATGAACTTGTAAGAAAACATTCACAGGAAGCTGAATTGAACCATGAATGATGACAAGAAAAATACTTAGTTTGGAACCTATGACCCAGGAAACCAGAATGTTTCTGTTTACTGACCATATCTCAAAGAAATTTTTAGCTAGCATGCTAATCAAGTAGGAAAGAAGGAATAATAAAAAGGTCACAGGGATGGATTTGTCTAAAACAGTCATCATCATACTGTAATTTCCACTGTGTCTACCGTTTTGTTTTGTTTTACCTTTGCCTTGCTTTGCCTTGCAATATAGACAGCCAAAGATATATAAGCCTTTTCCTTTTGTTCATGGCTGCTCAGCAGATTATCAAACTTTTACTGGGGGTCCAATATAAACTGTATTATTCCTTGTTTCCGGGTAGGTAAAATTATATTGCATCTTCAAAGTTATTTGGTTGCTTTAGGTGAGCCAGGTATTTGGCCACAACAATGCATCTAATAATGATAAAGGACAAATAATCCATGAATTACTGTATATCTAATACATTTAGAATACTATTAAGCAAAAAGGCATATGATAGGAGTTTGCAGATCCAGAGTAAGGCACTCTGCTTCACATGGAAATATTGTTCTACCTTGAAGAAGGGTTGAGGCTGTGCTGATCTCCCTTAATCAAGTACTCTGCCAATATAGGAAAGCTGCTGTTAGTGAATGAAATTGTTTTAAAAGAGAAGCAGAATACTGCTATACAGTTTTTCTTGGAAAAGAAAGAAGGTAGGAGAAATCACAACATTTCTCTGAATATCTGCTGTAGAGATTTATGTCTAATACAATGTTTCTCAACCTTGGCAACTTTAAAATGTGTTGCTCTTAACTTCTAGTATTCCCTAGCTGACTGAAGAAGTTGGTGCTAGGTTCCTAGATGAATTGTTCTGATCCATGCAATATGCATAGCAGGAATAGATGAGATCTGCTACAATGTCCTTCCTGTCAATGACTACTTCAGCTTCAACCACAACAAAACCAAAACAAAACACAATAGATACAAACTTAAGGTAAACCTCTTCAAACTCGATTGCAGAAAATATGACTTCAGCAACAGAGTGGTCAGTGCCTGGAATGCACTACCTGACTCTGTGGTTTCTTCCCGAAACCCCCAAAACTTTAACCTTAGACTGTCTATTGTTGACCTCATTCAATTTCTAAGAGGTCTGTAAGGAACGTGCATAAGTGTACCAATGTACCTACTGTCCCTGTTCTAATGTCCCCATTTATTCATATCCATTTCATGTATTCATAATCATGTTTATACTTTTATCTGCTATTTTATATATGCAGTAGTAGTAATGTTTTTTATGTCTTTAAATCAAGGAAAATAGCCATTTTTCTCCTCTTGTATGTGATACAACTATGTCAAAATGGATAGCTTAAGGCCCCACCAAACATCTTAATTGTAGTTTATTGTAGGTAAAACAAAGGCAAAGGGCTGTCGGGTTTGTTGTCCAAAATGAACACTAAATTGGGTAGTTCTGAATTCTGTGTTCAGGTTGTAACCTCCAATTTTTAGACATATTGTAAAATGCATAGAGTGTAATTGAAATATATGGCCTGATTCTGGGAATTGTCTTTTTCATATCTATGAATTACATTTTCATATCTTTTTAAAAGATATGCACATAAAAATAAAACCTGCCTTTGTTGATCTCTCAGTTCTGATTGCTACACAAACAGGGGTGTGTGGGTGTGTGTGTAGGTGGGTGTGTGTGTGTGTGGTTTTTTTTAAAGTAATTGGTTTGTCATTCATTTCTTTTAGGATAATTTTTAAATTCAGTCTAATCTGCAATCCTAAAATTTCTTGGTGAATACTTTTTTTTTAGCTTTTCTAAAGTTCAGCCAAGATCAGTTTAGTGTTGCACCCTGACATTTTTATTGGTTTTAATAAATATATTAACCAACTGTGAATTCTTCTTCTTTGTGAACCAACAGAATTGTCAGGCCTGGAAGCCATCTTTTTCATTGGGCCTTCAGGCCTGCCACATTTACTACGGTGGGAAACTGAGAGGGGAGATTATATGGAGCTAGGGTGATATATAGTCATAATAACTTTCCTTTCTCAGAAAGTCAAGGTCATTTGCCCTGCACCTGGATGGCTGGAATTGGGAGGCATCTCCAGTTGGGATGGTGTTTGGATTGGAGCATGTGATGGACATGTGGGTGTTGGACAGGGATTTGAACTTTCTTTTGGGTGGGGAAAACCTGGTAGCTTTCAGATTCGGGTTTTCCCAGATCTGCCAATATGACATCTTTAATAACATGGAAATTTGAGGAAACTCAAGTCTCAGAGTTTTCTTTCATTGGGGGTGTTACTTGGAACCCTGACAAGAATTATGATAGGATAGGATATGAATTATGACATGTTTGTTTCATGTCTTTCATCTCACCAGCATTTATGACCCATATATTGCCCAACTTGGTACTTCCCAAGATCATTGAAATTGACACCATGACTTTCAAACATTGTCCTATTGACTGGAAATTCTAGGAGGTACAATTACACATTTGTATGACATCAAGTTGCAACAGGATATTAAAGGTCAGTAGATAATCAGAATTTGCCATCTGCCCATAATGCAAGCAGGTTGAAATGGAGGTGGAGATTGTCAAGGAGATAGCAGACTCATATATAATCTACAGGCTGCATTTGACTTGACAATTTTTTCTGCCACATTTAACTCATTGAAAATGTGAAGGTACGCATGTTATGGAAACTTGATTGACTGAGAATTTTACCTCTCAGGAATTTGAATGTTGGAACAAGAACAGCATTCTTAACACCAGCTGTCATACCTTTCTCCTGTGCCAGTTCAGTTAGGTGATCTAACTGTCAAAACTAAATGGGGAAATTTGATAAATGAACAATATGGGGAAACTCCATTTATTTACTAATAAATTGTAAATTCCATTTATTTACTAATATTTCATTTTTTTAGTTTCTTTTCTCTCCTTTTTTCCTTTTGTAGTTATTTATTCCAGTTCTTTCTCTCTGAGTATATCTATCTATCTATCTATCTATCTATCTATCTATCTATCTATCTATCTATCTATCTATCTATCAGTGGTGAAATGTAAAATTTGTTACTACTGGTTCTGTGGGCGTGGCTTGGTAGTGGTGGGGTAATATGACTAAGTGGGCGTGGACAACTTTTTTTAACCATTTTTTCTACAACCTCTTTGAAAAAATAATGCTTTTAAAGCCTCTGACGATCCCAGCTGACTTGCCTAATCCGCAGCTTTCTTTCTTTCTTTTTTTTAAAGCCTCTGAAGATCCCAGCTGACTTGTCTGATTAGCAGAGGCTTTTTTTCCTTTTGAAATTTTTTTTCCTATAACCTCTTCGGCCGAAGAGGTTATTTTTTAAAAAATGTTTTTAAAAGCCTGTGATGATCCCAGCTGAGCCGCGCGATCATCAGAGACTTTTTTTTTTTACTTTTAAAAGCATTTTTTCGGCCGAAGAGGTTGTAGAAAAAATGCTTTTAAAAATTTTAAAAAAAGCCCCTGATTGTGCGGCTCAGCTGGGCAATGGGGGAGGGGCAGGAATTTTTGCCACTGGTTCTCCGAACCACCCGCCTCCATCGCTACTGGATCGAACCAGGAGCATTTCACCCATGATATACACACATACAAATACACACACAAACACAGAGACAGATATAAAAAACAGTATGTGTTATTGTTCTCACCATACACTTAACTTGATCACTAAGGGATTAATGTGCTAAAGAAGCAATCAGTTAATCACTTCATCTCCAGGAGGTTAAGTTTAGCTCAAAGCAGGCCCATTTATGCCTAGGGTTAAATTATTTCCACACAGGCAGTTATATAACTGCACACACAATCCATTTAAAGCAGTGATTGGCTGTAATGGCCAAACCCTGCCTATTTCAATCTAGCCCTTCTGCAGGATTCATTGGAGAGCCTGCAATATTTGGGTCTGTTCATGCCTACTGTGACTACCCAGTGTTTAAGCACAAAGAAGGACTCTGTTATTCTGAAGATAGTCTCAAGGTATTTCAGGATGGAGTATAGATAGATGAGAAGGAGCATATGTATAGATATTGTTGCTTTCTTCTCTGTATTTGTCAGGGTATGTAAATTTAAGATCTGTAAGCTGTTGGAAGGTTGTAAGCAGAGGCAACTGAAAAGCTGATGCAATGGGAATGAGGCAACAGGGTTACTGCCACGTTAAGAAGCTGAGTAAGAAGCTGCCTATATAAGGAAAGCCATTAGAGGGCGTTTCCTTCTCCTTATGTTGTCTCTTGTCATGTATCTCATTGCTCTCCTTGTGTCAGTAGCTGTATGATAAGGTATTTACTAAATGTCTGTATACATTTAGCTATAGATAAAACCACTGTTAATTATCTAAAGGCTCTGTGTGCTATATGCTGTTTTGCTCCTGGGTTTATCTCATAATACTAGTCCCGTTGCCCAAACTCTGACAGTATTTCTGTATTTTATATTCATATATAAAGTGTTCTCCATTCCTTTGTTGCCACCTAAAGTTCATTCAGCTTTATGCATTTTAGATCTAGTACCCCTAATGGAAGGTTTATTGGAAGAAGGTGTCTAACACACAGTATCGTTTGCAACATGATCAGACAATATTAAATAAGGTAGATTGATTTCCCTTGAGGATTGCTTTGCCTGTTAAGTAAATCTTTAATTCAGTTTAAGCGAGGTCACTTGTCATTAGAAAGGAATTTACATTTCTGTTTCTGAAGGTTAAGTTTTTGTTAAGGACACAGAAAAAGAAAGGCATATCTCTGATCAACTGGCAACGTTGCAGTTATAAATGGCTAAAATTTACATACTTATGTACATACATATTCTTTGATATTTTATTGAAGAAAATTATGGATTAAATTCCATTTAAATATAGATACTGTTATTTAGAGTTCTGATGAATGAATAGCTTTTTTCCAGGATTATACCACAAAATATTTTAAATTATGTGACAATATGGAAGATGAACCCAACAGCTTTAATGTAACACTAAATGTCTGCAATTTCTGTATTTATTTACTTTTCATTGATCTCCAGAGGGATTGTTTGCAGATATTTATTTTGAAGAATAATGGCAATGACTTCTGCAGCAATTACATATAGTTCACATTCGGTCATTGTACTTTTAACACACTGTAAAGAGCACACTATTTTGTTTTCAACTTTATGCAGGACAGTTCCAGGTAGAAAGGTTCAAATAATCATATAACAATACAAGTTTAATTGGTGGGTTCAAAAGACTGAACAAATTGAGAAAGTTTATTAACTTAATTCATGCTATGGACTTCAGAAAGAAGTCTAAAAAGATTTACAATAGCTGTTGATCTATTCAAACCATAATTTCCTAAAATAAGAGTTTATCTTTTAATAAAGCAATACAATTCTGACCTAAAACCTTGTTTCTATCCCCAAACACAGATACACCTGACACTGGGCTTTTTAGATGCAACTAATAATTCCAGATTAGTATAATATTCAAAAGTTATCTAACATTCACTGTTTTTCAACAACCAAAAAAAGAAAAAAGTATTTCTATCACTTGCCCGATCAATTATCCAATGGTAATTATGGTCATAGAACCCAAGGTTTATAAAGCTACTAAGCGTATATGAAAAAGAGGTCTATTACATACATTTATTGTTATATAATACAGCATATTCACTGTATGCAATACATTACACACAATTCAAATAGATCTATAGAACAATCTTTGTGACCTACAATTTGAAGCATGCAAAAAAACATTAATCTGGAATCTAACCCAATAATCTCTAACCTCTGCTCTTTAGTAATTATTATTTTAAAAAGAGTTTGCTTCACTGGATAGGAAAATGGAGTTAGAAGAGGTCTATAACCTGAGACCCCCATGGCTACAGATGGAGTCTAAAAGTCTAAGGTGCAACCCTTTGTGACTCCCAAAAGTTGTTATCAAACATTATTTTTAAATATATTAAAAGCGAGAAAATATTTAATAGATGAATGGGGTGTAATTACAGTTAATATTTAATATCTAATTACATGTGAAAAAAAATGAAATGACCTCCCGGGGCTTTTTTGGAGTATGTCCCTTGTTCACACTCATAGAATAAATTGTGCATTCTTATTACAAAATATAAGCAACAGGCAGAATATTAGCTTTCCCGTGGGTAACCTTTTTTTTTTTTTTAATGGTCTGGCAGGCTATATAAATGAGATACATTCTTTTAGATGTACCGTATTTTCCGGCATATAAGATGACTTTCTAACACATGAAAATCTTCTCAAAAGTCAGGGGTCATCTTATACGCCAGGTATCGTTATCCTGTAACCAGGAAACCAGCCCAAAAGGCTCTGATGAGCCTTAAATGGCTCTGATCTGACAAGCCAAGCTCTGACCATCCCAGCTGAGTTGCGTGCTAATCAGGCAACTCAGTTTGGATTGCCAGAGCCATGTAAAAGGAAAGTTTTTTCCTTTTAAATAGCTCTGACGATCCAAGCTCTGACCATTTTTGCTAATTGGTAGCAAAAATCCCCCCCCCCTCCAGCTTGCTTACCTTAGCTGCTAGTCGCAATGCTTGCCTTGCTTCGCTTGCCTGCAATCCATTGCATCAGCAAGCAACTGTATCTCCCTGCCTGAAATCAAGCAGGCAGGGAGTTGTGGACTTCAACTCCCAGAATTCCTCAGCCAGCAAATCAAAGTCTGGCTGAGGAATTCTGGGAGTTGAAGTCTACAAGTCTTAAGGTTGCCAAGGTTGGAGACCCCTGTTCTATTGGGTAAAGTTTTTTCCCCCCTTTGGGAGCTTTAAAAAAAATAGTTAATTGGAGTTTTTTTTAGTTGTTCTTTTTTAGACCTAGCCATTTAAAGTTTAGGAAGTTTTACGTTTAGCTTTCATATAAAAATAAAATAATATAATATTTGTGCAGCTTTCTGAGAATTAGAGTGTTTCTGTAGTGTTTCACTCTAACTACACAAACACACAAAATCTCACAAAGCTGTATGTGGAATTTTGTGTGTGTAAAGTGTGAAAGTTGGGTTTCTGGGCTTTGTGGCTCTGTTCAGTTCCTGCTTGTTGCAGGGGCCATTTTGGGTCTAGCACAGCTGCTTTTACATTGTGGGTGAGCCAGTTGATGTTTTTTAATTTTTATTTGGTGTGTGTTGGAAGAGGGGTCATCTTATACAGCAAGTATAGCCCAAACCCTATATTTTTACAGGAAAAGTTGGGGATCGTCTTATACGCCCAGTCGTTTTATATGCTGGAAAATACGATAGTTTAGGTCATTCCTAAAAAAGAAAATTGTGTTTAATAATCTGCTGATTTTTAATTTTTTTTTATTGAAAAAGTTTTATAATACAATTTTTATCCCCCTTTCCCCCCACCAATCCCCTCACCCAACTACCACCCCCTCCCTTTCCCTTCTTTTCCCTCCCCCCTCCCCCCGACTTCCTTTGCTAACCAAACATCAGTCATGTATATCAATCCACATCAAACAAAAAAAATAGGTGAGATCCAGATAAAATATTATAAATTTAACATTAAGTAATAAAGAACTAATCTAAACTTCTAAGACCCTCTTTTACCCCCTTAATTCACATATATAATAACCATAATTCATTTATAAAAACTTACAGCAGTATAACAAATATAACAAATATATGAAAAATAATTTTGAGCATCCTAATTTTTCTAGATAATAGTATAGTATATATATATAACATTAAATATAATTCCAAATATTCAGTCTAAATAATATTATATATATATAAAAATATAAAATCCAGAAATACATCATAAATTTTTAACATTAGATAAGATAAAGCTAGTCTATCTATCAGGTATATAAACTTATTTTTAACATTATAATTTGTCTAAATAATAATATAGTAAGTATAAATATATAACATAATAACAATATAAATTCAAATATTTAATAAAATAGTTATAAGAAAAATAATTATGAATCAAATACTAATTGAAACTTCTTAATTTGATATTTATTCCGCACATACTCTACCCATTTCTTCCACTCCCTAACAAAGGCTTCATGGGTCCTGTCCTTTAGGTATGCAGAAATCTTAGCCATTTCTGCAAAATTAGCCATCTTCAATATCCATTCCTCTATAGTAGGTACACTATCTTTTTTCCAGTATTGACCAATCAATAGTCTAGCTGCGGTAATCATATATAAAATCAATCTCGTTTCACTCGGTGAGCAATCCTTAACTATCCCCAACAAAAAAAGCTGCAGAGAAAATTGAAGCTTCTTTTTCAAAACATTCTGCATAAGCCACCAAAGTTTAATCCAAAATGCTTTCAGTTTTCTACACGTCCACCAAATATGAAAATATGTTGCATCCAAACAATCACACCTCCAACATTTGGGTTGAACATTTGGATACATACATGATAATTTTTTGAGATCTAAATGCCATCTATAAAACATTTTATAAAAATTTTCCCTCAAGTTCTGTACTTGTGTAAATTTAACATTCTGGACCCAGATCTTTTCCCATGTTTCCAACATCACTGGTTCTGCAAAGTTTTGTGCCCACTTTATCATACAATCTTTAACTAATTCACCCTCTGAATCTCTTTCTAACAGTAAATTATACACCCGCTTAATATGCATCGGCCCTTTGCATTTTATCTGAGTCACCAAATCTTCTTCATGTAGCATTAATCCAATTTTCTGATCTTCTCTCCATCTCACTTGAAGTTGAAGGTACTGCAACCAAGTTAAATTCGTCCCTTCTTCCAACAGAATTTTCAAAGGTTTCAAACTCCATCTGCCCCCATCATTAAAAAGCATTTCTTTGTATAAAATCCCCCGAGTGACTTTATATTCGGCATAATCTGCCCTAGATCCAACCACAAAGGTATTTTATAATCCAATTTAAGCTGGTGCTTCTTCCAAACTCTTATCAAGGCATGTCTCAAAATATGACTTTTAAATACCCTATCCAACTTGTCTTCATAGAATAAATATGCATGCCATCCAAAATCCAAGTCATGGCCTTCTATATTCAGAATTTCTATTTTCGTTGTACCAAACCAATCACCCACTTGTGTCAGCACAGCCACCTCATAGTATAAACGTAAGTTTGGAACTTTTAGGCCACCTCTTTCACGAACATCTTGCATTATTTTAAGTTTAACTCTTGGTTTTTTTCCATTCCAAATAAATTTGTTTAGACCTGCTTGCCATTCCATCAATATCTTATCACTTTTGAGCACTGGAATCATTTGAAACAAAAACAAAAATCTAGGTAGAACGTTCATCTTAATAGCTGCTATTCTGCCAAGTAAAGATAGTTGCAGTTTCTTCCAAATTTCAAGGTCCTTTTGAATCTTGTGCCACAATTCCTCATAATTATTTTGAAAAAGTTTTATATTAGAAGCTGCAACCTGAACTCCTAGATATTTCACCTTTGTAGCTATTTCAAAGCCTGCCAACCTTTCTAATTCACTCCTTTGTGGTTCCAACATATTTTTAACTATCATCTGCTTTTTAATTATTGTTGCAAACTAAACTACCATGTTTCCCTGAAAATAAGACCCTGTCTTATATTTTTTTGAACCCTGAAATAAGCGCTTAGTCTTATTTTCAGGGGAGGTCTTATTATTTTGTGGCGCATGGAGCAAGACAGGGCTCCTCTTGCCATTTTACCTGATTTCCAACTCTGTATATGAAAATTAGATTATGTAAAAAGAAAATATATCAAAGGATATAATGAATTAATTTTTATTGAGATGTTGGATGGTACTATTTGAGAAAATTGATGCCTATAATAATTGTTTCAATACCTATAACAATTGTAATAATTTGAATATATTCAATGATACATTTATTTAAGCAAAGGAAAAGAAAATTGAAATGATAATAGGATTATGATTTACTAAAAAAGACTCATTTAAATTGCCCTTTATATAAATGGTATTGTTAAATAGACAAAATTTAGGGAAATAATTGTATATTGTATTATGTTGTGTTATTTGAATTAAGAACTTTGTTTAAATGTTAAATTGATATATTTTCAAGATTAGAGATAAGACTTAAATTTGATGAAGCAATAATTAAATAAAGACATAATGAATATTATTAGGAAGTAATAGTAAAATGTAAGGAAGTTCTAGAAATGGAAATAAGATTTAGAAATATAAATATGTTTGAATTGTATTTTTAATAGTGAGTATTTGGGGTAAGAATCGTGAAATGTATTATGAGGTATTAACTGAATTAAGATTTAAGGTGGATTAATAGAAGGGTAATTGTTTTGATTAAATTAATATGAGTTACCTTTCTATAAGATGGTAATACTTGAGTTATGTGATAAGTGTTATGGCAAAGATAAAATATATTAAATTTTGTTAAAGATGAACAAAAAGTTGAACAAATTTATGACCGGATCAATGCTCTGTTCCGAAAAGATGTATTGTACATTTATTTGTTTTAAAAAAAATTTTAAAAAAGAAAAGAAAAAGAAAGAAAGAAAGAAAACCTGAAGAAAACTAATAAAAGAATAGACAAAGACTACAATAAAATATGGCTACACATATGTCATCTTCAGGTTCTACAATTTATTTGACTACTAAGAGGTTACTATTTCATATTTTCGGAACCAGTCTTGGAACACAAGACAAAGAAACAATCCTTCCCAAGTGTACTTTTCTGTGGGAAGGGGCAAATAAAAAAACAAAGTTTATTTCTTTCATCTGTTCAGCATTCAGGGAGCACACATCAATCTTGTCCTTGGAATCACTCAAATTCTCACAAAATACCACCACCCAAAGTCAATTACAAAGTTAATCTGTCTAATGGAATTTTCAACAAGAAATTACAGAATGGCTTCTATTTTTTTTTTAACTGAAAAGAAAATAACTTCCTATGAATAGTGCATCATGACCAGTTGTGTTCCCTCACCATTAGGAATTACAAACCTTAGAATAGTTGTAAAAGATATAAACTTTTTTCCATAACTGGATCTCAGAGGGGCTCATGGTATATGATTTGTATGAAAGCTGGTCATGAATATTTAACTTTCTTTGGGATTGCATAAGAAGCCCATGGTCCTTCAAAGATTTATGGATCATATTTTTCATGCTTTTCTGGATATTTCCTTGATACGGTATTTTAGATGATGTGCTAATTTAGAGGATGTGCTAATTTAATCCTGCAATTCACAATAAAATGTGAGCAGCTTTTCAATATCTTTATGATAACAACGCTGTGCAAAACATCACTGAATTTGCTTATGTTAATTGTTCATGCTACTGTATTTCCTCAAAAGGAAATCAGATGGCTTCAGCTGAGGAGAAAATAATTTTGTTTTTGACCTCTATGGTGTGTGTGTGTGTGTGTGTGTGTGTGTGTGTGTGTGTATAAATATATCTCAGTGGTGGGATTCAAAACAATTTACTACCAGTTCTCTGGATGTGGCCTAGTGGGCGTGGCAGGGGAAGGATACTGTAAAATCTCCATTCCCTCCTTTACATAAAAATTAGCCAAAATACAATTTTTATGTAAATGTATTCCTGATTTTGCAGTCCTAAATAAAGTGTTGCCTCAGTTTTTAGGAAAGGGGTTCTCTTTATATGAATACTAAAGCCCATGAAGTCTTTTGTCACCTCAAACAGTCATATTTGTAGCACATCTGCTGACATTCTGATCCGGCCCACACTTATAATGTGCTTTTGTTTTTACTTTGGGAGTCATTCTTTTACTGTTCAATCCAGAGTTTTCAGTTAGTTTCTTCCCTGCAAGTTCCTTTCTTGGCAGCTACTACCACTTGAAAAATACTATGATGCTTTCACTAAGGAACTGTTGGGCATCAAAGAAGGTTTTCAGAAGACTTTACTGCCTAAAAGGTATGTGAAATCATATAGAAATTCAAATTAACCACCTGCTGATTTCTGGCAGGATTGCACAGTGACAGGTCAAATGGGCACTTTAAAAAATGACTTTTGAATCTCTTTCATTCTGAGAATGTAGAACGAGCAAGTTGATGCTTTATTGTACAAGGCAGAATACTTTTTTACTCTCTAATCTTTCTTAAGTTTCCCTACCACTCCCCCAAAACCTGCCCTCTTCTTCTTACATTCAGCTCATTTGATGAGGCTCTTTGACCTGGAAGTGTCGATTTTTTTTATTAATTGATAAAATCCATAGAAAAATCCAGAGTAGGGCTTTTATGTGTAGGCTCAGATAAATGATCTTCAAAGCATCCTTTGATCTTTTTCTTCCTTTTTTTTTTCCTGAGAACAAGAACAACTGTGAAATAATAACTGGCTACTTGTTCTTTTTTTTCCTTGAAGGAGGACAAGTTGAAACACTGTCAAAATACAGACCGCTATTTAGAGTTGCTCAGCTACTTTTTCCTGATTTTTTTGTGGTCTGGCATCAGAACAAATGTCAAGAATTGTGCTTCTTTGTACACCTCAGTTGTTACCATGCTAGGTTTGAGACTTGCAAGGCTTCTGGTCTCTGAAATGTCTTTCTCTTTCCACAGTGCCCTGTGATATAATGTTTGTAGTTTATAACTAAACTTTCAGAACCTAAAAGTTGTTTGGTGAGACCCAGTGGTGAAATCCAAATTTTTTACTATCGGTTATGTGGGTATGGCTTGGTGGGTGTGATGTGGCTTGATGGGCATGTTAGGGGAAGGATACTGCAGAATCTCTATTCCCACCCCACTCCAGGGGAAGGATACTGCAAAATCTCCATTCCCATCCCACTCTGGGGCAAGCCAGAATTGGTATTTGCTGGTCTCTGAACTACTCAAAATTTCCACTATGAATTCTCCAGAATGTGTCAGAACCTGCTGGATTTCACCCAGGGGTGAAATGCTCCCGGTTCAGACCGGATCATCCAATCCAGTAGCAATGGAGGTGGGTGGTTCAGAGAACCGGCAGCAAAAATCCCTGCCCCGCCCCATGCCCAGCTGAGCTGTACAATCATCAGAGGCTTTTTTTTTTACTTTTAAAAGCATTTTTTCTACAACCTCTTCGGCCAAAAAAATGATTTTAAAAGTTAAAAAAAAGTCTCCGATGATTGCGCGGCTCAGCTGAGATCATCAAGGGTTTTTAAAAGGGTTTAAAAAACCCTTTTTTTCTTTTAAATGCCTCTAACGATCCAAGCTGAGTTGCCTGATTGTCAGAGGCATTTAAAAAAAAAAGTCTCTGCCGATCAGGCAACTCAGCTTGGATCGTCAAAGGCATTTAAAAGAAAAAAAATCTTTTTTTTTCTTTTAAATACCTCTGACGATCCAAGCTGAGTTGCCTGATCATCAGAGGCATTTAAAAGAAAAAAAGTCTCTGACAATTAGGCAACTCAGCTTGGATCATCAGAGGCATTTAAAAGAAAAAAAATCTTTTTTAAAAAATGCCTTTGACGATCCAAGCTGAGTTGCCTGATCGTCAGAGGCATTTAAAAGAAAAAAAAGTCTCTGCAGATCAGGCAGATTTGCCAAAGAGATTGTAGAAAAAATGGTTTTAAAAGTTTTTTTTAAATTGGCCCCGCCCACCCAGTCACATTACCCCCACACCAAGCCACGCCCACAGAACCAGTAGTAACAAATTAAATATTTCACTCCTGATTTCACCCCTGGTGGTACCCCGTGTCACTCACTGTTATGCCCTTGCCTTCATTCCTGAAGCAGCTCGTCTCTTCCTTCAATAAATCTTCCAGAATCATGACTTGCCATTCACCAGATTTCTAATAATAGATCCCCTCTTCTGCATTGTTTTAGAGGACACTTTCCAATTCTTGGATGTAAAGATTTCCTGATCTTTGCCTATCATCCATGATTTAAGTGATTGAGAGAACAAATATCACCACAGAACAATACCTGTGTTCAGTGGTGGGATTCAATTTTTTTAACAACCGGTTCTGTGGGCATGGCTTAGTTGGGGGGTGTGGCTTGGTGATCATGTGAGTGTGTGGGCATGGCTAGTTGGTCATGTGACCGGGTGGGCGTGGCTATGTGTCTAGGGACTACTCAGAGGGCTGAAAAAAGTCATTTCTGACTGGTCCTTGCACTTTTGACTGGTCCTCACACTTATGACCATCCTCACATTTATGCCCATTGCGGCATTCTTAACAACCGTGTCAGTCATTTCACAACTGCTTCTCTACACCATGGTGACAAGATAGGGCAAAAAACGTAAAATGTGAGGACAGTCGTAAGTTTGAGGACTGGTCAAAAGTGCGAGGACCAATCAGAAATAACTTTTTCAGCCCTCTGAGTAGTACATATGCATAAAAGGATACAGCAATAGAGAGGGATGAAGGAAGGGAAGGGAAATTAGAGTAGGAGTGAGGGTAAAAGAGGGAGGAAGAGAGGAGGAGAAGGAGAAAGGAAGAGGAAGTAGGGAGGAGAAAAAGAGGGGGAGGAAGAGAAAGTAAGAAGGAAAGAAAAGAGAGAGGTGGTAGGTTTGAGGAGAAAGATTGCTGTACAATAAAAAATATGAAAGGGAAGAAAGCCAACCCCAAACAAGTATAAAGATATTAAGATAAAGAATGAATTGTTAAACTTTAAAGAATAAAAGAGAACAAATATGAATAAATAACAATAATTAGAAACACACATACAAACATACAATGTATTTTCTTTGAACAGAGTGTTTGGCTGGTTCACAAATTTAAACAGTGTTTGGTCATGTCAATTAAATTTACAATTTCTATATTTCCTTTTTGCCATATTTATTCCTCATCTATTTTTGTAAAAAACCAATATTACCCTTCATCCTCATCTCTAATCTTAATCAAATTAAATTTTCCCTTCTATTCTATATTATACCCCTTCCCATTGTCATCTATTTTTATATCCATCCTCACATTGGTTAATTATTTAATATTACAATTGTTTAATACAAATTCAACATTTTTATATAAACCAGTTATAACTATCTTTTTTGTATATTAATCAATATGAACATCAATATTCCAATTATTTCCATGCAATCCAATTTCTTACAAATCAATTAATTATATTTACCAATA
Source organism: Masticophis lateralis (assembly GCA_030761175.1). Classification (NCBI taxonomy): domain Eukaryota; kingdom Metazoa; phylum Chordata; class Lepidosauria; order Squamata; family Colubridae; genus Masticophis; species Masticophis lateralis. The sequence goes on along the minus strand of JAUDYJ010000003.1, from coordinate 117,606,865 downwards.
ATAATAAACCAAATAATTTTCCCCATATATTCCTCCAAACCATAATTTAACCATTTCTGCTTTCAACACAATATACAATAAATAGACCTTTTTTTCTTTTGTGTTTTAAAATCTTGAACTCTCCTCTTTGCCCTAAATTTCCCATTGTTTGCACCTACCTTTTTTGGTGAGCAAAAAGAAAAAGAAATCTCTCTCCTTGCCTCATTCTGTCATGTTGCAGCAGAGCCTGTTTTACTTTCAGTTTTGTTTCAGCTAGGGAAAAAAAAAACTTCTCCAGCACTCTGCAGCAAGCAAAGAGCTTGCAAAACAAGAGCTTGCAAAAGAGCCTGTGCAAAACAGCTGAGGGCAAATCAGCTGAGAGTCGGGAGCCGATCTCATCAAGGGCTAATTAGCCTATGCTGAAGCTCCGCGGGCCAATAAAATTACAAAAAAACACCGAACCCTTTGTTGAATTGCTGGCTCACCCGCCCCTCGCCCACCACTATTTATTGGCAATAAATAGTGGTGCGGAGGGGTGGGGCACACCCATAATTCCATGCACTCTGCCCCCTGTGCATGTACATGTGACCCCCCCCCTCTGTGCTCCTCCCACTTTTGGCACATGATGACACAGTGAGCCCAGTAGACCCATTTTTTGTTCTCCCCAGGCTCAAAAAGCCTTTCTAGAAGCCTGGGGAGGGTGAAAACAGCCTTCCCCACCCCCCAAAGCCCTCAAGGGCAGGAAACAGTCTGTTTTCCTACTTCCGGTGGTCCCAAAAGGCCCAAAAATCAGCTGGCCAGCACGCACATGTGTGCTGGTGCTGAGCTCGCCTGCCCTCCAATATGGCTCCACATGCCACAGGTGGCACGTGTGCCACAGGTTCGCCATCATGGGACTACAGTCTTGAAAATAGATTTCTTGATATTTCACCTACAATTGTGCTTTGCATGTTGATAGATGAAATAGTCTGCTACAGTATGTAGACCCCAGACAACTGAGCAGGGACTGATCAGTCTCCTGTAGAATCTTCCCAACCATTTTAGCCATACTGCATTGGCATGCTTCTGGTTGTTTCAATTAAACAATGTCATTTATATTTGAAAGTACATCTTCTCTTTATCACTGCTCAGAAGTTCCTTCTGAAATCTGGATGCCTCTCAGTGATGGGATTCAGCCAGTTCTCTCCAGGTCACATGAACTGGTAGTGGTGGCCTGCCCGGATGTAATGCACGTAATGCACAGAAGGTTGTGCACATGCATAGAGGTGGTATGTGTGAGCAAAGCGAGCAAGCATGTACATCCACATTTGCAAACTGGTAGGGAAGGTAAGTAAATCCCACCTCTGATGCCTCCACTGTACTGTTGTTTAGAAGAGCTGTGTTGTTTAGAAGAGCTGTGAAAATCAAGCCCTTTACTCATGCAAAGGACAGCAAGACTCTTGCTTCATCCCACTTGCCATATTTTAACTTTCATTGATTTTATTGTGGTTGTTGTTATTATTATTGTTGTTGTTGTTGTTGTTGTTGTTATTATTATTATTTGCTACCTACAGTCATAGGGAGTCAGGTAGCATACATATTTAATGAATTATTAACATTATCATTGCTATCCTTGACCAACTCTCTTTCTCATCTCACTGGAGAGTGGGGAGGAATTTAAGGCAGAGATCATACTGAACTCAAGAGTTTGATACATTAAAACAAACATATTGAATATTCTTGGGAAGTAGGTGATGGACCATGGTTCTGAAATGTATAGACAACAAAGTTTCTACAGATGCCAGTGCTATGGATTGAGGAGAGAAAGGGGAAGTAATTATTATATGGCTGAGAAAGTGATTCAGTGACCGTACCATCTGAAAAGATAGGCATTCAACACACACACAAACACACTGTAGGGGATTTGGTAGACTGCTAATGATGAAAATGGGGATGCGGTGGCTCAAGTGGCTAAGATGCTGAGCTTGTTGATCGAAAGGTCGGCAGTTCAATGGTTCAAATCCCTAATGCCATGTAACGGGGTGAGCTCCCGTTACTTGTCCCAGCTTCGGCCAACCTAGCAGTTCGAAAGCACATAAAAAATGCAAGTAGAAAAAAACCTTTGGTGGGAAGGTAACAGCATTCCATGCACCTTTGGCTTTTAGTCATGCCGGCCATATGACCATGGAGACATCTTCGGACAATGCTGGCTCTTTGGCTTTGAAATGAAGATGAGTACTGCCCCCTAGAGTTGGGAACGGCTAGCATATATGTGTGAGGGGAACCTTTACCTTTAATGATGAAAATAGATTTCTGCCATCTTTGGAAGATTAAATGATGTTCATTTAATCTTCATTGACTTGTAGATTGTTATGTTTTGTTTCTTTAATAGTTTTCCAATATGGTTTATGATTTTTCTCAGTATAATGAAGAAATACCTTTCTTACTGGATGTAGTTTGTCTTTGGATATCTTTATTGTTGTTAGATTGAATTGCCTACAGTCTCAGCAGCAAATTTCCATTAATTTGTAGAGTATGGTAAAGATATCTCAACTCATCTGTAGCATATGTGACTGAAAGACTTGAAATTTGCAGGATGTTATAAGTTAAATGAGTCTTTATATAAAATGAAGGACTATTGCTGTAGAACTCCAAAATATATATATCCAGAATGTATAAGAGACTTCAACTTTCCTTTAGAAATGTAGGCACAACAAAAGGTTATTTTATCATGCCTGATGGACTTGTAAAAAAAAATTCAGAAAATTTTGGAATAGAGTAGAGTAGAGTAGAGTAGAGTAGAGTAGAGTAGAACAGAACAGAACAGAACAGAACAGAACAGAACAGAACAGAACAGAACAGAACAGAACAGAACAACAGAATTCTTTATTGGCCAAGTGTGATTGGACAGACAAGGAATTTGTCTTGGTGCATACACTCTCAGTGTACATAAAAGAAAAGATACATTCGTCAAGAATCATAAGGTACAACACTCAATGATAGTCATAGAAAACAAATAAGTAATCAAATCATATTAGGAAACAGTCAATATAATCGTAAGGATACCAGCAACAAGGTTACAATCATACAGTCATAAGTGGGAGGAGATGGGTGATAGGAACGATAAGAAGATTAATAGTAATGCAGACTTAATAACTAGTTTGTCAGTGTTGAAGGAATTACAATACATACACTGATATAAAGAATTTTAAAGACTAGATTCAACTGAAACCAGATAACTAGAAAAGAGCCATGGAAGACTATTTTTAATATAAGATTACTTCTTTGAGACTAATAATCAACACTGAAAAGACTTGATATACTCACAATAAAGAGAAGGTTGGTGAAGATGATGGGACTAGCAGAAATGATTAAATTAACTTGTTTACTTTTACATAATAAGTAATAAAGCTTACTTATGTTTGTTAGTGACTGGAAACCCCTTATTTACTTTTTTGCTAAAGAAACAAAATGAATTTGTGATTTATGGGTTTGATGATTAAAAATGGAAAAAGAAATTATTTTGTAAACTTACAGAAAGAGAGTAAAATATAAATGCATTTATAATCATTGTCAAAAAGATTAGAAATCACTTCTTTTATAAATTCTTCCTTTTCTATTTCTATTCTTTTTTTAGTTTCTTTCTTAATTATCACTCTTCTTTAATTTTTAATTCTTTTTTCTTTTTAATATTTGTATTGCTATAATCTTGTAAAAGATCAATATAAATTAAATATTTAAAATATTTAAAAAGATGTGTCAATTAATCTGCTTATATTTCAGGTTCACAGATCTACTGTATCTCATATAGTCACTAACAATTTTGCTGAAGTTTCTCTTCTGGTGGGGATGAGATGATGAGTAGCTACAGAATTCAAACTAAATAACTAAATAAATACAATTTTAGGTAGATGCTAAATTATATATGTTAGCTTCTAGTTGTTGATATCCTTTTGTATGATAAAAGCCTCAAAATATGCAACTTTGCCTTCCTTCCTCTTCTTTTCTTGGAATTAACTATAAAAAATAAACAGCTTGTGGGAAACAGTATTACTTTGGCTGTCCTGGTAACTGCAAGACATAACAAAACTGATTATTTTAGAAATTGGACACTAACTTTTAAGCAGAAACAAACAAACAAACAAACAAATACAAGCATGATATCTGCTATATGGAGCTTACAAAATAATATAACATTGGAAATATTAAAGAGATCTTTGAGGAATAGAGCCAAAAGTTAATAACTACATTACCAATACTGTTGATAATGATGTCTGCTTCTGTTTAAAATATTTTAATGAATGTTAATGAAGCAATGACAAATGACAGAGAAAAAAAAATCAAAAATGAAATTACAAATAACATGCCAAGAGAATTGTTTGGAAAAGGTTGTTTTACTGGATTTCCAAAAGAAACTTGGTGAAATTTTAAAAATTAAAAAAGAAATACAAACAAGAAACCTGGAAAATGTTTTCTTATTGGATCTGAAAATGAGTCTTGTGGGCATCATGGGATTGCCATTTGATAATCACAGGAGGCTTCTGACAAGCAAAGTCAGTGGAGGGAAGTCGAATTCACCTACGGTAATGATAAGGCAATTTGATTAACAGCTGTGAGACAAAAGGTCATAATAGCGGGAGCAACTCACAGGAGCAATCACATTGCTTGCAAAGGAAAGGAAGTTCCAGTCCCAATTGTGATGATACATCAAGGACTATTGTGTAGGCCCGTCTCTGAAAATGGCAGAAACCTCTCTAAGTGCAGCAATGGCCTTTTTGTCTCTGTGTGATTAAAATTACCACAGGGTTCAAAAGTGCATTTCTGTAATATTTCTGTAACAAAATTATCAGTGATGCTCAACTTATAATTAGCAGGTACAGCCATAAGCCTGGAAACACACACACATACATATACACACACACTAATCTGATTTGTTTCTCAATTCAACCATCCTTTCAATTTAATCATGTTAAAAGGTTATTTTCCCTCAATATTTGTATTCAAATATTGGCCAGGATTGTAAGGCGGAGCAGGGTTTGTTAAGCCACTGTCATTGAAACAAGATTAGCATTTTCATTATTTATTCTATTAATCTGCATTCTAGTATTTTGTAGGCTCATGTTCATCTCTTTATCTACTTCAAAATGTCTTTGCTTGAAGCAAAAATTAGATGAAAGATTTTAAAATCTAACAGTATCTTTTTCTTTCACTAGATCCAGATAAGATTGCTTGCCTGAAAAAGCATTTACAATGAGTGATGGAGCAAACTGACAGTAATGTTGGGAACAGAAAAATCCATGGAAATGCTTAGCACTGAGATTACATTCCCTTTGAAAAGAAAATCTCTTTTTCCTCTGCCTAGCATTCCCTCACAAGGAATTTTTAGGTAGAATTTATGACCCAGCATAAATCTGAATCAATGCATGTTAGTTCATCAGGTACATCCATCATTTGAAAATCTTATTTATGCTTTGTACTTCCAGTTATACCATGTTTCCCCAAAAACAAGAGCCTGTCTTTTTTTTAAAAAAAAAAAAACCTGAAATAAGCACTTGGCCTTACTGCCATACGCTCAAAAGTCCGATTGGGCTTATTATCAGGGGATGTCTTATTTTGGGGAAAACAGGGTACCATTTTGTTGTGCTTGGGGTATCATCCTTCAGGATTCCAGACTAAAGGAAAATGCTTCCAACTCCTCAATGGAAAGTATATCTCTCAATCTTAGATACTTATTTGTATCTAAGTTTGAGATCAAGATGCTGGCTTTGACCTTAGAAGTTCTACTTTTCTAAGCCTAAATTTCCTCATGAATGTGAAGATTATTTCAGGTAAATTAGTCATTTATGATGTAGTCATAAATTTGTCATTAGTTATTTTCTGATATAGACCCAAACCTATAAAATGTGCTTCTGAATATCCCGCAAGGATAGGAGATAAGAATCATACCATATGACATTATTCTGATATCAATATCACACGTACCAGTCACCAATCAATGTTTTCCCACAACATGACTTTAGTTATAAATTGTGCCAAACCATAATATGGTTTCTTTGGCTTTGGCTTAGTGTGTTGTGATAGTTAATGTTATCTGTTGTTTTTTTATGGTTTAGTGTTGTTTCAAATTCAGCCTTTGTGTGTCAGAACTGCCACCTCATTGCCACTCTGCCATTAACCCTGGGGGGAGGCTAGAAGGGAGGCTGATGGCTTGGGGGAAAGGAAACTGAAAGGTGAAAACAGTTCTCTGTGAGAACCAACAAAGTCTCCAAGGTTGTTTCCCTGGGAAAAGATTGCCAACACATAGAGTGACTGTTTCCAAAACATCTCTTTTAAAATTGATTGGACAATGAGAGACAAGCAATGGGAAGGGATTAAGGGAGGAAAGTTAACTGGGAAAATTTGGTGCGAACCCTTAAGTCTGGCTCTTCACTACTGTAATTCACTTGATTGCTAGTAAACTATATCTTCTCAACAAATGGAGTTAAGGATCTTTTTTACTTAGAAGACCAGATTGGAGTAGTTCTGACATTATTTAATCAACCATTTAAACAAACAATTTAGTATGATACATGAAGCCAGTCATTGTTATTAGCTTGACTAATTAACCCAGACCAAGAAATCAACTCCATAGGAAGGCTAAGATTACTTTTATTGAGGGTGACTATAATATCAGAATCTTGTAATTTGGGTTGTGCTGGACCTTATACTCATTCATTAGGGAGGCCGCTTCCTAAGCCATTTCCACATATTGTCTGTCTATCGTGGAAGGTATGTTTTTCCCTCATTGATTTAGTAACACAGCTTGTTACTCCATCAAGATAATTTTGCTTACTCCCTACACTGTCAAAATTATTTTCATAGATATATATGGATAGATCGATAATATTTAATTCACTCAATGAGCAGATAATAGATTTTCTTTTGTTTGTTTGTTTTGGCTTTTCTAATCAGTATTTTGAAATTGGTTGAAGATTTTTACAGTTCCCTTTATGTACTGAAATGTTTTTCTGATTCTTTTTCAATCACTTTGTGGTGTTATGGTTGGAAAATGGTTGGAAAATATTGCAAGGAAGCATTGCATAATTTATGTGTGCAAAAAATATATCAAAGTGCTACTAGTCAAGGTAAGGCACCCTACTATTGAGGACTTGTTGCAACAGGACATTAATATGGTAGGGCTTTTAAATATATGAATTGAACTCCTGACTGTGGAATTTAGTTTCCTTGAGCTTCCTTTCATTCTTGTATATCCTTACATCTTTTCTCAGCCCACTTCAAAATGAATAGCTCACAAGGGTATATTTGTCACTAGTAGTGACTATAACCTGAGGAACAAGGTGATTAGAAGATACTGATAAATTAGCAACTCAAATAAGAAAAGCCTTTTATACTGAGGTTTGTAAATGACATGGTATCCATCACACAAAATCACCATGTAAACTCGAAACCCTAAAGGGTTTAAATATATTCTTCGTATTAAACTGATAAATGTCACAGAGATAGAAGGGAGAGATTGGCTATCCACTGAGTCAGGTTTCATTTCTCCATATAATGCTATTTCAATTACCTTTCCTTATATTGCTAGAATATTGGTGTCAGGGACACAGATAGCACAGGCTGTCAAATTTTCTTCCCCAGTACATCACTTTTGACAAATCTGCAATCAATCTCTGTATTTTAAGAATTAATGCTAGCACTAACAAGAGACCAAAGTAAAACATGGACAGCTTCCAGCAAAGCTATTTCCTCTTTCGATAGACCGGAAGGTTATTTACTGCTATGACATGTTGTATACCATTCAGGTAGTAAATCTGCTGATTCCAGGAGAGAATAATAGATGCTGTGTACCAGAAGGAATTCTGTGAACATTCTTCTGACTAAGGACACTGGAATGAAAAATTAACAAGCTCTAGAGAATATGTTTTTGAATAAACTGGATCAACTTTTAAGAATAGAGTAGAAGGATATAAAATACTAGATTTCCCCTCTTCTGACAACCCGCTAGGTTTTACATTAGAAACAAAAGAAGCACGGGACATGCATATATTGCATTTCACTTCTTCACCTACATTCAAAGCCTTCGCACCTAGTATTATCCTCTAGAGCGGGGGTGTCAAACTCAAGGCCCGGGGGCTAAGCCTGTGGGGTGCTTAGATCTCATCCATGGGACCACCCTGGAAACAGCAAAGGATCAGGCTGCCGTGCCTCTGTCAGTGAAAATGTAGCTCATGAGGGCCGCATGCGGCTCTCCTGAGCTCCATTTTCACTGGCAGAGGGTTGCAGGAGGTCATCCCAGCTGAAACACAGAGCTTGCAAAGGCCGTATGTCCCCCCCGCCCAAGCTCCATTTTCACTGGCAGAGGGTTGCAGGAGGCCATCATAGCCAAAAATGGAGCTTGGGAGCCCGTTTTCACTGGCAGAGTGCTCGGTCCACCACAGGCACCCCTGACATGAGTGATGTCATGCTTGGCCACACCTTCCCTAGCTATGCCCCCCCGCCCCCAAGCTCAAACACAATACTGATGCAGCCCTCAATGAAATTGAATTTGATACCCCCGCTCTAGAGGATTATGTCAATATAAAATTAAAAATACTTTTAAAGTGAAAGATTTATACAGTTCTGCTGTAATTCTATAATATATACCAAAAAAAAAAAAAAGATAAAAGTTTATCCTGTCCAGTTATGTCTGACTTTAGGTGGCGATTCTCATCTTTGTTTCCTAGCCAAAGGAACTAGCGTTTCCATGGTCATGGGGCCAGCATGCATATATGCTGAGGCACAGAGAATGCTGTTACCTTGTCACAGAAGTGGTATCTATTTATCTACTTGAATTTCCTTTTGAACTACTAGGTTGGCAAAAGCTGGGAAAAGAACACAGCTCACCCCATCCACAGTGCTTGGGTCTCAAACTGCCCACATTCTGGTAGACAAAGCTCAGCATCTTAACCACTATGAAACTGGAATTATGGAAACTTAACATATCTACATTATTTCTTTGATCCCCATTTCTCAACTAGTTTTCCTCAGTCTATACAATACAAAATTGGACGTAAAATGAGGATTGGAATGAATTCTTCTGTTGGTTTAGCAAAAGGTAATCTGCCCTGAAACTCCTACAGTATCAGGAGATATGACAAGCATTACAATACGACAACAAACCTACAGTATAGAATCCATCTACATGAAGAAAAGAAAGAAAACGATTTGTCTGTTTGTATGATGTAATGAGGGAATGCCTTGAGGGACAAGAGGAAGAGACACTATTGAGACAACTTTCAGATTAAAGAAACTGATTAAATCAGTTCTGCCCCTGATTAAAGATTAAATCAGGGGCAGAACTGTAATCTGAAAAAAATGAGTTAGACAAGACCTTCTCTACTTCTTATGAAAATAAAGGGGAGGGGAGCAGATTTTTACATTCCTGTATCTTGATAGAAAATGTCCAGTATGACTTTGGTTTTCTAGTGTGGCCTACTTGAAGGCTAGAACACAAACATCCACTCACCATAATGGGAAATTAAACCAAAGAGTAATTCTTGCACAAAGCTTGTACTTTTGCTTCACTAAATCTAAACAAAAAATACAACTACAAGCACTTTGAAATATTTCATTTCAGTGCTTGAGATTTAAGAAATAGTTTCAAGACAAGAAACAAAATACAGACATACAACCATTATTAATGCATAATTACATGTCATACCACCACTAGCACCATCATCATTATTATTATAATAATGGACTCCCACGTGGACTCCCCCAATATATGCTGATGTCTGAGTTTAACCTATTTCTGGCTTATATAGATTCAGAAGAACCATTTCTACATGGCTATGGGACAAGGACTGCTATAGTGACTTTGGTAAATGAATTATGTTTGGAATATGATGTGAAAGTCCCTGTGCATTCTGCTGGATTTTAAGTTCTGTGTTGAAAACTGAAGTTTTCAAGTGGTCTTCAAGGGGAACCTCATGAGATCCTACTATAATCAAACAGGAGATGATCAAAGTGTGAATGACAGACAGTAAATCCTCCTGATCCAGGAAAATCTGATGCCCAGCATATAATATGTGGTATCTACAATTGTCACCTGCTCTTTAAATAGGAATTGTAAGTCCTGAAGTATCTCCAAGTGACAAGCTGCTTTTGAGAAGGCAGCACAAGACTAAGCTAGAACTAAAGATAGTTAGAGGCTTTCACATCCAAAATCATTCCATCTTGCTGGAATTGAGTCTAAGGCAGTTCATCCCAGTAGTGGGTTCCACTCACCTTTGCTACCAGTTCAGAATCAGGAGAGCTCGTAATGACATACGGGCGAGTGGGTGGAGCCTCTCGCTGCCACTACTGGTTTGCCTGAACTGGGGTGAACTGGTAGAAACTCACCATTGGTTCATCCCCATTCAGATCCTGATAGTCTCCAAATATTGGAACAAACCTTCAGGCAGATCTCCTTTTTAGTCCTGAGTTGAGATATGCAACTGCATAATGATAATATCAGATTCTGAGCCAATGGCTTCATGTTAAATATAGCTTTTAGCAAGGGCTGAAGCTGGTAAATCCAAATATAAAGAACCTGAGCCTAGACAAGATTGTTAATAAATCACTTAATAGGTAAAATATGGCTACATTCCTTACATTCTGCAATATCTAATCTTCATTGTACAAGAGCTTTTTTGCATCTTCACTTAAAGCAACTTATTTGTCTGAACCTTGTCTTCCCTTGCTAAATCACAGGTGTGTGCTTCTATTGCTAGAGAGAAATGTATTGCCGTGCCAGTGTGATGTTATAACATTTCTCATTTAAATTCTCAGGATTCTTAGCAATCCCTGTGTTGGTTGACTGCTGATCATTAATAGAGTCGTTGGATACGAGATGGGCAGCAAATAAATGTCATAAATATATAAATAGCTATGTTGGTTCAAATTCCACATCTGCAGTTTGCCAAGACAGGTGAAGATTTTCACACCTATATTCTAATTTATCCCCATGCTATTTAACCTAAATGCAAAACTAATGCCAGTAAATGCAAGACTTATAACACTGTGCTTGGAATCTCCAGTATATGGATGATACCAAGTTCTTCCATCTCTTCTTTTCATAAAGCAGACTTTATACTATTATTGCAGAGCTCATTTGAGGAGAAATCAACTAGAGCTTAATTCAAACAAGATATGAGAGACCATGGAGTAAAGATCTGGTTAAAGATAAGGTTTGAAAACACAAGGGTTTGTTCAGTTGCTCTCCTAGATTCACTCCTGTTCCTTTTCTGGCAAGAAATAAGAATGTTTGCAGATAATTAGAATTCTAGCTGTACCTTTTCCTGGAAAAGTTGAATCTGAGCACCAATAACATATGCCTTAATTGCATTTTGTTTAATACACTGTAAAATTATTTATGTAGGAATGACATCAACAAGAAATTTCAGGTGATCCATAATTCTGCAGCCAGGGTGTTGTCTGGAACTGGTTATAGAAAACATTGTGATTAATTTGATTCCTTTCACTAAAGGCCAGTTATGCCCTGTAAAATTTGTGACCGATATTTTTTAAAGTATTCTCCATTATGAACATGGCTATACATCAAGATATTTTGAAAAGTTTCTTTAATTCAGTCTCACCTCCCTCTACTATTCATCTAGTAGAAATATCAAAGCCTTTCTTGATGGCTATTCCTAAGTGTGGGAATTCACTGACAGTTCCCACTCCATTCTTTTTTCTTCTACTGGCAAGCAAATGTGTTTTCCTTAGAAAAGACTGTTGGCAGTAAACTAGGCTGAGGACTGAGCCAGGTTTTAATTGGTTGGTTCTGTTTTGGAGTCTTTTGCTTTTGTTTTTTGTTGAACTTCTAAAAATTGGGATCACTCAGATATTTGGCTTGTATTCCAGACTTGTCAGCTTTATGACTAGGTCATTCTGCAATCTCTACACTAACATGGTAGTTCCTATAAGCAGCATCTCCCAGGATAGAAACTGACTTTTAATGTTGTGAACGAAAGGGAGCTAGTGATCTGGATGTACTGTACAATATTGGAAATTAGGATGTGTAGTACTGACTGTTCTTTTTTATTTTTTAGTTATATCTATTGGGAAAAGCAAATATTTCTGTGGTTTGGGGAAAATTTTGTCTTTTACACATTGGCCAAAAGGAAAACTGTTAGTCTTGTATAACCAAGGGAACATAGTATTTTACAACTAACCAGGTTTTGTTTTGTTTTTAATTATGAAAGCAATCTATGTTGTGTCTTTTTCAACATTTTAATGTTGAAAATGGATAAACTCAGCTGCTTAAACCTTCCACTATTTCCATAATTATTCAGCATTCAGCTGAGCAGTTCTAAAATAACCAGGCAATTATGCAATTATTCCGTTCATATCACAAAATAATCTCCAAGGTCACTTCAAGGATAGTTTTGAAGGTGTTCAAAATGTTTAAATGTTGCAAATTGCTGATATATGCATTTTCTTAAATGCTCTTAAAATTATTTCCATCTATCTTTGGCCTTGACTGGATGGTTGAATATTTAACAAACTAAACTAAATTAAAGTGTGTTATATTTGGAGCTGAGCAATATTTTTTTTAATGCATGTGTTTTACTTTAGCTGTCATGTGCAAATTTTTCAGGTTCATTGGTGAATTAGTGAAGATATGGAAATAAATTTGATAGGACTTGGGTGAATTTTATATGCTTACGATCTTTCTGTAAATGTGTCAACTACAATTCTAATCATATCAGTTATTTTGTACTCATTCTATATAAATAAACATATTTTAGCAGCATTATATTACAACTATAAACCAGGGCTGAATGAATAGCCAATACTTGATTCATATTTTTGATTTGAAGGTAGCAAGACTGAATTTCAATTTAAAATTAGATATTTAATTCACGCCGAGGTTCTTCCCTTGTGTCAACACTGATTGATTTTGTTTGAGTTTATGTCAAGGTCATCTCTGAATGTTTGGGAAATTATAGTATGTATTTCCTTAACATATTAATATTTGGTGGATCTTTATCTTTTAATGCTCAATTCAATTTTTTATTGATGTACTGTTATCAACATGTTGTTTCTTTTCAATGTTATTATGTTATTTTTTTAGTACCTTAAGAACTTCCCTTAAACTTTCTTTATACACTGCATGTATTTATTTTACTATTTCTTTTGGGTCTTAATTTCCTTGGTGCTTCATAATTTTAGATTTATATATTATTGTTGATGATGTTGTTAATAAACCTGAACTGAACTGATATTTAATTTAAACTGATATGCAGTCCTATAAAATGTTTGAGCAAAGCTGTAATGAGCAGATATCAAATCACATAGATATGCTTTGTATTATGACAGAAGGAATGAAAACTAATTGGACATTTAGGAGGATATTGCAAAGTTTCAGCTATGGGATTCATTAAAAAAAAATCCATCCATATCTATTTTAGGTCAAAGCTCTAATGAATGAGCTAGGAATGACACAACAGGCACTAAGTAGTCCAGCAAGGAATCTAGGAAGATGTTTGCTGAGCTAGCGTAACAAGTTTAATAGGACATAATTTTCCTGACCCAATTGAAAAAAGAAGGTCTTTCTAAATGTTGAGGTGATTTGCATTTCTAGTTTGGTAGGCTGGTTAGCCTGGTTTATGGTTAAAGATAACATCTCATCTTCTGGGAGTGATGTGTTCTGCTTGTGCAATTTAAGAAGCACAATTTAGGAAGTATACACCTTATTAATATGGAGCACTTCAAAGGGATTACAATGCTTTGAATTCAGTTCCAAATAGATTCTCTGGAACTGTGAAAGCAGAAATCTGTGCCCATAACTCATTCAAGTAGCCATATCTCTTTCTAGGATCATGTGCCTGCTATAGCTGCATGATGCTAGAAAATGATGCAGATGCTTTAATAAGACAGGGACTTCTGAATCAAATCAATCCGATTCATAGTTTATTTCCAATTAGCTTCAAATTAGGCCAACTTTAACAATAGAAAGTGGCCTGTGACGTCAAGAACTGTATGTGGTATCCTGTGCAATTTGGCTTTACTATTCCTCTTTTATTTTGGCTGAAGTCCTTAAACATTCTGAAAGAAAGCTCTTTTGCATATCTAGAATACTGTATATGAAAAAAAAAAAACTAATGGAATATACAATTTGAACTCGGTGGGCTCTAGAAGGTATAGCTGCACCTCAAGAAAATGGAAATCAGTAGGATACTGGAAAGAGGGGGGGAGAGACATGCATCAACATACAGACTTACAGTACATTTGTTTGTTTGTTTGTTTATAAAATGTATTGGCTGCCCATCTTATCAGAGGGTAACACATACTAGAATGTGAAGAATTGAACAATAAATTGATGTCTGTTATTATTTTTCAAAATAAAGAAAACTGTCTAAAATCTAATTCAGAAATATTATTTTCTGCTAAAAATTATATTTTAATAATAAAAAAGTGCTACTAAGGCTTTGACAAATAGCAGTGTCAGCAAACTGCATGCATCTCTTTCACCAGTGAGTGAATCTAATTAAATATGCCTATAAGTAATTACTTATTTAGAGAGCCTAGACATTTTCCATGTGGTAAGATTATCTAGATGATTAAAAATCTAGATGATTTTTTTTTAAAAAAATCCATTTCTACCCAATGCATAATGTCAGCAAAGGGCAACTAAAACACCAGTGATCTTGGATATGGAACATATCAGAGAAAAGGGTTGCAAATTTAAGATTATATAGGTTAAGGGAGAAAAAGATAAAATAAAGATAAAATATGGCAGAAATTTGTAAAATTGAGTGTGCTGTGAACAGAAAATTGAATCTGGAAGATTCAGGATCATTAAAAGCACATTTATAAACTTAAGCATTCACTTACAGAAGTCAGTTGAAAATCAGCAACAAAGACAGTTTTAAAAGGGCATTAGATAAATTCTTGAAGGCTATCAGTGGCTACTACTCTTGATGAATTGATAGTACAGTAATTCTAATATTACAAGCAGTAGTTCTGAGTGATATGAATTTGAGCAAGAAGCAGCTACTATTCTAATATCCTGCTTTCAGGATTCCTAAAAGTATTTGTTTGGCTGTTGTGACAACAGAATACTATATTAAATAGGCTTTGAAATTGTTCTGTTATGGCTTTTCATTGTTTCTATTAGTTGAGCGGGGGGAGGATTAGCTCACTTCCTTACTTCCCTTCTTCCCAATAAGTGGTCCTTGTACATTGTATGGAAATAACTGGATAAAATTTCAATTAAATTTCTTAAAGATTGTGATTGAGGCTAATCAACATTATTAACCCTTAGGGTCCCAATATGGTATGCAAGAAAGGAAGTGGCTTGGAAGCTTTCACTGCACATCTGAGAAATGAAATATTTAGAGTAAAATATGAAATATGAAATATGAAACAATATATATAAAATATAAAATATGAAAACAATGGACTGCTGAATAAATTTAAATGCCGAACAGTCCAAATAGCTTTAGCAGATGTAGCTTCATGTGAGATTGCATATGTTTGACTGCTTGCTATATAGTTTTCAAATCAACGGGACCTTTTCTTTCTCCTATGGAAAATTTGGGCAGGACTGGGAATACATCAATTCCACTAGGCTAAATCCTGGCATGAAATGTGGGGTTCTGCAATGCATGTTGGACATCTGAATAAAATCCAAGTAATTGTAGTCTGGGACCTACTTCCTTCCCTCCCTCCCTCCCTCCCTCCCTTCCTTCCTTCCTTCCTTCCTTCCTTCCTTCCTTCCTTCCTTCCTTCCTTCCTTCCTTCCCTCCAGATTCATAAATTACATCACTTGTCTCTTCTCACAACAGAAATAAATATTTGGAGTGGAGGCTCACATGTTAATAAATTTTTATCCCATTCTAAGTATTTTATTGAATTTTTATTTTTCATTTGACAGACTGGAATGGAAATTATCAGCAAGGCCAAAGAATACAGTGAATTCTAATACAGAGGAGAAACAAACTTATTACAGGCATTAACAGTTTAAATCAGTTGAATTTTTCAAATCTGGCTAATCCAATTAAAATTACTGTGGTTTTCTAATAGACTGTGGTATTCTGTATTTTTGAGATAAAAAAAAAGAATATTCAGTTGATTGCTATATAATTCTTGTGGGTGAAACTGGAAATTGAGACAAACAATGGTCAGGTCATTTATATAAAGCACACTAAGGAAAAAACAACAGGTAAAATGTGCATATAATCATATATGTCTTTCACTGATAACTTAATGCCAAAAGGTAGAGGAAACTGTATACAGCAAGGGTGTCAAACTCATGGCGTCATGGCGTTGACATTTGGCATATCTGGACATTTTTCCCCTTCACTAAACCAGGCATGGGTATGACCAGAGTATGACACGTCTGACCCATTGGCCGGGAGTTTGACAGCCTTGGTATACAGTATATACTACTGAATATATCTTGTTGTTCAAATGTTGTTTTGGTTGTTTATTTTTATTTACCTATCAAACTGGCTTTTATCATAATCTGTGAAAATGCACCTTTTTTTCTAAATGCCCAAGATATATAAATTTCCCTCTTCTGTTAATTTTATCCTCACATTGACCCTCCAGACTAGGTTAAATTGAGAGGTAGTGGCTTTACGCGGTTATTTGGAGTATATCTTTACATTTTGCTAAATCTCAGATCCCAAATCAAACTGAGCTCTTTTGAACCAATTTTGTGGCTTTATGGAGTGAAGTAGGATTCTCACCCTACAAAAGGTACAGTTTCTGTATCAAAAGCAAAATCAATACTGAGAATGGGTAATCATAAAGATTTTTTACAGTTTTATGTATCTGTATGATGTAACCACAGATAAAATGCTATGTTTTGTTCTGGTAATGATCTTCCAAAAAAGATATTACAATGTTGAAAAAACAGAAAATAGTTCAAAATTATTGAGGTACTTTAGAAACTCATCACTAAAGAAATTTTGCAACATATGGTATTTGGTTTTGGACAAAGGGTGTCACTGTGTGGAGAAGCATTATATAGGCATATAAAATTATGCATATATAAAGAAAGTTGATGAAGAAAAAAAACCAATGAAGTATAAATTCACTACCATAAAATAACAGCCAACTTAGACAGCTTTAAGCGGGCTGCATATATGACTGTTCACGATCCATGTTCACACCACACTAATGGTTTCTGTTAAGTAGCTGACAAAAGAAGCTAATATTAGTTTAGTTTGTAATATGAAAATATTCTCGTAATATGTAGAGTCTTTAACATAACAGTGGAAATAATTCTGGAAAGAGAAACAAGGACTTTTGATAGAGAAGATGGATCTAGATAATAATACTGTGGGGAAAAAAACCCTATTGATTTAATAAAAAATAATGATGGCTGTTAATTTTAGATTGGACCAGGCCGTATTATGATTTTGAAGGCTTTTTAGTTGTAGGCAATTCTGGAAAAGATTGCTGGAGAGGGATTCTGGGTAAAATCTAGAAGAAGACTCACTGAAGTTGCAGATAAGACCTTGTCTACCTTTCATAGGTGATCCTTCAGATATTGAAGATAACTGAAGATAATGCATTCTACCCATCAGAACTGAAGGAGGGAGCGTGGGCTATTTTGAGGCAAAAAGGTATCCGGCTGGTATATATTTATTATTACCCTTGTCTCTAAAATAGCAGATGAGTAATCACCCATGTGCACATTTATATTAGTTCAACATTATAGCTTCAGAACACATGCCATTAAAGCAAACCTATACTGCAATCTTGAGTACAGGGGGGAAAAACACTCTTCTGTTGCAATATCTTTTTAGTCTCAGGCTGCAATGGACAAAAGAAAAAAAATAGGGAGTGTAGATGACCTTATTTTGCCTTACAGTAAATAATCCTTGCTAATTCTTGCTAAGGAATGTAATGATATCAAAAGTAGCATGCTTACTTTGATGCATTTTTTTTAATAAAAGAACTGAGAAAAAAACCCCAAAAGTGACTTTTGTACTGTCTTTTTTATTAAATCCAATGATCCCACAGGCAGCCCTGGTCATGCATTGTACATATTTCTATCAATGCATCACGGAAACCTGGCTGGGCTTGGAGGGAGGAGCCCCTCTGAATGAGCTTTGCCCACCGGGTTTTTGAGTGCTACACCAGCCGAGGACCCCGGGAAGGGGTGGGGGGGTGGCAGTTGTTATCAGGGAGACCCATGGTCCGCAGGAGGTCACTGCTCCTCAGACAGACGGCTGTGAGTCCCTTCTCATGAGATGGTGACCGCAAAATCAGTTGGCCCTGTTGATTACGTACCTATCTCCCAGCTACATATCAATGGCCCTGCCCAGGCTGCTAGACACCATATCGGGGTTGGTGGTTGAGTTCCCCAGACTTATTGTGCTGGGGGACTTTAACCTATTGTCCCTGGGGGTGGCGTCAGGAGCGGTCCAGGAGTTCATGGCTTCCATGGCAGCCATGGACCTGACCCAGATAATACAGGCCCCGACTCATGTGGAGGGACACAAACCCGATCTGGTTTTTGTCTCTGAGCAGTGGCGCAGTAAGTTTGGTAGGGGTATGCCAGATATCCAACCCCTGTCATGGACCAATCACTATCTCCTCAGACTGGGTTTCTATTTTGCCACCCCCTGTCACTGGGAGGCGGAACCGACCTTCTGGTTCCGCCCCAGGCACCTGATGGACCCTGAGTGGTTCCAGACAGAGCTTGGGAACATCCCTCTCTCTTTGTCCCATGCCTCAGTTGAGACCCGGGTGGGTGCCTGGGAAGTGGCGACTGCTGGGGCTCTAGACCAGGTTGTGCCTTTGCGACCTCTGACCTGACGCAGATCCCAGTTGGCCCCTTGGTTCACTGAGGAGCTCCAGGAGAAGCGTCAGACAAGAGGTCTGGAGAGCTGTTGGAGGTCCAGCCATTCCGAATCTGACCGAGCAGAGTTGAGATCTTTTACTCAATCCTATCTGCTAGTGATGAGGGCGGCAAAGCATGCTCACTTCTCTGCCCTCATCGTGGCCGCAGAGAACCAACCTTTTCAGGGTATCCCGCTCCCTTTTGAATCAGGGAGCGGGGGAGGGCCCTATAAGGGGGTGGGCCGAGGAATTTAGTAAATTCCTGCAGGATAAGATCGTTTGGATTGGGGGGGTCAGAACTCCAACTGGACAAGGTCAGTTGGGGAGGTTACGAGAGGCCTGGTGGTGTGGGAAGAATTTGATCCTGTTACTCCTGAGGAATTGGACAGGATCATGGGGAAGCTGAGTGCCACCACGTGTGTGTTGGACCCGTGTCCCTCCTGGCTCATTTATTCGGCCCGGAAGGTCACACGTGGCTGGATCCGGGCAATCATTATGGCTTCTTTGGGAGAGGGGTACTTTCCGGCCACCTTGAAGGAGGCGGTGGTGAGATCCCTCCTCAAGAAGCCTACCCTGGATCTGGCTACTTTGAATAACTTCTGTCCTGTCTCCAACCTTCACTTTATAGTGAAGGTTGTTGAGAGTGTGGTGGCACATCAGCTCCTGCTGGTCCTGGATGAAACATTATATCTGGACCCATACCAGTCAGGTTTCAGGCCTGGGTACAGCACAGAAATGGCATTGGTCACGCTGGTGGATGATCTCTGCAGGGCTCGGGACAGGGGATACTCCTCTGTCCTGGTCCTATTAGATCTTTCAGTAGCTTTTGATACCATCAACTATGGTATCTTACTGTGGTGCCTTGAGGGGTTGGGAGTGGGAGGCACCATTCTTCAGTAGTTCATCTCCTACCTCTCGGGGCATGCACAAGTGGTGTTGGCAGGGGGACAGAAGTTGTCCTCAAGGTCCCTCATGTGTGGGGTACCTCAGGGTTGGTCCTCTCGCCCCTCTTGTTCAACATCTATACGAAGCCGCTGGGGGAGATCATCCGTGGTTTCGGAGTGAGGTATCATCAGTACGTTGATGATACCCAACTTTTTATATCCACCCCGAACCAGCCCAGTGATGCCCTCGACATGATGTCCCAGTGCCTGGAAGCGGTGTGGCTCTGGATGAGGAGGAACAGGCTTCAGCTCAAGACTGAGTGGCTGTGGGTACCAGCATCTTAGTTCCAAGGAAATATTCCATTGTTGGTCATAGGGGGTGAGGTGTTACCCCCTGTTGAAAGGGCACGCAATCTAGGCATCCTCCTGGATTCATGGTTGACTTTGGAAGATCATGTTGCAACCGTAACCAGGGGGGAATTTGCACAGATTTGTCTGGTGCGCCAATTGCACCCCTACTTGGACTGTGATGACCTCCGTACAGTCACGCATGTGCTCATGACCTCCCGGATTGACTACTGCAATGCTCTCTACATGGGGCTGCCCTTGAAGACCAATCGGAGGCTTCAGCTGGTGCAGAATGTGGCTGCATGGGTTGTAATGGGAGTGTCTCGACACTCCCATGTTACACCCCTCCTGCGCGACCTGCATTGTCTACCAGTTGCCCTCCAGTGAGATTCAAGGTGCTGGTTATCACCTATAAAGCCCTACATGGCTTAGGCCTGGGGTACCTAACCAACCATCTGCGGCCAGCGATAACTCCCCATCTCCTGGTGCATTCCCACAGGGAGGACCTTCTTGGAGTGCTGTCGGCCAGGCAGTGTCAACTGGCGACTCCCAGAGAACAGGTTTTCTCTGTGGGCGCACCCACTCTATGGAATCAACTCCCCCTTGAGCTCCGGATGGCCCCTGACCTGCGCTCCTTCCACCGTGATCTTAAGACATGGTTATTTCACCAGGCCGGATGTGACTAAAGGGTTTTTAAGGGGAATTTTAATAGTTTTAACATTTAAATATTGATTTTTGCTTGTAAAAATTTATTCCTGTGAGCCGCCCTGAGTCCTTGTCAGAGAGAGGGTGGCATACAAGCTAAATAAATAAATAAATAAATAAATAATAAATAAATAAAATTTGGGCCATTAATTATGTGCTTCTCAATACCATGCTCAGTGTTCATGAACACAAACAGAAAAATACTAAGTTATAGAGTCCTTTTTTGGGCCTTTGAAAGGCATCCTATTGGCTTCCTCCAATAGGTAATGACTGCTAGAATAATAACTCTTAAGTTTCATTCATATATTGTCTTTGTATAGGCTGTGAAGACATTTCTACATTAATATATTTTTGCAATAATTATTTAATTTGATACTTTTATTTAAAAAAATGAATTTTTATATCAAACTAATATGCTTCTGTGTGTATTGGAGTGCATAATACATTTTTATCTGGGAGATTAAAGAACATAATATTATAAGCCATCCAGAGTCCCTATAATAGTGAGAAGGATGGCATAGAAATGAAAATAAAAAATAAAATAAAATAAAATAAAATAAAATAAAATAAAATAAAATAAAATAAAATAAAATAAATAAAATAAAATAAAATAAAATAAAATAAAATAAAATAAAATAAAATAAAATAATAAAATAAAATAAAATAAAATAAAATAAAATAAAATAAAATAAAATAAAATAAAATAAAATAATAAAATAAAATAAATAAAATAAAATAAAATAAAATAAAATAAAATAAAATAAAATAAAATAAAATAAAATAAAATAAAATAAAATAAAATAATAAAATGCAAGATAGCTCCCAGACAAGAAGTCCATTCAGGACAATTAGCTCTAACTTTATTGTAAAGGTATATTAACAGAATCTTTCAAGGCAGAAAATCTATTTCTCCCCCTCACTGTTCAGTTCAGGTAGGGTCCTTTGCTATATCTCCACTTTTGTTGGTTCAGCTGCCTCTTATCAGATAGAGTCTTTCAACTCTATCCCAATCATTTCCATATACTATTACAAGGTTTTCCAGGATCACTGTATGATTCCTTAATGGATTTTTCATCAAAAAAGTGCATAAGCAATACTATAGGGAAAATGTCACTGTTTGCTGAAAGAGAAAATACTTTTCTTTAGGGATTACCACTATATCTATCACACACACTATTTCCTATTTATTTCGAAAGAAGGTAAATTTAGACCAAAGATCAGATGAAGAAAAATCTTTAAATTCTTAATCTAGAGCAGTTGTGTGAAGCATTGAACTTGAAATGCTGCATTATTGAAATTCAAATTGTATGAAACCATAACACTACTTTTAACAGAGATCATAATGTAGTGTTCTTCATGGAATGAGAGGTAACAAATATGCATTTTCAAGGAAGGAAGGAAGGAAGGAGGGGAGGGAGGAAGGGGGATATTTTGTCTGTCCCATTGCTGTCCTCATAATTTTTTCTTCAGAATCTAATAGAAAAAAAAGATGATATTGCAATTTTGTCAAGGCTCATTAACACTTTGAATTGTATTGCATTGAATACTTTATTTGGCCAAATGTGATTAGACATGTAAGGGATTTGTCTCCGGTATAGAAATACTCAGTGTACATGCAAAGCAACAAAATACAATAAAAAAGGGGCTGGGGACTAAAGAAGATAATAAGATGAATAATAATGCTATAGCCATACTACATGGCCAAATATACATAGACATTAGACAGCACTGTGAGCAGTGGTGGGTTGCTACCAGTTCGCACCAGATTGGGCAAACTGGTAGCGGCAGCAGGCTCCGCACCATGGCCTGGATGCTTCTGCGCATGCACAGAAGTGCCACGTGTGCACAAGCACGAGCGCATGTGCGCACGAGTGAACCAGTCGCGACGGGATTTGGAACCCGCCCCTGACTACGAGAATTAGATGTTCATCAGACTGATAGCGCAAGGAAAAAAACTATCCCTCGATTTCTTGTTTTGGCAATGCCCTATACAGTAGTGCTGTCCCAAATGTTAAAATATTCTTGTACAGATTAATTATTTCTTCATAAGATTAGACATGTGAAATTGTGTATGTATTGGAGTGGGGGGATCATTATCCAGTTTGCTTATGTGGACAAGATATGGCTTTAAGTGGAACATGGATGTATGAAGAAAGATACCATATCTTATCTCTTAGCAGAAATCCATTATTTTTCTTCCTGATAATATAGATGCTCTGGATTATTAAGCAATGTCTCTGTTGGGCCAGGCTATGACAGGAAACAAAATTAATGGAAAACTTTTTCTTGCAACATGCTCATGAGCTCTTACTGAAAAAGGTTTAATGGTTACTATTTCAAAAATGATATAGCATTACTAATCGGCAGAGAAGAAAGAATAACCATACACATTTTACCAGCACACAGTATAATAAAAACTAATGAAGTTTATGGGCAAGTGACACATGTTCACACAGTTACAGTTAGGAGTAAATGGCTGGATTTGGTTCACTGTCATATTTAATTAAGTACTGCACTCTAGATTGCATTGTGTCATTGCTGATCAACTCACCTTCAATTTTTTATATAATGCTTTGTTGATGGGATTGTGAGAAATGACATGGCTTTTCAAACAAAAACAATGACATCTAAGATGAAGGAAGATACTTAGTCATCTTTTAAGTAACTTAACTTTGGGGCGGGGGGGTGTCCTTTCTCTCTCACATCCCACGTTAAGATTTAGAGAATTGTAACCATAAGATATTTAAGCCTGTAAATATAAAGAGTTTTTCTTCCATTACCACAAAAGCAAAATCATTTCTATGTGCTTGCTTCACATGAAGTCAATCTTACATTTGTAATACAGTTTTTGGATAGTAATTTATCAGTCCCCAAGTTTCTCATCCTTCTGTAGGAAGAGCCACCTGACTTAGGAAGCTGGAAGGGGTGAAAAGTGTTGACTTGATAAAGTTAGATCTTTTTTGTAAGCGAATTGTAATATAGCCCATACTAGAGAAAATTAGGATGAAGCGTCATGATTAATATCAAGTGTCTCCTAGAATCCTTTCAGCTTCAGTAAAGAGTGTTTGGGCCATTTTTGTTGTAGGAGATATATATATATATATATATATATATATATATATATATATATATATATATATATATATATATATATATATATATATATATATAATATTATATATATATTATTATTATTATTATTATTATTATTATTATTATTATTATTATTATTATTTATTGGATTTATATACCGCCCTTCTCCTTGCGGACTCAGGGCATATAAAGAATATAAAGAATATAAAGAAACAAATCAGCTAACATGGCCTTTCATTTATAATAGATCAGCCCAGCATAATCCAAGCAACCTATTCATAATTCTACCCACCCCTCCGAAAGTTAGAATGGTGATATTTAAATAACAACTGGGGAGTATTCTCAGAAGTTTAATTTAGTCCGTTCATCAAGACAGACATTCAGTACCAATATTTGATTGGGTTTCCTTTTGCAAGCAAACAAAATACAGGACTTTGGAAGCATCCATACAAGACACCTGGCCTTTGATACACATATAATTTATTTCATGCTCTCTGCCTCCAACTATCTCCAGTTCAATAAAACTTCATGAATTAGACTCTTGCTTCATTTCTTGGCATCTGCTGTACACAGCTGCTGTGTTGGCTCATGACACTGCACAGCTTCTGGCAATAGCTGGTGATTGGTTCATGCTTTCCAATATAAAGCTGCTCTTTTGACATGACTTTTACTTTGAATGGGTCACCTAGTTTGCTATTTTGAAAGACTCCAAAGTCAACATTCTACTCTGAGAATTTAGATATACATGTTTTATAGTTCACTGAAATGTTAAACGTTTATGTGTCATTATAGTACCAGAATTCTCCTCAAATTCTTAATGTAAAAATGCTATGAAGGTAATTTTTTCCTATTTCCTAATAGTGTTATTGCATTGGTTCTCAAACTATTATCTTCTTTCCTGGCTTTTTTTTTTTTAATTTCAGTAGTGAAAATTATTCTTATATAGAGTTTGCATGTACTACTTTATTACATCCAACACTGGTCTTCAGAATCCTTCTTAAATGGGAGGTTGCAACTGAAATGGCATAAAAGTTGCTAAATAAATATGCCATGCGAAGAGCCAGGGACCAATAGTTGATATATTTATTTAGTGGATTCATATAGTTGCTGATTTGATATATGAGCCTAATATTGGCTCATAACATGATAAAATAGCAGCCAGGAAAAAATATTGTAAAGCCACACCTCAACATTCAACATAACCAAGCAAAGGGCTCTGTTCCCAGGGTGAGGAGAGCCTTAGGTCAAGAAAGAGCTGACATCTTTCAAGGCCATCACAAGACTATTTGCCGACTAAGAAAGAAGGAGAAAAAAACCCTAGAACAGTGATGGCGAACCTTTTTGCTGTCGTATGCCAAAAGCAGGGGAGAGCACAGGGGGTCATGTGCGCATGTGCCCACCCATAATTCAATGCACCCTGCCCCCCCATGCATGTGCACGTGACTTCCCTGCGCTCCCCCCCCCGCTTTTGGCATGCCATGGCCCAGTGGGCCCGGTAGGCCAGTTTTTTGCCCTCCTCAGGTTCCAGAGGCTTTCTTGGAGCCTGGGGAGGGCAAAAATGGTCTCCCCGCCTCTCAGAGGCCATCTGGAAGTCGGGAATGGCCTATTTCCTGAAGTCACCCAGAGTCCCTTGGGAGTTGGGTGGCATAGAAATATGATTAATTAAATTAAATTAAATTCTGGTCCCACCAGAAGTTGGCAAATAGGCCATTTCTGCCTCCGGAGGGCCTCCAGGGGAGGTGGGAAAGGCTGTTTTCGCCCTCCCCAGGCTCCAAGAAAGCCTCTGGAGCCTGGGGAGGGCGAAAAACGGGCCTTCCCCCAGAGGCCCCAGAGGCCATCTGAAGGCCAGAAACAGCCTGTTTCCTGACTTCCGGTGGGCCCAGAAGGCCTGAAAATTAGCTGGAGCTGAACTAAGGCAATGCTCATGTGCCCACCGATATGGCTCCGCATGCCACCTGTGGCATGCATGCCATAGGTTCACCATTACAGCCCTAGAATTTAAACCTAATGCATGGATCAATGCAAGGATTTTGATTAGGGGGACAAATACTTTTGCTGATGTTTAGCTTCCTTCTTGTCTACAATATAAGAAACTAATCATGATGAAATGTGTGTGAACATTTTGATGAATAAGCCAAGTTGTGAATAAGGAGTTGGAGAACCGAAAGCAAAATTTACAGCTGTGGCTGGAATGAAGGCTGAAGCGTCTGTATTCATGTAATTATAAGCTTATTGGTGTTATTACAGAATTGGAATTTTTTTTCTATTATGAATGTTTTCTCTCCACGTGTTTGTGTGTGCATGTGCACCTATGAGGACCAGTTTGGTACATTATTGTGGGATCCACATATGGCTTTTTTGAGGAGGGAGTGGACAAAGGTCTTCTTAAATGGTAAAAGAACAACCTCCTCATTAATAGAAGAATTCACCACAAGAACTCACTTACCCATCAGCTTTTCAACTTCCTTTAACACACCAGCAAAGATCTAAAGGGATGGTGGCGAGTTCACAACCCTAAAGACCATGTCCACTCCACCAGGCCTGATAGGTTCAAACCATTTCTCGATAACTGGACAAGACATCCCCCCCAAATAGGTCTCCTGAGGCTACAACAAGGCCAGTGTCCAACTGTGAGCACATCTGAGGGACTTTTTTTGACAGAAGCTGAGCTAGTTCTTTCATGTACCTCTAGAAAGGAGTCTCCAAGTCCCCTTTGCCCAGGGGTGAAATGCTCCCAGTTCGGATCAGATCAGACAATCTGGTAGTGATTGTGGCAGGTGGTTCTGACAACCGGTAGCAATGGTGGGGTGCGGCTCCGCACACCCACCCACCCACCCAGGTGTCATTATTTCCAGGTTAAGTTTTTTACATGCGCATATGAGCGAAGCAAGCATGTGCACGTGGCTCATGCACTTCTGAACCAGTAAGGAAGGTAAGTAGATTTCACCCTTGCCTTTCCCAACAGAGAGCTTGTTACCTGAAACAGGGCTTCACATTAACTATCTGCAGATGCAGTAATGGTGGAGAAATTCCAGTGCCTCACCTCATTTTCTGCCACATGGTAGGCCTTAATCAGGATTCTAACCCAGGGATGTCAAACTCATGGCCCATGCGCCAGACGTATCGTGCGCTGACCACGTCTGGTTTAGTGAAGGGGAAAAAAGTCCTGATAGATCACATGATGCTGCCATGATGATGCAAATTTGACACCCTTGTTCTAACCATGTCTACCAAGTTCATTCCCAATAGAGCACCAGCAATGGACTCTTCTCTTACTTCAACTTTTTCAGTTCCATGGGGAACTGAAAACCATGGAGAGTGGTGGATTCCACAAGAGGGGAGGGGTCATATAAACATGATTCAGTCTACAGCCTCAGCTACTCTCCTGTTCCAAGCAGTGATCAAGGCCTTGGATAGACCTTGCAGCAAATGAGCAGGAGCAACCCCCAGCTCCCTTTGAAACCATCCAGGTCCATCAATCACCCAGTTGGACCAATTAATATGATCATTTATCTCTCTGAAAATATTATTTCCTCACTGCCAAAATTATTGCATTAAGCACTGGATTCTAACTCAATTTGGAATTACCTAGCCTCCTAAAACAAGAAACAATTTTATTACTACCAAGAAGTAGTGTTTTTTCCTGTCAGCTCTTCCAAATTGAGATTCTCATTTTAAAAAAGTAGTAAGATCTGATGGCTGATTGCAGTGCTGAAACGTTATAGAGCATCACTGATGACATTCCCCCACCTCCATCTCACCTTCTATGGAGAAGATGGTAGAAAAATAAGGATTTTTTTTTCTCAGAGCTAAGAACTTTCCTGATCCTAGGATCACAAGTTCTGATCTGTTTAAGCTGCAGAGTCCTGAGGCTTAGCCAGAAGGCAGTTAAGATCAAAGCCAGCTGTCCTGCCAGGCTTCAGAAAGAGAATAGTTAATCATTTGTAATATAAATGGGGTTGGGGAACTCAGAAAACACAGCTCAAGTTTGTAGGGAGCAGCATGTTACTTGCTTGTGGAGAGCACCTTAAAAACAAAAACCTCTCAGCAGGGAGGGATGTATGAATGTGAAGAAATGCCTGAAATAGGCTATTGAATTATTAAGAATTTTTGGCTAAAACAAGTTCTTCGAAAATGATACAGAAGAATGTGAGAAGTAAGCTGAGCTCTGAGAGAAATTCTACCAAGAGGGATCAGTAGTTCCCATCTGAAACTTGACACTCCCAGTGTAAATATAGAAATATCAATGGATTGTGCCTAATGGTCTTTCTTGAAATCAAATCAATAGCACTTCTACAAATTAGTAGAAAAATGAGGCAGTATGGTAATGACATAGTAAAAAGGATTTCATTTAATTATTAGATGATTCTTATGATGCCCTTCCCTAAATACTTTTAGGGCAATTGATTTATTTGCCTTTTCCAATCTGGCATAATCCCAGTTAATAGGGACTGCAACGTGCTGGCTGAGGAGTTTGTAACAGGAAGTCCCAGTGTAACTGGAAAGCACTAGGTGGAGAAAGGATGTTTTAGGACAATTAAAGAAATAATGATAATAAAGGGCATGTTCAGCAATTTTCAGAGGACAATGAAATAAAATACAAACATGTTAGAAGATAATATGTAATATATTATATACAGGTAGTCCCTAACTCACAACCATTTGTTCAAGGACTATTCAAAGTTACAATGAAAAAAGGATTTATGACCTGTGCATGAAGTTTTAATGATGGCCAAATTCCTGATTATGTGATCAAAATTGGGCATTTGACAGACCATCCATACTTTTGACCACAAGAGTGCCATAATTGTCTCTAGTCTACGTACTATCCTGCACAGTGATATATATCAGCCCATGGTGAGCTAAATGATGCTGTGTCTTCCCTCTTGCAGTGCCTGGAGGCTGTTAAGGGTTGGATGGGAAGCAATGAGTTGAAACTAAACCCTAGCAAGACCAAGTAGCTCTGGGTTTGCGGTTCATTAGCTCAGGGAGAATTGCCCTTTGGATGGGGTGGCAATACCCCAGACAGACTCTATGCATAATTTGGGGGTTCTCTTGGACTCATGACTCCTGCTCAAAGAGCAGGTGACAGTCGCAGCAAGGAGGGCCTTCGCGCAACTGCGAGTTATGCACCAGTTATGCCCTTTCCTGGACCGGCAATCCCTATTCACAGTCACTCATGCCTTAGTCACTTCCCATCTTGACTATTGCAACACGGACTACATGGGGCTGCCCTTGAAGAGCATCCAGAAGCTCCAGTTGGTGCAAAATGCAGCAGCCAGCATGTTTTGCGCAGACCCTGGTGTGCACATATATCACCTCTCCTGCAGGAGCTGCATCAGCTGCCAATTTGCTTCTGGGTGCAATTCAAGGTGCTGGTTGTCACCTTTAAAGCCCTTCATGGCTTGGGAACACTTTATCTGAGGGACCGTCTCTTGCCAATCATATCTACCCAACCCATTATAGCAGGGAGGCAGGGAATGCTGCGGATCCCATCCCCAAGGGAGATACACCTGGTGGGACCCAGAAGAAGGGTCTTCTCTGTGGTGGCTCCCTCTCTCTGGAACATCATTCCCCCAGAGATTAGAATGGCCCCCACCCTAATTCTCTTCTGGAAGGCGCTGAAGACCTGGTTCTGCCAGCAGGCCTGGGGAACCCAGAGTGGGATGGAGCCCATTAAATGGTTCATATGATCGGCTGTCACTGGGGCAGGAGGTGGGGGTCAGGGGTGATTTTATTACATTAATTTATTTGATTTTTTTAATGAGTTTTACTGTTTTTTAAATGTGGTTTTTTAATATTCTGTGGGCCTTGATTTGCATGGGCGAATAGGCGGCAATATAAATCAATCCAACAAACAAACAAACAAACAAACAAATAAATATTGACTCCAGGCACAACTGTGGCTTTGAGCTACTCTGCAGCACCAACCCAACTCATGTGCAGCCCTCTGGGTCTCCCTGGGCTTCATCCATCTTTATATAACACCTCTTACACCCCTCCCTGGGCTCCCTCCTAATGATCTATGATTCTCAATTAATGACAACAGCCTGGACTGCTGGAATGTGTTCACTAAGCAAGAAATCAAACTGACATCTTGCTTTATGACTGTATGAGGTTAGCAATCAAAATTCTGGAACCAGTTATGGTTGAAAACTGAGGACTACCTAAAGAACCTAATCTTTTTGGATTATATTGGCAGATTATCCCAGAACATTACATGGAAGAATATAGTCTGCTGATTCTTCAAGATCTTTCAGCAGATTTCAATACTATGAACTGTAGTATCTTTCTGGATTGCTTGGATGGATTGGGCCTTGGGGCCAATATTTGGTTGTAGCTTTGATTCTTCCTGGTTATATATAGCTGCAAAGGTTGATATTATCTATAAAATTTGGAGGAGAGCATTGGCTCAGACGATGGATGCTGGCTGATAATTGGCAGGCTCACTTTGAAGACCTGGTTACTATCACAGGGAGGGGTGAGCTCCCATCACACATTCCAGCTGACCCAGCAGTTCAAAAGCAGGTGACTGCAACTTCATAGATGGGTAACACTTTAATGGGCAACTTAACATGAACATGATAGAGCACCCAACTAGGTGTCCCCTGGGCAACAGTGATGGCATCAACAGATCCTTTTACCATAGAAGCACTTTCCTGCTTTCGACATTATAGTAGTACTATCTAGAAAAATCTAAATGACTTAGGGCAGGAGTTTCAAACTCACGTTGTCACAGCAGCATCACATGACGTATCAGGACTTTTTTCCCCTTCGCTAAACTGGGTGTGGGTATGGCCAGTGCATGATTCATCTGGCCCGTAGGCCAGGAATTTGACAGCCCTGATTTTGGGTCTTTAGGATTCCCTTTTCCATTCTAAATCTGCTCAGCAACTCATATCATCAGAGATATTTCTGCAACCAGACAATCACTTGTCTGGGTAAGTGTGACTCCCAAGCTATACAATTCATTCCCACAAAAGGTGACTTTGGGGCCCTCTATATATTTCGGAAGCTGGTAAAAGCACATCTCTTCTCTTAGGAGATTGACTTAATTCATTTTCATCTTTGTTCCATATCTGTCTTTCACTGCTTTAAAGTTGCTTTGTTTAAACTTAGAAGGTTGTTGTTGTTTTTTTAACCACTGTAAGCCACACTAAATGTCAAATAAATACATGGAAAAGTGTGTGAAAATCCAATAATAAATCATTTTGCAAAAAAGGAAGTGTGCCAACAAAGGCTTTTCTTTGTTCTTTTAAAACTGCCTTTTGGCAAGAACCATAGTAATCCTCTGAAGAACCTACCAGCCATATTTCCCTTACAATTTTTCTTTGAATGTAGCAAAGCAGCTTTTGTTTAATAAGACATCACTGGAGCATAAGAGATGATAGATAGAAAGATAGATAGATAGATAGATAGATAGATAGATAGATAGATAGATAACAAAACATTTGCTACCCCCAAAGCTTTTTTCAGTAATCCCCAGTTAATGACTTTTTCCCCCCTGTAAATGTCTAAGATTTTTTTTTGTTACTTCAAATTTAATCAAATTCCCTAAAACAAAGGAAAACCAACCAATCAATCCTCTTTAGTCTTCATGCAGCTTTAACTAAGATGTGCTCAAATACCTACAACTCATTCACCATTCTTTTTGTAGACAGGCAAATTGAAATCAGTCATTTTATTCCCCTTTCAGTCTTGTAATTCATTTTCTCCGAAAGCAGCTTCAGGTGGATTATAATTCAAAAACACTGAAAGATTCTTTCCTCCCCACACATTCTTCTTCTTTAATTTTTTTTTTATTTTAAAGAAAGAGACCGTATTGCTTTTCAACAAGTTAAAACTGAATAAGGTAAAGGAGGCGATGAAGACTGGTATCTGAGTGACACACCCAGAACTGTAAACTCCTCCTCTCACTGTTTTATATCTTTTCCAAATGATTTCATCTCCTCTTCCATTATAGTTGGTGGCAAAATGTTCTTCTTCAAATCCATAAACAGGAAATATAGCAATAGCACTTAGACTTGTATACCACTTCATAGTGCTTTTACAGCCCCCTCTAAGTGGTTTTACAGAATCAGCATATTGCCCCCAACAAACTGGATCCTCATTTTACCACCTCGGAAAGATGGAAGGCTGAGTCAACCTTAAGCCAGTGAGATTTGAAATGCTGAACTGCAGCTAGCCGTTAGCTGAAGTAGCCTGCAGTGCTGCACTCTAACCACTGCGCCATCTTGGCTCTTATAACCCAGTAGAAATGTTTTCTCTTATATTAACAAAATAAAATTGGAAGGCCATTTGAAGGATGCACAGATCTAATTCCACTCACTTTAAAAGAAACATTCTTCATCTATGTCTTTTATATCTACATAAAGCTTGTGAAAGGGCATTGCGGATTGCAGGTACTCATAATCTTCCTCAGGTGGGCATCTGGCATCTGAACAGTTTTGTATAAAACTCAGGGTCATTTTGAAGTTTAACATAGGGAACCCTCTTGTCATGTTTTCTCCTTTAGTAGTACCTGAAGTGAATCCCATTCAAGAAAGCAAGCATAGAAAGTCTCCAAGTAGACTTTCCTCCCACATGTAATTACATCATAGCTGTTGTGACCAAGTAATGATTACCAAATACAATTCAGTCCTTATTTTATTTATTTATTTTATTTAATTTATTGAATTTATTTATTGAATTATTAAAACAGCGGAGAATTAATTCATTCTCAGCTTAGTCCAAAACAAATACTTCATAACCAGTCCGTTGGCCTTATCACCAACCTTTGGCAATCTGCCAAAGGCTTTTCTTGGCAAAACCCCCACAAAGTTCAAAAGACGTTGACAAGAAGCATGGGAATCAACGTTGCTTTTCTACAAAGAACCCAACGGCTCATTGCTACTCTTTTAATCCTTATGGGAGTAGCCAATCTTCTTCTGGCCTTACTCCCGAGTCATCCTTTTTGCTTCAGCTGCTCTTGCCTTCTGGCAGCTCTTCGCATGCGTGCACTAGGAACAGGCTCCTCCTGTTCCTCTGCCTCTCTGCTGTCCTCCTCTGGAGGCTCCAGAGTCCACGCATCACTCCCGGATGGCCCTGGCCCCATCTCTGCCTCTGACACAAAGCCCTCATCCGAGCCTTCCCCTGACTTCAGGACTGGCCCATTGTCCACCCCAGCCTCCTGACTGTCTAACTCCACTGCCAGGTCTTCAGGCTGCTGGCGGACCACAACACTAGCAATGAAGGAGGAATAGATACGATACACCACCAAATTATTTTTGCCAAAATTGATGATGGTCATGAACTGTAAGTCCTTAGAACTGGGCTCTTGGCTAAGTTAGTATTTCCATAATACAGATTAGCCACTGCCTCATGAAGGGACTGTTCACAGTTATGGCAAAGATGAAAAAGTGATTTTGCAATCGGTCCTCACATTTGCAACCTTCGCAGGTCTGCAAAGAAAAGCTGAAGTAAAATTGCAAAATCACGATGTTTCATTTAGCAACTGTTTTAACAACTAAGTTTCCAGTCCCTATTGTTGCTAAATGAGGACCACCTGTAAATGTGTAGCTAAATTAAATATCTGCAGTTCCAAGCAATGAAAATAGTTTGTTATCGCTATAATGTATTCTTCAATTTCAGAGCAATTTGGAGCAGCTCAACCCAATAGAAAATCCTGAGAAGTACTCCTTAAGGAAAAGAAAAGCATTTAAAAGTTATTTTATTATTGTCCCCATTCTGATTGCATACAATGCTATTTGTATAATTTTGAACTTGGCTGTAGGGCCTTTGCAATAGAGTCTGTGAATTTTATTATCTATTCCACATGCTGAGAAATATTTTTCCTTAAATGCTACATACAAAACATAACATTTAAGATAAACTGTTAATATTTCCATTCACAATGAAGCTCTAGAAAGCGACAACTAATTTCTATTGAACTTTTAGCAGATATTTCTCAATATCTGCTTTTGCAAAATTTCTGTACCATCACAAACCTGGAGGGGATCTGATTGGGGAGTGCTGCCTGCAAGTCTCAAATCATAATTAAACTGATTGAGGACTCATTGGTTATGTGACTTCATCCATTCACAGTCTACGTTCAAATTACCAACCTCTCTTTAAAAAAAACAAAAAAACTATTGTTGATTTTTACTGAAGAACCTTTAGCAGAAGTTCTTCAATCAATATTTGCTCTTGCAAGATTTCTATATCACGACAAACCTGGAGGAAATCTGACTGGGGAAGGCTGCTTGCAAGTTTCGCATCACAGTTAAACTGATTGGGCACCTATTGGTTATGTGACTACAGCCATTAACAATCTACATTCAAATTACCAAACTTCCTTTTTTAAAAAGACAATATCAATTCCTTCAAACAAAGCTCAGTTCCTGGTGATTAGTTGGATACAGCTGTACACTTTTTTTTTCTATACTCTCCCAAATAATATGGAAGAAGTTTGCTATTGCCTTCTTTCAGGTACTTTCTTGAATTTCTGGTAATCTCTTACATTAAGTTAAGTATTGAATTGAAGAATTGAGCAGGGGATTGGATTAGAAGACCTCCAAGGTCCCTTCCAGTTCTGATCTATTTTAATTCTAACCAGGTCCAGAACGGCTTAATTTTTTCTGAGTTCCATTAAATTTACAAAGTATTGCTGCGCTGCTAATCTACAAACAATGTCTAAAGTATGTTATGTTCAGTAATTAACAGTACTTAATCTGTTTTGCTGTTGTCAAAGATACCAACTTCACTGGGTGTCAAATGATTCACAAAACACACAGATCTAACGTACCAGAGACTTTAGTGGACAAAATAATGATGATGACGACAACACTGAGAACTGTTTTTTTGTCAGTTGTGGAATGGAATTGAGTCATCCATGAAGACCACCTGCAGTTAAATATGAAATATTTATTCAAACTACAGTTATAAACAAATTTTCCATCTCAATCATTTTAATGAGAAATAAACCTCAAAGCTTTTACTCCGGGATTTGGAAGGGTACTTAATGCTTTGCGAAAGCAGATCATTTGGAGAACAGTGCATTTTCAATAAAACAATTGAAGCATTTAATTGGTGTAGCTATTTACATATTTCAGAAATATGAATAGAAAAAGCAGAGTAAAATCAAAATGCAAAAATACGCTTAATTTTATATGGTTTTTCTTCAGATTCATACCGGTGGTAATGATGTTATATCATCATGCTGACTATGAACAAGGGATACTAGTTTAAAAAGGAATTTAAAAAATCCCATACTGTTAGGAACTATCTGTGTATAGTTCTCCGGGTTTTTTTATTCTGTTCTGGTATTATTGCCTGTAGAGAGCAGGAAAGAAAGTTCAAAAAGTTGTAGTCCCTTGACTAACTTGCCTAGGAGTAAATTCCATTGAACTTACTACTGAATAGATGCATAAAACTGCAGACTCAGTATTTATTTATTAAGGTAGTAGTAAATTTATGTGAGATGAGCCAAGAGCTTCAAAAAATTTTGTAAATCTAAACTGTTACCACATTCTAGTGTGAAACCACTGGACAATGATTAAAATTATTACATTTTAATTAATACTAATAAGCATGATGTATTATTTCCTTGAATCCCCATTTTTGGCTCCCACACTGTTCTATTAAAACATGTAGAAATCATGTGAGGAAAAATCAAGGACACAAACAAGAATGGAAGGGATGAATTTTCCCAACAGTCATGTAAGGATTTCTTTTTTAAGGTGATTACTTTTGTCTTGCAGATACAGATGTGCACATTCTCACAAATTTGGCCATTTTAAATCATACAATAACTGTATTTTAATTCCTGTAAAAATGTAGCAATACATGTTTGAATGGTTTCTTTTTCATCCCTAACAAGCAATGTGTCATCCTACCTAGAGCTTGGAAGTACGGGGAAAAATGTTATGAATCATTATTGTTTTGATGTAGAAATTAAGAATGTGGCAAATAACAGTTCTTTTTTTAAAAAAAAAAACATGCTGGAAGCCAGATTTCTTTCAAGCCAGGATTCTTTTGAGAAGCATAAGACCATCTTCCACCTCCCCTCCACCAGCTGTACTGAAATACCCTAAAGAATGAAAGGTTCAACTCCTCACCAAGGCAAGTAGGGCCCATAGGCTGAATATATGCATTAAACATAAGAGTCATAGATCGTGTTCATCAGCCAGCAGCTAATTTCTTTCAAGCTATTTAAGCCCAGTACCTACAAAAGGGGCAGATCTCAGCCAATGCCAAGGGCATCATGGTCTCAGCATCAATACATCTTGGAAAGTTCAGGCAAAGGCTCCATATTTAAGTCAAGAAGACTTAGTCAAAGCCGCTCAGCATCGGGAAGCAAGTGCTGCACATCTTCCAAATTTGTTTTAAAATGTTTTATTTTCAACATACTGAAACAGCCTTCTCTTGCCCAATATGTTTGCTAATTTTTTTTAAAAAAAACATACGGAGCTCTTATGCAGTGAAACTATAGTCATGCAATATAAAGACATTCAAAAATGACCAACTCATGGCCTCAGGACTGCCATCCAAGGGTGAAATACTCCCGGTTCAGACCGGATCACCCGATTCAGTAGCGATGGCAGCAGGTGGTTCGGAGAACCGGTAGCAAAGATCCCTGCCCCCTGCCCCCATGTCCAGCTGAGTTGTGCGATAGTCAGAGGCTTTTTTTTTTTACTTTTAAAAGCATTTTTTCTTCAGCTGAGAAAATGCTGAGATTAGCTGGGATCGTTAGAGACTTTTAAAAGCATTTTTTCTACAACCTCTTCGCCCGAAGAGGTTGTAGAAAAAATGCTTTTAAAAGTAAAAAGAAAACAGGTGGCCATGCCCACCAAGTCATATTACCCCCACACACCAAGCCACGCCCACAGAACTGGTAGTAACAAATTTTACATTTCACCACTGCTGCCCTCGGTAGTTTAGGAAACAAGACCTTCTGACTGATCTTTCTCTTTGATAATGCAGAAGGATCTAAAATCCTTGATAGAGATAGATTGTACTTATACTTGCCTTACCTGGGTTGTATCATTGCCTTTATACTCTAGTCTAATAGATTGCAATAGGAGGAACTGGTTCTTGAAATATGCTGCCTTTCCCCCCCCTCAAACAATATTGCGTTGAATTATATTATCCAACCTCCCTGGGTTTTTTATTTTTTCCATAGCTAGTTTCTGATTTTTATTTTCATGAGCAAAAACTGTAATGCAAGACAAAATAAATGCAAGCCTAGGTCTCTAAGGGAGGATGAGAACTAAAGAACTGACTTAAAGGTATCATTTTTGCTATAATCTAGTTATTGTCCAGACATTTCTAGCCTAGATATGATAACTTTTATAGCATAATTGAACACAATCCATTATGCTTATGGTTAACAGCATGTGGTGTAGCAATTATTTCTTTTATGTTCTTAGGACATGTTTAATATATGCATTTCAAGAGGTCTAACTATTAGAATTTTCCATCAGTTCCTCCTAGCCAGCATATGGATAAGAGAGATATTTTTATTACTTACAAAGAGCTATTGTTGACCTCCATCCCACCCTCACTTACTGTATATTATCTAGAGCCTTAGCGTAAAATGTATTCTTCTTAAGGTATGTCTCATAAATAAAGAAAGTGAGGCAGGCAGCTGATCTGAAGTCTCATTGTGGATAGTAAATTGTTAGTTATTACTACATTTTTATTGAGAAAGTGATTGAATTATTACATGCTTCAAGTGCTAAAGTATTTTGGATGGCCTTGTACGTGTTGATTTTAGGGGGTTGCTGTTTCTTCTAAGGCAGTAAAATATTGTTTCCTCAGTTACTTTTTTTTTTCTTTCCCTGTCCACAATAAGGAATTCTTGGTCTAATTTTATACAAACACATTGCATTTAAAAACAATCAGTGCACCATTTTGCAGTTTCTGTCAATGTTTTGGAAACTCAATGGGCTTCTTTTAATAACAAGTTTTTTATATAGAAGGTTATATACTGTAAAAGAACTGATCTTGGGAAGGATGGAGCAAACTGTTAAGGGGGAACTTACAGAAAAGATTACATGCTGTTGAGAAACAAGGCAATGTGAGAAAGAAACTCAAAATAACTTCTTGATAATGTACTGTAAGATGGTCAGAGAGAAACTTGGATAGCTTTCAAGATTTACTAATTCTATCTGTAACTGCAATAAAGGCCATTCCTGCTGGAATCCCTTTTATGGTTTTAGAACTCGGCCTCCACCAAAGGACTGATATAATATCAAGAAAGGGAAAACAGAAATCCAACTGAATTAATAAACTTGAAAAAACTAGTGTTAGAAATCTAGTATGCTAAATTTATCTTTTAATGAATGGATTTTGTGCTGACAAAGTAAAACTATAAACATATAGATAAATTGCCTGGAAGCTAGTTCATTTTATTTTCTCTTGCGTAGACTTCTGTAGGATTGTCAAGGTGCAGTCTAATTCACACCAATAAAATGGTTAAGAACAAAGCTGTAACTTGATACCTTGGTTTCCTAATATAAGGTTTGACAGGATTTCTTCTAGTCCACGTAGGTTATTTCTCCTCCATATCCATCAGTATTCTATATTGATCAGTGATCTGCAGAACTAGTGAACCAGACCAAGCATGGTACAGGACAAATTTTATCATACTTGCGGTGAACTTTTCATTCCTGGCTTCTGGAGAAGTCTCTCAAATGGTTGTTAAATGACCATTCATAAGTCCAGGACAACCTGTAGTAGAAACAAAGAAACAAGGAACTCTTGACTATCAGCTACCCATTTGCCTTTCTTCAAAGTAAATTGTTCTTATTTTCCCTTCTCCTCTGAAAAATAAAAGTAAAATAAACTACTGGAAATATAATAAAAATAAAAATAAAATAAACTATGGAAAAATAGTTTATTCCCAATAAAGGGCATAAAGAGGAAACACATTTTTTTAAAAAAAAGAGAGAAAAGAAAAAAAGTGATTGATTTCTGACCCTTTTCAATAGAGTAAAACAATATTACAGTTACAACTTTGTAGTCCATATTTTTATTATTTTTACAAATAGCTCAAGACAGCAAACATATCCAATACAATTTCTTCCTTCTATAACCCCATGAGAGAGAGAGAGTAACCCTATGATTGGGTTGAGAGAGACTAACTGGCTCAAAGTCACCTAGCTGACTTTTGTGGCTAAGGTGGGGCTTGAACTCAGTTTTCCATTTTCTAGCCTGTTGCCTTAATCCAGAGGTCTTCAAATTTGGCAGCTTTAAGATTTGTGGACTTCAACTCCCAGAATTAAAGAGTTGAAGTCCACAAGTCTTAAAGCTGCCAAGTTGGAGGACCTCTGCCTTAACCAGTAGACCAAACTAGTCTTTTACATTATATCACATTTACATTATATTTACATTACCTATAATTATGATTATTGCAAGCTAATTCTATAACTGCACAACTATTAAACCTTCAAATTAAAATTAAAATTTCATTTTTTTCTATTTCAAGCATAAAAACCAGAAGCAACCATACAAAAAAAAAAAAACCAAAAAACCCAAACCCATTAATATTGATAAAAACCAGAAGCAAACAAACATCTGCAGTCTCCATTGAAAAGTTATAAACATCAATAAGCTAAAAATACAAGAAAGTGAACTTCCATTTATAGCAGGGGTGGGCAACTGTGGCCCTTTTACAACCTGTGGACTTCAACTCCCAGAATTCCTCAGACAGCCAAGCTGGCTCAGGAATTCTGGGAGTTGAAGTCCATAGGTCATAAAGTGACCATATTTGCCCACCCCTGATTTATAGCACAAGGATGGTTAACCAGGAGAGCCCTGGTGGCACAGTAGTTAGAATGGAGTATTTCAGGCAAACTCTGCCCATAGCCAGGAGTTCATTCCTGACAGGGCTCAAGGTTAAATGGTAAAATGAGGACCCAGACAGTTGGGGGCAATGTGAGAACATTCTAAATGACCCAGACAGTGCTGTAAAGCACTATGGGGCAGTATATAAGTCTAAGTGCTATTAGTCTATAGTAATATCCCTGGCATAAAGAAATATACACATAAAGACCTACGAAAATAAAATAATAAATATTTGACTGTTACAGGGCAGAATTAAGAAAAGGGGGCATGGCTGGCTGATGAAACCTAAAGAGGTAGAAATAGATCTATTCCAGTCTCCCTCATAAATTCAAACAGATAGCAGAATGGCTGCTGTGGTGTTTGGGAAGGCCTAAAAGCTGGTGAATTGAGATTTCACTGAAAATTAGTCTATGAAACATCTTGATATATGTAGGAAAATAATACCTCCCACCTACCAGCCATTTGGATACCCGCCCTTATTGACAAACGAGTCCCTAACACGAGGAATGACACCAGACCCACACTCACGAGAGCCACACAGGATGTCACCACCACACATCCACGCAGAAAGCAGACTCAAACCCACACTATGATGAGGTGCGACCAAGGACCAGAAGACAGACCACAGCTCCATCATTAGCCACTTTAAACCCCTCCAATCCATACATGAACATACAGACTGACACCCACCATGAAAAGCTACCATGGCCACAAACAAGAAGCCAAACAACAGCAATGCAGCTCACCAGCTCAAATCCCCCTGCAACTCAGACTAAACCAAGCACAACCAAGCCCCCACCCAAACAGAACACACCCCCAGCCAATCAGAGCACAACAAACCTCCACCCAATCAGAACACAGCCAAGCTCCCACCCAATCAGCTCACACCCCCACTAGCAGTTAAAAAGAAGAAACAGCAGCGATCTCACATTGCTCCTGGAAGCACAAAGCCGAGAACACTAGCCTGAAGATAACGAATGAGACTTCGTCGAAACGTCGCCAAGACACATCCAATTCTACGCGGGAGAACACCCGAATAACCAAAGATCTATATATATACATAGATAGATAGATAGATAGATAGATAGATAGATAGATAGATAGATAGATAGATAGCAAGCAAAGGAGATGTTGAAAATGAAATAAAAGTAGTGAGAAATAACCAAAATGTCTGGAGTTGCTTAAAGCCATTTCTTCACAAGTGACTTGTAACATCTTCTGGAGTCATCCAACCATCACTGTGGCAAAATAGGAGTAATATATTTAGGCTTTATATCATTCCAGTAAGGGCTGCAGGAAAAGGTCTGAAGATGCTGAAGTTATTAGTGCAGAAATGAACGTTTTCCTGGTAAGGATTTAAAAGAAATCCATCACAGGTTTATGATAGTGAATTTGTAAAAAAATGAATCAATCTGCGCTATAAATGATAACAAAGTCCACTAATACTCCTATTTCATCAGAATGTGTGCACGCACATGCACACATATACACGTCTATTAGAAGAAATGTGTCTAAACATGATTCTGAAAAATATATACAAAAAAGTACATATTTATATAGTTTTTTTAAAAAAAAATGTTATGGTTAATTATAAAAACCTTTCATCTGAAAACTTTACAGTTAACAAAAGGAGTACATTGATTTTCATTTCATTTCATTTCATTTTGCTAAAAAGTAAGGCCATGTTTTGTTTTGTTTTTCAATATGTTGGGAAGATTTAAAAGAGAAAGAAAAAACACACCAGAGTAAGTCCACAGATGACTTCGAATCAGTGGTGGGAATCTACTGGTTCTAGCCAATTTGGGCGAACCGGTAGTGGCTTCGCCCACCTGCCCGGACATCATCACAAATGGTCTGCGCATCCACAGAAGGCTCTGTGCATGCACAGAGGTGGGGCACCCAGTCACATTTGCGAACTGGTAGCGAAGGTAAGTGAATACCACTACTGCTTTGAACATATTATGGGAAGCTATTGACAGTAAATGGGTATTCCGTTTTTACTCCAAACCTTTAAAAAATTCTTTTTAAAAAGAATGACAGTAACAACAGGTTATTGATAGATGTAATAACTTATTACTGAGACCATAAAACAGTATTCAATATTAATCTAAATATCTATACTTCCAAATATTTCACTTTATATTCTCAATTTTCAGGTCTAGACAAAACAAGTTTCTTGGGTCATGTATCTTTGCTTGCATATCATTTATTCCTGTATACTCTGGGTGATTTTTATATCTCACTATAAACATTCCCTCCTCCAAAACTCCATGTGTAATTTTTTTAAAAAAAGCAAAATATAAAAGAATAAAAACCATAATATACATACACACATGCATATATATATATATATATATATATACATACCGTATATATATGTTGTATAGTTATTTGTTAACTTTATTTGTTGCCTGTCTCACTGTGGGACTACTTTAGG
Source organism: Masticophis lateralis (assembly GCA_030761175.1). Taxonomy (NCBI): domain Eukaryota; kingdom Metazoa; phylum Chordata; class Lepidosauria; order Squamata; family Colubridae; genus Masticophis; species Masticophis lateralis. The sequence goes on along the minus strand of JAUDYJ010000003.1, from coordinate 117,564,793 downwards.
CAGCTTACAATAATAAAAAGGAAGAAAAATAAATGGATTGTAAAACCGAAGTAAAACAATAGAACAATAAAATAAACAATGACAAAGCAGCACTATAATAATAATCTATATATATATATAAGCAAAAACCACTCAGTAAGAAGCTTAGTGGCTTCTAGATGCTCACTAAGAAAGGATAAAGAAAACATTAGTAATTCCTATATTATGATTAACATGCTCTGATGCTAAGGAGTTCTATTCCCCCTTCCCACCTGAAAAGAAATCTGTTCCAGTTTTACTTTTGCAGCAGCAACCAGAGGATAGGGTAGGGGAGACTTCTGTGGGGCAAGCCTGCGGGAGAGAAAGGGATAGGATAAGAGAGGCTTCTGTCGAGTAAGCCTGAGGGAAAGAAGGGGATAGGATAGGGAAGGCTTCTGTGGGACAAGGATGAGGGAGAGAAGGGGGATAGGAGAGGAGAGGCCTCTGTGCAGCAAGCCTAAGGGAAAGAAGGGGAGAGGAGAGGTCAATCGTAACTACTCATTAATTTTCAAGCTGTAAGTGTTGATTTATCAAGCCCAATCACATAGTTTCATAGCGAAGCATGGGTATCCAGCTAGTGCATTAATATGGTAGCCCAAAAGATGGATGGTTGTGTCTGTGAAGCTCATTTTCAATCTGGGCTGAGATTGAATGACTAGGCTTTCCCAGCTAAGGTAGGACTAGAACTCATGGTCTCCCACTTTCTAGCCTGTTGTCTTAACCACTAGACTAAACTGGCTCTTGTACTACATAGTAAGGCAGTGAACATTTCATAAGGTCATTACTATCTCTGCCAGGGAAAAAACTCCTTCTCTTCAAATTCAAAGGAATATTAATATAATTACTATCCATAATAATGAACAATGTTGCACATTATAAAGTATCTACGGTAATAAATAGAAATGATTAAAATAAACACTATTTTTCTAAAGGACTGATCAAACTCTTTAAGCCTATAGAAGGCTTAAAGATTAATGAAATTGGAGACAAAATGAACACAATTTGGAATTAATTTAGTATCTGATATTTAGTAGTAGTAGTAGCAGCAGCAGCAGTAATAAACTTTATTGTGATCTTTCACCAACATATATGCATATACTATAAAATTGTACACAATTGATAAAAATAGCAATTAAAATAAATTTAAAATGAAAAGAAAAAAAGGATGTGAAATGATAGAATTATGAATGTGTCAAAGAAATGTAATTTTATTAGACAATATTTGCTGAATGGCAAGTGAGGGAAAATTTGGTAATATTATGGATAACAGTAATTATAGGGGGTATAGATTGTACAATACATCTTCTATCTCCACCAAGGAAGTAGATACCATCAGGATTGGAAGTTCCTTTATGAGGGGCCAAATTAATACATTGCTCATACAAGAGATTTTTGCGTACTTTTTTTCCACTTAAAAGCAATTTTCTACTCATCATTGCCTCAAAAATATCCTTGGAAATATTTGGCAGCACCTGATCTAATTTCAAAAGGATTTCAGAAGAAGCTTCCATGGGATGGGAGGGTAGATCCATTACTGCCTCTTTCCATAATGCTTCCCATAATCTACCCCCACAAAAAACGTAGAAAATATGCTAAATGAAAAAAAAAGTGCAATAATGCAATCATAATACACATTTTACTAATAAGTTTAATATGCATAATTTTCACTTTGATTATTGAGCCCACTATTATAAAAAATATATTATGGCACCATTTTTTTAAGTTTAGAATGCACAAATTCCTGAAAAATAAAAATTGCATTCTGTTGTCAATCCTATATTCTCCTGCCTTTTTCTGCATTGCTGCATATTATTAAATAATATTTGATACTAAATAATCCTTTTTAGCAGGCACATAGAGAACAACATCAAAACAATGTTGTTCCAGCTCAGATCAAGTTGCCTATTGATATGATGTAATAAAGTGTAATAACTCTTCAACTCTTGATAAAATCTATCTACAGAGATAGGTTTCCATATATATCAGAAATTCTATTATAATGCTATTTTTTTTTCTTTGACAGGAGAATATGCACTTTAACTGATCTAGCACCAGCCAATTTTTCTCCCTCATGTATTAATAATATATTGTGGTATTAAAAATGACAGTAATATTTTCTGTTGAAGTTATATTTCTTGTATAGTTTCCTGAAAGTTTTGTGTTAAAATGTAAGGCACATTTATGTGGCAATGACTGTGCTGGAAAACAATATGGATATATAGCCAAGAATCTTTATCTATAACAGTAGAGCTCCAAGTTCATTCTGAAATATAACTCAGGAACTTTATATAATGCTAAACTGCCCTACTCTTACATCACTTCCATTTGCTATAGAAGTAATGCTACTATTTGATGCTATTAATCAGGTGAAGAAATATTTTCTCAGGGACATTTTAAAATGGAGAATACACAACACAGTGATTACAAGACATTATGTCTAAAATGAAATATGCCATATTTTTTTGTGTAGGGCATATCTTAAATTAAACTAGAACCAAAGATTCTCAAATTTAAGCCCATGGAACCTCATTGGGTATTTGAGCAACAGTTCCTTTCATCAGTCTAACCAATTGCCTTGCGAAGAAAATTTGGAGGGTGGAATGATATGAACCCCACCTGAATCTCTTGAATAAAAGCTGAAGCTTATACACATGCACACATATACAAGGTGTACCAAAAGTCAAGAACCCAAGACATAGTCAGGGCCCTTAGACAATTTACTATATACATCACATTAAATGTTCTGATTGGTTGCTAGTTTCTTTTAAATACTTCCTTACTTGTTTGACACATGATCTTTGAACATTCCTAAGAACAGCAATATTTTCATGTGAGTATATTCCCCCCTGAAATGAAAGAGATTGTGATTTGATACAGGGCCTGATTTTAATATACTCTGTATGTGAAATTAGCAAATAAATATATTAGTTTCTCCTGCGAAATATTTTAATTTATTTATTACATTTGTACTAGCTACCCATCTCCAAAACAATATCAGTAGCTTACAATATTCAATATATAACTTAATTAAAAAAATAACTATGTAGTGAGACAATTGAGACAAAAATACTATAACAATAGAGAGAGACAGACAGACAGAGGCAGAGACAGACAGAGACAGAGAGACACACACAGAGAGAAGGATAGAGACAGAGAGACACACACAGAGAGAGCCTGAAGCATCATAAGGAAAACCAAAAATATTGTGGTATTTCTGATGAAATTCTTACACATGCATTGAATGCCACCAGTTATTGTTACTGGAAGATTTTGCCTTAGGCAAAACATTGGGAGAATTAAAAAAATTCTTTACCAGAAGGATACCTCAACTTTTTATTATCAAACCTCCCTTTAAGGTAATCTTAACATAAACAGGTCTCCTAAAACTCCCAAATGAACACAAATGAAAATTTAAAACAATACAATGAAACATTGCAAAAGGTGGATTTATTTTAATGAAACAACTAAAAGGTTCTTCACACCTACCCTGGACTGTACTACCCCAAGTATGGCACACCTCATAGTTTGGGAAATAATTTAGTGGCAGGATTGTTCTCACTAAAAAAAGCCTGATAGCTATATATTAAAAAGGCAACTCTGCCTTCCTGAACTGATAGTTATCAACTTGCAACAATTTGTTTAGTGACCGTTTGAAGATATAACAGCACTGGAATAAAGTGATTTACAATAGGTCCTTGACTTTACCACTGTCACAGCATCCCCATGGGCCTTGATAACCACCATGTGTTTATGATAGTTGCAGAGCCCCAGGGTTATGTGATTGCTATTTGTGAACTTCCAAGCCAGATTCCAATAAGCAATATCAATGAGTGAAGCTGGATTCCTGTCAACCCTGAAGCTGACCTGACTGAAGCCATTTTGAATCACTTCTGTGTTGCCACACTGGAGCAGAGGGATAGGGAGGGGAATTTGAGATAGAGGGGATTCTGTAGTCAAAACAAAATATCATCTCTTGGGAACCAAGGACAATCTCACACCTGGTTGAAGGAAAGTGGAGTGATGCTACCCAGCTGCCAGCCCGCACCATGATTGGACCATGTGACTGATGGTTTTGAGAAAGTAGGAAAGCTTTTAGTTTTAATAAGGTGAAAACTGCAGGGGACTTCAGAGTCAGTTTTCAACAGATCTGTGCCAATATGATATTTGCAATAAAGCTATTCTTTGAGGAATCTACCTGCCTCAGAGTTTTGCTTGCTATGGCTCTATTATTTGGAACCCTGACAAGTCGCATAACAACTGTATGGTTCACATAAGAACTCCAGTGATTTGCTTAACAACCATAGCAAAAAAGAGCATGAAATTGGGCATGACTTGCTGAACAATCCCCTTGTCTAGCAACTGAAATTCTGCTCCCAATTGCGATCATAAGTTGGGGACTACCTGTATATCTAGCTCTTCTATAAAACCCACCAACTATCTTGCCATTCTCCCCTTTATCCTTGGCATATTAGAGACATAGGATTCTCACAGCCTACAACAGAAAAAATGTTAAAAATGACATATTTTTGGAGTACCACCTTATAGATCTGCACCAAGAGCCACATGATTAAAGAAGTGTTTCTCAACATTGGCAATTTTAAGACAGATGGACTTCAGCTCCCAGAATTCCCCAGCCAGCATGTTGAAGTCCACCTGTCTTAAAGTTGCCAAGGTTGAAAAATACTGGATTAAAGAAAGCAGTCCCCTGCCAGCCCGTCCCATGTTGAGAAATAGAACAATGTGACAAGTGATAAATCAAATTACTTCTTTAAAAGGAGGAAGGGAATGGATTTCTTGTTATAACAGTCATAGACACACGAAAAGAAAATGAAAACATAGAGCTGTACGAAATACACAAGAGCAATTTAAAAGGAATCTTCTATAGAAAACTATAAAGGAACAAAAGGTTTTAGATAGAAACAAGATGGGATAGGTCTGCTGCTAGTACTTGTAGTCCTCAGCCAAACAACTAGTAATTTTATAACTATTCACATTTATGACAGTCTCAGAACAAGTAGTTAATGGGCCATAAAGAACCACCAGAAATCACACATGGTTGTGCTCCCCAGAGTCACATGTCCCCATTTCAGTCTCTTGGAAATCTGTTTGTATTTGCAACTACAGTAGTTATCAAGTGCCCCGCAATCATTTGATCATTATTGCAGTCTTCTCTACCTGGTTCTCCAAAAGGTCAACGGGGAAACTGGCAAGGAAGGTTTCAAGTAGAGGGAATAGAGGATTTAAAATCTGTTGCCCCAATATGTTGAAGGATTTCTCCTCCTCTCCATCAGGGAGGGGTAATCCTTCTGTGCTCTGAAGGAACAGACTTCAAAACTAGCAAAAGTGAGTAGTGAACACCAGGTTCTGAGCCTTTCAGAAGGCTGGCTTTTGTTAGCTTTTGGAGAAAGGAAATCCCTCAGTCTTCCAGAATGATGACATTCATGCACATGTTCTCCAGATTTATGAACTGGAAAGAAAATCCCTCGGTATGCTGGAGGAATGGATCTCAAATCTGGAGAAAACATTAGTGAGCATCATTAAATGGCATTGTTCTGATGGTCATTTCCTTCTTCAAATTGCATGAATAGGAGCAGGAGCCTTCTAAATCGTTATGAGAATGGAGCCCAATTACAGGATGGAGCAGGTAGTCTTGATAGTCAATAGCTGAACAACACATCTCTTCCCTATGCTCCACTTAACAACCTTTGCAGTCACTTAATGACCATATCTAAGGTGAGCTGGGATTGCAGTCATTGAGAATAGTAATCACGTGGCATCTCACTTAAGGACAGCTTCACTCAAGGATGGAGATTCTGGCCCTAGTTGTAAGTAGAGCATTACCTATATAGGAGACTTTGCTGTTCTAAGATTTCAAGCTGTTTCAAAAGGATGGAAACTGAACAGCATAGAGTAAATAAATATCAGACAATAGAAGGTCCTACCTCGCTTTCACACAAGAGGAGTAACCATAACACAATGCTAAGTAGACATGTATCTACTAAACATTAGCTATACATTTCTTGAATTATAAGTTTTCTTCTGATATGGTTTTACCTGGCCTTGCTGTTTGTTTTTCTGGAAATTGTCTTCATCTCCCTCTCCCTCTCCCCCACCTCTCTCTCTTAAGAAAAAGACAAGCTGTGACAGAATGCAGAGAGTAGAATGCTATCTGCCATCCAGGCACATGATCTTCTAAACATACACATGTTCTTGTACTCTAATAAGAGCAGGCTGGGAAACTAGCCCAGAAAAAGTATTGAGCTAAGAAGATAAGCAATTACATTTACAGAAAAGTCTCAGGGGGAGGGAAAGGAAAAAAGGAACTGATGAGCTATCAGGGAGAGGAGAAATGTTCAAGTTTAGAGGAAGGAAGGAAGGAAGAAAACCAAGATAGATTCAGTCTGCTGTTGCTATTAAAACTATGTAGATACCAGTGATGCAAATCCGGAATGACACAAGAGAAGTCTCTTTTAAAAGAGAAGAGAAATGGCAAGAGATCTTAGTGAAGAAGAGACAGACTTTGCACAGAGAGACCAAGTGGCAAAGTTTCAGCATAACATTATGGTGCTAGCCAGAAAGATTGTCCACCAAGTATAATTAATGTTCCTGTTTAATCCTCAGAAGGGATTAAAACTAGGCTAGCATATCCATGTATTCAAGTAGGCAGTCTGATTTTATTTCAAACTTTTTATTTCGTAAGGATGCTATTGCTTAGGCATGCCTGACCAAATTGGCAATACATCAAGTTCATGTTTCTTTCTGCATATTTACAGGAGATTGAGTGAAAATATTCCAAGAGATGCTTAAACAGCAATAGCAGGAGAGGAACTTAGTAAGCATTAACTGGAAAAAGGAAATAAAACAGAGGAAGTTGAAACACAGAAGTTAGTTTGAAAGATGAGAGAGGGAGGGAGGGGAGAGAGAGAGAGAGGAAAGGAAAAGAAGGAAGGAAGGAAGGAAGGAAGGAAGGAAGGAAGGAAGGAAGGAAGGAAGGAAGGAAGGAAGGAAGGAAGGAAGGAAGGAAGGAAATGTGAGTGAGTGAGTTTCAGGGATTAATCAGAAATAGTTAAGAAGAATATCTTCCTCAGATATTGACCCTTCTTGTAGAGAAATGTCTTGCCAAATTAAAATTCCTGCTTTGGAAGAGAGAAACGATTCTGAGTCATCCAAACATTGAGAGAGCAACAGTGCTGTCTTGGGCTTGCCAATAGCCCAAAAGAAAATTAGGAATACATTTGAGTCCTAGCCTCAGTGGAAAAAGCTCTTGCACTAGAGATCTGAGGGAATATGACACAAGTCTGTTGAAACTGGGCACAAGAATAAGTTTTTGTGCCCATGTGAGGAGTGCAAAACTAAGCTAATAAACAAGGCTCTTTTCTCATAGAACAGAAAATGGGACCTAGACTTGGGACCTGGGATCATGTAAATCCAAATGTATAAACGAAATGGGTTAAGATAAAAGAGATAATAGTAGTTTTGATAGCATACAAGGAAGAAAAGCAAGTATATCATTGTCTTTTAGCAACACAGGAGAAGCTTGGGTAATTTTCCAGTGTTTGGATAAATATCCTCCCTCTGGGGGAATATGTACTGGAGAGGGTGCAATCTGTAGCTTATTTTCAGGTACCAGATTCCATATTTTCTCACCTTCATTTTATATTGTTGATTGCTGCTGGCATGGCCAGGTAAACTGATACATGATAAGAGTGACCTCATGTTGGCTGGATAATCTATTTCTACTGTCACTAGCAACAATACAGCCACACATCTTCAGTGATGTATATAACAATAAATTAGATAGGTTGTGAGTTATCCACTGCTAAAAATGTTCATGTAGCTGCAAAAACTAAAAATAAGAAAGGTACAAAGTGATCAGGGAAGAGTCAATCATCCTGACTATTTAATTGTGGAACTGACTTGGGAATCTCACCAGGATCCAAGAAATATGTGTGGCCTTGCTGTGATGGTGAACGTTATGTAGTTATAGCTGACATAGAAGTCAAGCTAAATTTGTCAAAATGAAGGAAAAGAACATTCAAAAATATAATATCAGCAAACTAGAAGATGGAGAATTAAAAACGAATTAAAGTAGCAATACAAAGGAGATTTGAGGGATAAAATTGGGGGAGCAAATATGTCACAGGAGGCATCAAATAAATGAGAGAAACAGAACAATGTAAGGAAAGTAATAAAGGTTGCTACAAATAGCCTGCACTATTTCTTCTTTTCAAGGAGAAAATAGAAAAAAGCTCGACTTTTTTTTAATTAAGAGTGAGCAGAAGGTTTACAATAAAACAATGTGTTCCAGCCCCTCAATTTTAAACAAATAGAAATATAATAACAGTTGAACAGGAAGGTGAAGATGTAAATTATGCAAAGAAATTTTTTTAAATGCTCAAATTATGTTCTTTTGAATAATCTCTTTCTCAGCCACCACAAATTTCCTGTTTAAAAGAACTGATTCTTTCACATTCTTTTAAATAACGAAACTGATTCTATTTTTAATTATAGTTCTAATTTTAGAATGAAAAGTAATTTTGCATTCAAATGACCTAATCATTGTACTAGAACATAAATGTTGTAATGCTTTAATTCAGCAGTTTGAATTCCAACTTCTGAAGTGGAGGAGTATAGTTTATAAAGGAAAGGTTTCCCTGTCAGTCATGTCTGGTTTTACAGCACAATATTCTTTTCCGTTTCTTGGCTGAGGAAGCCAGAGTTGTCCAAAGACAATTTCCCTGATCATGTACACAGAATCCTGTTACTTTCCCATTGAAGTTGTGCCTATTAATCTATTTGCATTTGCATGTTTTCTAGGATGGGTAGGAGCTGGGGCAAGTAATAGGAGCTCACCCTATTGCATGAAGCTTGGTACTCAAACCTGGGCTATCAGCTCTCAAAGCCCTGTGTCTTTAACCTTTCAGCCATACATAAACATTAATTTAGCATTTGCAAACCAAAACATAAATCAAAATATACTTATCATTTGAAATTTGAAGTCTCTGAATTTTACAATGCAATGCAATTTTAAAATATTAAAGCCTGTAACATATGTCTATGCTTATTAAAATAATACATACATACATACATACATACATTCATACATACATACATACATACATACATACATATTTTTTGTTGTTAGTTGCGAAGTCGTATCCAACCCATTGTGACCCCATGGACAACTTTCGTCCAGGCCTTAATGTCCTCTACCATCCTCTGGAGTCCATTTAAGCTCACACCGACTGCTTCAGTGACTCCATCCAGCCACCTCATTCTCTGTCGTCCCATTCTTCTTTTGCCCTCAATCTTTCCCAGCATTAGGCTCTTCTCCAGTGAGTCCTTCCTTCTCATTAGGTGGCCAAAATATTTGAGTTTCATCCAGCTTGTTCATAAAAGGTGATAAGTTATAGAAAAAAAAAAGAGCTGCGGTGGGGAATATACATATGAGAAGATATGACCCCTGGTGAGACCTCTTCAGCAGTAACAATGTGGTCTTCTCACATTCTATTTACTAAACTCTGCTAAATAAATAATTTGCTCAACACTGTCAAACTATTTACTAAATGTGTACTACTATTAATCTTCTCATCATTCCTATCACCCATCTCCTCCCACTAATGACTGTATGACTGTAACTTTGTTGCTTGTATCCTTACGATTTATATTGACTGTTTTCTAATATGATTTGATTACTTATTTGTACCCTATGATTATCATTAAGTGTTGTACCTTATGATTCTTGATGAACGTATCTTTTATTTTATGTACAATGAGAGCATATGCATCAAGATTCTATTCTATTCTATTCTATTCTATTCTATTCTATTCTATTCTATTCTATTCTATTCTATTCTATTCTATTCTATTCTATTCTATTCTATTCTATTCTATGATATCTCTATCGAAGGTTCATCTAGCCTGCAGAAGCTTCTATAAAAAACGGTCCTTCCAGAATAGAAAAACTTTCTGTAGGCTATCACAAAACATTCCTCTAGGAAGGCAAGACTATCCTTAGTACAAGTTGGGGAAACTGACATAGGACTTCAGTTCTAGATTGAGGCAGATTGTTAGCAGAAATCACAGGGATCTTCATAGAGTATGAAGTTCTGGGTAGAGAGAAATATTTTTTTCATGACTTTATTATAAGTAATTTGATTCAACAATTTGACTCGTTCCCTCCATAAAAGAAGATAGTTATAGAAGAAACAAATATAAGGTACAAATATAAGGTACATATATCCACTGTAAATTCTGAGGCTAGCTATTACAGAAGAAGAATATATTTGCATTTCCTTTTATTACAACTTTCATGAAAACATGGATATTTTAGTAACAAACCAACAAATAAGTGAAGGTGAAGATATGATATGATATTATACGAAGAAACCATTCTTTAGATCAGAAAAGACAGGAGAAAATGTCTTTAACTTCAATTGTTATGGTACATTATGCTAGCAAAGAGTTGGGGAGAAAGCCAACAGGAGACATAATGACCTTTTCATCCACCACAGATGATACAGTCACTGGCAATGGGCCACTTTCATCTTTCCCTGTCTTTAGTCCACTGACATTGCAGAAGAAAATAATAGATACCTTGCACTGAGGACCTATATATTGGGTCAGAAGGAGGACTGAAAAAATACCTACAGCTCTCTTACATGCAGGACATAAACTGTTTCAACTCCTCCCTTCAGGATGCATTGCATGCCGAAACAACCAGACACAGAAACAGTTTTTCTTTCATGTTGTCACTGACATTAGATGCTGAACCTCTAAATTCCCACAGTACTGTCTTATATATAAGTATATAATTTACCCATGTAATATGACTGAATTGCTATTTTCATTCTCATCTTTTCTACTACCTTCTCTTATTGGTATAATTATTTTGAGTATTATTATTCTGTTGTTTTGCATGTACATTGAGAGTTTCTGCACCTAAGATAAATTGCTTTCGTGTCTAATCACACTTGGCCAAATAATTCTATTCTATTCTATTCTATTCTATTCTATTCTATTCTATTCTATTCTATTCTATTCTATTCTATTCTATTCTATTCTATTCTATTCTTAGATTATCTATTCATTCAAAACAGGATTCCAAAGAAGTACTGGGATGGATGGATGGATGGATGGATGGATAAATGGATGGATGGATGGAGCAGTATATTAGGTTTTACTTTATATCCTTATAATTTATAAGATTTTATTATTTTGCTAAATTCGGTTGTGCAGTCTGCTTATGTGTTTATATGTGTGTGTGTATATATATCGGTGGTTGGTATATTTAATCTCTCACACATTGTGTATTATGTATTGAGGAAAAAAAAACTTGTGACCTTGACAAATGTCTGAAAAAGAAAAGTGCATTTAAAGAATTTCTTTTTATGAGTTTATGTGAAATGATCTAAAAATATAGACGTTTTCTTTTGGAGCCTGCCTTTGGCAATCATAGACTGCAAAAGATTTTCAAAACATTTTATCATCAGTCCTTTATCAGAAACTTCTAGGGATTGGAGGGAGCACACACCAAGCAGTAAGTGAAAATAAAATGCTCTGAGGCTTATCAGTATAATGTCAATATTTTAAGAACATATTTTTTTATAATGTAAATGAGGTGCTTTTTTTTTAAAGACAAATCCTATATAACTAGGTGCTTTGAAATTCTGACAAGGGATTGTATAATTTATATTTGTACCACTCAAATCACATGTGGGAACAGCCTGGTTTGTTCCAGTAGAAACTGTAGGGCAAAGAGTCATTTTTTAAAGTCTCATTTTTTCCATGCTATGGGTTAGATAGCAAAGAATACATAAAATGTAAATGAATATATAAACCCTGTTAGAGTTTGCAGCAATTCAACCAGAACACAAGTAAATAATTCAGCAGGATTCATGTGCAAAAGAATTTTTTATATATATAGTAACATAAATCATGATGCATGTATACAATACCCATGCAGCAGAAGCCAGAACCAGATCTCAGAATCCGGAAGAAACAGAATCTATATAATCAAGAAGCAATGTATACATACACAGTTCAGTCAAGCTAAGCCATGCCCAGGCTCCGAGCCATCTCCTCTGGATCACAACAGATCTTTTTTCTTAGTCACCAAACAATTCCCATTGGTTGACTTGTTGTTATAGCTATCCTAGCTCATAATTTCTTACACACTGACAAAACCTGTATATTATATATTATACATATTATCCAATGGTGGGATTCAATTTTTTTTACTACCGGTTCTGTGGGTGTGGCTTGGTGGGCATGGCATGGCTTGGTGGGCATGGCATGGCTTAGTGGGCATGGCAGGGGAAGGATACTGTAAAATGTCCATTCCCACCCCACTCCAGGGGAAGGATACTGTAAAATCTCCATTTCTTCCTGATTAGCTGGGACTCAGGAGGCAGAGAATAGATGGGGACAGGGCCAGTCAGAGGTGGTATTTACCAGTTCTCCAAACTACTCAAAAATTCCACTACTGGTTCTCCAAAACTGGTCAGAACCTGCTGAATACCACCTGTTATATTATTCTCTGGAATGCTGGACTCTGACTATGTTGGAAATAGTTTAAGAATTAACTCATGATCAAATATGGTTGGGTGAATTTCAAACTTAATGCAAAAATACATGGAGTTCCAGATCATAGTCTAGCTTCTTCTGTACGCCAGGAGATTGACAACAATTTTTGGACAGGATGCTTCCTTTGGTTTGTGAATTAATCTATTTTCTGAATTTCTGTGAGATATAAGTTACTAACTATACATAACTAACAAAAATTCAGCTGACCTAACGTACTAAGCTGCAGAAAAACTGACAAGATTAAAACTAAGCAAGCTTAGCATATTGTGTTAAAGCAGCCTCTAGGTTTTTCAGGGTCCTAGTTAATAGTTAAACATTTCTACAGAGGGTGGACAAGAAGACTGCTTTAAAAAAACAGATAAGAATAAAAAATAAAACATAAATGTAAGGAGAAATGCCCAGGTTTTCATACAAATATCTTAGAAAAGAAATAAGAAACCATACAGATATTTAAATAAATTAATTTATATTGCCTCTCCCACAGTTTTAAATATCTACAATTATATTCTTTATCTACAATTTTCCAAGGGGCACAATGGCTTAGCGGTTAAAGATGCGGACGTTGTCAGGTGGGCAGTTAACAGCCTGGGTTTGAGACCCCAGCACTGCACAACAGGGTGAGCTCCCATTCCTTCCCCAGCTGCTGCCCACCTGGCAATTTGAAAGCATGTAAATGCAAGTAGATTAATAGGTAACACTTCGGTGGGAAAATAACAGTGTTCTATGCACCTTAGGCATACAGCCATGCTGGCCACATAACCACAGAAAATGTCTTCAGACAATGCTGGCTTTGTCAGCCAAGAAACGGACATAAGCACCATACTTTAGAATCAAGCATGATGGGAAACCTTTACCTTTTTACAATTTTCCACATTTCTGAAGATCTTTAATTCAGTGGAAGATACATTTTAGGTTCCCACTGTTTTGCATTTGAAAAAAAACTCTTAATAGCTAACAACATTATGTGAACCAATATCTTACATTGTTATTTTTTTATTCTTCTTTCAATCATGGTGATCCTCAAAACACACAACATACCTGACATAACTGATTCAAGTTCCAGCACTGTTCCTAATGTTCTCTTTTGCTCAAAGTTTCTTGTGTTGTTATGTCTCCAATATCAAATACAGTTGTTTTTCTTTTCCATGAACATGCATTTATTCTTTCAGATTAATTTCAAAGCCCTAACATTCAAAATCCAATATCCCAATGTTTCCTGAGTCCTTAGTCTGTTTAAAATGTTCTAGAGCCAAATCCTTATCTTTTTTTTTTTTGCTTTTAATTTCTTAAAGGTTATAAAGAAATGTCTCTAGTTTCTATTTTTCTTATTTTGATCTTTTCATTTTAAAGGTGTCTAACTTTTTTGATGCAATTTCTGAAACCGGTTAGCAAGTGAAGTGTGAGCTTGGTGTCCTTTAAAAATGTTCCATTTGTAACTGGACTAATTATGACAAATTCCTCATTTCCCAATTTCTCACCTTTTTTGAAGACCACTGTTTTGCAGTCTTCTTATGAAAAGTAACTGTAAAGAGAACAGTCTGGGCAATCTCATGTCCTCCTTTTGTCCAGAAATAGTTGAAGGAGCTGATTTACTTGCCAGTTCTGTAATCATCGTTGTAAACATCATCTCTGCTTTTTGTATTCATCTTCAATTCACCAAATTCCCCAGAAGTCCTCCCTTGTGCTGCTCCAAAAAGAAGTCCATTAAGCTCATATAGATGGATGTGAAATCAAGTCCACAAACATCTGGTCCATAGTAATTAAATGCAAACAGAACAGAATGTAAAATTGCCATAAAAATCATTTGGGAACTCCAGCTAAGCCAAAAACTTCTTATTCCTTCTTCAGCGCCTGTTTATGAGTTCTTTAAGCTAAAATAACAACTTTCACAATAAAACTTAAATGCCCAAACACAAGCTGAAAAGGCAATTAAGAAACATAAGGAAAAAGTTCCTCTGTAATTGCAGGAGCTTCCGGCAACAGCCTATACATTCATAGAATCATAGAACCATCTTCAACGCATCATTCCCCAACCATAAAGTTTATAATATTCCATTGCTGATTGTAGCTAGACCATTATAGTTACGTATTATTAGAAATTAAGGTAATGCGATATGTAAATTATGCACTAAAGGAAAGGCAAAAGGAAAACTGAATACATGTGAATGGTTCCTTTATATACCATTTATCTTTAATGGTTTAATTGCTTTAAATTAAACTTGTTTTCTATTAAACAGATTTATATAATTTGGGCAAGATTCCTTGGTTTTTTAAATGGAGACAATTTGCATCATTCTTCAGATGTTGTTCAAAGTTACATACATACTGAAGTCTATGATAAAAATTAGCTAATTTGAAACCAAGCTGCAACCAGATAAGATGACAAAGGAATAGGAGAAGAAAAGATGCTTTAGGTCAGAATGCAAAGAATAATGTATTAATATGGAATAGAGATAACTTCTGAAGCTGCAATTATCTTTATTTTATTTTCATTATGTTATATTTGGTGTTATGGTCATAATAACAAATTTTAACTACATTAATGAGTTAAATTTTGGTGTTTTAATTGATTGCCTTGGACTATAATTTATGTAATAAATAAATGAAATAGATATTAATTTTAATGTCAGAAAAAATTGTATTGTCCCAACCTAAAGATGAAAAATGCTAATTCAGTTTTTCACTCAATAAACATCAATATTTATCCATTATATGTACTTGCAACAATGGGACCATTTCAAGGTACATCTTTAAGTCTATATTCTACCAGTGAAAGTCATTCTGCATTGAATTAATCATCAAGTTGACAATATCTCTATCATGCTCTTGTGCTGGATTTCTTTGCATTCTCATAGCTCAAATGTCATGAAGCTGCACTGCAGCAATTGAAAGCATTGATTGTCTCACTCATTGATGTCAATTCTGACTTGCCGTCAAGAGGTCAGGATTTATTTTTCCTGCATACAAAGTGTGTTACAATGAATTATTCAGTTACTAGGGATATAAACCTTAAATTTAAAAGATAGGTCCAGAAATCATGAGTGGACTGTCATGGCTTTCAAGAACTCAAAACAGTGTATATATTTATTCCATTTTGACAGTATTCTCAGTATTTTCAAAATAATTATGGAAGGTTAGGTTGACAAAAATTTGAGCAGGTCAAATTCTCACAATGAACTTATGACATATTTGGATGGAACACTTCAAACATTTTTTCATCCTGGTATTTCCACATGATCAATAATTACCCAATCATAAATGGGTGTTGATGAACGGATATATAGCAGCCAATTTTGTTAAGATTTAATGTTTTTCAATTTTTCTGTGGCAAAATTCCAGATGTATCCATTGTTCCATGGGTACTTCTAGCTGAAAATCTCATAACGCTAACAGAAGTAGAACAAACCATCACAAAGCATGCATTTAGGTGAAAAACATGATGTTCCTGAAAGTAGGTGCTAAAAACACATGCATTGGAAATGAAGCTTCACTGTCCCTTTGAAGCAATTGTTCTTGCTTATTTTGCTATTTCCAGTGACCTTAATAGCCTTAGTAATAAGCCTAGAAGGCAAAAATAGAAATGTTGAAATACTGTCCTATGTAATATAATACATGAATCCCTGTACTTAATTAAGCAGAGGCTGACCGTTGAGACCAATGTTTCAATGACACCTTTAAACAGGATGCAGAATCCTCTCAGCTCTTGCATATTATAAGTCAGTGTTGTCTGATTATTGATTATTAACATCAGTAATGGAAAATAGGAGTGATGTGCATTAGTAATTAGGATAGATATCATTTTTCATGCAACATGGGTGAGAGGTACATGACAAGGTCGTATAGAAAATGTAAAGTAGCTATGGAGATAACATCCAATCTTCTATCAATAAACATACTTTGTATAATAGAACTAAGGCATTAGATGTCAGATGCAAGGACTAAAGAAAAAATAATAATATATGGAAAGAACTTCATTCTCTTCTCCATTTCAGGATATAGTAACATTTTATAGTTTACTCAATGGTCAAAAAACAATATATACTCTATCAATCGATGTTTTACCATAATAGAAGAGAAATACATGGAAAAAGAGGTTGAATTCAAAGTATTTATAGCTTTTCATGAATAGGAGTATAAGAGCTATACAGAATAAACCCCGGAATTTATTTAAACTAGCATTTTCTTATCACAAAAGCCAAAGTGATGCCAAAGAAGGCAATAAACATGACATGAGAATGATGTCATTTTCTTGCTCATCTTCCTAACATTATGTCCCTGATACTGAGACTAACATGTAGCCATCAATCCTAGTAGTTAAATTATGTCAACAATACTATAAGTGTTCTGTATTGTATTTCTTGAAATTCTCATTATTTGATTTCTAACCGAATTCCAATTTTAATGCTATACGTACCGTGTTGAGTATCCTGTTTTCTTTGTCCTAAATTTCTCATTATTTCTAATCGAATTCCAATTTTTAATTGGACAAATCCAATTAAAACCTTCTTTCATGTGGATCATGTCAAGAGGAAAAGAGGGGTACTTTTTCTTGCTACACAATGTAATCTCATTAAAAAACTCCACAACTTTGATGGTTTAAACAAGTTTAAATGTATGTTATTAATTAAAAAAAAATTTCTAATATTCTCAGTTATGATCTGACCCATGGGCTTCAGGTGATAGTCCATGAAGAGGAGAAAAAAATGGAGAAATTCGAACTATGATGTTATCGCATCACATATGTAGAAGAAGAAAAATAGCTTTCTAAATATTACAGCAAAATTTATCTCTGAGATAAACTGAATCCATTTGCTTTCACATATTTATTTTCTGTGTATCTTGCTTAACTGCGAATTTTGAGGGGCTACCCTCTTCCATGTTTCCAATGAGATGTGAATCAACTGCTACTAAAAAAAATGAAATGAAATATTGCTTCTTCCTTCTTTTAGCTCCAAACATATCAGTCACATTTAATTAATATTCCACTCACCCCAGCAGTACCTGTGAACAGAAAGATAGAAAATGGGGGTGATGTCTGACTGACATCAGCAGTATCACACTGTTGCAATGCATCTACTTCCATTTTTCTAGATGCCTCACATACCTCAAAGGTGTGGAATGTGTAGCCCAACAGTTTTGTCATTCTGATAAACATGACAAATTCCTGGGAACATGGACACGGACACAAACCCCTTTATTATTCATTCTCTCTGAAGTCAACTACATTGACAGGCCTCTTTGATCTTTTTGTAAGTATCTTGTTGAAGAAATATTGTTGACCAGGTGATCTGTCCCCCTCTGCAGATACCCACAAAAACACAGCCAGTCGAGGGTTAAGGAAGCACTTGGCACACTCCACAGTTCTTATCTCAAACTTGGCAGCGATATGCACACCGTCTGCCAAGGACTTTAATAGTACACAGAAAGAAAAGCACCACAAATATTCAGCAAAGTCTCTGATCAGCTTCAGCTTGTAACTCGAATGCCTATCCGATAGAGTATTTGTTCATCACAGAAATCAGGACCCACCCTCCTGTCTTATATAGGGTCTGAGTGTGGTCCAGTGACTCATTGATCCTGTGACTCCAGTCCAGTGACTCAGGTCTACTCCCTCATACGTCTCCGCAGCTGCAGTAAGCGTTTATCTCGCCTTCTTTGGCGTGCATCCAGGAATGACGTCTCTCCCTCACTCTCATCTGAGACATCTGTTTCCCCACTACTTGGCTCTCTTTCAGCTGGCACCTGAGACGGTGCCGGGGGGGGGGGCTGGGAGATCTGGCTGGCTCCTCTTCCTCCTGCTCAGAGCTTCCGTCCTCCAATGGGATAGGCTCAGAGGACGGGGCCACAACACCAGGATTACTCAGGGCTATTCAAATGGACTCCTTGAACTCATGTTAAATAAATCAGATTGTTTGCAATGTTTTTATGAGCTCTTATAGGCAAATACATGACCCATATTCTATTTGCAAGAAAAAAATACCTTGACATGTAACTGGAATATTATTCTAGTAGATAGTTACCAGAACTGGTATAAAGCCAGATATTCTTGACAGTGTTTCACAGATTCATGTACTGTATTGCTTTGCTAAACATTTTAATTATAATAAAAAGCTATGATACACAGCATTTTCTAAATAAAGAAGACTGAAAGTGCAGCAAGGCCACAAATGAGTTTGGTGCCACCATTGGAGCATAGATGGGAAGTACAAATCAGTTAAATCTACTTTAAGTCTCTATTCCCAATTTTCAATTTTACATTTGTTCTCATCTGTAATGTTTGCTAATATATGTAGGATGTATGCAATTTTCTCTGATGAGTGTTATTGTTTTTAATACAGCTTCTTCTTCTTCATGGAGATGCATCTCTCCAAACTTTATGCCTGCAGCATAGGTGGTTGTAAGATAGTTTAAGAATAACTGAAAGAATTAAAAAGCTGATGCAAGCCAAGAAAGATTAAAATGGTAAGCTAAGACACAGGTTACACCTAGTAGAGCTGGATAGGCTTGCCGGATTTTCTGGTATCTCTTAGCCAGTTCTGAGAAGTTAGGAAATGGCTAGATGGAATAAATTAGAGGGGAACACTGTTATTTGTGAATGGGCTGAGAGTTAACTCAGAAATATGTAAAAGATCCTAAAATTGGATGTGGTTCAGGAAGGGAGATAATGATTGGAGGTAAGTTGGATGGGTTGGTGTTAGACTTTAGTAGAGTAGTAACAATCCATCACCACTCTTTTTTTACTGGCAAAAATACTAAGTAAGGGGGAGGGAGGAGAAAACGCCAGGCTTTTTCTCTGCACCATTTTCCAAATTTAATGCTAATAAGAGAGGGGGTCAGTATGAGGTACACAATAGATTTAGGAGATTACTTGGCACTTCAGCCATGGATAGAAGAGAGAATGGCAATTTTGTGGATTATGAAATTGTCCAGCAAATCATCAGAGGGAATTTCAAGATGTGAAGAGAGACTATGAGAAGCTGCCTCATAGTGATGATTGTTGTTATGGGAAATATGTGAGGGAGCAGGAAGATCATATGTTTGAATATGTACTACACTTTTGTGGAAAGCTAGCATGGAGTAGTATTTAAGGTGCAAGACTAGAAACTGGGAGATTGGGAGTTGTAGCCCCACCTTAAGCATGAAAGTTGTCTGGGTGACTTTGGGCCCATCACTCCCTCTCAGTCCTAGAAAGAACATAAGGGCAAACCAGTTCCAAAATATTGCCAAGAAAACTGCAGGAACTACTCCAGCAATCACCAGGAATCGAGACTGATTGGAAGGCACAGAGAAAAAAGTGGTTTTTTTCTACTGCATGATTAAGGAGACAGTTTGTTGGTGTGAGAGAAGATGAATGCTCACTGTGAGGAGACATACAGTACCTGCCAGACACCTCAAGATTCATAATATTATGTTCAATACTGTGGTGTTATCTAAATTTATTATTGTACCCATGCAATGTGGTCCACATATCTGTATTCTGTTTCTTAGTGATAAGTAAATTCCATAAAACTTTCACAGCTAGAGCTGGGGCACTGTATGCCCAGGAAAATCACACTTTAGAGGCTGCTGCTGCTTCTACTGGAAGATTTGGCAGCAGTCTTGATTATAATAAATGCTATAGGAGATTATAGGGAGTTTGCTAGGAAGATTCTGTGGGGAATCTCAAACAGGTCTTAAATTCAGGACCAGATTGTTTTAGAGCTTTGTATATATTTCAGAGCAACGAACAATGGATTGTAACATTTATTTTATTAAGTTTTTGTGCTTAGGCGTCTGTAGGGGCATATAACGAAATGTGTGTTGTGATGTGAATTTCCATTCAACCTGTGAGCTGAATTCATGAATAAATTCATGAATAAAAGGGTGGTGCTTGCACTGTGATATCATGATGCATATTTTGTCATTTTGAAATCAAATTGTTTTAGAATACATACCTACCAGGCTGCTTTATTCTCCCCAAAAATCCATAGTGGACTGAATTATAAAATTTGATTTTGCCCAGTTTTTGATTTTTCCATCCTGCTTGAGCATCAATGTGTTTGGTTGTTTAAATGTCTGCATGATTGTAGATAGGATCATCTTTCATTTCAGTCTATGTCAATAGCAGATGGTTCGTTTTTCTTCAGCATTGCTTTGAGTGTTTGCTTGTTATTTTAGAGGTATTTCTTCGACTATTAGTTAGTTGTTAGTTAGAGGCAACTGGACAAGAGGGTTTGGGGACAATGATGAAACAGTACTGCATCATCATGATGCAAGCTGCATCCCTTTTGTTATGACATTTCATGCACATACAAAAGGGAAATAACTTGTGTTACAATGGTATGATAATGCTGTTTAACAATTCTGTACCCAATTAATAAAGGACAACAGGTAAAGAAAAAAAATATTCAGCAATAAACTGGTTTAGGGATAGCTACACTGCATAATGCAGTATGTACAGTTTTCATTAGTTTAATATATACTTTTGCTGTGTGTGGTTATATTTTACTTGTGTTGCACATATAAAGACACTCTGTTCCCTAAATAGTTTATAAAATGCTGACTGGTCGCTTCTCCATCCTAGAACATCCTGACACACACACTAATTTATTACCATGATTTTCTGTCCATTTAGAGATAATGGATAAGGGTCTGTATTGCTTTTGTAATTTTGCAAAAGGATCAGATCTTGTGGACACCTCTGAATTAACCCACTAATTCAATGAAGTTATGTCTCCTGTTTGTCTGTCAAATTCATCTCCAAGAGATGTGCTATTAATGGCAAAATCTGGAGGGCATTCCATTCTATTACCAACAGTATGGATTTTACAAACATTGCTTAAAATCCAGTGGTTTGCTTCTATCGCTAAAAACAAACGTTTGTCAGTGCTCCAACACCATACCAGAAATAACCTTTTTAGATTGATATTGCATACAAACACGTTAATCTCTTACATGATGTATGCTTGAGATTCTATCTGATTTTAAAAGTATCACTATAAATTCAGTGTTGGCTCTGGATGAGCATATATAAAAATGCAAGGTGTAAGGTCTTGCTTCTCCAATCTTCCCAAGAAAGCAAGACGCTTGAAACTGCAGTTGTTCCAAAAGGAACTTTTACTGAAAAGTTTGTGATAACAAGAGATCTAGGCAAGAACTGAAGCTTCTCACTTTAAACCAGCTATTTAAAGCAATGCTAATCAAACCTCTCCCACACTCCATCATTGCAGGGAAACAGAAACTTCATATAGAGATTAACATAGTAATGCAGGAAACAGAAACAGAAACTTCATATAGAATCACTCCATTCCTCCCCTCTTCCTACCGTCAAAATGCCAGCATCCCTGTAGAAATATCTGGAACCTGATACAAGGAGTCATTTGTGTCCAAGAATTGTATAAATACCTAAAGTTTTTTCTTTTTTTCAGGAAACCTCCCTAGGAATTAAACTAATCATATAAAATTAAGCATTTCCAAACACCCTTATGAGTGCATTTCTGACCTTTATGCCTAGAATGAAGGGAAAAATATATATATTTTGGTAATAAAAATACAACTGCAAACAATTCAAGCCCCTCTATTCTGACCTCTGTTTGACAGGAACCAAGCTAAATCCTGCAATTTATTTCCAATCTTAGGGGAAACAATAGATTGCCATTGAGAGGAGACGCTTGTGTGTGAGAGAGAGGGGGGGAGGGGAAAGAGATGGAGGGAGGGAGGGAGGGAGAGAGAGAGAGAGAGAGAGAGAGAGCATCATCCAGAAAAGATTGCAAACATGAAGCTATTCTTGAGCTTCATAGTTCTTTAGGTGTCTGTCAATCCTCGTTTTCCATCAAGGTGCAGGAAAATATGATGATATACCATTTTAGAATAAGTATGAAGACTGATACACATTATTCTGAGCTTATAGTTGAACAGAAAAGAAAATCCCCATTGGGTTAGCATAAGCATACCAGACATTACATGACATCCAGTGATCTCTGGCCAAAAAAAAAAAAAAAAAAAAAGGAGCTATACAAGTCTTCTTTGTATTTTATCTCTAAAAATCAATGCATGGGCATGTACTGCATTTCAATTCTTGATTAGCTGCTGTTTTTTGTTTTTTGTTTTTGTTGCTTCTACTCTTGATTGAATTTGATTACTCCACTGCTAGTCATCTTGAGGACCAGTTTGTTCATAAGAAGAAATCCAACTTAATAAAGAAAGGCTATTGGTTTTTCAATAAAAACAAACTATTATTGTTAAAGCTGTGTCAGAATTTAATAGATTTTATCATTTGGAGTCATACCGTGTAGAAATTCTGCTGCCAAAGTTATCCACTTGATTCTCAGGCTTTCGGCAACAGACTTAAGCTGGCATCCTCTATTCTTACCATAACCAAAGGTGTGGAGGGGTGAATTATAAACAGCTATAGTAATAAGTCAGTTTAAGTTGTGTCATTGCATGGTCAAGATCAAGGAAACATTGTGAAGCCCACTAGCCAAATTTTTACATAGTATCACTGGAGGAGTCCTCTTTTATTTTTAACCAACAGCTGGAGATAAAAATGTTGTTGTTGCTTTAATACCTTCCTCTGTATAATTGTGAGGTGTTTTTTTTAAAAAAAAAAACCCTCCCAAGTTCAGGGATGGGCTGCTGGGGGTTCACAGGGGTTCAGGAGAACCTCTAGCTAAGATTCTGTGCAGTTTGGAGAACCTCCAAATCTCACTCCTGCTGGCCCCTCCCCTCCCCTCCCACCCCCTCCTGCCCCTCCCAGGAGTCCCCATGCAACCCATTTTGGATGCAGGTAAGTGCAGGGCACGTGCAGAGGCTTAGGGAGGGTGAAAAATGGGCATACCGGAAGTTTGAGAAGAGGGCCTCTGGAGCCTGGGGAGGCCATTTTCACCCTCCTGGTGACTTGATGAAAGCCTCTGGAGCCCAGGGAGGGCAAAAATGCCCCCCCCCCATGGTGCAGGAGGCTGGCTAGGTCACGCCCACCATGGCCATGCCTACCCATCAACCAGGCAGAGAACCACTTGCTAAAATTTTTGAAGCCCACCCCTGCCTAAGTTGTTTTTTATCCTCAGCTTTACTATATTCATAACTTACATGACAAGAGAATTGAGTGTTGTACTCACATAAATTTTGGAAAAAAAACAAAGACGGTTTTAAAAACAGTCAGTGGTAGGACTGAAGCAATTAGCAAAAGCAATATGAGAATCTCTTTAGTTTAGTTTTCTTTTTAATTGCTTATTTTTATTTTTTTTATTTTTCCTGATGTAGTTTATAATGCCCTGCCAAAGTATATTGTTCTTTCCCTGAGTATATCATTGTCTAACATTTCCTAAATAGATGTTCCTTCTGCCCCAGCCACTTAACATTATAAAAAAAGCAGAATTCATCAAAATGGTTTAGCCCTAAACCTGTCAATCAATTAAAATTATATCCACTGACATAGGAGGAACCATTTATATATTTGGAAGGCTGCCCACTGGTAAATAATAAAAAGTCTGCCTTTGAATCAGATGAGACCTGAAGCAAAACACAATAGAAAAAGAAAAGAAGGCCAAGAGTTTATTAAGTCTATCTCTTAATCTCTCTATCAGATTCATAAAAAAAAGTATTTTCTAGAATAATAGGCCAAAATAGCATGGCAAAACAGCTAGAAGCAGCACTGTTTGGAGACATGGTTATCACTGCTCACATAATAATGGCATTTTATAAGTCAGTTTTTAAAGATGCTAAATGCAATCTGTGGAGGAAGGTCATAACTGAGGGTCAGAGTATGGCCAGCAAATATTCAACTTCAGAATCAACATGATATTTACTTTTGGGGAAGTTTAGGATTAATGACCATCCATGGAATTGCTTTTCAAAGTTTTTGTGCTCAGTCATCCCTTTGAAACTTACATTTTTCCCTGAAGCACAATCATTTTTGTAGATGAGGCCAGGTTGCATATTAGAACTTTTACAATGGTCAATAAACCAGCAGCAGCATGAGAACAAGGACAATAGATGGCATATCAGAATCTACACATTAGATCTATGCAGAGACTTGGGTTGGAGCTTATGGTGAACAGCCTCTATGTAAGTGCCTATCAAACCAAACAACAAACAAACCCTCAAATCAAACCGTTCATTCATTCATTCATTCATTCATTCATTCATTCATTCAATGATTACATAACTGTTGATTTTAGAGCTCAACTGTGGCTCATAACAACAAAACCATCATAAAAACCATAAAAGCCATTAAACATTTTCCTGGGGTCTCTTATCAGCTTTAAATCACATGTTGTCCTTCAAAACTAGATTTCTACACAGGCATACTATAAATACTAACTAATGTACTGGGAAACATGGGAATGAAACAGCATCTTTTTTCCCCATTCATTAGATTGAATGAATAAGTTACCCCTATATAGATGATTTACCATTAAATACAGTATGGGAACCAGAAATATTAGAAGTGATTTATACCAAATCACAACACAGTCCTCACCAAGTAATGCTGTACATATTACCTAGCAGTAGCTCTCTTAAGTTTCAGATAGTTTTTTTTTTGGGGGGGGGGGTTGTTTTGTTTTGTTTTTGTTCTCCAAACAAAGTTGGAATAAAAGTTGGTATAAAATTGGTATAAAAAATAAATTTGGGAGACTTTGTTTGAAAAATGTTATTGTCAGCATTCCAAGCCGCATTCACTCTAGTGCTGACATAAGAAGGAGAAGAAGGGCATCTGGAAAGGGACGTTTTGACTTTTCATCTACTTATTTTCCCTGGAGATAATATCCCCTAGGAGACAGGAAGGGAGGGGTTGGCACCGGGAAGTCAGTGTTGGCTACGATGAGTCGGAGTTAGAACGTCGTGCTTAATAAATGAGAGGTTTTTTTCATCAAAGATTTTGAAATGCAATTTATTTGAGACGACCTTGAAACCTAACAGTTATGTTGTGCTCCTGGTTTTTAGTTATTCCACAGTGAGAAAAACCTAAGAAAGGAGATATATTTGTGCAGATACCTTTATTTTTATCAGATTTATAAATCATCTAAGAAGATATCTGGAACACTATCTTTGTAACATTTCTGTGGTACAATACAAGAAGTTAAGCCTTTGGTCAATAACTTACTTTTTTTCCCTATTTACTATGAGACAGAAATAAGGGCCTACCAACTTTGCACCATAGGCAGGAAGGAGTAAGAGAGTGGAAGGATCCAAGAAAGAACAAGCCAAATGATGTGATGGCAGTAATATACTGTATTTCCTATTTCATCCTAATAATCAAATATAATTCTAGGCTTTGTAGTTACAGCTGAGAAACATAAAATCTAGGACTTCTGTCTATGGGATTCTAAATTAAAGTAAATCAAATTCACTGTGACCCAATTACATGTGACTATTGAATCCACTGTCAGACAGGCAGACTAATTGTAGAATGGGGAGTTGTAGATTAAAGTAGCCATCTGCTGACTTTGCTAGAGTTGCATCACCTTTGTGTCTGATAAGACATTATGAATACCAGGCAGAGGTCCACCTGTACCTATCAATACATGTTTTTAGTAGAAAAAGTTGAAATTAAGCTATTGTGTAATTTTTGGAAGGCCATATTTATATATCTATGTATTTTTTGCTGTACTCACACCTTTTAAACTGTTGTTTCTAAGGAGTTACTTGCAGTATAGTATCATTTCTAATGTTGCATTATATAGGACACACACAATAAAACGTGTGACCTGTAGGGTCATCTTTTCAGAGATATTTCTTGACTACAGAGAAACAGAATAACAGTAAGTGGGTGCAGAAGTGACTTCTGACTTCTTGTCGGCTTTACTATTGAGTTCTCTTGTGGAAAGCTGGCAGTGAACATTGGGAACTTTCCTTCCTTCCTTCCTTCCTCCCCTCCCCTCCCCTCCCCTCCCCTCCCCTTGTCCTTTTTCTTTTCTTGTCAGCCCTAAGCCCAAAGATTACGAAGTGAGATCCAATTCAGTCCAGTACTTATTTCTAGACAGAATTGACTAAAGTTATAAGCTTCTAAGCTTACATGTATACTCTGGGAGATTCTAGGTTATGGCTAACCTGCATCTTTTCCTCCCTCCACCATCTAGTTCAGAACTGTGCACACTTCTCTTGGCCCTGGTTTTAGAATGTGCTTCCTCATTCTTGGGAACCCATAGGGTTTGCCATAAATGCCCACATATTCTGATGCAATAGATTTCATAAAACACAATTAATGATGGCTTATCCTTCCATTTCCACAAGTAGAAATGAAATGCATCTTATAAGGAAGACTACTTCAACACTTTCCCTGTGATATTCTCCAGAATAACACTGCATCGTGATCAATTTGTTGTCTAAATTAGAATCTAAGGTCTGATGGCTCTTGAAAACTATTCTTTTTTTTTTTTTAACTTTTCAGAGTTTTTTAAAAAATTGAATGCTAGAAGAGTGGAGGAAATGCTGCCATCATCACTGTTATCATGATCATGGCCTATTATAAAGATTAAAAAAAAAAAGAAAATGGACAGTAAGGTACAATTCATCTTTTTTCATTCTATTTTAGGGCAGAATTTGCTTTTAAGCTTTCATCCTCTTTAAAGGGTTTTTTTTTAAAAAAAATCTTTATTGTTCAATTTAGCTTGCTTTGTGTTATATGACCCTCCCAAAAAGAAAGAAAGAAAGAAAGAAAGAAAGAAAGAAAGAAAGAAAGAAAGAAAGAAAAAAGAAAAAAGAACGATGTAGACATGTAGACAGCATTTTCTAAATATTATTTCAAAAAAAAAATATTTTTTTGAAATCTTTTAAGATTCTAGGTGGGTCATTGGTGCATACGAATAACAGGGATATTATTATGAAACCTAAGGATTTGTAGATAGTGGGATTGACTGATGGGCAATGAGTCTGTAACTACCTCAGCATCACATGGATACGATCTCAATGGAATTCAATTCTATTAATGCATTTAGAGATCAAGAGCACCCACCTTGCAAGCTCTTTCAGGAAGTCCTGCCCAAACCAACATGGCCTAAATAACAGCAATGTCTTCACAATATCCACATTTATAGTGTGGGTGTTAATGGTATTCTCTTTCACATTGTCATTGTTCTTGCTTGTGTAGCAGCCCATTCATTCAAGCTGTATGTGCAAAAGCTTTTGTTTCCCAACTGTGACGTTTACATGCATGCCCTTTTTATTTTTATTTATTTTATTTATTTATTTTGTCAAGTATGTATAAAATAACAGATATAAGTATAAACTTGATTACGAATACATGAAATGGATATGAATAAATGGGGACATTAGGACAGATGGTAAGCATATGCACGCCCCTTACAGACCTCTTAGGAATGGGGTGAGTCAACAGTAGACAGTTTAAGGTTGAAGTTTTGGGGGTTTGGGGAAGAAACCAGAGTCAGGTAGTGCATGCTGATGTCTTCCAAGTAGCTTCAGTGGTGGTGGAACTTATTTCAAGTAATTTTTATTTTTGAATCTGCAAGCAAAATTTTGATAACCCTCTGAAAACTCAGATTTACTGAAAGCAAGTTGATCAGGAGAGAAGTAGGGTCAGAGAATGTATTCATTTCTCCTTCTTGTGTTACTTGATAAAAGATCATGGAGGATTTTTGCCTCTGAGATGAAAGGCATCAAGTTTACATTATTCTTTACTAAACAGTCACATAAAAATGGTGATCATTATAATGATCTAATGTTCACTAAAATCATATCATTTTTAATTAAACTTGCCAAATGCATTTAAGTTTTGTCTGATGTTCATTTACCACAATAATGTATATATGAATCTGATTTGCTTTCTGACCATTTAAATTTCTAAAAATAAGTTCATTCCATCTTGTTCCCATAGGTAGCCCATGGCCACCTCTCGATTTGCATCAGAGACAGATTTGAAGAAATGATGATCTGAGCAATACTGGAAGATTTCAACCAGTAATGAAATAGTTGGTCTTCATGAACACAAACCTTGAATCAATTGTGGATGAATGGACTGAGATAGATGCCTAGTTGAGCTTGACTTTGCTTTTGAAAGTGTTATTACCCTTTTGTGAAATAAAAGTTGAGTCCAAGAGGTAACAAAACAATTATACTTATCCAAGAGGAATAATTGCTTTAATATTCTGGTGCAGCACTATGTTCCAGGTGATGATACAGTAATTACCAACTGAAGCACACTTTAAGAAATGGCAAAATTCAGTATGGCTTCTTTGTTCAAATGGCTGATGTGAGTGGTGAAAACACTCCCTAATCTATTGTAAAGAGCAGAGCCTTTGGCAAATTTCACTAACAAAATCCATCGTTTCCATATGCCATGTCCCACGTTTGCTTCTAATTGAACAGATTTTTATATTAAGGAAGTAAATGCCCCGTTCTTCCTTGGCTATTACCATCATTACATTCATTAAGAATAAGATCTTTCATACTGTTGCCATATATTTATAACCTCTAGTGGTGCTTTTCAAGTAAGATTTGCTATCTTTGGAATCCCAACACCAACAAAGCCTATTAAATCATCCACATTTTCTTTAAATACCAAATAAAAGTGGGCAGACAATCTTTTGTGAGAAGTCTTTTATTCTTTTTAAGAATATTATTTTGCAAGGGCAATATTGCTTGAAGAATAGAGCAATCTTAAGGGAAGGATTTGGCCATAATTATTCTTAGTCTTCCCTTTGTTCCTTTTTAAATCCCAAATTGTAGGTGAAAGAGACAATTTTGGGGGGCAAGTATAATTTACTTGCCTGGAAGACTCTTGAAATTGGGATGATATATCCATTGTATCAGGTTGAAGGTGGCCTATAATACTAAATTGGAGTAGAGACATTGAATATAGATTAGCAGTATAACAAACTGTTGGATAACAGGAGGTGCAGAATTATTGCTATAAAATTAGTACTTCTCCTTAACTTTTATAACATAGTTGGCTACATTTAAGTCAATAGAGAATGCGATCTCATCATTAGCTTTCAAAAAATTGTCAGAGGTAGTATAAGAGAACCGTAGGTCTACATGTAAGTTTTGAATTATGTATGCTTAGGAATGTATCATTAAAGCAGGATACCTGAAATCACAGAAGCACCTCAGCAACTCAGGGGTAGAACATATGCTAAAAAAACAAACAAAAAACAACTCAATTCCCAGTTCTGTCTCTAGTCTCTTCAATGAAATGATTCCTAAGAAAGTTAGGAAAGTTAGTTAGTTGAGAGCTCCTAATATTGCTTCTGGTCAAAATAAATCAACATGAAACCAAAATAAAGTACCATATTTTTCGGAGTATAAAACGCACTGGAGTATAAGTATATCACGCAGTTTAGTTTTTGGGGAGGAAAATAGGGGGAAAAAAATCTGCCTATCAGGTATTCGTCTGGCTAGCTTCCTTAGTCTGGTCAGCTTCAGCACATTAGTTTGCTGTTTTTTATCCCCTGCTTGGGGATAAGCAGCTTCAAAAGCACAACTGATCGTTGGAGAGAGAAGCAATGAGAAAAGCCGGCAAATCACGGAGATCGCTTTACTCGCTAGCACCCTGTTAGGGCTGGAAAAAAAGCTTCAAAAAAGCTACATTTGGAGTATAAGACGCACCCAAATTTTCAGCCACTTTTAGGAGGGAAAAAGTGTGTCTTATACTCTAAAAAATATGGTACAAGTTATGGGCTTCCAACAGCAATCTTTTCAGTATTTAGTTCCCCCCCCCCCCCCCCACTGCCCCACCAAAAAATGATATATTAAATTTTAAGTTGGGCTTTGAAATTTTGGAACCTGCTCTATGAAATAGATGGCTTGACACAAAAATACCCCTTGAGTATTATACGACATTAAAAAAAAAACCCAATGGGATCCGGTCTACTGTAATAGTGAACCACTTTTATCCAAATATTGCAATGCATTTTGGCAATCTACCTCAACACAAACAAACAAAACAAAAACAAGCACGCTAAGAAATGTCTTTTTTACTTTACCTTGGTTTAAAGGTATTTTGCTGATCATCAATCAATATAGGGGGAGACTTTCTGGAGTTGTACTTTAGTAGTAGCAGTCAGTTTGTGGACTATTCCAAGAATAATTTCACTTTGTACAAGCATGTATGTCAACTTGTTTGGAATTCTGTGGAATCCTGTCATTTCCATTGCTTCTGAATAATGTAATCAGAAATCTGTACAATACCTTCTAAGAGGCCATTTATATTAAGACTAAACAGCCAACTCTCAACAGAGAGGGAGGATACATCATCTACATCCTGTTTACAACACAGTCCTTTCAGCAGTTCCAAGAAGGTTCCACACCCATTTCCACTACAGGTAGTCCTTGACTTACAGCAGTTCATTGAGTGATTGTTCAAAGTTACAACAGCTCTGAAAAATTTAACCTAAATTCAGAAGCTTGGCCAATGGTTTATATTTATGATGGTTGCTGTGTCCCAGGATCATATGATCAGCTTTTGTGATTTACTGACAAGCAAAGTCAATGGGGAAGTCAGATTCACTTAACTACCATGCAACTAACTCAACAAATGCAATGATTCACTTAACAACTGTGGCAAGAAAAGTTGTAAAATGAGGCAAACAAATGTTCCACTTAGCAACATAAATGTTGGGCTCAATTGTGGTTGTATCCCGAGGATTATCTGTGACCCTGACGGCACAGATAAACCTCTAAGTGGCCTCTATAATTCTCAGAAAGAGTGCCAACAACCAGATGACTGCAAGAAATATCAATCCTTCATCATTCAGGCAGAACTGAAGAAGCTTCTTGGGTGAGAAGCAAAACATCTTCAAGGAAAAAATAAAGTCCAATTGTCTTTTGAAAAAGCACCTTTGGGAAGAGAGCTACCATAATGTACAAGTCTGAGAAACTTCAGTTTATCTATAGCCTCCTGAAGCTACTGGCAAAATTTCAGGAAGTGTAAGTGCTGCAGTTAGTATCAGCAGCTGAAATTATGTTCAGATATAAGCTCTAAGCAACACACATTAACTGCCTAATTAGGAGCCTATTATGCTTCATATATTACTCCAACGTGTTCACAACTCTTGTTTTCATATGCCATTGTCCTCAATGGACCTGGCAAATGATGAATGTTTGAATAACAACTTACAGTAATTGTGCACTTGACAATGGGGTATGTCAAGCAGCTTGTTCCACGGATTATGCTATATTAGTGGAGTTTTGTTCATAGCTTGTGTCTCTGTGTTTGTTCCTATTCTAGTAGCAAACCTATCTTAAAACTCCACAGTAGATTTCCGGTATTGCTATTTTTACAAGGATGGAAGGAAGGAAGGATTCAAAGACAAAATTACTTCCATCCTGAATGATTAAGAGGAGTCTCAAATTATGTAGAATGTTTTTTTTCCCCTTAACTGGTTTCTCTTTCCTGTTTATTATTCTTACATATTAATTTCCACTATCCTCTAAACCAGTGTTTCTCAACCTTGGTAGCTTGAAGATGGGTGAACTTCAACTCCCAGAATCCCCCAGTCAGCGCTGCTGGCTGGGGGATTCTGGGAGTTGAAGTCTACCCATCTTCAAGCTACCAAGGTTGAGAAACACTGCTCTAAACATTAAAAAAAAAAAAAAAACCACCAAAACAAAAATCCACTATAAAAAGACTAAGTCTTCTAATGTGGTTCATTTACTTGGATTTAGGTAAGATGTCGGCTACAGCCATGGTGGAGCACTGGTTAGAATGCAGTACTGCAGGCTACTGCTGACTGCCCTGAAGTTTGGCAGTTCGAATCTCACCGGCTCAAGATTGACTCACTTCCATCCTTCCGAGGTCAGTAAAATGATGACCCAGGTTGTTGGGGACAATATGCTGACTCTGTAAACAGCTTATACAGGGCTGTAAAGTACTGTGAAGCGCTATATAAGTCTAAGTGCTATTGCTATTCCTAGGGGAAATCAAGAGGTGAAA
This sequence comes from Masticophis lateralis, assembly GCA_030761175.1. Classification (NCBI taxonomy): domain Eukaryota; kingdom Metazoa; phylum Chordata; class Lepidosauria; order Squamata; family Colubridae; genus Masticophis; species Masticophis lateralis. The sequence continues at coordinate 117,532,320 of JAUDYJ010000003.1, read as the reverse complement.
TAAAAAACAAAAAAAGATTAACCCAAAATATTTGGAAATCCATTCCATTAGAGTAGCAGTCTCCAACTTTTCTGGCTCCATGGACTGACAGCAGTGGTGGCGGTGGCAGTGGTAGGGGATGGTTTTGTGTGTGCAACTTAGGTCCTGGGCATGCACAAATAAAGCTTTGCATGCTTGCTCATTGCTTGTGTGGCCTGGTTCCCAACAGATTGTGGACTGGTACTGGTCCACGGTCCGGGATTGGGGACCCCTGCTTCAGTGGATTAGAAAAAAATAATAATTTTAGTGGTGATACAATGTAATAAAAGCATGTCTGACAAAGCCAAAGCATTGGTCATATTTTCCCTCCATCATTTTGCAGCCCTAATTTCACAAATCTCTTACTGGATCTTTGTAAACCTGATTAATATAATAACGAATATAACAGTGATTGCATTTAAACTTATATACCACTTCACAGTACTTTACAGCCCTCTTTAAGCAGTTTACAGTGTCAGCATATTGCCCTCCCCGTAACAATCAGGGTCCTCATTTTACCCACCTCGGAAGGATGGAAGGTTGAGTCAATCTTAAAACGGTGAGATTTGAACTGCCAAATGGTTGGCAACCAGCAATCAGGAGAAATAGCTTGCAGTACTGCATTCTAACCACTACGCCACCATGGTTAATGTTGGTGATGACGAATTACCAACAAGTACTGGATTGAAGAACAGGTATGAATTAGGCATGGAGAAAGAGCTGGATGGACAGCGTCCTTTTCTTGCTAAAGCCTGGTAACTGTACATGTGATAAAAGTTAAAACTATGGGTAGGCAACTTTTTAACAGGGCTGCATTTAGCAATTTTAGGAAAATTGAGATTCATATCATAAGCAGAGCAATGGTGCACAGAAGGTAAGCATTTTTCTCCCCTCATTTTGAGATGGTTTAATGTGGTGAGAACAAGTTCCACCAGTTTTGAGGGAAAGCTACAGAGGGATAAAGACAGGGCGTGGGATCAGATAATTTAACTGTTAAAAGTAGTCATTTAAGAAGATAAAAGATCATTTAAAATATAGCAGTTGACTAAAAAAAGTAAGTTCAACCTTGAAAAGTAGGTATCAAAGGTATATTCCCAGTGCTTACATTCAACTCCTTGGCAGCAAAGATTTATGTTCGAATCTTTCCAAACATTTTCTTTAAAAAAACTGGTCAGCAAAACCTTCATCTTTAGGATGGTCAAAATGCTGTCATACAGTAAAATGCCTAGGTTATATAGTACTTTACCTCCTGCAGTGAAAGTATTCGTTTCAGCTGCATATGCCAATTTAATAAATGTGAGCAATAAATCCTAAAAAAAAATTGCAGAGATGCTTTTAGAACCACGGAGATATGCAATAAACAAACAAACAAACGAATGAATGAATACAGTCCCAAGATGAGAAGCAGAAATTAATATGGAATCTTTCAAAATTTAAATATTGCATGGGTCTGGGAATGCAAAAATAAAACATTCTCCTCCCCATTTCCCAAATAGAAGTAAATAACAGATGCAGGATTCAGCCATTTTATTCCCCTTATTGTAAAATCTTGGTCATAATTTCAGTTTAAGATCCATGTAGGACTTCTGTGGTTCTGCTCTTCTCAAGGGTCTCTAAAAAAGCACAATTTTTGCTGATTAAACATGCCATTGATGGTTTTTTTTTTTCCAATGAAGAATGATAGCCCAATGAAGACTGATAGCACAACATTATGCTGAGGAAGAACTCATTAAAGTCTGTATGTAGTCAGTCACTTTGAAAAGGGGAAAGTATTTGTTGGCACAAAATGCTAACAGCCTGTGTGAGTCCTCTGTAAGGCTCTGGAGGTTAAAAGTACATGCATGGCTTCAATGAACATTGATTTTATGTGGATTTGGAAATATAGCGGGGGGGGGGACTGAGTCACACTGAATCTCATAATTTGAACTAATAGCTGAATCCAAAACAATATTTAGAAATCTGTGACAATGAATGTACCTGGTAAACCCAAGTGGTTGCTGGTTTTCTTACAACTTTCAGCATTTCAGGAGGGTTGAATGTTTTTGTTGGGGTAAATGGTAAAAAAGTGTTGGGGAGGGATAAAAATCCCCAAAATTGAATGCTTACATCTATATACACAGTTTATCTATGGGAATGATAAAGAATCCAATTAAAGTTCTAAAATAGAAGAACTGTTTGCTTGCAAAGGATTCTGCCCCGTCCAAAACAGATACACACTCTCTCTCTTTTACATGTCAACTACTATTTTTCTTTGTTATAGATTCCCTAGTGATCTAACCCTTTATTGTAAATACAACTACTATATATCAAACACCTTCAGCATTTGGGATGTCATTATTCTCAAAAACTCAAAAGTAGTCCTGAACTTATGACCAGAATTTAGACAAGGACTATCACTGTAGTCCTTATGACTACACGGACTATCACTGTAAGTCCGTGCAGTCATAAGTGAGATGTCACATGACCACACCAATGTGTAACTATAACGCTAGCATTTCCAATTGCGGTTGTTAACCATGGGCTGCAAAATGAGTACTCACCCTAATCTAGCAATTCTGGACTTTGTCTGTTTGAGCCCCTGGCTTTAGTAAGGCAAGGGATTGTCTGTACCTCCTCCACTTCCCTACCTCTCCCCACCTCCATCTATGCTCTTTTGATTGCCCTGCATCCTGCCTTGCAGAGCAGTAAGCAGCCCCAGAACCATGGCTCTGGGATTGCTTGCTAAGCCCTGGGAAGCCTCACCCACCCAAGCCTACCCAGGAAGCACCAGCAAGCACTTGATCGCTCAGCTGCCTTCTCCTCTCAGCCCCATGTGGCTCCCAAGCAGGCCAATCTACAAACATTTGCTCATTCCCATCCCGTCCCAGCAAGCATTTGTTCACTCTTCATTCCATCTGAACAAGCATTCATTCATCTTCCTTCTCTTCCAGGTTCCCGTGCCAACCTTTTGCATTTTGTTGTCTCATTTTCAGACACGGCTTCTGCGGCAAACATTACCTACATGTTCCCTGAGCCTTCAGAAAACGTTCCTATCTTTGTAAAACTGAAGGTATTCCTGACTACTGCTCCCACATTCTGACTTGGAGGACTCTTTGTCAGTGTGTATGAAAGTTCTGGGATAGACATGGCAACGGATCAGCCATTGGGGATTGGCTGGAATAGGACATGGTAACAAGGTCAGCCAATGTATAGGCATAGCAACTAAGTCAGCCAATGATGGCTGTTTGGGAGCTGAAACAGCTTGGAGCCTGGGCGTGGCTTAGGTTAACTGATATGTATTGTTTGCTCCTATTATTGTCCTTCCTTCTGTTAACTGTGCTTCTGTGATTATGCTTCTGATTCTGAGAACTGCTGTTGGTATTGTATATATGTCTCATGTATTATTATGTATATAAAGAAGTTTCTTATTTAATGAATCCTGAATGTATGCTGATTTAGTTACCTGCGTATGTTTTCTGGATTTGATTACTGCAACGAACTCTGGCATTCTTGAAGAGTTAAACTATCAGGAATTGTGACTGATCCCAAACCATCAGTGAACCTGTATAGGATGGCATCCCAATTTTGCATTAACCAAATTGGTATGATCCTTTGGTGACATTAGAAAGAGCACATGAGCACAATTGGAACATTGTTAAATCTTCCCTTGAACAGTCTTCCCCCCAATCCTGCATTCACTCGCATTCCTATATAACAGAAATTCTGAGTATAAGATTTGTTTTGCTGAGTTTAGTTTCATTCAAATATTATATATGGCAGAACGTAGAAGATGAGTTTTTAAGCTAGAGACTTTCTTGTTCCTATCCAGATAACTTTTCTATTATTCCTCACTTGGATTCGGCTGCTAAGTTGCTTGGTTTTTCTGCAGTCGGCTAATGTATTTATTGTCCTGAAATAATTTAAATAATGTTTGGAAAATGTGTATACAGAGGATAGTGGGATCCAAACCACTGATAATAATGAATTATCTCCATTAATTTGGATACATTTTAACTGTTACCTTCAAGAAAGTGTTTTCATGCAATGTGAAATCCGTCATTAAGAACAATGTTACATTATTTAAAAAGCCATTCCTACTGGTCATTATTTCATCAATTATTTAACGTTAATTTATCAATGAGCAGATTGCAAAGAGATCACCTTGAGAACTTATTGTATACGGGCAAAATTAATTGCAAAGATAAAAAGAAAGGAAGCTGAAGTATCTGAAAAAGAATACCCAAACATGTCTATACAGATAGAGATCTCCAGGGCATGCAAAAATCATGATAACAAATTGGCAAGTTGAACATACCTAGACTTTATATTATCCTATTCATCCAAGTTTTGACTTTCCCATCTTGGCTGTTTAATTTTAATTTTAATTTTTTTGCAAAAATTCTTTTTTGTTGTTGTTGATAGATATGGATGGCATACATTTAGAAAGCCAATGGTCCAAAGTAAAGCTAACAGCTTGTGTAAACCTAAAGTAGAACACTCATAATAGTCAAATCAGAAATTGCTTCCCATAAACATACGATTAAAATTGATATTGACTAAGAATTTAACTCAAGTTTACTCTACTTTTTTAATCTTTAACTTTGTTATTAGATTATTTATGACACTGGCTAATGAACAGTTGGAGTAAAAATATAACTTTGGAAAATTAAAGAAATTCCTTTCCTTTTCACTACTTTACTGAGCTCATGTTATAATATCATACTATTCTACAACTCCCACCTATCCATCCCATACTGTTCTATATTATTGGCTGCTGATGCTGGAGCAATAATTTAGGATAGACAGCACATAATAACTTACAGTTGCCTTTTTTTGTTAACAGCTGCTTATTTGCATAATGCATAGAGTGACCTTGAAGAAGAAACTAAAATCTGGAGAAACAAGCAATTAATATTTTCTCATTTAGTAATTTGCCTGAAATCTTACTTTCATTCAATTTCTCTTCATTTTCCTAAAAAAGAAAGGAGGTCTCCAAGATAACAAATATTTTGAACAATATTAAAAATAACAATTGACCATAAAAAACCAAATACTTCATTTAATTGTACAAAGATAGCTGCATGACACCATTTTTTTTGCATCAGTAAATAAAATCTCATTTCTTTCTTTTCAAATTAATTCTTTTTTCAGTTACATTTTTCATTGTATCATTGAGATTTACCTTTCTACAGTTTTTTTCTGTAAAAATGTGTGTGCATAAAACTTTAATTTAGGAGACCTGAAGACCATATCACATGCTACTTAAATTGGCATTGGGTTTACTGCTCATAAGCGATTCACTGTTCTGTGATATATCCAACCATCCATCCACACACATTTTATAATATGTAGAGCATATATGTTACATGCAATTTTACATATTACAAAAATCTCAAAATATATTTTTGGATGCTTCAATTGTGATTCATTAGAGGCATTACCAATTCAATTCTGCCATTTTGGGATTGCTAAAGTAAATTAAAATATGGGAATTTAAATATAAGGCTAGGTGGCTCAGTGGCTAAGATGCCGAGTTTGTTGATCAGAAAGTTCGGCGGTTTGAATCTCCTGCATGAGCAGGTTTGGACTAGATGACCTCCAAGGTCTCTTCCAACTCTGTTACGGTTAAGTGTTGCTACTTTCTCTACAGTACAGAATCCTGGAACTCTTCCAATTTTTTCTGGGTCATCAAGAATTACTCAAATGATGATCCTAGTTAGCAAGAAAAGATAGCTATTTCCTTTTGAAATGACAGAAGGAAGAACTGCATTTATGTTCACTATTGGAAATAAATAGACAAGTTAGATCAGTGGAATTATTTGGAACAGCCTGTCATGATGCTTTGAATCCCCAATCTCACCCTTTCTGTAATTACTTGAAACTGATCCTTGCTTGCATCATGACTGTATGTTTTATTTCACCTATTTGCTGCACTACTTTAGCCCTTGACCTATGCCTAATGTCTTCCTAAGAATGGGCATATTTTTTAACTTAACCAGTTCTACTTTTCCTTTTCTCTTTTCCTGGAAAATTGAAAACAAAAAAGAGTGGTACTGGTTATATACATTTTATAATAGGCTTTGTCACACAGCCTTCTCCCTTTCAAGAATTAATTGTAATTCAGACCACCAAGAGGGACTTGACTTTTTTTTCTAAAAGGCATCGCATGATGCAACAATCATGAGATACCTTTTAGGTAAAAAGTTATCTATGTATTTCTCAATGTGTTTCCAAATAAGACATACATTGAATTATTTAGAAATATATTGAGTTCATTGGTTCTTTCTCTTTAGTGAAACAATGAGCCTTAATTTAATATAGCAAAGATATTTGATGTTTTACATGCTGAAGATCGTGTTTTTGTTTTTAATTTGATTTATATGCCGCCCTTCTCCAGAGACTTAACAATGCGTTAAGCAATAGCCATACTTTTGTATATTTTATACAAAGTCAGCTTATTGCCCCCACAAACTGGGTCCTCAATTTACCTACCTTAGAAAGGATGGAAGGCTGAGTCAACCTTGAGCCTGGTGAGATTTGAACTTACAGTAATTGCAGACAGCTGGTGTTAATCACAATGCTTTTAGTCTGCTGAGCTACCAGGCTCAGCAGACTAAAAGGTGTTAATTTCCCAAAGTTATTTTTTTCCAAAAGCAAGTTTAAAAGATTTGTTTTTCAAAATCCATGTTGAATTATCAAACTACACCAATATATTTCCCTAATTGTTCATACATGAGAGGTTATATATGTACCCCAAAAAACGTATCACATTATATGTATTGTGCAAAGCTTCTCTAGTCATTTGACACCCATCTCCAGCATCTGAAGTCTATAGCTGTGTGTGTGTGTGTGTGTGTGTGTGTGTGTGTGTGAGAGAGAGAGAGAGAGAGAATAAAACTTGTAATAACATCTAATTTCAGAAACAAGGTTTGGAGGCTGAGATTAGTTTACAAATATGTGTTTGTGTGGATGTACAGTATGTATATATGTACATATACATATGCATATATACCCCTAACATTCTCCTGCATGAATATAATTTGCTGATTTTTTTTAACTATTTACAAAACACAGTATTCGTATATGGTAGATACATAGCTAGATATTGATATTTTGCTGTGTTTATCTAGTGGCATTTGATATTTGACACATAAATCTCTACTAGTAGAAAGAATGAGATTGTATTCAGTACAGGTGATCCTTGTTTAAGAATCATTTGTTCAGCTCCATTTGAATTTACAATGAGGTTAAACAGGTAACACCTATGACAATCCTTGTACTTATATTGGTCATGACATCTTTGCAGTCCATTATATCTATTTGTGAGCTTCTTTGCTAGCTTCCTACAAACAAAGTCAATGGGAAACAGCTAGAAGTTGCAAATGGCAATCACATGATATCATGCTTTACCAGTGTGCCACTTAGCTGCAGAAATTTTGGTCCCACATACCATTATCGAGGGTTGCTAACATCAAAAAAGCAAGGTCAAGGTACAAAAACATCTTGATATAATTGAACCTTGTGCCTTTTCCAACAGAATGAAGTTCGGAGATGAGAAATGTAGGGTTCGCACCTAGGAAGAAAACATGTACTGGTATAAGTTAGATGCAGTTCACTCAGTAGTACTACTTGTAAAAAGATTTAAGTATCATGGTAGATCCCAGATTAAGCATCGGTAGCAGTGTGTTTATGGCTGCTAAAGGAGCAGATACAAACTTAGGCTGCATTAACAGATAATATGAACACCATGGGAAGTGATAACTACTATGGTGCACTAGTCCAATTAGACTGCACCTGGAAAATTCTATCCAGTTTTGCTCACCACAATACAAGAGAGAGGTTGAGAAACTGGAAAGAGTGCAGATAAGAGGAACAGAGATAATGAGGAATTTAGGGGACTAAATCTATGAAGAACAGTTTAAAGGGCCAGTGTAGAGAATAACAAAGATAACTTTGACAGAAATATGCAGGAAAGATTACCTAAGCAAGAGAGGCTGAAACATTCTTTAAGTCCAAAACAGTGAGATAACATTCAGAAGCAGCTTAGCTAGACATCTCCCACATTCTCTGGATTGTAAAAGGAGGAGTGGATACGTGCAAGACTGTTATTGGAGACAGTCTCAATAAAAAATAGTTTGAACCTTTTGTGTAGTTGATTTCCTGTTCTAGTCTACTGGGTATGTTTACACTAAAGAAGAAATGGTTAAGGCTAATGATAGCAATCTTCTAATACAGGTGGCCCAGAAAAAAGGGGGTGTGGATACATCAAGAACAAATGGTTGGAAGAAAGAGAAATCCATATTTGAAGTAAGGAAGAATTTCCTGTCTTTGTGAGTTACTAACCGGTGGATCGGTCTGCTTCTTGGAGTAGTGTTCCATTATTGGAGGTTTTCAGCAATGATTGGATGGCTATTTCTCGGCATGGTCTGCACTAGCTGGACTACAAAACCTCTAAGGCCCCCATTCCAGCCCTATGATAACTCTTACATTACCAGAATAATGGCTTTAATGTGCTATAGATCATTAATTTTGCTTGTTTTATCCTTTTTTTAATTTTAAACTGCGGTTCCAAATACATCCATGCGAGCATTGCATACAACTTGCGGACTTCTGAGTAGCTCTCAAGGGCTCACACTACTGTGAAGGAATAGTGTGTGCTGAAAAGTGGAAAGCTCTTGTCTTGGAAGCCGAATCATAAACAGGCTCTGTATGTGAATCCCCTGGTAATGTCTAAGAAGCAGGCAGACTTCGGATAAAAAGAATAAAAATCTGCAGAGTCATTTCTTCCTTTCTTCTTGCGCTGAAAATTATACATTCTCAAACTGCAGCAAGCCGAAAGCCAGCGAATAGGCAAGAGAGATGGATTAGCGTACAAGGCACAGTTCAAATAGTGTGAAGTGTGCAATGGGTCCCTGCAGGAGGTGTGAAAATACACTCCCCTGCTGGGGGGAGCCGGAAAAACACAAATCAATGCAGAAACGATAACTAGGGAGATAAAATAAAATAGGTCCATGATTAAGGCATCTCTATACTACCAAGGCTCTTTCTCAATACTGTTAATTCCATGCTGCGATTCTTCCCATAAACATTCCTGTAAAAAACCGGACACATCCAAGCTTTTTTTTTTTTTTAAAAAAAAAAGCATAAATAAATAAAACTGGGCAGGTGTGGGGAGATCACCGCGTGTACTCTAAATCTGTGTTGTCCATCTGATTAAAATGAGATCTGTATCTTCTTAGCGTCTGAAGGAGGGGGGAAAAAATCACTGCTCAAGAAGACCGCACCGCCTTCTCCATCCTCAATCGCTCCCTCCACAATGATATTTCTAAATTCTGGGGGGTGGGGGAAATAAGCGGGGGTTTCATTTCCGAATCAACAGAAATTACAATCGGGGAAAGAGGGGGATCGAAGCCAAGACAGCCCCTTTCGTTCTTTGACACGAGATAAGGCGGGGCGGCAGTGAGAGGCGCCGTGACACGGGAAGCGAGAAGGGCAGGCTGCTTGCCACCCGTCCGCCACCTTCTCAGATCTCCGCAACCTTTCCCCACGCATACAAGCTAGATGCCTTTATAATCATGTGGGGCGCGCGTACAGACGCCCGGGCGCGCACCCGCGGTTAGTAACCGGGGGTGGGACCGGAATCTTACCGGAGAAGCGAGCGACCGAAGGTCCGAGGAGATTCGCTTAGTAAAGACTCGCGTGGGTGGGAGTAGCAGGGACTCCGCAGAGCGTTCTTGGGAGCCGAGACGTCACGTGAGCACTGGGAAACAAGCGGGGGAGAAGGAAAGGCGGCAGATGAGGTCCGTCAACTCTCTCCCATTCCCGCCGATTCTGGAGCCGCCTTCCCTTTCCCTCCGCTTGCCTTCAGCTTTGCTGAACCCAAGGCTCCCCACCGGCGACGGGAGCAGCTTTTCCCTTTCCCTCCTCCGTTCTCCCAGCAGCAAATTCCTTCACATCGCCCTGTCTTTGGAAACTTCCGAGTAAAATAAAATCAGTCAGAAAAAGCGAGGTTCGATTTGTGTCTGTCTTGTGTGTGTGTGTGTGTGTGAGAGAGAGAGAGAGAGAGAGGGAGAGGGAGAGAGAGAGAGACTCCCTCCCTGGGTGTGTGTGTGTGTGTGTGCGTCGTGTCTAAGCAGAGCAAGGTTCCTTCAGTCCCTGGAGACCCCTTGGAGTTTCAAACGCAGGTTCTGATCCTCAAGGCTCATTCGGCTGCCCGCAAAGCAAACGGGGCGGGGGGAGGCTGGAGACCATAGAGATCTCCTTTTGCAACCTGTAAAGGAGGATCGTTGTGGGGGTGGGGGAATGAAAGGAGTTGTGCAAAGGCGTGTGTGAGAGAGGTTCACCCTCTGTCTACGCATCCCCCCCCCTCCGTTTTCCCCGAATCTTATTGGATCCTCCTCCAGTTCCCAGCTTCCTAAAGCACCTCCGCCGCTATATCTATATCAGGATGAGTCCAGCCTCCTCGCCTAGTTTTCTCCACTTGTCATCTCGTCTCTGGGACCAAAGTCCACCCCACCGGCTCTTTTGGGTATTAAGTTTTTTTCTCTCTCTCTCTCTCTTTTTTCCCTTTTTCCGGAATGGTCCAAGCTTTCGACTTCGCCAGTTTCCTCAAGTGAATCTTTAGATCGTCCACCTGCTTTGCCTTAAGAGGGATCGTCCAAGCAAATCTGCGAGATCGGGTTCCCTGCCTTCCCCCCCCACCCCCACCCCTTGTCCTGGCAGCGGCGCGATCCCTTTTATATTACTTGCTGTTGTTGTTGTTATTATTTTATTATTCTTCTTCCTACTACTATTGCCATTACTCGTACGATTTCCTTCCCTGCTTTCGAAAGGCTTCGCGGGCTCTTCTCTTTCGTCGCCGGAGCGCGCACGCGCCTGAGCGCGCGCACGCGGGGCAAAGACACATATGTAAAAGCGCGGTTTGTCAAAGCTGGGGCTCTCGGCCGCTGAGGAATCGCTGGAGGGTGGCGGCTACAGTCCCGCCGGGGCCCCCCACAGCGCTTTAAGCCTACTGCGGCTTTGAGATCTCACCTTTCGGAAGGCTCCTTGCAAAAGCTTGGGAACTATCATGGGATATTCGCTCGCCTCGTGGAATCTTTTTATTCCGGGACATCTCGCCTCTTGAAATTCCGCCCGGTGAGTACCTTATCCTGGTCCTGACATAGCGGCTTTCCAGCTCTTTTGGGTGTTAGAACTGGTGGGGGGGGGGGGAGGTTTGATAGAACAGAGAGATAGGACAGTGATGGTAGAGAGTCCCACCTCCAACCTGGTTCCTTGCGCACCTTAGACTACCATCCCCATAATCCCCAGCCAGATTTGGAGACCAAGGAAGAAGTCGACTCCCGAGCAAACGTTTGAACATTTGCTCGCCCGTTTGGCCAGCACTCCAAGGTGCGATCAAGCAAAAAACAAAACAAAACAAAACAAAAAAACCCTATTTGGGGGGATTTTTTTTGGAGGGGGGAGGGAAACTTGTGATTTTTGCAAACCCCCAATACCCCCCCTCTCCTTACGTAGAATACCTGTGTTTGCACTGAAGAACATTTCTATCCATTAACCTTTTCCTCGCCCATCCATATTCAATTGGCAGCATTTGGTTTTAAAATGTGAGCGCGCGGGGATGCGGTGGAGAGAGAATCAACTTTGTTCCGTAACTTACTTAGATTTCTCAAAGCTTCTAGGATCCGCCTCTTTCTCCCACCACAACACATACACAGGTTATAAACCACCACACGGCAATGGTAAGCTCGGGCTGTTGAATGCTTCTTGACATCCGAGGAGCTCCCGCAACATGGTTTTAGTTTGGCGCGCTGATGTGGCTCCTGTTGGGCATCGGGCGAAATTTCGGGGTTGAAGGGCCTGGCAAGGACTGAGGTGGGGGATCTCAAAGGTGTGTCTTGTCTTTGCTGCGTCGTCGCCCTAAGTCATTCCTCTGATCTGAAATGGGCAGAAGACGTTCTGTCTGGTGGAGACTTTGAGACACCCTTAAACTCCTAGAAGGAAACCGAAAAAGGGAGCAAAGGGACACCTTCTCTTTTCCGTCGTCTCAAAGCTTCGTGAGGATTTAGAACAACCTTCCCATCCCAACCTGGTTCCCTGCACACGTTAGACTACTATTCCCATAATACCCAGCCAGAGTTTGAGACCACAAGCTATGCTGGATAGGGGTATTTGTTCCAAAGGAGGACTTTAAGGTCTTGAAGGTGTTGGCAGAGAGCATACTTGATAGAAGTATAAACATCTAAGAGTGTGCAGGCACATGTAGTTTAGAGTTGTAGTTGCCAATTAAAACAGTCTTTTTAAGACTAGTAGCAGATTTGGAAAATCATTAGAGGTACTATCTGACAAAGAGCTACTGTAAATGGTCAGTCTTTCCAATGCATGGCTTTGCTGGGTCCAAATTTTGCTTTAGGTGACCACCTGAAAGTTGGCACATGGCAAGCTGGTGGCCTGAAGGGCAATTTCATTTCCGCTAGTAGACACTCCCTGGGGTCTTAATAAAACCTCCAACCTTCTCCCAGATCATACTAACCTACTGTAAGGCTATTGCTAAAAAAAATATTAGCAAAGCACTCTCAAGAGCATTCTGGAAATGCCAGGGAGTTGAGAGTTACTGGGAGTTCTTGATTTTAAGGGGAAAATTGCCGAGGTCATTGCCAGTGGCAAGTGACATGGGTTCCCCTTCCTGGGGTCTTGCCCCTAAATCTAAAATTCATGATTATACAGGAAGGTGAAAAGCCTGGTGAGAATGAGTGCCTCCTTTCATCCTGTGGGTTTGTGATCCAATATGGTAAAGGAGGGGCAGGTAGGTTTTTCTTTCCCGGCACATGCATGCCCACTCTGGCTTTTCAAAAAGAAACTGATTTACTTCATAGAAGGCCCTTTTACTCCTTGTGAAGTGCCCACCTCACCATTCTCATGACCACTCTAAGGAAGTAGATTCCTTTGCAGCTGAATTCAATGCTCAGCCCAGCACACTCTTCTAAAATATGTATGGGGATGGGTGATCAGGATTAAAAGCCTACCTCTGATGACCAGATAAGTGGATCCTGCATTACTAGAAGCAATACTGAATCTGAAGGAGCTTCTCCCTGGACTTAACTAAGACCTCCTTGTTTCATTCATCCCCAATGAGTTGAGCTGGGATTTCCATCACTGAATTCTGCAAATCTCCCTTTCAGTTGGATTACCCTTATCTGGTAATCAAGGGTGGGGCGTATTTGATTTTTCTAATGCCCCCACTAGTATTTCTGAGAGACCCACCTGGTAGGAATTGCTCCGGATTAACTAAACCCGGTGTAAAACCGTCTACCTTCCTTCTCCTCCTTTTCTGCTACCAGCTGGAAGCAAGGGAAGGCAAGTCACCTTGCTCCGGCCGACGCTGTATGCTGCGTCCCCATCAACGAAGCGCCTCTCTCCGTCTCCTTGCCATCCCTGTTAGCGTTGGCCTTCCCTCTCCACCCCCTCAAACAGAACTTGTGTAATTAACCAAATCCCAGTCGGGGCTAGTCAACTCCGAGGAGTCGGCTGCAGCTAGCGCAAGCAGCTGCAGCCCCCCCCCCTCCCATCCACCCCCACTCCTCTCTCTTTCAACTCCTTTGGATCTGGGAGAAAGAGAAACTTTGAGAACGAGCAGATGCACGCCAGAGGAATGACGGAACGCGGGCGAGCCAGCTAGGTAAGCGAGTCTGCACGATTCTCAGCGCCTTGTGAAAACTGCGAGAAAGGGGACCGCTGATTTTAGGCTTGGCGGTGGGGAAGGTAGACTCTGATCGACGGGCATAACCGGAGGGACAGCGAGCGAGACAAACGGGTGTGAAAGGGATGAAGGGCAGACGTCGAACTGGAATGCAAAAAAAAAAAAAATAAAAATAAAAAATAAAAAACCCGGACGGAAGGAGGAAGCCTCGCCGCGCTTAATCGGATGAACGAGAGGCGGAAAAAAAATTCTTCTGTGCCTCGCTTGCGAAGAAATCAATGCGATTAATGGTGCATTAGTAGGTATTTGCAGGCAGCGGGCGAGCAAGCGCCAGGCAAGTAAGCAGCATGCTCCTCCGGCAATAATAATAATAATAATAATAATAATAATAATAATAATAATAATAATAATAATAATAATAATAATAATAATAATAAAATCCCGATCAGCGTTAAAAGTCTTATTTTTAGCTTGATACTATTCACTGGGAGTTTGTTGGAGTGGGGAGCTGATGGGATACATGCCAGGCCAATCAGAAAAAAAGGTGACTGGGAGAAAAAGACCAGGATGGAATAAAATTTCCAAAGATTATTCAGCAGTTTGGCAGTTTTGATTTGGATGATTAAGTATGAAAAGAGGCAAAGGAGCCTGAGATGAAATTAACCCATCCAGCAAGTCTGTACAGTATAGTGGCTTTAAAAGTTTGTATTTTATCTCACCAAGATACTCATTATTATCTGTAGGTTCTATGTCTTCTATGTATCCCTCCCCCCTCTTTCTCCTATAAAGGACTAACAGAAAGGCAGGCAGAGATAGTAGCTGCAATGGCCCATTCCAATTTGTGTAGATTTCTTGCTTCTGTAGATCAAGGCTCATTTAAATACAACTAAGAAGATTTTTCTTGATCACCGGATAAGAACTAGTGACTTCGCTCTTTAATAGCTGAGGTTTTAAGGAGAAGTACTGGCAGCCTGGCCAACAAGTAAAAAGGAAATAAGTGAGGCTTAGATGTGGTAGTTGAGGGAGATTTATTGAATGCTTGCTTCTTTTCAGTGGCAAATAGATCCTGAGAATTTTTTGGTCAAAAGTGCTGCACATGACACTACTTAACATTACAGATACATGCACCCACACATATATTTAATCCCGATTCAGTTCATAACATCTCTTGCAGGAAGAGGTGACCTTTCAATCCAAAATTCTAGTGAACTGTTGGCAGCCAGTCTCAAAACTAGTGAAGTAATGGGCCAACAGAGGCAATTGTCTAGGATTTTCCTGAAATTTTTATTTGCAACATATGATGGCATATTGGAATGGCTAATATGTAGAGAAGAAAAATAAAAGATCTGGGTTTTGGATTAATGAAAGGCAGAGTAGAAAATCCAGTATAACATTTTCTTTAATTTGTTTTAGGGGCAAAAAGCATGTTAAACTCCTGATCTTCATATGATTAACTCATTTCTCTACATTTGTTCTTGATTGACCAATGGACATACAGTTCTCTAAAAAGCTAAATGTATGAACTCAACCCCATTGTAAACACAGATAAAATACTAGTTGAATATCCAATTTTGTTATGTCTTTCATGGTCTGTTCAGATGGTAAATAGATAGGGATGAGCCAACTTGTAGATCTGGGGAAGTACTTCAGTGTTTGGCCTGGGGTCAATCCGTCTCTGTCAATCTCTAAGTAAAAAGTAAATAACCACCTCTTTACAGGGCTGCTGGGAGAGCAAAGCCTAAATAAATTTGAAATGTCATTGCACAGTAAAGGATCATAAGAAGAGACAAGAAATGAACTTGGTAGGATGTTAGGAAGGTAGGAAGATAGGTAGATTCTCTGGCTCTTTGTAGCCAGCCTGCCTGCCTGCCTGCCTGCCTGCCTGCCTGCCTACCTGCCTGCCTACCTGCCTACCTGCCTACAATGAATTTCTTCTGTCTAGAAGAACAGGACCTTTTCAGAGAGGAACCTTTTGCTTTTGCAGCCAGATGGTAGCAGACTCAAAACCTCAGATGATTTGAATCCTCATCACCAAGCTGTAGACCAGGATTGTTGTTCTATTTGTTCTTTGCTGTGATAATGATCATGATTTCTCCTTCTCCTTCTTGAGAGTCAGTTATCCAGGAAGATTTTCATCTGATCCTGAAAAGAGAAACAGAGTTTATTGGCCATGTAAGTTTATGTGCCTAAATTGCTACTCTGTGGGTAGCAGTCTTGGTCTAATTAATCTATATTAGTTAATCAGATAGTTCCTGAAGATATGGTGTGGTAGGGAGCATCTCTATGATCTCTAACAGAGCAGGGAGGAAATTGAACTCCAGCTGGACAAAACAAGAAATAATTGAAAAATAAGGGGTGAGATGTCTCAAGGTGAGTTGATGCAACTTGGCACTAGTTACAAATTGATAGGCACTAAGCAGGTAATGAGCCACAGTCCTCGGCTGTAACTTTCTATTGCTTTCTTCTGCCTTTTCTGTGAAAATGTCATTAAGTATTAAACTGCATCCTTTGCTGAATGACTCCATCACACAGCTGTCTCAAGCCCTTTCTTTCTCGGTTGATTGCACCATGAAATAATATTCTCTTTATCACAAGGATGTCGGGAAAGGACTCTTTTTAACTGATAAGGTTTAAACCATTCTTGCTCTTTGTTGTTCAATGTAGGAAGGAGAGTCAGTGAACCTTTTGGAAATGTGGGAGTGTGTAAAAGCAAAATTAAGGTTAATGACTCTGGCTAATCAATTAAGAGACTGCAATATCCTGAGTGAAGAATATAAACCCTAGTGAAGCTAGAGAGACTTAGCTTAGCATGCACATATATGAGCTCATGTTATTGTTAGATATCCCACACCATGCTGTTCTGACCTAGGCTTCCTGATATAGTAAAAAGCACACAATTAGTCCCCAACCCCCCTCCCCTTTTTTTTATTTTAACGGCTGTGAATTTCTTTCATTCACAGCACGTGCTGAATCATCAAGAGTTTATAAATAGTCTAACAGAAGTCTGCCACAGTCCTTCGGATAAAGCTGGTAAACACCCTCCTTTATCTTCTTTGACATGGTGCCAAAGACCTAATTGGGAATTAGCTTGGCAAGGTACCGAAACACAGAGTCAAAAACGGAGCTTCAAAGTACAAAGTGACACCATCCACAGTGTTGCTTCCTGCAAAGGCCCATGTGCCTTTGCTCTTCCTTTATGTCTTATGGGAGGGGCCAATCATCTGCAAGCCTTACTCCTGAGTCGTCCCTTTTGTTTTAACTGTTCTTGCCTTCTGGCAGCTCTGCACATGCACGCACTAGGAACAGGCTTCCCCTGTTCCTCTGCCTCTCTGATGTCAGGCTGTGGGGGCTCCGGAGTCTGCAGATAACTCCCAGATGGCCCTGGACCCATTTCTGCCTCCAATACAGAGCCATTGTATCTTCCCCAGACTCCAGGACTGTCCTATGTTCCTCCCCAGCCTCCTCACTGTCTGACTCTGCTGCCAGCTCCGCAGGCTGCTGGCGGACAACAACACTTGCACATATTTATCCTTAAGGGAGAGCCATTAAAATGAGTAAGGCTTATTTTGATCTAAGGGTGCACAGAAACACAACCATCACAACAACAGTCATCAAAGGAAAGTGGATCTACATAGTTCAGAACTAGACAATCAAATCTGAACCACAACTCCCATCAGTCTTATCTCTCTTAGTCAAGCAATGGTGGGAGTGGATGTCCAACACATGCAAAAGGGCATTTGCTTACTTATTCCTAAATTGTCAAGAAAATTAACTCCAGCAAGCATCTATTATTATATAAGATATATGATTATACAATATTATATCTTCATATATAGTTCATGTTTTCATATTGCAATTAGATAGTGGGAGAAGCAATACAATTGAGAGTACAGTAAATTCCCTATGACAGTCTAGGCATGACCCAAAATCTTTATTTTTTGGTTCTAGTATTTTCCTGAAATTTGCATTATCTTTCTAGTGAATAATTGCAAAGATTTATTTATATCAAGCTACCAATTATGACTTTGGACTGCATGCCTTATTTTTTTAAGGTTACATTACTGAATAGAAAATACTGTTTCTATTTAGTAGGCTGATTTCTCTCTGTGTGTCTGCATGCATTCATGTGTGCAGAGTGTGTTTGTGACTCTTGATTCACTATCCTCTAGCCATATGATTGTGATTTCTTTGCAAAAATAGATTATCAAAAATTCAGAAAGGATAAGCATCTTTAAAAAAATATAGGGAAAAGATGTTCTGTAACTATTTCAGTAGAAACTCATGCGATATAATCAAATTTCCTAAACCTATTTTTTTCCTCACTGTGAAAAATCTAATAAGGAATCTACAAGGAGTAAGGAGGCTATGAGGAATTTACAGATTTGCAACGAACGGAACAATCAAACTGAAATTGGAATCTAGAAGACAAATTATCTTTCCAGAAGATAATTTTAGTTCAAGAAAAGTACTGGAGGCTCTACATGTAGCAGGTTCCTAATATTTAAGGAGATAAAAATTGTCCCTGGAGCATAATATGGGAGGAAAATACCTTTCTTAAGAGTATGACATGTTTAATTGAGCCAAGATGTCTCTAGTGAAGAGAGCAGTCAACTTACACTCAGTTGCTAAGCTAGCTGGCATTCAGAGCTATTCTTATTCCATAGAGCAAGTAGGGAAAATGAACCAAATGCTCAGAGAATCTTAAATCTCATTTTCTGTATCTTTTATTACCATGTTGACATATGCTTAGTAAAACAATACTTCTTGCCTTGGGTGTTCACTGATGAAATGCGAAAAAGAAAAAAAAAATCTAAACTAGGAAATGTACAAACACACAGATGAACTCGCTTTGTCTCGGCATAAGGTAGAATTTATACAACAAAAGCAAATCTATCCATATGTCTGTCAGTGAAACACTATTTCTTCTCCCTATTTTGCCTTGAGCTTTGATATAAGTAATACTTCCAATGACTCTTAGTCACACTGATTTCCACCACTCTCCATCCAGGGTAGACATCCTGATTTATGATGCTGTAAGATCTGATTCCATTTAAATCAGCCTTCTCTTGGGTTAGAGCTGATTAGAGTAGAAAGCATCTAGTTACATGACTTTAAAGGCAAATGTTGTTTGTTAGGTGAGAAAAATTGTTTTCAGTTCTAAATTGGCATTAAGAATAACATTCTTTGAGCTTCATCTCTTCTATCATAGCAACATTCTTTTGTTTTAGTTATAATAAGGGGACATTGAATTTAGACACTGACCTAAATAAGTATTTTTTACTTGAGATCATTTGCCAAGTTGCTGAAATTTTCTGATAACCATGTATGACTCTTCCTGTCCAGGCTGAACATCAAGGGATATTCTGCTTCAGGATGAATCAGAGGGGCCTGGATTTGAGAACTGCTTTTCTTGGAAATAGCCCAAGAAGTATAGAACATACTTTCCCTGGATGTTCAATCATCCTTCCCATCTTTATATTCAGGGAAGCCCTTAAAATGGTTTTATTTCATGAGGTCTTTGGATCCTAGGATGATTACAAGGTCATCTCTGTTTTTGTTATTGCAATTACTATTCTAATTACAATTACAATTTTTAAAACATATTTTGCCCTGTTTTAATTGCAGGGATATCTGGCATTGGTTTATTCAGGTTTATAGGTCAGAGTTATCCACATTGGGACAGTCTGTAGCTGTTCTTTAAATAAAAAGGTACAGATTAATGTGTATTGGGACCCACAAGAACACATTGTATGGGATAAGTACTATGCAAAGAGGAAGCAAAATGAATCTAAAAAGTTCTATATAGAACTTTAAAAAGTTCTATATAGAACTGATAGAAGTTTATTATGTCTATTTCTCTGGAGTGAATAGTCCAGTTTTTAGATACAGAGACTACTGTCTATACTTAAATATATAAGGAGTAGTGGATGGAATCATGCATTACGATAAGTGATGGATCAGCAACCCAAAATCCACATGTCAGCCTAACTCTAGAACAACCGTGATGGGGATATAAATTTGATTTCAAAACTTTCTGTTCCCAGCTGTACCATTTCTTACTCTGGTGGAGTGGAAAAGAGATGCATCAAAATTTTGCAAAAAGAAACAACAACAAAAACAATCCTTCATCACTGACACACACAACTCCATCTTCTCTTCAAGTCAAAATTAGTCATAATTTAAAAATATAATGCAACCCTTGGCTTAAAGAAAGTTCCTTGCTTCTTTGCTAAGACATAACATAGTTTATTTACTTGTTTTTTTAAATTATTTACATGGCTGCCCATCTCACAACAGTGATTTGAGTGGCGTGCAAGATTTAAATCATCAGCCAAAAGAAGCTCACAAAGATTAAAACAATGCTACAATGACCTATGATGCCCAAAGTAAACAATGAATCCCAATCATAAAAACTATATTAGCATCAGATCCTGCCTAACCTCCTGGCCCAAATGCTTGGAGAAACAGCCAGTTCTTCAGGATTTTACAAAAAAGTAACAGGGTCAGGGCCACCCAGATCTCCAGTGGGATACTGTTCCACAGGGCAGGCACTGCCCCAAAGTTGACATAACTCATGGATTCAAGATAACACTGTTTGACAGAGAGGATTCATAGCATATCTTCTATACCTGGCAGACTGAGCATAAATAAAGGGAGAAACTGACACATGTGCAGCTTTATACATGATAACTAGTCCATTGAATTGCACCCAGTGGGAGACCGTGACACTTATGGAGCTGTGGCATATGAGTGTAATAAGAATTGCCAGATGCATTCTGTGTTGCTGCATTCTGGACCAGCTGCAGCTTCCAAATGCTGTTGAAGAGCAGCCCCATGTACAGTGCATTACAGGAATCCAAGCCAGAGGTGATTGAAGTATGAATCACCACAAGCAAATCCTCCTGGTTGAGGAACGGATATAATTGGTATACAAAGCAAATGTGCAGAGAGGGTTGACATTGGCTCACTGAGCAGGAGCCTTGAGTCTAGCAGAACCATCAACCCTCCCTACCCCTGATTGTACAATGATTCCAGGGAAATGTAACCCCAGTCAAAGTTATTTCTCCAGAGACAGGACTTTAAAACTCACAGCCACTCAGTCTTGCCAGAATTGACAGTGGCTAGATGAGGACACTTATATCGATTAGGGTAAAAGGTAAATTTTCCTACAAATTTCAATTTATTCACCTACTTGCCTTCCCCAAATCTTTTCTGCGACATGGTCTTGGATAGGAAGAGAAAAAGTATTTTAGAAAGTACTTTAGAGGCTTCAACCCATTGGTGAAATCCAGCAGGTTCTGACAGGTTCTGGAGAACTGGTAGTGGAAATTTTGAGTAGTTCGGAGAATTGGCAAATATCACCTCTGACTGGCCCCAGAGTGGGGAGGGAATGGGCATTTTGCCATATCCTTCCTGTGGAGTGGGGTGGGGATGGAGATTTTGCAGTATCCTTCCTCTGTCACACCTACAAAGCCATGCCCACAAAGCCACACCACACCCACCAAGCCATGCCCACAGAACCGGTAGTAAAAAAAAAATTGGATTTCACCACTGCCTCAACCTAATCCAAAAATTTTGGATCTTCTAAGAGGAACCAGCCTTATCATCTGAATAGCTTGAAAATCTCAAATAAGCAATCATTGGTGATTACAGAGATTTTGAAGAAACAAAATACAGCAGAAACAAACAAAGACTCCTGTGTTCAAGAGGACATGCCCTCTATATAAGCAGGTTGTATCTCAGAAATGCCAGCAAACAAGTTGCCTATATATCTACATGACAAATAGCTGGATAAAAGCTTGGCCCGGCTTTTACAAAAACATTCCATGTCTCTCTTATCCAAAAGAAATGATAAACAGGTTTAACTATACTCACAAGAACTGAATTATTTCTTTTGATTGTTTTCAGTTATTATGTCATGCCCTGTGATCATCCAAAAACACTTTCCAATTAAAATGGTAGGGAGGAAAAATAACAAGAAATTAAAATATAAGTAATTATAAAAACATTTAATTATTACCTAACAAAAAATATCCAGTGTGTGTATTCATATTTTTTTACGATGGAGAGAATGATGTGCAAATTCAGCCAGGGACGGGTGGGTTCTACTTACCTTTGCTACCAATTCGCAGTGGGATTCCAAGCGCGCGCTCACTTCACTCGTGCACATGCCTTGCTTCTGCACATGCACAGACGGCCAGTGACAACATCCGGGGTGGTGGATGGGTCCTCCCGCTGATTTTATTACCGGTTCTTGCGAACCGGGGGCAACCCACCATTGGCCAGGGAGAGCGAAGGAGCAAGAATAGCTATGAAAGCAGAATGTCTTCCAAAGAGTCTGTCTTACAGAATTTATCATTTAGCAACAGCAATAACATAAACTTATATACTGCTTCATAGTGTTTTACAGCCCTCTCTCGGTGATTTACAGAGTCAGCATATTGTCCCCAACAATCTGGGTCCTCATTTTGCTGACCTCAGAAAGATGGAATGTTGAGTCAACTTTGACCCAGTCAGGATCGAACTCCTGGGCAGTGAGCAGAGTCAGCCTGCAACATTGTATTCTAACCAATATGCCACCATGCCTTTAGTCATAAAAAAAAAAAATACTAACAAGAACTAACAATTTTAATTACTGCATGTTACATCTCTAGGCATGTAACAGTGCTTGGCCAAATCCTTGATAATGTCTTGCGTAGAATTGGGTCCTTCAAAGTTGGCCATTATCAATAGCCAGAAGTAAATACTTTCTTCTAGAAGAGTGAAATACATTTCCAATTTTGATTTAGAAAGGCACCTTTAATTTTAATTCAACAGTGAATTACAAGTGGCAATAGTGGTTAGAATGCAATATTGCAGGCAAACTCTGCCCACAGATTGGAGTTTGATCCTGACTAGGCTCAAGGTTGACTTAGGCTTCCATATCAAGGTTCCAAGTAATGCACCCATCATGAACAGAACTCGAAGGCAAGTTGATTCCTCAAAGAACAGTTTTATTTGAAGACATCATCTTGGCACAAACTGGTAAAAAGCCAGCTCGGAAGGTGCTCGTGGTTTCCACCACGTTAAAAGTAAAAGTTTCCTGTTTTCTCAAAACAATAAATCAAATTGTCCAATCCGGATGCTGGCTGGTTGCTTGGCAACTTCTCTCCTTCTCCTCTGGCCAGCCAGCCATTGGAATGTCTCTGACTCATAAGAGAGCTATTTTGTTTTGGCTACAAAAACCCCATCTAGCTCTACCCTCCCCCTTTAACTCCAGGCTGTGTCAACCTAAAGCCATGTGACAAGAAACCCCCGATAGAAACAAACCCCAAAGAAAATAAAATGGCCATAGCCAGGTCAGCTTCAGGCTTGACATTCCACCCTTCCGAGGTCAGTAAAATGAGGACTTAGATTGTTGGGGGCAAAATGCAAATAATGCTGATATTGTTAACCATCCAGTAACTGCTGAAAGCATAATGGGGTGAAATATAAGTCTAAGTCCTATTGCTATTGCTATTGCTAGTTCAATGTAGAAGTCATCATGTCTGGAAAACATTGCTTTGTATACTCTTCATCTCAAGCATTTGGTCTATTAATTCAGTTGCTGGTCTGGGGATAGAGGTAGTTTTTTGTTTTGTTTTTTTACTTATGACCATTTGTTTAACTATTGTTCAAAGTTACAATGGCCTTGGAAAAAGTGATTTATGACCTGTTTTCAAAATTACAATGGTTGCACCAACTCCATAGCCACATAATTGCAATTCAAATGTTGGCAAAATGGCTCGTATACCAGTGCAGCAGAGGTGGATTTCAGCAGGTTCTGACCAGTTCTGGAGAACCGGTAGCAGGAATTTTGAGTAGTTCAGATAACCGGTAGTAAAAATTCTGACTGGCCCCACCCCCATCTATTCTCTGCCTCCCAAGTCCCAACTGTTCGGGAGGAAATGGGAATTTTGCAGTATCCTTCCCTGTCATGCCCATCAAGCCATTCCCACCAAGCCACACCCACAGAACTGGTAGTAAAAATATATGAAACCCACCACTGCAGTGCAGTGTCCTGCTGTTACGGAATTGTGATGTGTGCCCTTCCCGGTCTGTTTCCAACAAGTAATGTCAGTCAGTTTCCAAAAACAAATTCACATAAGACAGTGTGACTCAGTTAACAACTGCGGTAACGATGTTTCTAAAATCAGATCTGGTCATGTGATAACTCACTGAATGATTATATCACTTAGCAACTGCATTGGGCCTAACTGGCATCATAATTCAAAGATTACTTACATATAGCATGATATTTATATACATACATATTGTTTCCAAATTCACAATTGTTTTTAACCTGTATTTTGTCACTTTTTTTTCTTTTTATCTTTTAAAAAATCTTTCCTCAAACAAGAAATATACATTTCCCACAAAACTGGAACAGTATCTTATGTTATGGGAAATTTATTAACTTCTTGAGGAGTATTTTGGCCTCATGTTTTGAGTCTGTGACTCATATTGTTCTATTACTGTGCTTATTCAGTTTAATCTCCTCACCAAAGCAACATTTTCAAACCATTTAGGCACAACTGAAAAAAGCTGTAAAATAAAACAATAGTTGAGCATTATATGATAGGAAAATAATTATTAAAAGGAAAGCATGACATTAGTTAAGCAGGAGTTGATTTGCAATACTTCTAAGAGTCTGTACTTCTATGCCTTGCAGTTATATTGTTGAGTTACTTATTATTCATCAGTCAATGCTGTCCAGGATATGAAGTCACAGAGGTTTAATGATTAATTTTTTGCCTTAAATCATTAAATAAATCTGATTTATAGCCTAATCATCCAAAGTCAATTATTTCATTATTTCATAATTAGAATTAAAACACAGATTTCTAATATATAAAATGCATCTCAAAATTTTGTTTTTATATAAAAAATGTGATTATAACTCCAGTATTATTGCCTGGAAACTTTTCATTTCAAATTGTTATTTTAATGCCTGAAGGTCAGTATGCTTGAGTGCAGTGATGTGCAAATTTTAGGAGGGTGGTACTGTAAGCACTATAAGCTCTACTTGGGAAAAAAAAGTGAAGATGCAGGATAAAGAAATGACAAACTTAAATTGGATTTCAATAAAATCCAATTGAAAGTGCATCATAAAGAGTTAATTACTTGTTATTATTTTCTATTATTTTACATTTCATTTGTATCATCATCATCATTGTTGTTATTATTATTATTATCTCTTATTCATTAAAAATGAAACTCAGTGAACTGAACATTTAAAAATGTGTCACAAATACCATTGACTGGTGCTAATGGTTGATATGAATTCTGCCAGCGTCCTAGGTATCAGCCAAGTATTATTATTATCATATATTTTATTCATTAAACATGAACCTCAGTCAATTGAACATTCAAAAATGCATCACAAATACCATTGACTGGTGCTAATGGTTGATAGGGGTTGTGGCCACCATCCTAGGTATCAACCAAGTACCTTCTTAAAATGTATGATGTTCCAAGTAGCTCATTTTTTTGCAGTTCTGCTAGTGTGATTGCAGGAAGCTGCAATTTGTTGATGTATCTTATAAAATTCTTGGACATGGTACCAAGTGCCCCGATGACAATGGGTATCACTGTTACTATTATTATTTTCTTATTCACATTTAAAATGACTATTTGGTAGAAATATTGGAACAGCACCAAAGGCTTTGGAAATCATACATAAGGCATTTCTAAAATAACTGTATATATTAGAATATTCAGATAATCTGGATACAGATATGGACTGAAGGTAGCTTGATTCAAATTTGTATCATGCCTCCTAAGAAATATTAGGAAAGATAAATAAGTGTTTGCATAACACTTATTGTTATGCAAACACTTATTTATTTAAATCACACTTAAGGCTGGTGACAATGAAAACAAAGATTTTACTTCCTGAATACATCTGGGTATATCTTATAGATATTTGGCTGCTAATTGTGAAAATGACCTGTATTTTAATCTATCATGTACCATTTTATAGAAACTTTATTTTTACACAATAGCAGAGTACACCCTTCAGTAGCTATTGACCATGTTTCACACATGAAAGAAACATACGAGAACATGGAACTGTTGTTGAAGCACATCAAGTGCACCAAATACAATTGGAATATCTTTGGAGATCTAAAAGTAGTGGCTCTGCTGTGTGGAATGCACCTCAGATATACCAAGTACTGTTGTTACCTAGGCGAATGGTACAGCCATGCAAGAGACTCAAATTACATTAAAAAGAAATGGACACTGAAAGAATTTGGTTGCAGTACAGAAAAATATGGTACATGGACTTGTTAACCTGATAAAGATATTTTTGCATCCACTTCACATAAAACTCAAACTGTTGAAACGTTTTATGACAGCGGTGAACAAGGAAGGTGAAGGTTTTTGTTATTTGAGACAGATGTTTCCAAGAATAATTAGTGCCAAGATTAAGGAAGGTATTTTTGTTGGTTCACAGATCATATATGTTATCAATGGCAAGTGGTTCGCAGATCTGTTAGTGGGTCCAGAGAAAATCACCTGGAAAGCATTCAAGGATATAATTGAGAATTTTCTTGGCAACTACAGAGAGCCAAACTACATCCTGCTGTTGTATACTATTCTTACTGCATATAGAATATTTCACTGAAGATTAATTTTCTACATTCACACTTGGACTTCTTTCCTAAAAATCTAGATGCAATCGATGATGAACATGGTGAAAGATTTCAGCAGAACATTGCCACAATGAAAAAATGGTATCAAGGCAACTGTAATACATCAGTGCTAACTGACTATTGTTAAACACTGCAATGACATGCATTGGACACTGAGTGCAAACAAAAATCAACAGAAAAACATTTTCAGCCATCTTAACCTCATGCAGCATATCAGAAATACGAGATTAAATACATTATAGTCATTTAAAGTTGTTTTCATATTTCTCAAGATTTCTATGTGATACAATCATTGTGAAATTAAATTTGTGTTTGGTTTTAAGGGATCTATGATAATCATCAAAAGTTTTTCAGAAAGCAGAATTTTTAAACAAAATTGTTCAGTGGCATCCAAAATTGTCTCCTTAATACTCTATAATACTAAATATGAGATAGAATGTTGTCCTGCTCAAAGAAATGGAGCAGGAATGTTCTCAAGGATTCTCCCATTGATGTCATAAGTTATTTATTTATTTAACAAATGTTATATAACTGCCCAACTCACACATAGATGACTCTAGGCAACATACAAAATTAAAAAAAATACCATATAACAAAAGCACATAAAATACCTTCACCCATGACAACACAGTGAAGTCAGCCACTCAGTTGGCTCCATTTCCATTTGTGGTCTGCAGGTTTTTAGGGCATTTGGAAAAGCAACAAGTAGAGGGGGGGAATGATGTTCCATAAAGAAAGAGCCATCACCAAGATGTTATATTGTAATATGTAGATAAGTGACATCCAGCTGTTACATACTAAAAGATCCTTAATTCTTACTATTGGCCAAATTTGAGGGCCCAATGAAAAGTCTAAAATATCTGATGTCTTGAGTTTTTCTAAGACACGAAAATCTGAAAGTGCCAAAAACAAATTGCCAGGACTTTGAGGAGTATACATTTGTGGTAAAAATCAATACCTTTTTGAAAATTTGATGGGGCAATAACCTAGTTGATGAGATAGGAGTACATTTTCAAACGCATGGATGGAAGGAACCACTACTCTTCAAATACTTATTTTGAAGGTTCTTCTTAGGTGAGCTGTCAAGGGAAGCCTCAGAATTACACTTTTTATCCTTTTTCTTCTACTTCTTCAAGTTTAGTTTGTATTAGATTTTACTATTATAATCAACATTCCAGAATTTCAGGTGAAGTATCTTTCCCAATTGCTGGGTTAAAGTGATATCAACTGCTCTTTGAGTCAAGAGAAAACAGTCTCAGCAAAACATTTGTTTTCCCTACTGCCAGTCCCACCTGCTTCTATTACTTCTCCTCCAAATCACTGCTGAACGGCGCCAATTTCTGAATGCACCATTTATTATAGGTGATTTTCTTTCTCTGTCTTTCTGCCTTGCTCTCTCTTTCCCCACCCTACTCATTTCCTTCTGGCTTTGCTTCTCATACCTCTTTAAGCCTATCACCAGCTAAGACACTCCAGAAGGAATAGAGCAAGTCTGATGGGGCTTCTCAAGGCTCATTTTTCTGCTCTTCTTATCCCTTTCCATTTGATCACTTCTTAATTTAAAATTATATGAAATAAAAAGTCCGGAGAAGGATACTGCAAAATCTCCATTCCCACCCCACTCCAGGGGAAGGATACTGCAAAATCCCCATTTCCTCCCCACTCCAGGGGAAGGATACTGCAAAATTTTCATTCCCACCCCACTCTGGGCCTAGCCAGAGGTGGTATTTGCCAGTTCTCTGAAGTACTCAAAATTTCTGCTACTGGTTCTCCAGAACCTGCCGAATAGCATCCCTGCCATGGGCCAGAGGGAGCATGGTTTTGCATGCTGCCTGCATCCCACAGATGGGACTTCACTTGTGTGCATAGCCCAGTTGCTAGCATGCCGTGGACCAGACTGGTGCCCTTCCATGGCCCGGGGATTGGGGACTCCTGCTCTACAGTGAGACAACAAAACTAACTTCCTGATGGGAAACCATTCTTAGATTTAGGGAGAAAAGGAAGGAGGCAGTTGAAACTAACAATGACAGGGAAACTGGCCAATAAGCAAAATATTAGTACAGTATCTCTCATTATCTTCTATGGTGAGGAATTCTGGACAGTTACAACCCATAAAATAAATTTCTGAATACAGTTAAAGTAGGTCAGTATGAAGTTTATTCCACCCCTCCCCCCAAAAAAAATGAAATATGGAGATTGTTTTTCTTTTCTCCTCTGCTTTCTTGTCAAAAAAGAGACTTGGAGTGGTGGTTGGAAAAAGTTAATGGGTGTAAATTTGCAATCAAGCACTTCTTCAGTGAACCAGATTGAGGAAGGCTGTGTTAGGGAGAGACATAATAATATGTTCCTTTGTATCAGATCAGACTATCCATCTAGTCCTTATGTATTGCAGTCTCTTCAGTGCACATTTTAAATATGAGCGAGCTTACCTAGCTCATAATTCAGAATTCATGCTTAAACTGCACTGTAGTTGTATTTAAAAAAAAAGCATTGTTAAAAAGCATTAAAAAGCATTAAAAAAGATGTAGTTTTCCAGGAATAAAAAGGATTCAGAAAAGCATTTGTTAGAGGAAAAAAAAGTGTGCCCATGACAATGTACAAAAATTCTAGGCAAATTGCTGGAAAATATGCATAAAAATTTACTGTATTTTATCTTGTGATACCAGAATTGAAACTTTGACCTTTAAGATGAAAAGCATCTGCTTTATTTGCTGAAACATGGCCATTTTTTAATGGCCATGCATTTAATATAGAAATATTTAGGGAAAAGATTAGAATACCCAAGATAGCCCAAGATTTACAGATGTCTTTTTCAACCACACTATTAGCTTACAGCACTCTTGTGGGATTGAAAGTGGTTATAAGAGAATAACAGAATTAAAAGGGATCTTGGAAATCTTCTAGTCCAACCCACTGCTCAAGCAGGAGACCCTATACCAGGGGGGTCAAACTCACATAATCACGGTGGCATCACGTGTCATATCAAGACTTTCCCCCCTTTGTTAAACTGGGTATGGGCGTGGCCAGCACGTGACGCAGCCGGCCCCTGGGCCCAGAGTTTGTCAGTCCTGCCCTATACCATTTCAGACAAATGGTTGTCTAATTAAATTCAATATGATGCCATTCCTCCTTATATTCCATACTTAGTCAAATACATCCATTATTTTTAAATCTGCATATTATGAGATATAGAAAATGGGTGACTTATCTTTGAAAGAGCAGTGCTTTCCTATAAGTAAAATAATGTTGGCAATTAAAATAATTTATTATTTTAGATTGTTGTAAGATTATTTGCATTTTTAAGTTAAAGATCGGCATTATTAAAGATCTGTATTATAGGGTTGGGTATTTTAAATATTTAATGGTTAATGGTTTTAATTTTTAGCCAAAGTTATATGCTTTTTTAAGAAATTGTTTAACTTTTGTGTACTATT
The DNA here is from genome assembly GCA_030761175.1 of Masticophis lateralis. Classification (NCBI taxonomy): domain Eukaryota; kingdom Metazoa; phylum Chordata; class Lepidosauria; order Squamata; family Colubridae; genus Masticophis; species Masticophis lateralis. The sequence continues at coordinate 117,502,516 of JAUDYJ010000003.1, read as the reverse complement.
TTTATTTGGCTGTTCACCGCCCTGAGTCCGCAAGGAAAAGGGCGGTATACAAATCTAAACAAATAAATAAATAAATAAATAAAATTATTGAATGTACTATAAATGTATTTAGAAACATTCCTGATATTAAGACACGAAAAATAAATGCTGTGTTCAAATATATTATGACATCATTACAAGAAATGAATCTAGCTGACATGTATTAACATAGATCAGGGGTGTCAAACTTCCATCATCAGGGTGGCATCACATGATGTATCGTGACTTTTTCCCCCTTCACTAAACTGGGTGTGGGCATGGCCAGCATGTGACGCATCCGGCCCGTGAGCCATGAGTTTAACAGCCCTGACGTAGATTGTGCCAGTCACTCTCTCTCAACCCTAGGAAGGCAATGGCAAACCACTACTGAAATCCCAGCAGCATTCTTTTTTAAGGAATAAGAGTGAGATGTATGGACTGTAGATAGACTGATTAACATTTAATTATCTTAACTGAGTTGCCAGGTCAAATCTGTATTATGTGAGTTACATACAAATTCATTAAAATAATGTAAATTTTACTAGAATTTTACTAAAATTCACATTGAATTAGTGAGCCAATTTGTTCGAATGTTTAAAGCACAAGGCTAGAAGCCAGGAGACTGAGTTCTTAAGCAAAACCACCTGGTGATCTTGGGCCAATCAGTCTCTATTGGCCCTAAGAAGCAAGCAAGGGCAAACTATTTCTGAGAAGCTTTGTCAGGAAAACTGCGGGGATAGTCCAGTAGTTGCCAGGAGACAACACAGAGTTGATGGCACACACACACACACACACACACACACAGAGAGAGAGAGAGAGAGAGAGAGAGAGACAACACATATACATAAACACACAGCACAATCCTGTACTAGCAGTGGCCAGTGCAGTGTTTATGAGCACAATCCTCAGTAATATCAGCTAGAAGTTCAAATATGAGAAAGATTAGATGTTATTTGTATGCTCCTGATCTAGACACAATTCATTTGTCAGCTGGTGGATTTTTAAAATAGCTATTACTACTAAGTAAAATAATGGATAAGTAAGAGTAATACTCTTGCAAAAATGCATGCCTGGGTGTATTAATCATGTCCAATATTAGATTCTGAACAGCTGGTCTTTGACTAGGAATGGTATATGCTTTGTCAGGGAAAAATCTTGAGAGATGGAGAGGCAATTGATTAGACAGCTGCCCCCATACATTATTGGTCTGAAAGAATAATGATGTGATGGAAAAGCTACATAAGTCCGACCCAGATGCAAATCACTTGGTTGGCCATGAACCAAGGAAATAGTGTAGAAAGAGGTCTCAGAAGGGAGAATACGGGTATTCTAGGAGAAAAAGGGAAGGAGAAACAAACGGAGATAATTCCGTATGAACTTCAACATAGTGCCTTTTTCTAATTTAGAAAAAAAGGGGAGGCGGTGTTCGTGGCCTGCTCTGTGCAAGTGACAGCATGAAGCACCACGCCAAGAAGCAAGATATTTTGGACCATTTCTACCTACCTACCTCTCTACCTGATATGTAATTAATGTGAAATTAAGCATGAAATAACTTATTACAGATCAGAAAGAGCCAAATTCTGCAGGAAGTAACTCAAATTTAATGGAACTGGCAGGAGTTAGATAAAACAGTCTTGGAGATAGGACTTGGCTTTGTATCTTAAATTTGCAGTATCGTTCCTGTATAACTTTCTAGAGCTTTAAAAGAAATAGGAAAATGCCCTTCCCATTTGTAAAGAGGGGAAGCAGTTGAGCAAGGATGCTCAGCTAGTATTAACCAATGGTTGATTGAATAAATACTAGCTGTATATTTCACCATCATTTCTCTTCTCATGAAATGAATGGGAGGCATGTCAGGCAGTTGGGGTGAGTTTTTAATAGGCAAAGGTGTACATAACCTCTAAATCACACTGAAACTTGCAGGCTTAATTTTAAAATAAGGGGACAAGATGGGTTTATATATAATTAGTCATGAAGATTACTGTCAATGCAAGCCTTCAATGAACACAATTTTTACAATAACAAATAAGCAAAATATTCCTTGAACCTATGCCCACACATCAATAGCATAAATTGCACCTTTAACTTCAGAATATCACTGGAACAGGAATTTGTTTCTTTGGTAGTAGATATATATTATCTACACAGACACGCACAGGCACACAGGCACACAGACACATGCATCCTCTTTTTCACCACACTGTTTTCCTACATGCCAAAAGCCAAAACTCCATCATGAAATCATGTAATAGACGAACACACACACACATGCACGTACATACGTATGTATATAAACATCTTCCTAATGCATACTCAGTGGACATACTAAAAAGAATGATACCCCCATGTGTCTCCCTGAGATATGCTTGTTACACCTAGCTATTCAGCAACACTGAGATTTAATTAATATAGTTTACCCTTTCCTTTTAAATCTTTAAACATTAAGCTCTCTTTAGAAATGAGTCTTTTTATTTTTTTGACAAAATTCCTGAAATTCAATCAAAATAAGTTGACTGTCCTTTTCTGGGGGCAGGATAAATATTCTCTAGTTTTTTATTTAAAAAATCCAAAATATATACACACTTAAATCCATTTTGTAGAAACATACATCTTCACAAGGAGGATATTTTGCAACTATACTGTAAGTGTGAATCACAAAGTTAGTCACTCATAACAAGGTGGTTTAGGTAAATTATTCCACTATTGAGTAATCAATATTACTTGGCCCTCTTTCCACCATCTGAGAAATTCCAGGGTTTGAAGCTAAATAGGAATTTTTTTAAAAAACCACACTATTTGAAGAAGAAGAAGAAGAAAAAACGAAATCACTTCCAGAATGTTATTAAGAAAAGGATGTAGTTCACAGAAATGAAGCTTGGCTTGAGGGCATCCTTTATTTTTTCTATTGTTGGAACTTCTAGAAATTTTCCTTTTCCTTCTTTAAAAATAATGTAGAAAGCATTTGTGTTGGTTACCAACATTATTCAATCCAGTCTCTTTTTTCACTTGTACATTACAGCTGCATAATTTACAAATAAATGTCTTTTTCTGCTTTGAGTCAAAGGGTTGGTAGAGAAACAAAAATAATGTTATTAATGTGGAAATGTAAATCTTCTGTATATCCCATGCTTACTTATTTAGAAGTCAAACTCATTCTAATCAATTGGACTCCTTCCAACATAATTGGCACATAGGATTGTAGTCTCTGTTTATATATTATTTAGAATTTTAACTTGGACATCTGTGCTTTTTGAATGCATCCCAGCAAAATTCTATGTCCAGAATTTTTAAATGTGGTAGGGCTCTATTGAATACCATGAATGGTCAAGAAACACAGGGATCATTAAACAAGTCAACCCAGACTCAAGAGTTCTTCTCACTTAAGGCGCAACTGCCCAAGCTTAATTTATCCTAAGCTGAAGAACCAGCTTTCTGGAGAAGGCTCTAAAGCTGGGGAAAGTGGAAGAAGAGGATGACCAGCAGCAAGGTGGATAAACTCAATTTATTGTACTGGTGGTGTACTGTTGAAGGACCTGGAGGACCAAACTAGGGACAGACTGTGATGGAGAAAATCTATCTATGTGGTTGCTAAGAGTTGACACTGACTTGATGATAACCACTCAATTAAGATGTATATAAATTACAGGAAGCTGCCAATCATAATATTTATATTTTTCTGCAAGAGGGAAAAGAAGCAATAGTTTGGCTGAAAGTTATCACTGTGTACTTCCAGGGAATTTCGACAGCTGTTTTGTTCAGACTAATCTTATTGCACCAGATAAGTGTGCAGAGCTGACTTGCCTTTCATCGTGAAGCAAAAGAAGGCCTTTTGTGCCATTATTTTCATTTTTAGTTCTTTGGGGAACGGTGCTCACACTTCAGTAACTGTTATCTAAAGCTCAGAAGATCGTTCCTCCTGGATTGATCTCGACAGGCAGGTTTTTGAGTATTTTCTTTTGAAGGAATGCTGTATTTTGTGAAGAGGATTTAAAAAAAAACCATGAGCATTGTTAACACCATATTAAAACAAATAAAAACTGAACTACCCACAGCCTATTGTTGTCATTAACGAATCTTTATTTATAAAGATTTCATGACTTATCCTTCCTTTTGCTGAATCTCTACCCTCCTTGCACAACATCAGAAGGATTCTGCTAGTACTTTTTCTAACTAACACTTTTTATTAGAAGGCATATGATGAAGTTCACTGGATTAACTATGAAAGAAAATAAACATGTCTTTAGGGTACCAGAATAAGTGGGTTATACCAGAATTATTTTTTCTTAGTTGTCATGCTCTTAACCTTTTCTTTCTTTTCTTTTTTTTTAAATAATTTTTATTGAACAGTTTGTCTTTAAAAACAGCACAAAAAACAATCACACACATATAAAAACATAGCGTATTGAACATTACATAACATTAATGGTAATTTTACAGCATTTTGCATGGATTTATGTATTTTGCTTTTGTAGTTCTCTATTCTATCATTTCTATTTACTATTCAATAGTAGGATAATCGCATTACTTCAATATATATATATATATTAACACAAAATATAAACCATAGATCAAAGGTTCATCAAAAAGCCTGTGTTGCCACCATTTCCAACATATCTTATCCATCAACCCACAACCCAGCAACAGTGCTTCCACCCAATCAAAATACAACTACATCATCAGCCAATCAGAATAAAACAACACTGTCAACCAATCAGAATACACCTTTGCCTCTTTTCATAGAAAAACGTCAGTTAAGATTACACAGTTTGCCCATAAGCTCCAAACCGAGAACATCAGCCAGAAGATGATGAGTGTGATTTCATCGAAACGTCGCTGCTATCCTTCTAAAGATATGTTTACAATTACACGGGAAGAAACCCGAGATATTACCTGTACACACATATATACCTGTGAAAACTTACACAGACAAATATATATATACATACACACATACATATACATATACATATATACATATATATACAGACACACATAATATTCATTGTTCTTATCTACACATTTATATTTGTTTATATTTACATTTCTTTATTTAATGTTGTTCAGTTACTTTAAGTTTAATCAATATTAAATTAAACATTTCTTGTTCTGACTTCTATTTTTGACCCAACCGTACATTTTTTCCAATTTCATAATATTCTGAATCCTCTCTCTTTCAACTCCATAGTCATTTTATCCATCTCTGTGCATTCTAGAATTTTCCTAATTACTGTTTTGTCTGAGGGTACATTTTTTTTGTTTCCAAGTTTTTGCTAATTTGATTCTTGCTGTAGTAAGTATGTGCAATATAATGTATTGAAAGTTTTTGTTCATTTTCGGGTCCAGTATTCCTAATAAAAACAATTTGGGTTTCAAATCTATTTTTTGCTTTGTAATTTCTTCCAACCATTTTTGAATTTGACACCAACACTTTCTTGTGATGGGGCACGTCCACCACATGTGGTAGGCCCTTAAACTTTTCAATATGCAACATGGAATAGTTCCTTGGCAGTTCTCTTGGCAAGATTTTGAAAGTTATTTGTCATTGCCTGTTTTCTAGGAAAGAGAGAGACATTTCTAAACTGCGACTGGAATTCATGGCCTCCTGGTTTGTAGATGCCTGGAGATATAAAACTAGCGATGCAAAAGATACACTTATTTTTTTCTAAAGTCAGTGGTAAACATTTCCAAAACAAACGTTGAGGTATGCTGTAGAACATCCTGGGTAGCAGAAAAGCTTTTATGGGATTCTAAATTTTGATTCAAATTTGTGTTTATTAATTCTTCTGTTCTGTTCTTCTGTCCCATTTATCCTGGGCTGAATCCAGAAGGGCATTGCTGATAGATAGATGATGACACATATCACATTAGAGGAAGAGCATATGAAAGCACCTCTGATCTTGTCTTTTGAAGTTGTTAAGGAAAGTGATGATGGTGTTGGTGTAGATGTGGACATATGGATTTGTTGGAGGGTCTGATTCCCATGTTACTATTATTGTTCTGTTGTTTCTTTTGCTTGTGAGAAATTGCTTTTCAGTAATACCTTAACCACACATCTATACCTAACAAGGGAAGATAACCTGAAGAATTATTTGCATTATTTGAAATTACTGAAGTTATGAATTATATAATTCAAGCATACGGAACTTTATGCTAGATCAATACTTCTAGAAAATTATATTTTGGGAGGTTATAACATGGTTTTATGTAGCATACATAACTTATAGCTTTGTAATTATTTTCATGCACTACTATTTTTATTTTAGTTTTCTTTTTAGTTTATAAACCATCTAAATATTATATGTAAGATGCTACAAATATCAATCAGATTTTAGCCACAATGTATTTTGAGGGACAAGAAAAAAAGCTTTAAGACTATCTTTCATATTTACACAGTACTCAATTTCTTTGCACTAACTGTAGAGATTTAAACTAAAACAAGGGAGACCTATTAGTCATCATTATAATTTAATGGCCTGGAACATTTTTGAGTCAATAAGTACACAGAAGAGTAAACTTTGCTATTATTGTTCTCTTATAATTTAGAAAGTGGCATAATCTTTTCAAAAAAGTTAATTTTAAAAGTTCAGCGTTTCATGTTTGAGGTAACTATCTTATTATGTGGTGAAAACATCCATTAAACTTCACATTTTAATTTGATATGGAGATAGAAATGAATATAGATAGATGATAAATATAGATGATAGGTATATGTACACGCAAACACACACACACACACACACACACACACACACACACACACACACACACACACACACACACAGAGGCAATTGAACACTTTTTGTCCTATCTATCTCTATTCACATATAATCTATATGTGAATAGCATCTGTATAATTACAATTAATTATTGTATTAATAATACAATATATATAATCTATATAATTACAATTAAGCTGAAAGATTCCAACAAAAAAACAACACTTTAAAAGGCTTGGATAAACAGAAGTGTTTTATGCCCTTTATGAACTGTAAAAAAAAAAAGGGAAATACGAATACCAGCACAGAAAAGAAGATCTAAATATTCTGAACTGTTTAATAATTTCTTTATGTAGTGAACACCTTGAACTGATCATGGAAAGCAGTGATAAGCAGTCCATTTTGACAGAGGAATAATCTGGGGGATTCACATCCATGCTGCAGCATTCTGGGCTAGTTACTGAATCAGAGTCATCTCCAAGGAATGCTAAGAGCACATTGCAATAATTCAGTCTTCAGTTGCCACCACGTATGCTGCTAATGCAAGTTTTCTCTTCAGGAGACACCATCTTGTGTCTCAAATTATGAGATTTCTAGCATCTGTGCTACATCTAAGAGAATCTCCAAGTTCCAGGGCTTATATTTAAGGAAAAATATAACGATTCAAACATTTATTCTAAATCCTGAATTTTCTTGTCCAAGTTCAGACTCAGCTTACTCCACCGCAAACATAAACTCAGAAAACATTTTTTCTTGTCTGGGTTCAGATTTAGTTTCTTCTACTGCATTCTGTCTTTTAAAGCCAGAGATAGGCAGTGGCTTGCGGCCCTATATTTATAGAAAAGGATGAATATACTCGGATATCAACAGCACCTATGGATAGTTTTCCAAGAGAGGTCATGTACATGTTTGTTTGTTTGTTTGTTTGTTTATTTATTTATTTATTTATTTATTTATTTATTTATTTATTTATTTATTTATTTTATTTCAATTTATATACCGCCCATCTCCCCGGGGGGACTCAATGGAGATTAAAAATAGACCATCCCCCCAAACAGTTCCAAAAAAGCAAGCAGAATTCCCACAATGCCACTTTCTCAGAGTGATTCTAAACCTTAAAATCCTAATGTCATATCCCTCCAGAAATTTAAAATAATATAGTAGCATTCTGATTTATTAATGAAATTGCTCTTCCATTCTTTCTCTTTTAGTTTAGATAATTCAATAAGGTAACCAGATCTACTTCTTTCAAACCTATTGAGCCAAATATTGAATAATATTTCCAACAATTGTCTGGATTTGCTATTGGAAGGTTTTCTCTATCAATTTGGCTAAGCATGGAACATCGCTGACCTATAATTGACATCAGATAAATTGAATCCAAATAGGTCAGAAACCAGAGATGGCTTCTTGAGCTAGGGCCATAGATATCCTTAACATCAAAAATGAATTTAGACTAGACTAGACCAGACCAGGAGTTGGAAGAGACCTTGGAGGTCTTCTAGTCCAACCCCCTGCTCAGACTGGAAACCCTTATAACATTTCAGACAAATGGTTGTCCAATCTCTTCTTAAAAACTACTAGTGTTGGAGAATTCACAACTCCTGGAGGCAAGTTGTTCCACTGGTTAATTGTTCTGTCAGGAAATTTCTTCTTAGTCCTAGGTTGCTTCTCTCCTTGATTAGTTTCCATCCATTGCTTCTTATCCTGCCTTGCTTTAGAGAATATGCTTTAGAGAATAGCTTGTCTGCCTCTTATTTGTGGCAATCCCTGAAATATCAGAACACTGCTATCATGTCATCCCCTAATGCTTCTTTTCATTAAGCTAGACATACCCAATTCCACCAACTGTTTTTTTTTTATGTTTTAGCCTCCAGTCCCCTAATCATCTTCGTTTTTGCCTAATTTAATTTCAGACTATATTCCCAGCAGCCTCAATCAAATTGGTCAGTGGCAAGAATTATGGGAATGTAACTGAAAAATTCGGGTAATGGCAATGATTTTTCTACAAGATAATTATCTGGGTAAATAAACAAATGAAAACTGACAAACAAAATGTACACGTATGGACTGAACACAATGTTGAATATATTCAAAAATAGTATAAATATAAAGAAGGAATCTTAATAATCATGTATGTTCGGAATATTAAACCTATAGGTTTTAATTTGTAATAACTCAGTTTTTGGAAAGCTATTCCTCTTACTACATTACCAGAATAATACAAATGTAGAAAACTTATGTTCAATCTTATGAATATCCCTTATAAATCTAATGAGGTCAACTAACTTTCAGTTTTCCATATATATTTTATTTTAAGTATTTTTGCATTATTTATTTCCCATCTAGATTAATTGAATAAGCCACTTACTGAATAAGCCTTTTTTTCTGGAACGGAGTAACAGCCAGAATACATAAAATATCATAGTTTACATCATTAAAACATTGTTTGGTAAATGCATGTAAATTAAAATGGTGATTTTAAAAGAAATATTTGTTGTCAGGTTAAAGTTCACAATAGAGACACACTAAAAATGTTTATAATTGGTGGTGTCCTATTCAAGTGTGAATTAGTAGGAAATTTTCCCCTATAAGAGTAAAGATTTATCACACTGTAAGACATCATTAAAAAGTGCCATGCTGTTCCAATTTCAAATTAAGATAACAACAGCTTTATTTGAGGAATATACTAAATATTGTATGGGCAATTCATTTTTTTAAGTATTACAATGTGAGGTTTTGTTCATAGTTCAGTATATTAACACAGCTAGTTGTCTCTCATCTGGAATATTTGACTTTTAATATATAAAAATATTCCATTAATAACTGGGCATAACTTCTCAGTGGGGACAAGATTCTTATTTAGTGCTCACACCTTTTCACCATTAAAATTCTTTGCTGAACTTACATGTTATTTCATTTCATTTTGACATGTTACAGAAACTTTTGTTGTGCATTAAGAAGAAAAAATGATCTTTATCAGCTTCATGTTTCTTTTAAATAGCAAATACAAACAGTTACTATACCAACCTGGAATAAAAAAGATAAATAATATTAATACAGTCAAGAAAAGAAAAATCTGGATATATTTTATGGCAATTAAGCTTAACTAAACCAGAAAAAAAAGTTAATTAACAGAAAAAATGGGGGGGATTATGTAATAGCCGTAGGTATCAATATAAAAGTAATTCAGTCCTTCAGGGTATCATTAAATGTAGATCACATAGAGCAGGGGTGTCAAACTCAAGGCCAGGGGGGTGGATCCAGCCTGCAGGGTGTTTAGATCTGGCCCACAGTGCTGTCCTGGAAACAGTGACAGGCCTGCAGTGCCACTGCCAGCATGTGGCCCTCCCAAGCTCCATTTTCACTGGCAGAGGGTTGCAGGAGGCCGTCGCAGCCAAAAACAGAGTTAGGGAGGCCATTTTTGCTGGCAGATTGTTTGGACCTGATGCTTTGGGCCTGTTTGGGACAGATGCTCCTGATACAAGTCACGGCAAGCTGCCCATGCCACCCCAGCGATGTCCACCCCAGCCTCCCAAGGTCAACACAACACTATGCGCCCTCAATTGCTGGAAATTGCATCCAGAAATGGAGTTTAACACCCCTGATATCGAGAGTGAAGAACACATAATCCTCAGTACTTTTATTCCTGACTAGACAAAATAGAATCATATAAAGGGTTCTGAATAACAGTAAAGTTTTCAGTAAAAATGTATTACTAACAATATATATATATAAATCTGAATATCAAATTGCTCTAATTTCCTTCAATAATTGGAGATTAAAGGCTGCTCCTCATTCTATAAAGGAAAAGCTTGCCTTCAAATGCAAAATAGCCAATGGTACATATTTGGATGTACAAAAACAGATTGGAGGAATGAGGGGAAAAAAAGATATTGTTTCCAATAGTGAAACAAGATCCTGGATCTGAACAGAAATGTCGACATGATGTTAAGACAAAAACACTTTAGCATGGAACAGATGGAGGGCTACAGGTATAAACCGCAGCTTCTTTTATTACCCACTTTTAGTAGTGTGTTGCTGCTTTCACACTGTTAGGTGAAATCTGTATTTTATAAGCTCAGGAAAGAGGAGAGGTGGAAGATGCATTTAAACTGTCACATTCGCTCAAAACATACTGTGCCAGTCAGCCACTTTCCCCGGCATGAAGTCTTTGGAAGAACACAGTCTTAGACTTTGCAGAGGTGATGGTTAAGAGCAGTAAGCCATAAATGAGATTACAAAAGGAAATACTCCATAAATGAGATTACAAGATGCTTCAACTCTCCCTTGAATAGGAATATAGCTTAAGCAGCAGCATACAACAACAAAGGACATTATATTCAGCTAGGTTAGGTGAACAAAGAGCAGAAGATACCCAATCCATGTTCAGACAACTGAGCTAAAGATTCACCAAACAGAATTGGAGCAGGACAAAGCACTGTGAGAACACTCTAGAATTGGTGAAATTGCATCCAGTACCCATCACTCCTACAAGAAACATGTACTATGTAGTTTGAAAAGTCTTATTTAGAAAGACTATATTAACAGAATCTTGAAATCTGAATGGGCTTCCCTTCACCTCCTTTTATCTTCTTCATAATTAGGGCATGCGTCAGACATTTTTGCAAATCACTCTCTTCATAAATCCTTATGAAATTATATTTTCATTGATTTGGTGATGGATCTTCTCTTTCTCCATCAAGTTCACCCCCTATATTCTCTGCAGTGCCATACCTTGCACCCAGTATGATGTAATAGTTAGCATACTAGACTTGGAATAGGGAAACCTGGATTCTAATCCTCTGTTAGGCACAGAAGCCAGATGGGTGATATTGGGTCAGTGATTCCTTCTCAGCCCATGTCAGTATCAGACTGAGACAAGCTGTCTGAAAAACAAAAACCCTTCCCATATCATGAGTTGATAGCTTTGCTGTAAGAACTAGATGGGCTTGATTAAAACTAAGAAGATCCTGCAACTAGCAGAACAGATGCTAAGAAGATCAACCTCCAATACCATATGTTGAATATAAAGCAACGGTTAAGAGGTTGGGCTTGTTGAACAGAAGATTGGCTGGTCAAGTATGCATGATGGAGTGAGCTCCTTCTTTTTGCTCCAGGTCCTGCCAGCCTAGCAGTTTGAAAGCATACAAATGCAAGAAGATAAATAGGTACCATTTCAATAGGAAAATAATGGCTTTCAATGTTCCTCAGTGTATAGTCATCCTGGCCAGTTGACCATGAAAATATCTTCAGGCAATGCTGACTCCGTCCCTTGGCTAGAAAACAGAAATGGATTTTTATTATGGTAGATGAAGACATACAGTATCTTTTAGCGAGCAGTAAACTAAAGTTGAATTATTTTTCTTAAATTACCTCTCCACGTGTCCAAGCCACTTTAAAATATTTTATGATTACCATTCATTTCTCCATGCAAACATTCATTTGGCACCTCCATTCATTCTTGAATTCTGTCTCTTTTTCTATGCACACCTCTTAAGTATCTCATTCCCACTGCATTCAATTTACTTTCAGATTTGTGGTGACATTTTATTTTTCCCCATTGTGTTTAATCTCTTCATTTTCACACTCCATTTTCACTTCTTTTAACAAACATCTTTTCTTCACAGTGTATATCATTACTTTTCTACCAGTATCTGCACATCTTAAGATTTCTTCATTCATTTCACTATCTTCACTAATTCTCTCATACCCCATAAGGATATGAATAATATCCTTTTAGATATTCATTCTTTTGCTATGTATGCCAAAGAATAGAATAGATTTTTGAAGCAAATAGACTTTTTTCTAAGCAGAGATTGAGAGAATCACCATTCCCATTTATTCTTGGGTATTTGAATGACCCAATCAGTTTTTGTATAATCTCTCTTTGTATTCCATATCTTATTGTATCGTCTAACGGAGAGAATCACCATTCTGATTTATTCTTGGATAGATCTTGAATAGCCCAATCACACTTTTTAGTCTCTCTTTGCATTTCTACATATCTATTTACGTCACTTAACAAATAATAGTTCCCTTGGGATTACCACAGGGGTGAAATCCAGCAGGTTCTGACAGGTTCTAGAGAACCGGTAGTGGAAATTTTGAGTAGTTTGGAGAACTGGCAAATACCACCTCTGGCTGGCCCCAGAGTGGGGTGGGAATGGAGATTTTGCAGTATCCTTCCCCTGACACGCCCACCAAGCCACACCATGCCCACCAAGCCACGCCCACAGAACCGGTAGTAAAAAAAATTGGATTTCACCTCTGGTAGCATTACCAATTGGCATGTAACTATGTTCAACCTAAGAATCCCTTTTATATGGACCCACAACTGCCTATATGATAGTAGTTATTCATTTCTATTGTGACATACATCTTAGATTTTTTTTCCATAACGAAAATCTGTAATTTCCCCACACGTATTTATCAATTCATCTCAAAAGAAACCACTCTTGTGGTTTCACAAATAACCATTTATTTGTATGTTGTGTATTTCATTTGTTAATTCATGCTATTTGCTTCTTTTGTCTTAAATCTTCCATATGTTCACTACCATGTTCACTGCCAGATGGTGTCTTGGCTATTTGTTCTCCATGCCTACCATGACTTTGGACAGTTCAAGTATTCGCCCAATGCTTTCCAGGAGAGAATGTGTAGATTAAGAATTTGGTCCAGCTGCTAAAGGGAGCCTTAATTATGCCTGTGCACTTGTAGCATTCCCTGATAACAGCAAGCCCAATACTGACCAGTTCTAAACTATCATGTCAGTAATATCAGTCATTACTCAATGTTATGTAGAACTAGACACTGTTATTTCCCTTTCCAGGAAGGCAAATCATTTTAAATGTAATTTAAAAAAAAAAATACAGAAAGAAACAGTTCTCAAGTGGATTTGATTCCCAAATCTCAAAACCCACAACTCAGTCTTTAAAATATGCAACTAAAAACAGATAAGCGAGCAAAATACTTTACAGTTATTCACAGTGTTTGCACAATTCCATACTATTCTCATCATATGATGAGAGTCTTTGGGTCCCCATTACACTTCTAGAAAATTGCTGAGCCTTTACAATTTTTTTTCCTTCTAGAAAAAGAAAATGAGTGAGTTGTCACATAATCAGCTTGACACAAATGAATGAGTGGAGAACAGAAGAAAAAAGATGGAGAAAATGCGTGAATTGAATGATTATTGGAAATAGCATAGGATTATTTTAAAGCTCTAAGTTACTTAAAATAACTCTATATTTTCTCCAACTTTGGCTACACTTTGCATTATCATATTCTGAGAGACTTGAGAATTATTATTACTCTGGATATCAAGGAATGGATTCAGCAACCACGTAATTCATCATTTTTTAAAGTATTTTTTTACTAATCAAAACGATGCAAAATATTTTCTTTGTAGAAGAGTTCATGATGTTTTATAATAATTGAATCCTGCTTTCTTTTGAATTTAAAATTGTTTAATTGAAGATATGGGTGTTTTTCCTTTTTTGGTTTGTTCATTATTGTTTATCTTTATATATTCACAGAGAGAGAAGTATGTGTGTGTAGATAAATAAAGTTATTTCTTAAAAAAAAATAAAGTTCATGCATCAATTGATTCAGAGACCATATAAATACCTATATATTTCCTGCTAAATTGGCATCAAACCTAAACCAAACTTGAATCAAAGTTGTTATGCAAATATTGAAAAATAGCTGAAAGTAAAATTATAATAGAACTCTGTTGAGTTGAACTGAAAATGATAAAGGGAAACTGAAGCAATTTAAAAAGAACAAGAAGGAAGGAAAAAATAAAAACTCTTCACTGAGAAAGAATGACATGAAAACTATTGATAAAGTTGAGGAAATAGGAGTATTGTCATTTGACTTGAAGTCACATGACAGATATAAAGATTTTTGAGAAAACAAATGAAAAGAAGCTCAAATTTTCAGCACTATTCAAGATCTATGCTATAGAAGGACTCTAGTAGTAATAACTGTGGCAACAAGAATATTAAGAACCTGATGGCGCAGCAGCTTAAATGGTGTTAAAGTGACACCAGCTGCCTGCAATTACTGCAAGTTTGAATCTCACCAGGCTCAAGGATGACTCAGCCTTCCATTCTTTTGAGGTAGGTAAAATGAGGACCCAGACTGTGGGGCAATAAGCTGACTTTGTATAAAAAAGAACACCGCTTAGCAGGTGGCCGAAAGCCCTACTAAGCAGGTATATACAAAAGTATGAAGGCTATTGCTTAACGCATTGTAAGCTGCCCTGAATCTCCGGAGAAGGGCGGCATATAAATTAAATTTAAAAAAAAAGAATATTAAGAAGTGTAAACTATTGTAACATTGCTTTGTGGTGATGAAGGCAATATCCACTTTAAAATTTTCATTATATTTGTTTGTAAGATATGTAGGATAATTCTACAAAGTACATAGCAGGATGCTCAGCTTTGTTATCAGGTCAACAAACACTCATTAGCTTTCCAGCTGAACTTATACAATATAATGGTACATGACATATACTTATATACCAAATTTATACTTCGATGTGCATAGTTGTACAGTTATGGGGAGGAGTAAGCAATATTTTCAGGGAAAAAAAATAGTCTTCAAATTACTAAATATGTGAGACACTACATAATTGGGATTGGTATTCTTATTACTTGTGAATAGTCAAGCTAGTGTCCTCCAGATGTTTTGGATAATTCTTTATAGATTATGTGGTCCAATGGTAACTGAAGGCCAAAACATCTCAGGAGGATCAAATTATGTATTCCTAATATAGTTGTGTAACCTCTGCTAACCCAGTTCTTGATTTGTGGAAGTGAAACTCCAATACTGAAGGTGAAACATTCTATATGGATAATAACATTATCCATTTATATTTATATTGAAATAATATTTTGTAAGGATTTTTTAATGCTGTCCCTTGAAAATCTTTAAATTAATTAATGTTCCATATCTCAGCAAGAGCTAAGAGCTAAAGCACTGGGTTGAAAAATAGGATCATTAAACCTGAGCTGAAAAAAAAATCGGATGTCAACTAAATGGCAACAAAGAGATAGAAACTTTACTTTTCTAAGAGTCTTCAAGATTACTAGAAGTAGTATTCTAAGCAATAAATACTACTAATCTTCTAGATTAGTGCAATGGGCAGCCCAGATATGCAGAATCACCTTTATTCTTACAAAATTACTAGCCAATAGTAAGAGTAGTGATCTATTGATTCAATGGGACTTTCACCTCTTCTAAAAAGTGAACAAACATACTCTAGAAAATCCCCTAGTCTTTTCTGAGAAGTTCAAATTTGGTGGAGTGTAGGAAGTTAAAGGAAGGAAAAGTAATCCGTTCATTGATGAAAGGTTTTCCCAATGCTATCATGATGATATTTTGGAGGGATGGTAGGGAGGAGTAACACTGAAAATCTGATCTGACTATTGAACCCATGTTTCAATAGAAAATCTGCTGAATCTGGAGGAAATGTTTGGGTTCTGTAATCTCCACTATTTGAAATGGGACTTTATGCCATGCAAATGTCTGCTGAAGACAAAGAGAAAAAGAATAAAGTAAATCGCTCTTTCCATCTGGCACTTCATTTCTGCCAGTCTTTGCTTGCATACAAATGGAAATCTGCAGGCAATTCCACAGATTCAAGACATTTACTTACACTGTTATCTCACACACTTCCTTATGGCTATACAAGCATAATGTACTGATGCAGATGTGGTCACAGGGGCAAGACAGAATAAAGGTTATCCCCTTAGCACCGTCGTCCTGTTTTTAGCCATTTGACTACTGTTTCTTTCAGGAAGGGTGCTTGACAAGTATGACCAAAGTGAGCTGATCTGTTTTCCTTTGTGTTTTGTGTAGGTGTGAAGGGACAGCTAAGAGAATGAAGACTCTAAGTCCCCAGCGGAAGCATGATATGGCGATGCAGTGCTGGTGCTGAATTGTTCTCTCTGATGGCTCTATGGGAGTGGATAGCCCTGAGTCTTCATTGCTGGGTTTTAGCGGTTGCTGCTGGTTCGGATCAGCATGCCACAAGCCCCTTCGACTGGCTTCTCTCTGACAAGGGACCCTTCCATCGCTCCCCGGAATACACAGATTTTGTGGACAGAAGCCGACAGGGATTTAGCACACGATACAAGATTTACAGGTATGAAGCATTTGGGATCACAGCAGGCAGTGTGAAGCTTTGGGGAAGCTATATCTAAATAGCACAATACCTCTTGAAGGAAAAAGGAGAAACATGAATATAAGAAATCAGTGGGTAGGTCTGTGGTCATTCTAAAATTCTATGCCAAGATTCTATTCAGAACTGGGGCCTCTTGAGAACTAGAGTGATGGTGGATGAAGAGGTTGAGTGAAGACATTGTTGAAGTTGATCATAAATGTTGACTGAGTTTCATGTTTTGCTGAAAAAAGTTAATTTTAATTCCTAATCTGCTTTTGATGTATATTTATTTCTTTGCATGTACTTATTCTTAAAGAAAATACATGATGCTAGAGAAAAGTCATACTTCAAAAGTGGAGGACACATCCATACTTGTTCCCTGATGTTTCTGAGATAGCCACATTCCTGTTGGCATCAGTGGAAGCTTTTCCTGAATTGCAAATAGTTTTTTTTTTTAAAAAAAAATATTTTTAAACATTAAAAATAGTTTCTTTAGAGAAATATCCTCTGATGGGAACATCAAAGTAGGGATGTAAACTTCCCTACATACTTTCCACAATATCTTTGCTAAAGAATAATTAGAAATAAAATGCAATAAAATATTAATGCATTCATGCCAGAAATACCATATCTAGTTTCTTTGCTTTCAGAGTTACCAAAGCTTGTTAAGAACCTTCAAAATTGTCTGTCAGAACCAACTAGTCTTTCTCAGCATGGTTTCTTTGAAATATGTAAGGTTACTACTTCTATCATCATCTATCTAAAATTCACCCCAAACACATGGAGTATGATGCATCGATTATTCTATGATACTCTAATCTATTGTGAGGTAATTTATTAATAGCATCAAGAAAATGTTTCAGTACTTTAATAGCTTCCAATTTAATTTCATTTAAGTGAGGCAATAATAATGGAGTTGCTAATTTAAACAGAAGTCCATCCTGAGTTTGAAGGTCTGCACTGTATAGCTTAATTAGTTGACTGCAAATTGGATAGAAAGGGGTTGGCTTCTTGTTTTAGAATGCATTATGGGTAAAGATCAATTGTTATATGCTAGTCTTTTACACATCATCTGTTAAAGCATGGATCTGGGGAATGAAAAAGAATAAGGAAATTTTAGACATAATGATACATATTCACAAAATGTGAACATTATTAATGTCATTCCTCCAGGCTGGGAGGATGAGAGTTTGCACATTGAAAATGTTGGTACATATTAGAAATAAGTGTTATGGATTTCCTGCTTGTTTCTGAAATGTTGCTTATATTGAAAAGAGGAAAGTAAGAAAACTGCACCAATGGGATAAAATTAGAAAATATAGTTAACGTGTTTTAATTATTGATGAAAACCGGTATTATAACTCTTTAGAATCTTTTTTTTTAAAAAATAGATTGATTATGAAAGAAACTGATTGATTGATATTTCTTGGCTTCTTCATGGTCTTGAAGTCATTTGAACAGGTGGTCATTCATTTGCTGTTAATTGTTTTGTTGTTGAATGTTTCCAGCATTTTATTCATAAAAACTGGGAGAAAACTCGGCGCGATGGTGCTATCTATGTTCATGTGCAAATCGTAACTGCTCCTTAAATATACACTTGGGAAGAGGATTGTTGATTGTTTTTATGTTCTAAAGATTTATATTCCTTTGCTTTTGCTTTTTTTTTATGCACCAGAGGGCACTGTGTTGCAGGTCAATTCTGTTTTAGATTCTTTTGTGGTAGGCAGAAATATTAAGATGTCTACATTGAACATGGTTCTAAAATATGCATCTGGGACATATGGGGAGCAATCAATATATTGTATTTTATTGTATTTTTGTATTTTAAAATCAAGTTGTCAATGATATAAGGGAGGAGAGAGAACCATCAGAACAACATATATACAGATTAATTGAGCATATTGGTTTTTGTTTTATAATAGTCAACAAAAGGCAACAAAATATAATACATGAGTACTGATTTTATCAGTTCTGCTTTCAATACATAACAGGTATTGATGTAGTGATATGGGTATGCAAATACAAAAATATCCTTCATGTACAATGTGCCTTTTCAAGTGTCACTTTACTATAACCTATTGTTGTAATGTACTCAGCAGAATAAGTAGGGATTGACCTTTTAAATTAAATGAAATGTTTGCCACAAAGAATGGCTTCCATAAATCTAAAATTGATTAACTGCTTCTGTTTATTGTAAATTTTGCTGAAGCACCATTCGTAGGATTAAATGTAAAAAAATAGCAAAGTCATCATGTCCATCATGTTTGATATGACTATCAAAAATGACCAAGAATTTCCTTCGGTTTGCATTTTGATATTAACTTTTCAAATATGCCCTTCCCAAGTTCTTAAATGCAAGTAATTTTGGTGTGGAATTCTCCAAATAAGAGTAACAAATATGTACTTATAGAGGAAAAATATGTGTAATTGTTGCTTTCTAAGGGGAAAATTTTTTATTGGAAACAAGATGGTATGTAATTATTAGAAAAAAATAGAAATTTTTCATTGTTTAAAAAGTAATAAAATGATAAGGATATAGAATAGATATATGAAAGATTGAGAGAAATTGAAACTGAAATTTGTCCAGAGTAGGAAGTTTATCTTGAGAGAGACAAACAACAAGGGAATAGAGTTTCTTCAGGGACATCATCATTAAAATTTACTTTTAGGACTCATGATAATCTTCTGCATGATAATCTCCAAATTTACATAATTTCAAAATAACTAGGGGGAATAGTCCAAATAAATTAAAACTCTTTGGTCCCTGCTACATACTTCTAATAAATAGGAAGGGTAAATTGTGGATGAGCTATACCGATTGGCATCTCTTACCATTCTTGGTTGATTTCTTGGGAACAGCGGTTCATTACAATTTTCTGAGCCTTAGTTTCTCCACAGATGACAGAAATATAACTTTCCAGAGCCATCTACTTTGAAACAATATTGTATATGCCAATTTATTTCTAAAGTCTTCCTAACCTTATACCTACTTATAGCTACTTATGTTTAAATAAGGCCAAGCACCCAAATATACAAATGGCAGGATTTGTTCTCTTTACTAAATGATGCTAGGAAATACACACATACACCAGGGGTGGATTCTACTTACCTTTACTACCAGTTCACAATGGGAGTGCACCTGCGTGTGCGCTTCTGCACATGCGCAGATCATCAATTATGACGGGTGGGTAGGCGGAGCCTCCCAACACTTTTACTACTGGTTCTAAAGAACCGGACAGAACCGGGAGCAACCCACCACTGACGTTCTCTCTCTCTCTCTCTCTCTCTCTCTCTCTCTCTCTCTCTCTCTCTCTCTCTCTCTCTCTCTCTCTCTCTCTCTCTCACACACACACACACACACACACACACACACACACACACTTGCAATAGGGATACAAGTTTCTCCTACAAAGTTCAATAAATTTGGTTTACAAGTTTTCCAAATCAAGAAGCGAGTAGTCAGGCAGATGTCAAGGGCAGAATTTGTGGCAAATTTGTCAGCCAACCCAGGTTCAAAATCAGGATTGTACGATACGTGAATCAAGGCATATGGTGTAGGACTTAATGGGTAGTTGTCATCAAAGAACCTGAGCTTGCTCCATTTTAATATAAGCAGCCTCAGTGTAGCTCATTTAGTGGTGCAAAAATTCTTCTCTGTGAGCAGTCTTGCAGAACACTTTTAGTCTGTTCACTTTGAATCCTGATGAGTTCCTGCATTAGTTCCATGCCCTCATCTTCAGAGAGCAATAGCAGTTGTGTCTACTGGTTTTTGTTTTGCTTCACCTCTTCTGTCTGTTCACTCAATGCTCTATCTAATGGTGCTGGAGTTGGCTGCTCATTGTCTGTCAGTACTTCTGAAACTGATTCTTGAACTGACTCCTCCTCTGACTCTGAAACTTAGCCCACCATGATACTAAGTTTCTATGAAACAGACACATATCTGAGAAAAGGAAGAAAAGCAGATGGCATATAAATGACACATAAGCTTCAAATATCACAAATGGGACGATTTTGAAAAATAAAAACTCTTGAATGATGGTATAGGAATATCAGGAAACGAAAAATGTATATAATTGCAATGTTGCAATTCAAGAATATATATATATATATGTAGGTCTTTGGTTATTCGGGTCTTCTCCTGCGTAAAATTGGAAGTGTCTTGGCGACGTTTCGACGAAGTCTCATTCGTCATCTTCAGGCTGGTGTTCTCGGCTTTGTGCCTCCTGGAAGCACGAAGCCGAAAACACCAGCCTGAAGATGATGAATGAGACTTCGTCGAAACGTCGCCAAGACACTTCCAATTTTACGCAGAAGACCCGAATAACCAAAGACCTACATACAAACACCTGCGAAAACCTCAGAAAACTTATATATATATAAAACTTTATTTATATATATATATATATATATATATATATATATATATATATATATATACACATACACACACATACATACATACATACATATATATATATATATATATATATATATATACTGTAGTCCATCACATCACTTCACCATTTATAGGTTGAGACAGATATGAAATTATATATATATATATATATATATATATATATATATATATATATATATATATATGTGTGTATATATATATATAAATAATTTCATATCTGTTACAACCTAGAAGTTGTATCTGGAATGGATGGTGTCTATAAATGGTGAAGTGATGTGATGGACTACAGTGAAGCAGTACCATGTTTTCCTGAAAATAAGACCCTGTCTTATAATTTTTTGAACCATGAAAGAAGCAATTGGCCTTATTGCCATGTGCTCAAAAGCCTTATTATCAGGGGATGTCAATCCTGGGCTTATTATCAGGGGATGTCTTATATTTGGGGAAACAGGGTAGTTTCCTAGGAAGGAGCACATTCCATGGTGGGGAGGGAGTTGAAACAAGAGACAATATAATCCAGAGCTGATTTGAAGACAGAGAGTTAGGATAGCCACTCCCTAGAATCTCCCTGGCTAGATACTTTAGGCAAGGGTGGGTTTCAAAAATTTTAGCAAGGGGCTCTCTGCCCGGTTGCTGGGTGGGCATGGCCATGGTGGGTGTGACCTAGCCAGCCTCTTGCATCATGGCAGAGGGGGCCCTTTTTGTCCTCCCTGGGCTCCGGAGGCTTTCCTTGAGCCTCTGGGAGGGCGAAAATGGCCTCCCCAGGCTCTGGAGCCTTCCCGAACTTCTGGTAGGGCCATTTTTTTTGCCCTTACTGAGCCTCCAAGCATGCCCTGCACTTACCTGCATCCAAAACGGGCTGTGTGGGGACTCCTGGGAGGGGCAGGTTGGGATGGGCCAAGTGTGGGATATGGGGGGTCTCCGAACTCCACAGAATCTTAGCTAGAGGTTCTCCTGAACCCCTGCAATCTCCTAGCAATCCCCTAGCAGTCCACTCCTGACTTTAGTATTGGTTTAGCTGGCCAAGATTCTGTCTATTGGGTGTGAGCAAATAAAGACCTGAACTTTGCCTGGATTGTTCAGTGTCATTCATGGGCTGAGTCTGAAAATATAAGCTTTACAGCTGGTTTGATTTAAATAAACTGAAGTTTTCGAAGACAGACTGATATAAAATGTATTACAGTTATTCCAGTGGACCTATTTGACATATGTGCTACCCGACCCATATTAAACATCTAAACAAATGCTTGTAACTATTTCACCAATCTCAGCTGAGCGAATGGTTTCCTGATCACAGTTACTAATATAATTCACAACAGGTTTGGGGCTTGCAGTGCATAGAACAAGAAAGAAACTCGATGAAGCATGATTAAATCATTTATGATATTTTTGTCCTCCTAGTGTCATAAAATGCTTAATATTTTTTTATTAGATTCAGCGTAAATGTTGCACAATCATGAGGATTTTTTAAAAAAAAGTTAGGTGAACTTTTCAGAACATATAGATAAAAAATCCCCTCTAAACAACCCCCCCTCGAAAAAAAAAATAAAGACAGCAAAAAAGGTATATAGTGTTCCAGTGTATTATAGGTTGGAATGGTTTAAAAAAGAATCATTTGCATAAATTTTAAAAAGATTTGCAAGACTATTACGCAAATTAAATTAGGCTACATTTAGTACAAGTTCTAGGTTGCATTAAGGTCAACTGGAAAGTATTGACATTTTAATTGATCCCAATAAAACTTACTGCAATCTAATTCTTTTTGTATTGTTTTCAGTGAACTATGATACCTCTCAGAAAGCTTTACAATGTTTGATATAATTAAGGCTGAGTCTTCCTTAATAACAGCAAACCCGTGATGCGATCTAATGCATAATAAATTACACAGCATAATAAAGATTTTAAAAATATATTTTTTAATATGGGAACCTGAGGAGACCCTTGGTTCATCAATGAATACTTGATATTAATACAGAGTGACAGTTTTATTGTGAGGAAAAAACAAGCACCAATCCATTGTAGAAGAACCGCCCAACTAAAAAAATTAAACTGTAATTGTGACACGATGATTCTACAAGGAACAATCAGTTTAAAACCACTGTAACAAGAATCTGTCACCCTGAAAAATGTTCAGACTATAATAGTTACTAAAATGAAGCCTCAGGACCACAAAGCAAAGGTAAAGTGCTTAGACATAGATTACACAAGAAAGGAGAAATGCACAATGACAAGGTAAACCCTCCAGGATGTGAACAGAATAATAAAGCCATCCATGCAGACATTTATATACACAGTAAGGCCATGCAGATCTTTAAAGGGGTAGCAATAAATAATTTATTTATTTTGTTTAAGTTGGAATAAGGTATTTTCTGCCTTAATTAATCAGATCTTCTTTTTAGGCTCTTTGATGGACAAGCTGGAAATTGATGTGCTGTCTTTTCCCCATCCTATTTATCTCTATTTTAATAATCTGGTTCAGATCATATAAATCTATTTTAAAAGCAATGCAGAAGAAATAATACAAACTTCAATTTAATGAATCCCTTGAAACAATCTGATTCAAACTCCCCAGGACTAACGTCCTTTAATGGCTAGAACATAAATTATACTTTCCAACTAGAGAGGAGAAGGGGAGTACACAACTCCCTTTGGCATAACTTGGCCGAAATCCTATTAATCTCATATATTAAAATTAGAAATCTGAATACTTTCCTACCAACAAGACAACCAAAATACTACCAAATATTATGATGTTTGTTGAACAGAAACAGGTCTGTTTGTTCCTCTGTCTGTCTCTGTCTCTGTCTCTCTGTCTCTCTGTCTAGCTAGCTGGCTAGCTAGCTACTTTCATCTCTAGCTTCTTTCTCTCTTTCTCTTTCTTTCTCATAATTTATACAGTGTCTATTCCATGAGATAGTTAGTAAAAAAAGAAAACATATATAAAAATAGACATTTAAAATGTAAAAATGGAACTGATAAAAATTTAAAAAAATATATTCAGATTCCAAGGAGAGAGAGATAGAGAGCACATCCAGCTCAATGCAGAAACATTTGAACAAGTTTTCAGTTCCAGTTCCCTGGGACCTCTAGGCCTGATGGCATAGGCCTTCCAGAGCATTAAAAGGAATGGAGCTAACCTCACTTCAGATGAGGAGAATGTTCCATAAGGTGAGTATCACAACAGAAAAGGCACATTGTCTGTGAGTGGCTAAATATAGGTCTGTGGTAGATGGTATTCATACTTGTTCTCTCTGCCAGAATTAATGGGCTGGGATGTTAGAATTGGGGAGAGGTTATCTCTCAGATGAGGCATCCCATGACATGAAGGGCTTTCAAGTTTAAAACCAGCATCTTGAATTGGACTTGGGAGGAATCTGGTAACCAATGCAAGTCATGGAGCAGAAATGAAGCACACATAACCACCTGTGTTGTTGCATTTTGTACCAGCTGAAGCTCCTGAATATTCTTCAAGGCAGCCCTATGTACAATGGATTACAATAGTCCAATCTGAAAGTGACTAGGGCATTTGAGACTGTGAACAGAGTTTCCCAATCCAGAAATGGGCACAATTGTGCACAACGGGGTGTGTGTGTGTGTGTGTGTGTGTGTTTCTACTTACCTTTACTACTGGTTCGCAATGGGATCGTGCGCGTGCACTCACTTCAATTGTGCATCCGCCTTCTGCTCATGTGCAGAAGCTTCTGTGTATGTGCAGATCACCAACGACAACATCCAGGATGGTGGGCGGCCTTTCAACAGTTTTATTAACAGTTCTTGCGAACCGGTCTGAACCGGGGACAACCCACCCTGGTGCACAACCCAAAGCTGTGCAAACTACCACCTGCCCATTGAATAGGCATTGTGTGCACATTAGATCTGTCTGGGATAATGCAATCCCATTCAGCACTATCTTAGACCCAGTATGCCCCCAAACCCAGAGCCACTCAGTCTTGCCAAAATTCAGAATCTCATAGCCTCCAGACACTGTGGTATGATGTTAACAGCATTACCTAATTTACCAGAGACTGAGATGTATACTGACTGATGATACCTCACCCCATGGTGATGGATAAGCTCACTCAACAGCATCATCTAGATATTAAAAATGAGCACTGACCCTGTTGCACCCTGCATAGTATGATATGAGGACAGGACTTCCCCTTTCCCTCCATCATCGGCTAAAATCAACTTCAAGGAAAGGAGATGAATCAGCTCAACTCTATGTTGCCTACCCTCAACTCTCTAACCTAATCCAGAAAATACTAAATTTGATGGTATTGAGAACACTACTGACATCCTGCCCAGGTCATAATCAAAGTCATAATCGAAGCATAAACAAAATTGTTTCTGTCCTGTACACAGGTCTGAATCCTGATAGAAAAGGATCCAGATATTCCCTCTTATTATTCAGATTATTCCTTAAATTCTGTTGACATTCCATGCGTTTTTAATGACAATATTTTTTTTAAAAAAATGGAATAAAAATGAAATTGAGAAGAGCAGAAGGGAATAAGGGTTTCTAGCACTGAAGCTGAATATGGGAGCAAAATGAAACGCAACAGAAGGGATAAGAAATAAAATCACTTCATGAGCTTGATAGAGACTCACAGGAACCTAAACTGCGTGGAGATTCAGGTTTAGTACACATTAGTGTTGTTAATGTTCTTGAGCCTGTGCTGAGAAACCACTTACCTCTGTAGCTGACTGGATTGTATTCTGCTTGTGGGGCCACTGTGAGAATGAAGATTGTAAATATGCTGCAAAGAAACTTGTTTAGCTTTCACTAGAACATCTTCAGTTACAGAATAAAAAGCTGAAACAATCTACTCCACTCTACTCTTGTTTTCTTTTTAACCAATTTTTCACCAATCTGTAAATTGCTTTGGCTACCGTCAAGAAGGGCGAACTTCAGATATAAATTTCAACTTTAGAAACAAGTTGTGTTCCTTTTTTCCCCCTCCTCTTTTCCTATATAATACCTCAAACCTAAATATTGTCATTCCTTATGAAGCACTAGAAGTGGCTAGCTTATATTACGGATCGGGAATTATAGTCAGCATTTCATATTAATTAGGTTTTAATCTTAAATCAGAGTAGGGCAAAAGAACTTGCCAATGGAATATACATACACATGTATTTTTTAAAAAAGATTTTTGTATCAGTAATAATTTTAAGATTTTAAAAATGCATAATGTGCTAGCCCCATAGATGGAGGGACATGTAAATCCCTGTTGTATTCACATTTATTTAAAATAATTACAGATTTTGTCTATTCTCAACAGACAGGACTGAAGAGAGGCAAAATGTGAAACTGGACCATTATTGCAGCTTGTCTGAGGATTTTAGATGTGAAACTTCACCCTTGCTTACAATTTCCTTTCATTTGCTTTTAAATACGCTGTCTGTTCTATCATTTTCCAGAGGAGTTAATAAGGACAGACATTTTCGGCAGAGGCAACAGTTATTCATAACATTTGTTTTTTATTTTATTTTTTTTTTTGTTTCCACAGAGATATTTTTCTTTGTCTTTTCTTTTTTTTTCCCCAGGCTCGAGAGGGTCAGTTTTGGCTTAAACATTTTTTTTTTTGGTAAGATCTTTATTGCAGTTATGCCATCTGACATTTTACAAATAACAGTGCTACAATTCTGCGGAAGAGTCTTGGTTTTGTTCAAGCTTTGTGTAGAACAGGAAATCTCACATAGGCTTTTCACACATTGTTCCTACACATATTTGCTGGAAATAAACTTCATTCAAATTAATGGGGTTTATTTCTGAGTAAACAACCTGTGGCCTTCATCCAAAAGCCTGCAGGCCAAAAATATCTCTACAAGTATTGTCTGCTGATCTGTGTTACCTAGAGAAAACAGCTTTAATTTTCATGCTTCTTTCTCTTTTTCTATAGTCTTCTTAAGATCATGGGAAGAAATCAAAATATGTGAATAGGCTCTGATCCCCTGGATAAATATATACATACAGTTCCCAACTTAGTTATTTAATACAGCTTTCATAAGTGAAAGTTCAGGAAAGAGCAATCACACTAAGACTTATATACCACTTCATAGTGCTTTACAGACCTCTCTAAGTGGTTTACAGTTATGCTGGAAAAAAGGATTTATCATCAGTTGAGCAGGAAATTATTATCAATACCCTGTTTCCCCAAAAATAAGACATCCCCTGATAATAAGCTCAATCGGGGTTTTGAGCACATGTGCTAAAATAAGCCTCCTCCCAAAAATAAGACCTCACTGAAAATAAGCCTTCTCTGAAAATAAGTCCTCCCTGAAAATATTTAACTGCATGTGCAGCTGGTACCCGCCATTTCCTCTGGTTAGGGTTAGGGAGACAGAGCTGGAAATCAGGTAAGATGGCAAGTGGAGCCCTGTCTTGCTCCATGTGCTCCAAAATAATAAGACCTCCCCGAAAATAAGGCCAAGCACTTATTTCAGGATTCAAAAAAATATAAGACAGGGTCTTATTTTCAAGGAAACACAGTAGCTGTTTACTTTCGTGATTTACATCTTTGCAAACAAATACTTTTTAACATTATTCAATATTATAAAGTTGTTCTGTACACATGCTTGCAAAATGTAAACTTTTATTTGAAAGGGATAGCTACTTTCCTCAGGACAATAAGATGCAACCTGTATTACTGGCAGATCTGAATTCAATTCACATTCTCAGCAGAAGCTTCAAGCTGTTTTTATTGCAGTAGCTATCGAGTCTGCACAAGGTACAGCCATCCAGAGAGGCTCTAATTATCCCTTCTTAGTACTCCATGAACTTGCCTCCTCACATTATCTGAGCAGAAAAGCACAACAGCAGCTATGAAAATAATCAGTGTTGGGGTTAGTGACTAATACACTACAGAGGAGAGTACACATTCTGTAACAGACTCCTATTACAAGTAGTCCTTGACTCATAACCATTTGTTACAACTGTTTGAAGTTACAGCAGCATTTACAACTGGTCCTTGCTTGTACAATCATTGCAGTACTCTCATGGTCACATGATCAAAATTCAGATGCTTGGCAATGGCATGTATTTATGATGGTTGCAACAACCCATGCTTATGTGATGATCACATGGTGCTGCAGTGGTTACAATGCAGTATTGCAGATGGACTCTGCCCACTGCCAGGAGTTTGATCCTGACCAGCTGACTCAGCTTTCCATTGTTCTGAGGCTGGTAAAATAAGGACCCAGATTGTTGACTGACTTTTTAAACTGCTGACTTTTAAAATTATTTAAGAGTTTTGTAAAGCACTATGAAGTGTATATAAGATTTAAGTGCTATTGCTATCACTATTTGTGATCTTCCCAGCCAGCTTCTGAAAAGCAAATTCTGTGGGAGACCAGATTTGCTTAATGACCATGTGATTCACTTAACAACTGCAGCGATTTATTTAATAACTGTGACAAAATAAAATCGGGCATGATTCACTTCACTTGCTTAGCAATGGAAATTCTGGTCTTAATTGTGCTCAATAATCAGGGACTTCCTGTGACATTTGAAGCTAGTCTACTGAATCCATTCTATAGGAAGGTGAACAGTGGCATCAATAGATGGATTCAAAGATATTCTAGATGACTGTGATATAAATTCTTGGGGTTTTTTTCCTACCTAATGATATTCAGGCAATATAGAGAATAAAGAAGAATAAAAAATGGTATTGAGGATTCATTAAAAGTTGAGAGGGATAGGGAAAACAAGCAATAGAGCACACAAAGAATATAATGAAGCATCCCATCAAACTGAAATTAGGAAAGAGACAGTGAACAGGAGTGTGATAGAAGGATGGAGTTGTATGAAAGACTCATGATAAAAAGCTCATTATCACAAGGGCCCTCACCCCTGATTTAGGGAACAGCTGCTAAATGGAGAAAGAATGAAATGGCTTCAGCTGCCTTTTAGAGAGCTCCTATCCAGTAAGAACAGGACCAATTCTTCTTCCTTCTTTCGAATGTACACGTTTATACCCTTTCTGCCTCATGAAAAGTTCAGCAGCTGAATGAATGCTTTAGCATTTCCTTTATCCTTTCGGTTTTTGTCATTTCCATTTGATATAATTGATTTTAAGGCAATGGGCAATGCCTCAGAATGCAAACTTTTGTTATCTTCTTTGGCTTTGATTGATTTCTTCTGGAGGCTCTGATATTGTATGCTGTTCACGGAGGGTTAGTAGCTAGCTTCTAATGCATTAGTAACACTATTAACAAACCAGCC
Organism: Masticophis lateralis; assembly: GCA_030761175.1. Classification (NCBI taxonomy): domain Eukaryota; kingdom Metazoa; phylum Chordata; class Lepidosauria; order Squamata; family Colubridae; genus Masticophis; species Masticophis lateralis. The sequence continues at coordinate 117,472,970 of JAUDYJ010000003.1, read as the reverse complement.
AAGTTCCTTCCAGGGAAAAGCTCTTGCAAAGCAAACATACACTCTCTCCTGGGATACACAAAAATATACAGAAATAAAAATGTCGATCCTCACATTCACAACACATAGCAGTTAGTAAAAATCAACAGAAACTCTGTCTACCTTTATAATACCATGTATAAATATTTTACAATGATTTTATATTCTTTTCAAACTTGTGGATATCAACAGATTTTTAAAAAAGGAAAAGATTTAGATCTTTGGGATTCTGAATGAGGATTACCAAATAAATTCTTTCTAAATAAATGAAACGAGTATGTGTTTTTTTTTAAACTCTTCATCTGTAAAATCATAACATTACATTTGATTTTTTTAAAAAAAAAATATTTTCAGGAAAGGATGCCTAAGCTAATACATGGAAAAGCAGCAGCCATCCATAAAAGAAAGTTTTGAGCAGACTTGTGGGAGCTCAGGGGTTTCAGAATACAGGTAATCCTCAACTTACAACCACAATTCACTAAGTGAGATATTTGTGAAGTGAGTTTTGCCCCATTTGATTACCTTTCTTGCCACAGTCATTAAGGGAATCATTGTAATTTTTAAATTAGTAACAAGGTTGTTAGATGAATCTGGCTTCCCCATAGACTTTACATGTTGGAAGGTCGCAAAATATGATCACATGACTTCAGGACATTGTAGTTGTCATAAATATGAGTCACTTACCAAGGGTCTGAATTTTGATCAGGTGACCATGGGGATGCTGTAGTGGTTGTAAATGTGAAAAATGGTTATAAATTTTTTTCAGGGCATTTGTAATTTCGAATGGTCACTAAACAAACTCTTGTAAGTTGAAAACTATCTGTATGAAATAATTTTAGGAAAAAATTGCTCTTCAGAGAAAGTCTGTGTGTGTATGTATGTATATATGTATGTATGTACAATAGTGGCCAAAATTGTGGAAACCTTTTGGGAAAAGTGTATTTTTGAGATTTGATGGCTAATAACACCACTTTTTTAAAGAGTTTCAAGATAATCATATTCCACTGGTGGAATGGCCTGGAAATAGGCCAGACCTTAACCCAATTGAAAATCTATGGATCTGACTAAAGAAGCTTGTTAGTCAGAAGCGACTAATAAAATCCAGTTAATAGAAGCAATCATTCAATCTTGGTTTCACATTATAACAGCTGCAGAACTAAAAGACTTGGTTCACTCCATGGGAAGATGTTGTAAGGCCATAATTCATGCTAAAGGTTACCCAACTAAGTATTAACTGACATGGTGATAATTTTTGTATATCTTGTTTTTTCTATGGTGATAATTTTTGTATATCTCGTTTTTTCTATGTGTTTCACTTTTCTTGTTTATATTGTAACTGCTATTCTAATAGCAAATCCTTCATAAAGGTTATTACATTACATTCTTGATTAAATTATCTTTCCGTTGATATATAATTCTATGATACTACTCCAAGAAAAAGTGGTGTTATTAACTAGTTTTAGAAAATATACTTTTCCCAAAAGGTTTCCACAATTTTGGCCACTACTATATGTACGTGTGTGTGTGTGTGTGTGTGTGTGTGTGTATGTATGTATGTATGTATGTATGTATGTATGTATCAGTGGTGGGTTGCCCCCAGTTTGGACCAGTTCGCAAGAACCGGTAGTAAAACCTGTGAGAGGCCCCGCCACCACCCCGGATGTCATCATCGGCGATCTGTGCATGCACAGAAGCAAAGCGCATTGTCACGATCCCATTGTGAACTGGTAGTAAAGGTAAGTAAAACCCACCCCTGGTATGTATGTATGTATGATATAAGTTTGGAATACCCCAATGCAATTTCATATGATGTACTGATGACACTCCTAGAATCAAAAATATCAGCTTTAGTCTGAAAGAGTTGATTGGCTAAACATCAAGTCAGGGGTACTGACAATGCATGTGACGTTATTAAGGGTGTTAGAAGTAAAACAGCATCTAGAATTATACAGTTTCTTTTATATAACACTCAACCAGATGGGACAGAGCTATACCAATTGCTCAATTTTTGAGTCTAATACTGAAGCAAAAGTTGTCAAAGTGCATTTCATCTCTCATTGCATAGACAGTAATTATGCAACAAATGTTACCTGAGGTTGCAGCAACCCCATTTCCAGCACTTTTCTCTTTAGAGAGATACCCAAGTAGAGAAAGTGCAGTTTGAGCAGGCTGCATTTAGAAGAGAATCTGACTTTAGGCTAAACTTCAACTTGAGTAAATCAGCACACCAGCTAGTAGATATTGGGGATAGTTTTGTCAAAGAAAAATTGATTTGGCTTCCTCTGTTGCCTTAAGAAATAGCTAGGTTATAGAAAAAATCATTGTAGCATGGAGATAATTGAATGTCAAATAAGGTAAGTCACTTATCTTAACTGAATAATCAGTTTTAATATTTTAGCCTAATCTAACTCAAGACCTTATACTGTAGACCTCATAACCCAAATGACCCAATCTTCCTCATCTCAGTCAATTAGCTCAACTTAGGTTTCTGGCATTGATTTATGTTGTTGTTGTTGTTTAGACACTGGAAGGAGCCTGGGAGGCTGCCACTTCCCATTTTTTGATTTCTTAACTTTTTCCCTGCATGATGTTATGTTAACTTAAAATACGTTATTAGGTTTGGAGCCTGTAGGGATAGATAAGCCAGGCCTACGTGTCTGCTTCTCTCCACAGATAGCCATTCTGCTAGATAAGGCTGACAACCAAAACAAAGATATGAGGGTGAGATGGAGGACCTAGGGAAGCTCTATCGTTCTGAGACCTCTATAGGACTTTTGTCTTTATAGTGGAGGTCAAAAGGGATCACTAATGTTTGGTAAGCTGTGGGCATCACATAGGAGTTAGTTTTATTCAAAGTAAAGTTGCATAGATTAAATATCCTAATTTAATTGTGAGAATTAATTAGTTTTGAGTTTGTCGAACATGCTTCACTTTCCCCCTTTAAAGTATATAGTGTGTTAAAAAAAAACCATAGAGTTGTTATGACAATAAAATATTGGAAGAAATTCATGTGTTTTTTTAAAAAAAAATTCAGGCTAAAGCACAGGATATACATAATTCAAGTAAATATATGATTTCAACTAGTCAAGCAATTGTTAAAGGCAGCACTACAACAGTATGTTAAAAGCCAACAAATCTAGCTATGGATTATTCTTTTGTTTAGAAATGCACACATATACTGGCTTTTTTGGCAAATGAGGTTAGATTTAAGCTTATTTTACAGCCCAATCCCCCCCCCTTTTTTTTAGTTTGGCATAAATAAATGTGGCAGAAAGGTCTTTTGCCAGCATTCCCCACCCTTGACAGCCTTATCAGGGAGCACAATAGATCAGTTCACAAAGAAAACATAACCTTTTAGTGAGAAGTTTCATTTGTGTGATCTTATTTTCCAGGTTCTCAAATAAAGATATACCCCACAGATGAATGGATTTATCTGAAGCTGCTTTTAATTTCAGAATGCTAGGCCTGTAGCTAGTTTAAATTCATGTTTTTTTCTTTGGTATGCAGATGTAGCAGAAATAGCCTTAAACCTGATAATAAAAAAAGTCCATTTCAAAGGATATGATTATGAGGTTGCATCCCTTAAAGTCAAGCAGCAGCAACAATAACAACACCACACAAACAGTAACAAACTGAGGCATAGGAGGAAAAAAAAACTCTGTCTCTACTTTCTTTGAATTAAAGGATGCCCCAAGCAAATGTTTTCCATTATGTTTATTGTGTGAAGAATAAAAAGAAGAGTGTATGTAATCTGGGAGTCAGTTTGTTATGCTTGTCAAAGCAGGAGGCTAAACACTAGGAGACTGCGAATTCTAGTCTGCCAGCTGTATCACCCTGGGCCAGTCACCTTTTCTCTGCCCTAGGAAGGATACAATGACAAGATACTTTTGAAATCTTGCCAAGAAAACTTCAAGGACTTGTCCAGGAAGTCGCCAGGAGTCAACATTGCAGGGACCAATCTACATGTCAACACTGACTCGAAAGCACAAACAAAAACAAGGGATAACGAATGTCTGGAAATGTATATATATCAATGTATATCAATATATCAATGTATATTGAATTTGTGACTGTAATATAGATTTATTAAATATATGTATAGCTGTTTAGGAAGTAAAATACTGTATACGTGATATATAATGAAATAGAAGATATGTAAATTTGTATATAGATTAAGGAATATATTATTAACTTGAATTTGACACAGATGTTAGAAACCAGAGACATTGAGCAATGTCCATTGTTTTACTTTTAAAACTAATAAAATATTAAAAAGAAAGCACAAACAAACAAGACAGATGAATATTGGGGCAATAGATTTGCACTTTAAGATTGGACCTGTTTTCCATCTTTCATTCACAGATTGTCCCAATGTGGGTCTTTTATGGAAAACAATATAAAGATACTGATTTTATTTCTCATCTTGTATGCTATTTCAGTCTAAGCAGCTTACATATTAGGGTTTTTAAATGACAAAATAATAATAGTAATAAAACAAGACCCAAAAATACAATAATTCACAGAGCACATTGGGACATGGAAAAATGAATCAATCAGCCATAAAACCAAATACACTATTGGAGAATGGATTGGTTGCCTCACTGAAAGAACCTATTATTTATTTATTTTTACAGTTTTTTAAAAAGTATCACAGGATTGGATTGGGCCTGAAACAGACCTCGGGGGGACACAGAACAGGAACAGCTATAGAGAATGAGTATTGCTTAGGTACTACAAAATGTCTGCTTTACAACTGGGTTCTGGAACAAATCCTAATTCCTGAAGCAACCAAATTCCTGAAGCAACCCCTTAAATTTTCCCATTGCATTGGGAAATCCATTGCTTTGTAAGCCACTTCATTTTACAAAATACAGATGTTAATGTGGGCAAAGGTGTAGCTTCTGAGTATTGCCCATGGATATCCCCAGGTAAAACTCATTGGAGTGGCCCGAATCAGAGATGATTAAGGCACAAATGACTGGGAAGAGACTTCTAGTCCAGAAAAGTTTGTATTAGCACAGAAGATGCATTTTTGCAAAGATTTTCCCTGTCTATGGTTGTTGCTTACTCACTGATCAAGAGACAAGAGTCTAAGATGAACACTCAGCTATACAGTATACAAGTTCCATCTGAAGAAGGCTACTCCACTAAAAAAACTGAAGAAGATAAATCCTGGAACTGGAAAGTCATTGAAATTAAAGCTGAAGAGTGTTTGTTTGTTTGTTTCAAAGGGGTGCAGGATTCTTTTAGTGCATCAGAGCTTGTTTCTACTTATTTGAAACTTATCCCTGATTAAAATACTGACCTATCGTCTTCCCTTTTTTGTTAATTTGTTGCCTTCTTGTTTTTAACAGTCATGCTGATATCCTTGAATTCAACTTTAGCTTTTCTCATATCAGCCCAGTTGGGTAGGTTGATATCAAAACTTTTTCATTTTTATTATTTTTTTTAAACTCAAAGTTAAGTTGTACTCTGAAGCAAATGCTTGAACATTTTCCCCTTAATTTTGTTCCACTGGACCACGGTCCATAGAATTTTCTAACAAAAGAAGAATTTTGTTTCAAGTTTAAAACAAAACCTATTTTTTTTCTCTTCTGTCCTTACCCCTTATATTAACCTTTTCATGTGCAGTTATACCAATATATGCTAAACAACCAAGACAAGACTTGATTGTTGAAATAGGGCCTATAGTTTTTATATGTGTAGAAGTAAGAGAGAGGGGTTTATTTTCCCTGTTAGTATGAACAATTTTACAGACCTGCAGATGTAAAAAATAAATAAATAAAGAAGTGGCTATGCCCAATCCACTCTCTAATTCATTTTTTTTTTATAGTGCTCACAGCAGGCATAAATTTACATGTAAAAACTCAGCATCAGATTTTCCTTTATAACCTAAGACTTGTTCTTGAAGCCTGGCTCATTGAGATTAGAGCTGTGAACCCAACCGTATCATATTGTAATTAATCATTCTGAGCAGGTAGGCATACTTTATTTACGTGGTAGTGCCAAGGAAAGTCAGTGAGAATGTCCAAATGTAATTAAGAGATACAGTTTAGTACTGACCACAGTATTCTAACCAAGCAATAAGCAATTGGCAAGTACAACAGATTTGTTTCCGCTGACAACCATAGGTGTACAAGCAAATTTTCACAAGGACTATGCACATCTGGGTGAAGACTTAAATGCTGGCAGGCTGGGCTGGCTTTTCTTTTTTGTCCTATGGGCTTCTACAACATGCTCTGAAGGCTCAGATGGGAAACATTCGTATTCAGGTTGAATGAATCATTTAAACCTCAAGTCCCAATTTTAAATTCCTAGTTGTCTGTCTTCTGAGAGTGCAGCTCAGCATCCATCTTGTTCATTGATTTCAGTTCAGTATGCTGGAAAAGAAAAGATGATAGTCCCTGCAAGAAAAGAATACTGTGATTTGTAAGAATTCTATTTAAAATGTACAACTTGCATGCCTATTTCATGCATGGAGTCTAACTATAGCACTAAGCACTAGCACATAGACTTATATACCACTTTATAGTGCTTTAAAACCCTCTCTAGGTGATTATAGAGTCAGCACGTTGCCTTCAACAATGTGGGTCCTCATTTTACCAACATTGGAAGAATGGAAGGCTGAGTCAACCTTGAGCTGGTGAGATCAAACTGCTGGCACTTGGCAGAATTAGACTGCAATACTGGATTTTAACCATTGCACCACCACCATATCCATGATTTTATGCTACTGGAGAAAAGAGACCTGTATATTTATTGCTCTGGACTTTTGAATTGTTTTCATGTGCTTAATTCAGAGCATATAGTCCCAGGTTGGGACTCACAAAATGAAATGAGATTCACCCAATTGTGAATGCAACAACTAACCATTATTGGCACTATTTGAGGCTGTGAAAAACTTTCAGCCTTAGATGGTTGTTTGAAGTCAAAGGAGAGGGAGGTCTCCAAAATGGATGGAGAGTAGACAAGAAATGAGCATTTCTGATGCATTCACTGGAATTGGAGAGTAGCACTGATGGAGCCATAATAGAATGTTTCTTATTAATGTTGTTCTTGTTCAGTTGCTAAGTCTTGACTAGCTCTTCAGGACCCAATGGATCATAGCATCCCAGGCTCCCCTATCATCCATGTCTCCCAGAGTCCACCAAAATCTATGTCCATTGTGTCTATGACACTATCTAACCATCTCATCTTCTGCGGTCCCCTTCTCCTTTTGCCTTCAATCTTTCTCAACGTAAGGCTCTTTTCCAATGAGTCCTCTCTTCTCATTTGGTGGCCAAAGTATTCGAGCTTCAGCTTCAGTATCTGTCCTTCCAAAGAACAGTCATAGTGTAGAATACATACATTTCTCCCCCACTTTCAATCCTGTTACCAAGATTGAAATAGCAGTGGATGGTTGACAGCTCCTCATTAGGACCTCCAGGCTATCCCCTGCTAATGTTTAACAGTGCTCTTTCCTAAACCTAGACCGTCCCCAGAGATGTGGGCTAATTCCCAGAATTTTCAGAAGTGGCCATGCTAGCTGAAAAATCACAGTTAAAGTGCATTTGGAGTATGTTCTGATTGGAAAGGATATTTTGGGACTCTGTAAAAATGCAAAACATACCAGGGATAGAAAGTGTCCCTGCTACTTAAATGTAATCTTTACTCCACATAATCTTTTTGAAATGTTTTGCTTTGACTATTCCCAAATAACTAATGCCCCTTAGTTTTGCTGCTTGATTCATAGGGGAAGCATTTTACAGCAGTCTTAAATTATGTTGTCTAGACCCATTTGACTTATACAATATAAGATAGAGAATGTGCTTTGAATGGTGAACATATTATGCACTTATGCATATGTCCAACATAATTCAACACATTATGTGTTTTACTTTTATTACTATGGCAAAATCTTTCTATTTTTCAGTGTGCTTTTCCTTAGCCCTAGAATTGTAAATAGTTTTCTGTTCAAAGCTTGAATACTAGAAATTATAAAAAATATTTTAAAACTCAGTTAAACTAAGCAATTATAGAGTTAGCATATATACTTGATCTAAACCTATAGAATCAATTCCAACTGAATAAGCTTTTCTGGAGCTCACATTTAATTATTTTGCTCACTCATAAGTGGTACTGTTCTACTTTTGCCTTGAATATAAAAACATAAAATACGTGTTTTTAAAAAATCTCAAGGCTAGCTTTGTTAGGATTCAGAATGCCTGCATTTATTATACCAAACCCAAAGGGGTCTTATGACACATTAACAATGGAAATATAATTTTTAGGCTCAAAATCAAACCACCATACATTGAAATCATACCATGGTTGTTATGCTTCACAAACACTGAGACTGCCATGAATGGTGCTATACCACCAAGGACTTTAGTGGCAGTAAATGAGGAGGAGTAAGAGGAGGAGAAGAAGGAAGAGGAATTGATTTATATGAAATCAATTTTTGGTTGTGGATAAGAAGCAGGAGTGAGCAACATTTTTTTTTCTATTTTACGTCTGTACTTTTAGATAATTTTAAGGGAAGAATACTGATAGGTATGAGGACATCGATTTGGTTAGACTCAGAAACCCAAATAATTTAATAATTAATAATTTAATTAATAATTTAATTATTTGGGTTTCTGAGTAAATAATTCTTTTTTGAAAGAAAAAGACTACTATGCAGTCTTTTTCTTTCAAAAATCCTTCTTTCACACTTTCTGATATCCCCTTTCTCTTACTGTTTTCCTCATCCTTTTGGAAGGATGTCTCACAGTCCCAAGAAGCAAGTTATAAGGACATACAATGCACACTGAATTAATCACTTGCTGTAGCCTTTGAAATTAAGCTACTGCCCATGTAAAATTAAGCTACCAGTCACAGCATCAAAGCAGTGATGCAATGTCAGCAATGACTAGCATAGTAAAATTTGCAGGGACCCCTTTCCCACCTTTCCCCCTTTCCTCTTCCCCTTCTCCCTTTCCCCTGTCCTGTCCTGTCAAATTAAGCCAGGGATGGCAATTTGTTATCTGCTAGATATTTTGGTGTCCAATACTCATCACATCAGTGAACGTGACCAGTAATAAGGGCCATTCCCGGTTGCCAACTCCTGCATTGAGCCATGGTAAAACACTTTGTCCTAGAGGAGGGGAGAGAAAGGCAGAACTGTTTCTGACAGTTCCCCTGCCAAACACATTTCTCCTTTAGTCCATCCAGACCCAAATACCTAATGTTTTCAGGTGAAAACTGACATATCAACATCAGTCTAAGCTCTGAGACATTCTAATAAAGGTCTCTGCTTTACCATTGCAAAGATGTTTTTTGTTTTGTTTATAAGATGAAGGCTTAAGCAATTGTTGCCTTGAACCTGGGCAGGGGTGAAATGCTCCCAGTTCGGACTGGATCACCTGATCCGGTAGTGATGGAGTTGGGTAGTTCGGAGAACCGGTAGCAAAAATCCCTGCCGACCCCCGCATTCCCAGCTGAGCCTCATCAGAGGCTTTTTTTAAATTTTTAAAAGCATTTTTTCTACAACCTCTTGGGCTGAAGAGGTTCTAGAAAAAATGTTTTTAAAAGGAAAAAAACCCTCTGATGATCGCACGGCTCAGCTCAGGTCATCAGAGGCTTTTAAAAGCATTTTTTCTACAACCACTTCGGCCGAAGAGATTATAGAAAAAATGTTTTTTAAAAGAAAAAAAGCCTCTGCCAATCAGGCAAGTCAGCTGGGATGATCAGAGGCTTTAAAAACATTTTTTTTACAAACTCTTCAGCCAAAGATGTTGTAGAAAAAATGGTTTTAAAAGTAAAAAAAAAAGTTGGCCACACCCACTCAGTCATATTACTGCCCACTAAACCACACCCACAGAACCAGTAGTAACAAATTTTACATTTCACTACTGATCCTGGGTAGTGGCAGTTCCAGAAATGGAAGATTTGGGAACAAGATTCTTTACCTTATAGAATCACCCGCACAGAAAAATAAATGGGGTATATATTTTTCTCTTGCTACTTAAGGAACATCATTTATGTGATAAATGTAAAAGCAAGTATCATGCTCTTATTTGTGGGGAAAATCCAGGTATGGAATTCTTTCTACTGGTGGTAGATCAGGGGTGGGTTCTACTAACCTTATTACTGGTTCACAACGGGAGTTTGTGTGCGTGCTTGCTTTGCTCACTCTCACATGCGCACTTCTGTGCATGCACAGATTGTCCATTATGATGTCCTGGTGGGTGGATAGAGCCTCCCGCTGCTTTTACTACCAGTTCTCACGAACTGGACAGAACTGGGAAAAATCCACCACTGTCGTAGATCATAAGCAAAATCCATCTGTTCATATGGCAAGAAAGATCTCAGGCTAAAAAACTAACCAACAAGCTCCATCATTTATATGGTAGCTCTTGCTCCTGAAAAGGTAACATCAGTATATCTGCAAGGAGTGGAACTATCAGAGATACCCTCCCTTAAACTCCTCACCCAAGTAAGTGGGAAGACAGGAGAAAACCTGCAACCTAGGCAACAGATCATTACTACATACCATCACAAAGCAGGATATTGGAAATCTATCTGAGCAGTGTACTCTATGCTAGAATCTTTCCTCTCAATGCTTCCTTCGGCTTTTACTTGTGGGAAGGTTATGCATTTTTTTTAATTATGGGAAAAAACCTACTAGAGTTTTCCCTAGGATAACATAATCTAATATATTCTCTTATTCTCAGTGTTCCTCTGCAGCTATATCGTACCAGTCCTGAAACTCACCATTTGTCCAATATTTTTTTGTATTCAAAGAAGATTTCCCTCACATAACCATTTTTGACCTCTAAACTTTCTTATGTCTGTCACTTAAAAAGCACTTGCAGCTTGACTTCGAAACACTACTTCAAGTGAAATTTCTTAGCATCTTAGCTACCTCTAATGGGAAGAGAAGATAATGAAAAGATTGTTAAGTAAATTGTGCACGCTGAAAATATCAAAAATGACCTGAGATATGCCAGGGAATTTAGGGGAAAAAAGATTTCTATTTTTTTCCTATTACTATTTAAGTTAGAATATAGCTAGCAAACTAAGAGAAAAATAGAACATGCACAATAAATTCAATTTTGCTGGGTGAAAACAATAAAAAAAAATATGAAGCTTTGATATGTGGTGGATCAGCTGGAATGCTGATTTAGCAAAAAGAAAAAAAAAGTCAACAAACCTCAAACTGAGTTCCAGGGGAGCTACTTAGCATATCTGCAGTGTAAGCTACATAATGTTTTTTTTTTTCCTTTACTGCTTTAAAGTGTCTTTCACATCAGTTTCTATCGAGAGCATTTTATCTGTCCACAGATTGCTTGTTACAAACATCAGATGTTATAAAATGAGCCCTGACAATTTAAAATAGTTTACAGAGGATGAAAGATTTTAGAAGTTGGTAATTGGTAATTTTTGTAACAACTTCATAAAGTTATCAAGAATGATTATCCTTTTGCTTGGGATTGGGGAGGAAAGTGGCACAAAATAACTTGCTGATGGTCATGTTTTCTGTCTACAGTCGCAGTGAAATGGCAAATAATGGCATCCACTATGTTACACACCAGAAAGAGAGAAAGCATCATCTTTTAGGGTAATGCCTTAGGGCCAAGTAAAATGCTGCAAAGATTTTTTAAAAACAATCTCCCCTCTCTGTACGAGTCTGTAGCTATGGGTATTATGTATAACAAAAACAGCTTTTGAAAGCTGTGAATTTATTTCATATTGATTCCAACGACTTATAATCTAAACTTTAGAATGCAATTCATTTGAGTTCAATTCAATTCATTCAATTACTTTATTACAGGCTGCAGAATCATCAAACATCAAGGACAATTAGATGAAGCACAATAAAAATAAGATACAGAGACAAGAGAGTAAATAAAAGGAAATGGATAAGCATTATATCATGTTATAATGCTTTGTGTGGTACTATACACTGTAAAATATAGTCCCAAATCAACCATTCATTAATTTGCCATTAAAAACATAAACATTCTACAGACTACAGAAGCAAGATTTGAAACAATAGTGTTGTCTTAAGGATCTTATTTCCCAGAAGGAGTTTTAGCAATTCATCAAGATGTTCCCGGAATGGCCTAATGAGAGGTGTTAAAGGATCCATTTGTCTATTTCTATAGAAATAATATGTGTTAATGATTCAAGTATTCCAAGTTATCATGGAAAAATCCTTATTGTATAGGAGATTTTCTGAAGTTCACCCTTCAGTAAAGCTCATGGCAAGGTTTCGAAATGCAATAGTGCCCGGTGGAAGATATCAGGCCAGTTGAAAGCAACTTTTGCCATGGGACAATTTTATACTAGCTGATGTTGCACTGTATCAATCTTGCAGTTCCTTGCCAAACATCCTTTGTTTAAAAGTAGCCATCACTCATTCTGGTCCCAGTGACAGTAGTGCAAAGCCTAATTCCCTTGTTTTTTTTCCTCCAGTTTGATGATTCCAAGTTGATTGACGTTTGTCAAAAAAGTAAAAGAAGTCAAGTCATATTGAAAATTAATCTTTAGCTAGTATTTTAATATACTTAGCCATGCTATTGTTTCAACCTTCAACAGCCCAGCCTCCAATCATGGAGTTGGGTTAGAAATTGTTTTATTTTGTACCTGAAATATCTTCCATACAAAATTACTGTACCACCTTTCCAGTGGTTTCAATCTTATCAAGGCATTTATGAGTAACACAGATGCTCATTTGTACATTTATAATAAATGCTAGAATTGACTTGATCAAAAATGAAGGAAATTTCTATTCAAATGCACATCAGTAATGGTTAATATATTTTAATCCCAGAGGAAGAATCTCCACTCAAAAGAAGACCATCAGCACAGAAAATAATATTAACTTGTCCCATAACATCTGAGTAATGTATTTATGTGAGCTGTAGCAATAATGCTATTCTAATATAGCTCGTTGGGCCAAATACCTGTTTGTTTCTTTATGATGTTAATTCATGTTGACCTAACATTCACCTGACATGGTATATTGTCCACAGAAGATCTATAGAACAAGATTGCTTACCTGATATCTCTCCCTAAATACTAGATAAACTTTTGTAGTTTGTATCAAAACCAGGCCCTTGGTATCTTGTTTGGGGCAGATTCATGACAGAGGAAGAGCATGAGCTCTGAAATTGAGGTCTTGACCATCTGTGTCCCCAAGAGATACTCTGACATTGTTTGTAATTCCTGTGGTGTACTACTCTTCCTTCCCTTCTGCTGCTTTCCAGTGAAGCTATTAGATTTTCCTCCTTGTCTTCTCACTAAATAAAATACAATCCTTTACTATTTCCGCCCTAGTTGGAAATCTTGTAGTGAGTGAAACCTGTCACTTCAATAGGTCTTGCGGCTGAGTTATTGATTCTGCTGAGACTCAGTCAGCATATATAGAAGCCTATAGAAACCTGGAGATTTGTTTGTACCAATGCTGTGGCATATCATTTCACACTGCTATTCAAAGAATCAAATGATTATCACCAGCTGTACTTCTTTAAAGCTTTATAAAGTTCTCTGTATACCAATGAGGCATGCAGAATAACAATAAGACTATATTAAATAAACTCTAAATATTTAATTGGGATTGATAAGGTAACACTACAAACTGTCAAGCACCCATCCCAGAAATACATTGTTTCAATATTGTATATTAAAATATACAATTTTGTATACAATACAAAAACAGAATTTTGAGGACAAATCAGATAATAATCCTTGGTTTATGACCACAATAGTGTGAGAATTTTGGTCATAAATCATTATGGTCTATTAAATTGATCATTACATCACTTGACTCAATTTTACACCTTTGTCAGCATCCTTCTAACATCATTGTTCTAATATCCCATTAGATATTGCAGAGAAGGCAGCTGCAAATACCATTGGTGAGTACCTACCTTGTTTTACCCAAAATAAGACATCCCCTGATAATAAGCCCAATTGGGCTTTTGAGTGCATGGCAATAAAGCCAAGCACTTATTTCAGGGTTCAACAAAATATAAGACAGGGTCTTATTTTTGGGAAAACACGGTACATCTTATGGGTCCCAGGTAATATGCCTTCTCTCCTGTGGCAACCACCTTATGGAACAGGCTAGAAAGCAGGAGACTGTGAGTTCAAGCCCTGACCTAGCCATGAAGGCCAGCTGGGGCCAGCCACACTCTCTAAGCCCAATTTCACTTCACAAGGGTGAAGTGTTGTTGTGGGGAAAATAGGAGGAGGAAGGTGTTTAGGATATGTTCACCACCTTGGGTTGTTTGCAAAAATAAAAGGTGAGATACAAATAAATAAATCAAAATAATATTTTTCATAAAGCCCTCAAGGCCTGCTTATGCTGCCAGGTCCTGGTATATCAGGGCATTGGAGATTTGTCCCAATTGGTGGGTTGCCCCCGGTTCACACTGGTTCTATAGAACCAGTAGTAAAACTGGTGGGAGACTCCGCCCACTGACCCCGACATCATCAGAATGCTTCTGCGCATGCACAGAAGCTTCTGCGAATGCGCAGAAGAGTGTGTGCATGGCCCCATTGCAAACTGGTAGTAAAGATAAGTAGAACCCACCCCTCGTTCCAATGACTCCATTGCTGAGGGGACCATTTTTATCCTTTCTTCACCCAAGTTTAGTATTTTGTTTTTATTGCCACTTACTATTGTGGCATTTAGTTTTTACCTATTTTTATTGGCTGTTTTATATATCGTTGTATGCCATCCAGAAGAGAGAAGTGGGTGGTTATATAAATTTGATTAATAAATGGATAAACTTTGAATGGTTGCTAAACAAGGCAGTCATTAATTAAGGACTTACCTGTATTCTTTTGACAGACAGTAAAAACATAACTTAATATAAAACATACATTTTTTTCCACACATGTATATCAAGCAATACCTTGCAATGATAAAGTTATAGACCAAATACACTGTGCCCATTCACTCAAATACAAGTGAAGCTTTGGCAGTGAATAAAATGAGTGCTGTATTGTAATGTATTCAGCTTTCTTTGCCTAGAAAGCAATTTAGTAGCTCCTCACTTGAGAAGATGTTTAAGGGGGAAGTTTTATTGCTGCCATTTCGATTTTGGTCATTTACTTCAGATAAAGTTGCAAATCACCACTATTTGTGTCTAGGAAGTATTGATTAAGAGGTAATTCCACACTAACACAATTTTTAAGGTCATGTAAAGGTTTATGCAATTTGACTGGCAAACAGGGTTGTTAAGGATTTAGATCTTTTCCTGACTTACTAAATAATACAGGAAAGTTGTGATAGTGGTGAATTAAAAGATGTTCAATAGTTATATTGGGTAGCCTCCTTTTTGTGAGCCACATTCATCTATTTTATTTTAATCCTTAATTCTCATTGATATAATAATATAATATTATGCACATATCATTTTCAGAAAAGAGGCGTTCATAATGCTAAACTAACAAGTCATTCTAATATTGCACCAAACTTTCAATGTGATAACAGTTGTTTATAAATATTGCATTTCCCACAATATTTTTGTCAATATTTCCTTCTTACGTTCCCTACTGTTGTTATACACAGAGTCATGAGGATTAATATTTCTTCCAATATGGAATATTTATTGCAATAGAGGTGAGCAGTATGTCAGAAGAAATCTCTTAATCCGCTTCATATCAAGATAACTTTGAGAAGTATGTCCTTGTTTACAGCTCATTTTTTTCACAGGGAGCTATGTTTAAAATGGACAATATGTTGACTCTAGGAATATCACCCACAGTTGTGAATAAGACAAAAATAAAGAGATAGTTAAATCATAGATGCATTGTTTGAGGCAAAGATACTGGCGAGCATGTGCTCTGCGCAAAGTGTGTACCCTGGTAGTATTAAAACCCATCTCCCTTTTCTTGTTACTCCTATTCCTGGTTTCCCTTTCCTTCCATCTCCTATTCTGTCTCATTCAGTATTTTAAGCCATTAATTGCTTAATTTTATTTATTTTCTGTAAGAAGCTGAGGAGGGTGATGTGTGTTAAAGCTACAAGATGGGCAGTATACCACGAATTAAGAGAAAAATGCTACAGGAACACAAAACGAGGGGGGGGGCTTGGGGCTCCCAAATTGGGAGTTATATTACCAAGCCTCATCCTTTCTTTGGATAAGAGACAGGATATCCCTTTTGAAGAAATGCATATTAACGGTTGAGGAATTTGATCTTCACCAAGGCTGGCATTCAGCTTTGTGGGCACAACAAGGAAAACAATCTAAATATTTTACTAACCACTATATTAGAAGAATTTTAATAAAAATATGGGAAAAGGTGAAGAAACAAACTTATACCTAAATTCCTAAATGGGTGGTCCCATTGGAGATGACAACCTACCCGACTGTTTATAATATAAAAAGAAATTAGACCTACAATATCCTGATGGACGGAGGAGGGAACTTAATATCAAGAAAGGAACTTCAAGTAAAAGGAATAGATATAGATTGGTGGTTATATGCCCAAATTCAAGTTAGATTCAGAAAAGACAAACAAGAGTATGGTATTTACCAAACAACACAACTGCTGGATAGACTCCTGGGTGTTGAAACAAAATTTATATCTAAGACCTACAATCTTTTGCTATCAAGCTATACAGCTGAGGAGCTAGTAAAAGATACATTGATTGCTTGGGGGAGAAATTTAGGAAGACTGATGCAACTTGAAGAATGGCAGGGAATATGGAATAGATCAATGAAATTGACATTATTAGCGGCATTTAAGGAGAACTTTTATAAAATGATCTATAGATGGTACCTCCCACCAGATAGAATAGCTAAAATGTACCCTGGATCCTCGGACAAATGTTGGAAGTGTAATTCAGCCGGGGTACTTTCTTTCAACAGTGGTGGACCTGCCCTCAGATCAGGAAATTTTGGGAAAAGATTCAAAAATGGTTGAATGAGATAATAGGTGCAAGTTTCCCCCTAACTCCAGATTCTTACTTACTTGTAATCAAACTAAAAGACGTGGGCAAACAAGACTGGCACCTATTCATCCATATTACAACAGCAGCAAGAATGCAAGAAGCATTGGAAAAATGTTAATACACCATCAGATCAATTTATAATAAATAAGATATTGAATTGTGCCAAATTGGACAAATTAACGTATATCCTAAGAGAGAAAAAAGAATCCATATATTACAGTAACTGGGAACTCTGGTATATATGGCTAAAGAAGAGGACAAACATAGAATAAATAACATAGTATTAAATATATACTTAGTTATAATGAGAAAGTGTTAGGTATTTCAAATAGTCAACACTATTTGAACAAAAGGATTTACCAGGATGTAACTTTGAATAAGTATCCGGGGGTTCGATATGACCTCCGTTTAGTCCTTCTTTGTGGTTGTCTTTGTGTTGTGTTGTGTTGTGTACCTATATATAACTTATATCTGTTTGAAAATTACATTATATGTTTCTTTATTTGTAAATAGTTAATAAAGATCTATTTTTTTTAAAAAAAAGATGGGCACTACAATAGGTAAGGCATCTATATTTGGAGCCTTTCTTCACTACACAAAGTACATGGGTCAAACTATCCCCTTCAGGCTGATGGTAAAACTTACAGATAAAATACAGAAACACTATCTAAGCTTTGGCCCAGTCTCATTAGAAATTGGTCTTATTAACTCCTCCAAGATTGCACAGAGTAAGAGTTAGGGTTATATCTAATCCAAGAACAGGTGATACATTCCTCCATGCTACTATAGTTTAGGAAACTTGCAAATTAAATATTTAGTTTTTATGTAGACTTGAACTGTCCTTATGTTCTGAATTTTGTTGAAAAATAAGGTTGATAAATAAGGTTAATTGTGAAGCCCTTCAAAAGCCCTTTTTTAATGAGAAAAAAAGAAAGAAAAAGAAAGAAAGAAAAAAGAAGAAAGAAGAAAGAAGAAAGAAAAAAAGAGGAAGGGTATGACAGGACAGGAAAACATAAAAGATTTGAGTAGACTGTTTCATTTATGCCCTGGCAATAACTTTTGTTCTATCTGAATACCGTGCATTCATAATACATAGCTTTTAAAGTTGCTGCTTACTGCAAACACCCCAAGATACTCATTCAGGAATGCATTAGGCTAGGTTTGGGTAATCACACACATTTGTTTTATTATGTATTTAATGTCTTTAAATGTCAGAAATGGTTGAAAGGGGAAGAATTATTATGAAAAGGTAACAATGCTATAGAATAAATGGTATGCAGAAAATGATAGAATGTTATGTAACTTGAGGAAATAAGCTGTTTCAAAGCAGTCTTTGTCTTTACACCCACTGTTTATTGGAGGAATTTGCAATTGTCTCCCTTGATGGGCATAAGCAAACACATGTGTGACACCAGGCTTCACCTGGCTATATTTGTCTCTCATAGTATCCATGGGGCAGATTTAGATTATTGTTAGTAGCTCCAAAAAATAAACCCAGTGCCTCCAATCTAGTCACCAAGTGGTGAAGAGAATAGAAAGATACATGCATATAGAATAATACTAAGGGTGGTATTATATAATGAACTGAAGAAAGTTAACACCCACCCCTCTTAGAAGAATGAAATATTTGAGGAAATATTAAAAAGGCAGAATATTATATTTCCCTGGATGAGAAAAGGAGAAACATGTTTTTAAAGACAAAGCAGCTCCCTGCAGCTCCCTGCAGCTCCCTGCTCCCCACTTCAGGGTGATGGGATTAAGACATGGCCCTCAGGACATGATAGGATTAGCTCTCTACCCATCTGACAGCAGGGCTCATTGCATTGTGATCTCACCTAGGGACATTACATCAGCCCAAAGTTCAACCAGACTTATCTCAGACAAACTCCTAGGATTTGCACATGACTGCTACAGTAACAAATAGGATACCTGCCTTTACCCAGGAACAGGAAGCTCTCTCTAAATATATATCTCATCCATGTATTCAGCTACCCAGGACTTCAAATCCATGTGGTCCTGTTCACCATTAAACCCACCTTCCAAGCAGTCTCCATGTTTCCAGTGTCTTTCTCTCCACTTGGAATTGAACTCAGATGGATGTTTCTTCCAACAGAACTATTATCTCCGTAGATGAGACAATACTGCTATCCGTATCTTTCCTCAACTACAATTTCCTACTGCAGATTGACAGATACTTCTCAATTTGCTTTAGATTTCTTATTACTGAAGTAAATCAGGCCATCCTCTTTTTTTTTAAAAAAAAAATAGCTTAATACTGTAGAGGTTCCCAAGATGTTTCATTTGTACAAGACCACCCAGTCACCCAAAGCTGAGTTGTGTTTCCAAACAGAACAGCAGAGGTTCTTCTTTCGTTCTACTAGAGGTTGCTTGACATTCTGCAAACAGACAGGCATGAATAATTTCTTTGGAAGGCTTGCTTGAATGTTTAAGGGACAGCAGGAAATGGTGCAACCTTAACTGTTCTTTTTGAATAGCCTGATTCAGAGACTCTTGATTAGCAGCCAGCCATTCATGGATTTTGTAGAAAGAACTATAAGGGTATGGAAGCTCTAGAAGATGAAGAACAAAACTCACGAAGGGGACTTTCTTCTTAAAGCTTTTGGCTGCCATCCACAAGTAATACACATGTAAATTTAAGCCTCCCTCTATGCAAAAATCATCATCTGACTGAGTCAATAAAATTATCCCATGCAATTACATTTCAATGGGGTCTTCATATCTTGCTCCAGTCAGGACACAATTCACAGCATATAACAATTGCCCGTGGAACTAAGTGTTTCTAATTCCTTGTTTTTAATTTCTTGCATCTCTTTGTCCTTTCTACTCCTTCATTTCCTGTGTGTGCAAAACAGCTTTTGTAGCTGGAGGAGGGAAAAAAAGGAAAATAAAAAAAGAAGCCACTGGGTAATTGGCAGGGATCTGCCACATAAATAGAAATAAACATAATGATAAACAAGGACATTTGTAGTGTCGTCTGAGCATTTTATCTTCATGTGCCTCCACCTACACTACAAACAAGTATTGCTTTCAGTCCCGGGTTGATTGTCTAGATATCAGATCATAATTATTTGTTATTGCTACTTTCTTTTTTAAAACCCTGGCAAATGTTCAAGCAAACCAACAAAGGAACAAAACACAAGCAGAGATATAAACAGCATCCTTCAACATAAATACCATTATTAGAAAACAGGTTCTACTGAAATTCAAGTTGGAGAGTCAAGTGTCAGTCAGTAATTGTATTTTGACTGCTTTTTTTAAAATAAGGTAAAACAAGTACCAAAGTGACCAAACATTAATAAAATAAACAAAATGTATAAAAATCAGTATAGTCAAATTAATCATTTAGTGGTTAGCAAACCTTCGTTTGAGATGTCTTTTCCACTTGTAGAAGCAATGGGGAGATGCCTATATAAATATAGGTATTCTTTTCACCTTCCCCATAGATTATTCTTATGGAGAACATTCTGGTCTGCTATGGAAAAACAAAATGTAAAATAGTAAGGAATCAGAGGGATCCATTTTGGAGCAATTTTCCACATGAGATCTCATTCACCGAAAGCAGCAAATGGTGAATAGTGAAAAATTTTTTAACAGTGATATATATATATAAAAACTGATTGTGATTGTGATTTCTGGGATCTTCCAATTGTTTTGGACTGAGGCATTTATATTACTTCAATATCTATTGCCAAGCGTGATCCTCACAGAAAATTCCTTATCTTTCTTGCCTTGGCTAGACCTGACTTTCTCCTAAGTGGGTAGAAGGAGGCATAAGAGGATCTTTTCTTTAGCTTCATAAAGGTGAAATGCACATTCAGGAATTATCAATCCATCCAACTATAAGTCCCTAGGATGTGATAACTGGCAACATTTTAAGACAGAACATGATGTCATGTATCCATTTTAAAAAGAATGAATTTGTCAAAACAAGTGTTCTTATGCTAATTTTCTGCTCACTCTCCTAATTTGTGTGTTTATAATGGAAGATGCCTTTCTGAGTAGATGGTGGGAATGCTATAGAGCAGGGGTGTCAAATTCATGATGACACGTTGTCGTCATGTGATGAATCACAACTTTTTTCCCCCTTTGCAAAACCAGGGGTGGGCGTGGCCAGTGCATGATGCATCCGGTTCATGGGCTGCACGTTTGACACCCCTGCTATAGAGGTAGTACTTCAATATTTTATTAACAGTTTGGATATAATGCTTGTAAAATTGGCAGACAATTGGAAACAAAATTGGAAAGGCTAACTAATACCTTAGAGAATAAAAACAACATTCAAAATCATGTTGATTGCTTAGAAACATAGGCTAAGAATAACAGAATGAAATTTAACAGAGATAATTGTAAAATCCCTTTTCATTTAACAGTTTTGTCATAGGACCTGGGAAGCTAAGCTTGAGAAATGAGAATGCAAGGAGAATATGATAGTGCTCTTTAAGTATCTGAAAGGATGCCACAAAGAAGAAGGTCAAGATTTGTTCCCTTTTATTTCAGAAAGCAGGACATGAATAATAGATCTAAGTTACAGGAAGACAGATGTTAACTAAATGTTTGAAAAAAAAAACAGAAAGATAAGTTTGTCTGAAGAATCAGTTATCCCTAGAAATGATAAATGAGGACACTGTTTGCTGGAGACTTCAGTTGGATCCTAGACAGGCATCTATTGTAAATGGTGTAATTTCCTCTGCGTGGTCTAGCATCCAATGAGACAAGAACTGCCTTTACGTGTGACATGGGATTTTTGATATTTTTTTGGAACAGCCATTATAGTTATAATAAACAAACAATAATAAACATATTTTAAATAGTTTCAAGTATATTAAGCCTTCAAACTCTGTGATTGTACAGTATTGGGGATTTTCACAAAATGGTGTCCTTGGAAAATATGGAGACGATAAGCCAAGCTCCATAGGGAACAATCTAGAGCAGTGATTGCTAACCTTTTCTGGACTGAGTGCCCAAAGCACGTGTGTGCGCCCGGACCCCCAAAATATGCACCCGCAGCCCCCTGCTCATGCGCTCCACCCCTGTGTGGGGTCCCACACATGTACCACACACATGCATGTGCATCCCCACACATGCACACAGGCCCACCCTCATATGCCCCACACCCCGTGCATGTATGGTAGAGACTCAAAAACCAGCTGGCTGGCTGGCAGGTGTGCACATGCGCAGCAGGGCTGAACTGGGATGACTGCTCGCATACCATCAGAGGGGGTGCTGTGTGCCACCTCTGGCACGCATGCCATAGGTTCGCTAGAGGCCAGAAACAGTAGAGGCTAGAAACAGTAGCTACTGTTGTGGCCCCGTCCTCTGAGCCTATCCCATTGGAGGAAGGAAGCTCTGAGCAGGAGGAAGAGGAGCCAGCCATATCTCCCAGCCCCCCCCCTCTGGCACTGTCTCAGGTGCCAGCTGAAAGAGAGCCAAGTAGTGGGGAAACAGGTGTCTCAGATGAGAGTGAGGGAGAGATGCCATTCCTGGACGCACGCCAAAGAAGGCGAGAGAAAAGATTACTGCAGCTGCGACGTATGAGGAAATAGACCTGAGTCACTGGATTGGAGTCACAGGATCAATGAGTCACTGGACCACTGGACCACACCCACTGGACCACATCTATATAAGACAGGACGGTGGGTCAAGAAGTTTGAGACGAACAAAGCAAAACAAACATAGCAACCTCGTAGTCTTGGAAGCTAGATGAACGGCAAAGCTACATAGGTGATTTTCTTGTTTGTGTAACCTAATAAAGTCCTTGGCAGACGGTGTGCATATCGCTGCCAAGGTTGAGATAAGAACTGTGGAGTGTGCCAAGTGATTCTTAACCCTCGGCTGGCTGTGTTTTTGTGGGTCTCTGAAGGGGGAGGACAGATCATCTTGTTCGTCACCCAAAACTCCATCGTTAACCCACGATGGACCAACAGCTGCAGCAGCAGGGAAGCAGATGCTGGAGGCCAATCAACTTCTGCAACAGCAAGTAGCACAGCTAACTGCACAACTTGCTTTGGGAAATGCTCCTGTAGCAGCTCCACCTGCTCCCCTTCCCCGTCCAAGATGCCCAGTGAACATGCCAGATAAGTTTCCTGGGCAGCAGGAAATGTTCCCGGCCTTCTTGGGACAGTGCCAGCTGTACATGGCAATGCGGCCGGAGGATTTTCCGGATGACTGGGTTCGGGTGGCTTTTATTATCAGCTCCCTCTCTGGCACTGCCGCCCGATGGGCCACGCCCCTGTTTCTGCAAGACAGCCCCTTGCTTCTGGACTATCAGGGCTTTTTGCAACACCTGCGCACCATGTTTGAGGACCCCCTCCGGGTGCAGACGGCAGCGAGGCGCATCAAGGACCTCCGCCAAGGCAAGCGCCCCCTGCAGGACTATATTGCGGAGTTCCGATTGCTAGGCCAGGATTCGGCCTGGAATGAGGCGGCGCTGATGGATGCCTTCCAGGACGGCCTCTGCGATGAGATGCAGGACGAGCTGGTTCGGGTGGAGGCGCCACAGACCCTGGACACGCTGGTGATCCACTGCCTGCACATCGACACCCGCCTACAACGGCGACAGCCCCGTAGGGCTCTTCCGGAACCACCGACAGTGCCGGCACCCCCGCGTTTCGTACCGACAGCGCCCCGGACCGTACCGCGCTTGGTGGCGACGGCTGAGCAGCCCATAGAGCTCGGAGCAGCCAGACCTCAACTGACGGCCCAGGAGCGGATGCGGAGATGCCAAGGGGGGTTGTGCCTCTATTGCGGCGAGGCTGGACATTTCGCCGCCTCGTGTCCCCGGAAGCGGAGTGGATCGCTCAAGCCTGTTCCGGAGCCTCGGCGTGACCAGCCGGGAAACGGGTCAGGCCTGGCCTAGGGGAAACTCTGGGTCAGGCAGGTGACCATGCCCCGCCGGAGGCGGCGGCTGTGGACTGTGAGCCCCCTCGGCACCTGATTTTGAACACCCGGGTGTTGTTGGCTAACCGGTCGGAGGGGCTCCAGGCGCACGCGCTGGTGGACTCGGGGGCCACCACGAACTTTATGGACCAGGCCTTTGTGGCCCATTACAAGGTTCCCTTGGTTCCAGTGGACCCTCCGTTGAGGGTTGAAACTATTGATGGGCGGGAACTTGTGGCGGGGCCCATCAACTTCGCTACTCAGCCCTTGCGCCTTGCCATTGGGAACCATGAGGAGGCGATCCAGTTTTACGTGACAGTGGACCTGCACTTCCCCTTGGTCCTGGGGATGGCCTGGCTTCGGGCGCACGACCCTCAGGTGGCGTGGTCGAGAAATGCCATCTTGTTCCCAAGCCTGCAGTGTGTCGACCACCTTCGCCACACCTGTGCCGGCCAGGACGTCTCTGCCCTGAACGTCTCCTTGCCTCCGGAGCTGACATCCTTCGCCGACGTGTTCAGCGAGAAGGAGGCGGATTGCTTGCCCCCGCACCGACCCTACGACTGCGCGGTGGACTTGATGCCCAACGCGCCCCTGCCCTCGGGATGCCTATACTCCATGTCGGAGCCCGAGCTGGCCGCCTTACGGGACTTTCTGGACAAGAACCTGGCCCGTGGGTTCATCCGGCCTTCGACCTCCCCGCTCTCGGCCCCAGTCCTCTTTGTGAAAATAAGTCTCATGACTTAAGAATGCTAATAAACAATTGTACAGGTTTTTTTTCACACACAGCTAGTCTGTGTAAGAAGACAGATCCAGCATTTGCAGTGAAGTGTCAGGACACAATGATAAAGCAATACAGCCTCTCTTATAACTCTTAGAAAATTAGAAAAAAAATGATAACCCAATCACAATTCTGTGTTGTTGTTCTAGGTGAGAGGGATCTTAAAGTTTCATGCAAAAAGTTCTGCTTTTGCAAGGACTCAGTGTTGACCAATCAAAAGTTTGAATTTTTTGTTCAAGCAGCCAACCCATTTCCTCCTTCTTCACTATTATAATTTATTATAATATTAATATTTATAATAATAGTGGAGAAGTAGGAGGAATAGATGTACCCGCTTCCTAAAGGAACATCTAATATAGCCAAGAAAGAGTACAACACATAACAAAATATACTATCCATGTCAAATTGTCGCTAAAGTTGGTGGATTATTTTCTTCTTGTAAAAGTTGCTGAGCTCTTGAAGATTAGCTGTTCTTCTAAGTTGGACTGATCCTATGTACAGTTTGATAGGCCAAAAGCAGGCAATATTCACTTCAGTTAGTTTCTCAGACTTGCATTCACTGATGTTGCCCTTTGCTTGCAAGCAACAAGTATTAGTACAATTTCAGGCTTCAGAATGAGTCCTTCCTGCACTGACATGAAAATAGAAATAATCAGAGTGGTGCAAACCTAGCAGTCTTTCTGGAAGGTAAAGTAGGAATTTCCCTTAAAAATAATGCAAGCTTTCTTAAGGACTGAAGCTTAAATAACAGGTAGGTATAATAGTATACTTTGCCAAAAAAAGATAATGCATTTTTTTCCAGTCACTTCCTCTTCATCTAAAATGCTGGTGCTTGGCTACTAATAGTAGCCATATTTCACATGGCAGGTAGTTCCACTTCAGTGGAGGATGAAGTGATTTATCTTTGCAGCTTGTATATAAATTTAACTTTGGAAAAGCCCTTTGTGAGTCTATTAATGTAAAGAGGGTAGAAATGTGCCATATTATATATTATTAATCAAAGCTTAGCTGTTTACTTACTCACCATAGACTTTTTATTCAGGCAAAGTCAAGCATCTAAGTCTATTTAGCAAAGTCTTTGTTGAGCTAAAGTATCTGTCTGTGGTTCTAAAAGATTTTGCATCCTCCTTGTAGATCACCTTGGTAGAATAAGAATGACATTCACTGCTTTGCAAAATTGTGTCCTCCAGAGTTTTCTCATTGCATTGCTGTTTGCAAATTGTGGTGAGTGAGATTTTTGAAAATGTCAGATTGAATGTTTGCTTGAAATGGCAGAACCCTGATTTCTGTGAATGAAGTTCTATTTATTACTTAATTATTGTAAGCTATTATAAATATATTATTTATTAAAAATTATATTATGAGCCGCAGTGGCACAGTGGTTAGAGTGCAGTACTGCAAGCTACTTCTGCTGATCATTTGAATTCTGAAATTTGGCAGTTCAAATCTCACCAGGCTCAAGGTTGACTCAGCCTTCCATCCTTCTGAGGTGAGTAAAATGAGGAACCAGATTGTTGGGAGCAATATGCTGACTCTGTAAAACTTCTTAGAGAGGATTGTAAAGCACTGTGAAGCGGTATATAAGTCTAAGTGCTATTACTATTGCTATATATTTTTCCTTTGTTTGTCAATACTTTTAGAAGTGGCTTTTCATTTAAGAAAACATTTTATTGCTTAGATGCCCAATATTGTGTATAAGTGAAAACAATGTACATGATGTTTCAGCCTTATGTGAAAATCCCAACTAAGATTATTTCATTAAAAATTAGGGAAGCAAAGGCTCAGCAATAAAGCATACGGCCTTAGGCTCAATCTCTGACATCTCGAGTAAAAACAAAAATAAAAAAAGGAAGAAAAAGAAAAAAGAAAATAATAGACCAACAGAGATGGTATTAAATGCACCCTTGAGGAACTGTTTTGTTGTAGCCATGGTGAACCATGGTCAGCTAGAACAGAAATGACATGATGTGTGAGCTAATGAATCACCATTTCGTATAAACCAGTGTTTTAAGCTGTTTGTATTTTATTGCTTGCTCTGTATTTTTGTTCAATACTACTTGAGAATTTATGGGGGGGGGGGGGGGGAGGAGAAGAAACTATTTTATTTTAACCCAGAAACATTTCAATGTTTAATTGGCTGCTTATGAGACAATTTAATCTATGAAAAATATCACTGGATTTATATGCATGTGTTCTCTAAGCCAAAGGTCACCAACCTTTCGGACCTCAGGGACCACTAAATACATAATTGTAAATCCTATGGACCACTAATATGATCTGCCTAATGACTGGCTAGGTGGGCGTGGCTAGATGGGCATGTGATTGGGTGGGCATGTCCAACTCCTCCCCTCCCCGGGCTCCTTAGGGCCCCAACAGGAAACAGTGGTTGGAGCTAAGCAGCCACCACAAGAAAAAGTTGACAAAATAGCTCAATTCAAATGAGCCTGGATAGCTCAGCAGACTAAGCATTGTAATTAAAACCCAGCTGTCTGCAGTTACTGCTAGTTCGAATTCCCAGGCTCAAGGTTGACTCAGCCTTCCATCCTTTCTAAGGTAGATAAATTGAGGACCCAGTTTGTGGAGGCAATAAGCTGACTTTATATAAATATACAAAAGTATGAAGGCTATTGCTTAACGCATTGTAAGCCGCCCTGAGTCTTCGGAGAAGGGCAGGATATAAATCAAATTTTTAAAAAAAATTACCAAGAAGGAGGCTCAGCAGAAGCACCTCACTGAGGACTGTGAGCATAGGCTTTCCAAGTAGAGGGAAGACCTGTGGGAGTGCAAGGTCAGGTACCGGCACCTGGAGGCTCAGTGGCTTGAGATGGTCAGCCAGTTACAGGCCATGATGCAGTCCCACTGGAACAAGGCCCTCTGGCTCTTCGCCATCAGCGGCCCTTCCCTCCAGCCTTCGCCCAAAGCCCCGGACCAGGAGGCTGAAGCAGACCCCAAGTTGGAATTTCTGCCCACCTCTGCCCCACACAAAAAGACCTCAAAGGGGGGACTCTCTGCAGCAACACAAATGTTCATTGCATGTATCCACCCAGGGGCCGTAGTTTGAGGACTCCTGATTTAGTGCAATATTAAAAATGCAAATATTTTTTCTGCAGAAC
The DNA here is from genome assembly GCA_030761175.1 of Masticophis lateralis. Lineage (NCBI taxonomy): Eukaryota > Metazoa > Chordata > Lepidosauria > Squamata > Colubridae > Masticophis > Masticophis lateralis. Next base: position 117,445,234 of record JAUDYJ010000003.1, on the reverse strand, counting down.
CTCTAATCAGGATTGAGATTATGTCAGATATGAACAGAGTTAATCATTTATCCTCAGATGTGCTTCTGAAAAAAGTTTTCCCTAAAGATCAAATTGTTACTACCATCAGCTATAGGTATGATAGCCATTTATTTCTTTATTGCTGCACTAATTAGTGTTCATGCTTCAAAGCCTATATGTAAAGTAGAAAGGAATTATGTACTAAATTTACATTGACTTTAGCAATGTAGTTTTAAAGTGATAAATAAAGAAATAAAATCCAAAAATCATTTTTTTAGTGGAAAATGAGATTTAAATATTTATTTGAGGAATAAGAAATAGTAAGTCAAAGTAACTAAAACTGTGATATAAGGAGGAAAAGAAAGGAAACATAGCTAAAATTAATTTATCTAGCCTCATTCACTTTTATTTCCGTATTATTCTATTTTTGCAAATTCTCCTCTTGGCACATCCATACACCACTTTATGGGGTGCCTTTTATACTTCAAACTTCTCAACTCTTTCTTTTTCAGGATCTTTCGCCATGCCCTTAAAACTCTGCTTATTAAGCCAGTCCAGCCTGGCTTAATAAGAATTTGGATGAGGTGTTTTAAATGGTGGGTTTTTAACTGGGGTAGCCAAAATGTTTAATCTATTTTAAATTGCTTTAAATTTTGTATTTCCTAATGTTTTATTGTGGCCGTACACCACCCTGAGTCCTTCAGGAGAAGGGCGGTATAAAAATTTAATAAATAAATAATATAGTGGTTCTTCCAAACTGGCTGAATCCCATCTCTGAATATACCTCTATAGCAGTGAAATAGCAATTCTCTAAAAAACACATGGGCACATGACAAATGGGCTTTTGCTGTAAGTAAATACATGTACTTGAAGATTTGTTATCCAAATCTTAATTATCCTTGGATCTTGTTAGCTCTTCAAGAAACAAAAATTATAATGCTAATGCCATACAGATTTTATATAGGGTATTGTAACAGAATTTTGCAAGTCTGAATGTACTTTCTCCCAGGGGTGAAATGTAAAATTTGTTACTACCGGTTCTGTGGGCATGGCTTGGTGCTGGTGGTGGTAATGTGACTGGGTGGGCATGGCCAACTTTTTTTTTTTTTAACTTTTCAAAGCATTTTTTCTAACGCTTTGAAAAGCCTCTGCCAATCAGGCAACTCAGCTGGGATCATCAGAGAGGCTTTTTAAAAAATATCTCTCTGACGATGCCAGCTGAGTTGCCTGATCGGTAGAGAGGTATTCTTTAAAAAATACCTTTCTGCCATCAGGCAACTCAGCTGGGATCGTCAGGGACTTTTCAAAGCATTTTTTTTACCACCTCTGCGGCCAAGAGGTTGCAGAAAAAAATGCTTTGAAAAGCCTCTGATGATCTCAGCTGAGCCACACGATCATCAGAGGCTTTTTTTTTTTTTACTTTTAAAAGCATTTTTTTCATCGGAAGAGGTTGTAGAAAAAATGCTTTTAAAAGTAAAAAAAAAAGCCTCTGATGATTGTGTGGCTCAGCTGGGCATGGGGGGGGGCACAGGGATTTTTGCTACCAGTTCTCTGAACCATCCGCCGCCATTGCTACTGGATCGGGCGATTCGGTCCAAACCAGGAACATTTCACCCCTGCTTCCTCCTTTCCTCCCTTTTTCTACAAGAGAACTAGAGAGAATCATGTCTGATATATTTTCTCAAATTACATTTCTGCTTAGGGCTCAAAATTCTTTTAACCATTGTTGTCATCTTCCTGTTCATCAAGGTTATTAGTATAGCCATTAGAGACTTTCAGTTGAAACACAATCCTGCAAATAACAAGGACTACTTGTACATCCAGCATTTTATTATCATCTGATTCCACTAATTTCTAACTTTCCCCACTAAATCAATGAACCCCTTTTTGTATTTTTAACTGAAAATACAACTTTAGCTCAAACAGACTGTAATTTATGAATGTTTATGCCATAACAAAGCTATTAATCCTTAAAGTGTAAAAGTGCTTTCTGTAATGCTTTATTTGAAAAAGGCAAGATGACCAAAATAAAAACCAAAAAGAAAACCAAAAGGCAGTGTATGAAGTGGTGAATGAATGTAATGGAAGCAAGAACAATCCAGAGAGTATCAGGGAATCATATTGGTGCAAATTTCATTTAACTGTATTTCCTTTACTTTTTCTTACCTCAGGTTTTAATTTCTTGGACTGGTTGTTTCTCAGCCCTTGCTGCATGTTACATAATTAGCATGACAGTTATGTGCATGTAAGTATGTGCATTTGTGTGTATGTGTAGATGAAAGGAGGAAAAGAGAGAGAGACATGTAGGATGCACCAATAATGCTACCGGCAATAGGTTGAAGAGGATTTAGTGTTGTTCCTGACAATTTCTTAATTTGCTTTCTTTCTGCTTGACTTTTATTAGCCTAGAGGCAGAACTCTGGCCTCCTTATCTGACAAGGGATAAAAAGTTGATGGTTGTATTCAAGCAGGCATAAAGCATAATTCTAAAAGCCCAATGTTGCCCCAGATGCTGCTCAGCTCTTCCATCCCTATAATTTCAGAAACTACTATGTGTTGTTCTTTGCCTACAATGGGCTTGATGGACCTCAGTTTATGCAACAGAGCAGTGGGGAGTGCAGTTGAACTATTGAGTTTTAGCTACTCTTGGAACTGAGTCGCTGAAAATGAAGCAAAGTCAGTGCAGTTCGAACATAAAGCAAATTAACTTGCTAATTCTATAATTTTCAAATTATCAATTCAGGCAGATATCTTGGCCTGCAGAAGGGTAATAAATTAATACAGACCAAAAGAATAAGAAAAAGAAAAAAAGGTGAACCTATATCTAATGATAACATGACTTGAGAAATATCATTTTCATAAAAAGAGAAAAAAACTGTGAAAACATTTCTGTAAAACAAATAGTAATATTGTGTAAATGGACCATTCACTAAAATTGATTGAGAATCTTGCTTAATAGTTTGCTGACATTTGTAAATATCTTGGTTTAGAAGTGTAACTTTTTGACAAAATGATAACTGAACACTTGCCTATGTGAGGGACATATGTGAAAAATCATCATAAATATAACTTTCAAATAATTTCAAGAAGTTTGAGTTGAATCAAACTTGTAATTTAAGAAGTTCCATTTATTGAAATGGATTGCCTCCAAATATGATGAACTTCAGATTTGATAACTTTTTTTCTGCTAGGGATGGTTATAGGCAGGGCTGTGGAGTCAGAGTCGGAGACGAGGAGCCGGAGTCGGAGGAAATTTTGGGTACCTGGAGTCAGAGTCGGAGTTGGCAAACAATGCACTGACTCCAACTCCTACTAAATTTAGATTGGAATTAAAAAAAAGCAAGTTTAAATGTCCCAATTCTCCTGACTCCACAGCCCTGGTTATAGGATACCTTCCTTTATCAGTGTTATTTGTAGCCATAGCTATTTTACTGCCACTTTTTATTTATTTGTTTAATTTAAACTCATTGTCAAGCAACTCTGGATGGCTTACAATATAAAGCAAATTATAAAACATTTGAAATGTTAAAAATATAAGCATTAAAATTTATTAATTTATTCTCTTGTTGCAAAACTTTTGACATTTGTGGCTAAATCAATGAAGTTCCCTGCCATTGTTGATTTCTCACAATGCCCTAATTCAGGGATGTCAAACTCATGGCATCATGTTGTCATCACATGATGTATCACAACTTTCTCCCCCTTCGCTAAAATGGTGGTGGGCGTGGCCAGTGCATGACGTATCCAGCCTGCAGGCTGTGAGTTTGACACCACTGCCTTACTTCTATAATGCATCAGTATTGTAAAAAACTGTGGGAAATTGAAAATCTGCTGAGAAATAAGAGACTCTTAGAACTGGAAGATCATGACCTCAGTTTTGGATGGCATGACTTTCCATGGTACAATAAAGTTAAGGTTAATATAGTTTCTAAAAATCATTTTATCAGCAGTGCTATATTGAGAATATGGAATAGATATAAACCCAGATTGTGCTTGAAAAGTCTTTTATGGCTCTCAGTACAAGAAGAATTTTATAAAAAACAGCAGGCAAAGAGAGATGGTTAAGATATATAGAGCTGCTGCAACAAGAGCATGGAGAATATAAAATGAAATCAAAGGATCAATTGATTACAAAGGGATTTAGTTTTTAATGGTTTTCATATGGACAGTTAAGATAAAGGTTTAAGGTAGATAACAAGACATTTGGAAATGAACAGCATGAGAAAGAATTTAAAACTGAACTATGCGCACATGATGAGCCTGTCTCTGTGAAGGGAAGTGGTAGCAGGTTTAGTCTTGATTAGAACAAAATGTAGAAATTTTCACCTACAGTATGTGTTTGAATATACCATACCCATAGTTTGCCTTCTCCCTAGAAAAGTATCTGGAAAAACCTCCAGTGTAGTGTAATTGCTTTTTTATAAAATCAAGTGGGAACCAAACCATAGTCCCTTATTGTCAGATTCCATTTTCCCCCCGTCTTCCTTTATGGCATAGCAAAAAATATGACAAAATATAAAGAATATTGAATTAAGGTTTGTCCTTGAGGACATTCTTATCAGGAGAAAAAAAATGGTTGGTTACAACACAAATCAAAAAGGTTGTTGCATTCTGGCATGTGTGCACATTTCTTAGTGGGAGGAGAATTAGTGGTTTAAAAAAATGGTCCGAGGGACTCATTACCAGCCTGAAAAGAGTGTTATTGAAATTAATGGTGTTTTAATTGTACTTTGCTTCATCAGCCCATTTTTACCATAACAAAAGAAATTATATTCTGTGTGAAGAGGGCTCATTAAGGACCCTGGAAAAGTGGCACTAAATTAGCACAACTTTTTAAACTGAAGAACCCTGGCAAAACTACTTGAGAAATCCAGATGTCTTGAAAAGTAGAAATTGAGGTTATTTAATAAAAAGAGTTGACTTCTGAACTTAATAAACTCCTGATACTATTCTGCTACTACTATGTCTTTGTATTATGCTTTTGAGTTCTTAGCCCTACTTCTAATTGCCAACATTTTTTGATGATATCTTTTACTCAAACAAGTTTTTTTTTAATCATCTGCATAAAATAATTATCTGCTTGAATTCAAATGTGTTTCTGAAATCATGTATATGTGAACTTGCAAAAATTTAACTATATGGCTTGAGACGGGTTCTAAAGTTTTTTTTTTAAACCGAGGTTTGGCTTATAGTCAGCTGATATATGATCCTTGATTTTGCTATTTTATGTAAACCAACCAACTTCCTTCCTTCCTTCCTTCCTTCCTTCCTTCCTTCCTTCCTTCCTTCCTTCCTTCCTCTTTATAGATATAAATACTTTTTATGTAACAATATCTTAAAATCCAGACATACACAAAATTGAGGTTCTATGAACTTTTCAGGGAACATCCAAATTCTGAAGTCTTTAAAATCTAATGTTTAGACTGAATTTGACATTTTTCCCACCTAGTATCAGTCCCCAAGCAATAAAATAGCAAGAATATACAATTTAGAATAATATTGATTTATTTAAAATATTTACTTTTTTTTCTCCATAAATCACATTAAATCTCTTTTCTTATTTTTATTCCGGATAGGACATATCATTTTTTTTTCTTTTGAGGTTGCGCTTAATCCTTCTTCTATTCCTGTGCCAACATTTAAATTGTTATTATTTCAAATATAGGCGTTCCATTGTAAATTTCTTTTCACCATAATCAACTGCCTGCATATAGGAAAGAAAAATCCCCCTCCACAGAATTTGGTAATTTTTATCTATAAAACTCAAGAGTTTTCCATAATAAAGGAAAGTTACAAAGTTACTCTTTACACCAGATGGTGTCTCTCTATAATCCACATTTCCATTAGTCATGCAGGACTCCATTTTATTTATTATTATATAACTGTCCAATTTATTTCTTCTTCTTTTAATTAAAAACAAGTCAAATCTTCTTTTAAAAATCCAGTTCAAATTTTAAAGTGTTTAGTCTTTTAACCATATCTCCAAATTATTTCTCTTAGTTCTGTTCCAAAATTAGTTGTTTCTCAGGTGTTTGTCTCTTTAAAATTGTAGTTTTAAAAAGTTTTTCCAAAGCCTCTTCGTTGCATAGCCACTGTTTTAGGCTAGGAGTCTTTTAATTATTAGTGATGTTCCAAACGTTGTTACAAGCCTGGGCTGTTGCCACTCACCTGGTTTCAAAGAGCTCTGTTTTTCTCCGCTTTCCCCCAGCACTTTTCTTGCCTGGTTGCCACAGCTTCATGGCAGCCACCATGGCTGCTGCACCCCGCCGCCGCCTCACAGAGGGTTCTCTCCGACCTCCGAGGAACTTGCCTGCTCCTCTCATCCGAGGTGCCCCTCTTCTTCCCCCATCCCTGCAAGATGGGTTCGACCCATTGGCGGCTGTTCGGCAGCCGGGGTTTTTGCGGGGCTCATCAGAGCCCGCTTTTTCCCCAACTGTCTCGCCATGATGACAAACCGGAAGTCTATTTATTTAAAATATTTACATCATTCTTGTTTTATTCATCTGTGAGTTAATGGTAATTTTTCATTAAGCATGGTATGTCGAAATATTTTCTAGCGAAATAAATAAGGAACCAGTTTTAGAGAAGGCTTCTTTTGATTTTCACAGAATAATTCCCTGGAGCAAGCAATTTCTAATAAAGATTTTGCAGAACCAAACATATGGGCACTGCCCTCTGAGGTTAGAAGTGCAACATTCATGAGTCTGTTTCGACCTCATACAATTGTTGAGGGGAATAATGGAGTTTCCTATTTCTTTACCAATATGTGCTCTCTGGAGAGGAGTCAGGGGTAGGAATGCATGAAACATCCTTAACAGTTTCCATACCAGCTAAATTTGAGTACATAAAGGAAGCTCTCTTCTTGTATAGTAATCTGGATATTAGCCCTTTGCTCCATTCCAGAGTCATTCATGGAATTTTTGTTAAAATGACAAAAGCAGCATTGCACATTACAACACACACACAAATGGTGTGGCGTTGTCTTGCGTCAACCCAATGCTATTTTCATAATTTCTTCCCTGTTTACCCATCTACCGTCCTGCGTATAATGTGGTCTGTGCCCATTACCCATTACTGGAGTATCTTCTCAATCCATTTTGCTTTATCCTGTGTTACTTACTGAAGCCACCATTGTTATATGCTGGTTCAGGATGCTATATTACAAATGTCATCTATAATGTCACAGTGTTTTAATGTTTACAATAGAAAAGAAGGAAAATACGCCTAGTAACATATTTTTTTAAGTAAAGTATATAGTGATTCAGAAAGAAGGTTTTCTTTCCTGACAATGTTTATTGCAAGTCTTGTGAGAAGGCTCATCCCAATAAAGTCTACAGTGCCATACAAAAGACTTACAACGAACAAAGTAGATTCCCGTAAGGACCATGCCTTCTGCATTTATCTTCCAGCCACTCATAAAATAAAAAAAGAGCTGCCAGGTGGATTGTTAATGAAATGGATTGTAGGACCAATAGCGTGTAAATACGAAACATATTTAATAGAAAAAGGCATGTGTATGAGATCCAGACATTTCTTTTTCTTAATAAATGTTGCCAGTGCTTCTTTAAAAAAATCCAAGTAGGACTGGTCATTATTTACACAAAATGATTATAATGACAGTTTTCCTTCTGGATGTGTCCAATATGGTGTTCACTTATGTAGAGGATTAAAGCACGGATCTGGATAAACCCAATAGGATTCTTACTAATTGGCACATCTGCATGCCTTCTGTATTCCATTCATGAAGCTTTGATTTCTATATCAGAAAGCTGATACGATAACATTTTTATGAGGTAAAAGACTGGAGATCAATAGTGCAATTTGATGAATTTAATGACCTTTGCTTGTGATTATTTAGCTGTAGGAATAGGAAAAGAGAGCAAGAGAGTGGTAGAAATTGCAGTAAATATTCCTGGATCTTCATCGCCATTTGAGTTTGTTACAATTTTTTAATTTTTAAAAAACATTGTGAGTTTGCTGTGTACGTTATTCTTGTATTTACTTCTTCCATTCAAACTACCAAGTATTCTATTACAAAATATTGCTTAAGTCCAAATTGTTTCCTAAATCCATAGGTCTAAATCAGGCACCTTTAAAGCTTATTCTAAAGCCTAATTTCATCTAGTCATACTCCTGTCAGAAATTGGGGATGGGGGGTAATTAAACATTAAGCATCCTCTTTAACTTTTACTTCTGCCTTTTATACCATTGCCAAATCTTCAAATTTACAGCAGTATTACTGAGATGATTTAATTTAAGAGTGAGCCATGAAATGTTACACCATCTTTATAGAAGTATGTTCCCGGGCATCTATATATTGCACAAAGACGACTAGCATTTCAAGTGGTAAACATAACACATTTTCATCATTTTGTGGATGCGGCTCACACAGGTGTATCATTAAGTTTCTCTCTCTCTCTCGTCTCTCTTTTAGGGGCTGTATTCTCACTTATTTTATGACTGTAAGAACTATAAATACTCAAACTATATTTTGTAAAGATGGGCATTGCTTCTTTTTATATATTGAGCCTCTGATAAGCTTTTCTTTTACGCTTACAATAGTATACAATAACCCAGTTTATGATAAAGAATTATTTTTATTTTCAGTAGCCAGGTTTACACATATTTGAGGTATTTTTTTTAAAAAAAGTATAAAACTTTGACTTATTAAAAATGTAAATATTCGAAACTATTACATTGCCTTTCATGACAGTAGAAATTGTGGAACATTTACTGAAAAAAATTCCAGGATGTGGAAAAAAATGTTTATTGAGAAAGTATAAATTGTAGGCATATCTATCTATATCTATCTATCTATCTATCTATCTATCTATCTATCTATCTATCTATCTATCTCTATCTCTATCTCTATCTCTATCTCTATCTCTATCTCTATCTCTATCTCTATCTCTATCTCTATACTATATCTATATCATCTATATCTATACACACACACACACACACACACACACACACACACACACACACACATATATATATATATATATATATATATATATATATATATATATATATATATGGCTTGTGTTCTTGACTACAAACTCCATTGCGCATTAATGCACACAAACAGGTAGTAAAGTTAAAAGTTTTGCCTGTCCAGTTATTTATGTCTCTAGGAGGCAGTACTTCATCTCCATTTCTTAGCTGAGGGAGCTACTGTTATCTGAAGACATTTCCATGTTCATGTGGCCAGCATGACTATAAGTTGATGCACATGGAATGCTGCTACCTTCCCACCAAAGTGGTACCTATTTATCTACTCACGTTTGCATGCTTTTGAATTGCTAGGTGAGCAGTAATTGGGGTAAGGATGGGAACTCACCTCATTGCATAGCACTTGGGTCTCTAACCTGACAAGCTCAGTGTCTTTAACTGCTGAGTCATCACATCCCTGTGGGGCACACAAACATACCATGGTCATTTTATAGCTTACAGCATGGATTTTAATAAAGGAAACAAATGGGTATCTCTGGGATGAAGGCAAAAAAGATCAAGAATAGAAGCTATATTCAGAGTTTGCTCCTTTTTTAAGTGCATCAAGATGCTCACAGTCACCATCTTGTCTGTTTTTCCTCCCTTGCAGATACTCCTGGATCATACCAAGTAATCTATTTTCTTAATTTGCACTTCTAGTTGTGTTGATTTTCACTGCCAGTTTTCAAGTGAATATCTTTCTTTTTCCTAAATATCTATACTGAATCATACATTTATCCATTGTAAATTTAGAGCTGACACCTCTCCCCCCCACCTCCCCCCAGTAGCAGCCAAACTAACTAATTATATTGAATAGAGTGGGATGGCAAATAGGCAGAATGTGAAAATCAGGACATTGGACTAAGATTAAATTTAATAGTTTTAGTAATAAAAAAAATGAAAAGCAGAAATTAAAACTGTTTCTGGAGTAATATTCTTAACTAGGAAGAGAAATTTTTAAAAAATCCATAGTTAAACATCAGAACAATTAGGTCACAAAACGGAATGGAATGGAATGGAGTGGAGTGGAGTGGAGTGGAGTGGAGTGGAGTGGAGTGGAATGGAATGGAATGGAATGGAATAGAATAGAATAGAATAGAATAGAATAGAATAGAATAGAATAGAATAGAATAGAATAGAATAGAATAGAATAGAATAGGTTTATTTGGCCAAATGTGATTAGACACACAAGGAATTTATCTCTGGTGCCTAAACTCTGTTTGTCTCAAGTGCGTAAACTCTCAGTGTGTATACAAAAAAACCAAAGTAATAATAACCATAATAACAATACCAATAAGATGTGTATTTAAATGTTTTCTGACCTATCTTCTTAATTAATTCAGGTCTTAGCAAAAAAGCAATTTCTTTCAATTCTTCCCAGTGTTTTGGAAGCTGTATTCTGGCTTCCTTCCCTTTTGTCCATTGAAACTCAGTTCTATTCTCTGACAGTCATACTGAATCCAATAGTTCCAAATAGTGCTTCATGATTGATTAATGCAAAAGTTCTTATATTTTGCTGTATTGTGAACATTCCAAAACAAAGGATGAATTTCTGTATCTTTCCATGAATGAATTAGGATTAGGCAAAAGATAAATATTCCATATCTACTCAGTGTATCACATCCTTTTCAGGCTTTGCTGTATTGCAACTGCTCAATAGGTCTTGTGTGTGTATAAGTATGTGTGCATGTATAAACACACCCACACCCAGACAAACGCGCGCACACAGAGAGATTAAATTGTAAATGTCCTCAATTTATGAATAAAATTGGGATCAGAATTTCCATTGCTAAGCAAGGCATTGTTAAGTGAATCACACCCAATTTTAGGAACTTTTTGCTGCAGTTGTTAAATGAACCCAGTCTCCCCCATTGATATTGCTTGTAAGAAGCCAGTTGGGAAGATTGATGGTAGTGATTTGGGATCCTGCAACTGTACTAAATACTTGTTGCCAAGTGCCCACATTTTGATCATGAGAACCCTGTAACGTTTGTCAGTGCAACACCTGGTTATACATAACTATTCACAATGTGTTTGTAACTTAAAATGGTTGCTAAACAAATGGTTGTAAGTCGAGGACTACCTGTAATATTATCCCATCAGATTCTCTATTTTTTCCTGGCTTTATGCCACAATGTTTCACAATTCATATTGTGTTTTAGCACTTAGCAAATAAATCAAGAACAACCAGTATATAATATCACAAAATCTAGCTTTTGATTTTCATTTTCATTTGAAGCATCAGCAAGGATAGCAATAGTAATGGCACCACTTTACTGTGCTTTACAGCCCTCTCTAACCAATTTACAGAGTCAGCATATTGCCCCTAACAATTTGGGTCCTCATTATATTGACCTTAGAAGGATGGAAGGCTGAGTCAATCTTGAGCTGGTGAGAATCGAATTGTTGAACTGCTGGTAGCCAGCAGTCAGCAGAAGTAGCCTGCAGGCATTCTAACCACTCCACCACCATGGCTCAGGATATACTTTCTATGTAAATAAAATAATTCTAAAGCAACATTTAGGTGATGATCTGGGCATGATAATCAGCAGAGCTTTAACCTCTTGCAGTTGTAAGGTAGAAATTCCTAGTCTGAGAATATAGTTTCTGTTTTAAAAACAGTATGATTTCTTATGTTTTCAATTATATCCCATGCCAGTTTTAACACATTATTTAAATGGTTAATAAATTCATTATCAGAGCACAGCCAATAAAGTCAACTGAATGCCATTTAAAAGGAAGTGAATTATATGCAGTACATAAACTGGAACTGCAGACATATGTCTATACAGAATAAAACTGAGTGGTATTGCTAAGAGATTTCTGGGCTCTAGATAATGATAGAAAATAAATTGTGAGATTTTTTAAAAATGTTGAATCCCATTCTTGTAGTGTGTGAACAATCTTTCTAATGCATTTGAGATGGACTAAGGTCAGTCAGAAGGCATCTTAATCAGAGTTCAGTTTGCTATACCTTTTTCTTTATTTCGCTCAGAAATTAGATAAGGAAAAGCAGTGTTCTTTAGTGCATTCCTAGGATTTGAGGTCTTTTTATCATGGCAAGGAAAAACAAATAACTTTTAACCTGATATTTAAAAAATCAAAATGTACAGTATACAGGATTGGGGAGGAAATGAAGATTTTACAGTATCCTTCCCCTGGAGTAGGATGGGAATGGAGATTTTACAGTATCGTTCTCCTGCCATGCCCACCAAGCCACATACACCAAGCCGTCCCATGCCCACCAAGCCACGCCTACAGAACCGGTAATAAAATTTTTTGAATCCCACCACTGCTCTGGATCTACAAAGTTGAAGGAAAGGGCACTCTGAAATCTATTGTCAGAGAACCAGTTTGGTCTAGTAATTAAAGCACCAGGCTAGAAACCAGGAGATTGAGAGTTCTAGTCTCATATTAGCCAGAAAAGCCAGCTGGGTGACTTTAGGCCAGTCACTCACTGTCAGCCCAACTTGCTTCATAGGGCTATTGTAGGAAAAATAGGAAAAGGAAGAAGCAGTTGATCCTGTTGGCTGCCTTGAGTTGTTTACAAAAACAATAAAGGGATATAAAAGTAAATTAAAATTTATTTAATACCCTCCTTAGCCTTTTAAAAATAAATTTATGAAAAAACTATGAAACTATTAAATAATTGGGATAGTTCCTTGCAGATACCTTAAAAAAAAAAACCTCTTGTGAATTCTCCACAAAGCTGAGGGAAAAAAGAAAGAAAATATTCCATAAAGAACTAGGAAAAATTCCCACAAGGGGTCCTTTTTCCTTAGTCACTAAGGCACAGTGGAAAGGGTGAGAGGTTATCATGTGAATTCAGAGTTCACCCCTCATGCTCAAGGATCAAGGAAGATGATTCCTTATTAATTTAATATTATTAATTGGCTACCCAACCTCAGTGAACTCTGGAGATGATGATGATGATGATGATGACAATGATGATTTTAATGAACAGCTTTTGCAAACTGAAAATGTTTCAAAACTCCTGATCTTGATGACTGACGGTCAATGGAAGCTATAAATCTGGATTAATTCACTAGATTAACATTATGCCTTCCTACATAAGTGAGAAAGTCATAATAAGGGAATTTGGCTCTGTCCTCTTAGTTGCCAGTTGGCCTGGAGTAAGAAAAGGGAACATAGTCTGGACCCAAAAATGATAGATTGTACAGCTTTGAGGCATATATGTCTTTTATGAAATGGGAAATCCTCTTGCCCTTTATAATAAAGTGAATATCATTATTCTTCATATTCTGTCACAGAGATGAAACTGAAAGAAATTCCCAGAGGACAGCTGCAATTACCTGTCAATGAAAAGCAGAACCTTGGAGCCAGTGAATATTACAAAAGGCTGAAGGAGCCCAAAATTAGGCTATAAAATGGAGAAATTGCTTATATCAATGGAGTAGTTCCTAATGAACAAGCTTCAAAAGGGGAAAAAAAGAATAAAATCCAATTACATTAAAAAATACATTTGATAGGAGTCTGTATCATAAAGACATCAAAAAAGCAAATTGTAATAAGTAATGAATATGATGAAAACAAATATTTTCATTTTTTAAAAAAACTATCTACACATACACTGCTAATAGAGGAAGAAACAATATCATATAAAACATCTCATCTGACAACAAAACAAAGAAGGAAACAGCTGGATGCCTGTTCATACAATTATATAAAATAAAATTATGAGTTAACATCATTTTAAAATGTAGATTATTAAATACAGAATTTTAGTCCTCTATATTTTGATGAAATACCAACATGTATTTGTACCTTAAATAAAGTTATTCCATAATAAACTGGATGAAGTGCCTTTAAAAAAAGCTTATTTTTTTTTGCTGCTAGGCAACTGTGGTAACTCTTGTGGCTAATTATTTTAATAGCAATTGAGAATGTTCAGCTAGACATTGCTGTAAGAAAGGCTTATATAAGTAGTCCTTGACATATGGTCGTACCTGGTACTTTAATTTGGATCATAAAGTTGCTCCAATCATAAGTCAAGGCACATAAGTCAAGGTAGATGACCAGACTCAAATTTAATAACCATTTTTATAGTGGTTGTTAAGCAAGTCACTGCAGTTGGTAAGCAAACCACATGGCCATTAATTGAATCTCATGGTAGTAAGTGTGAACATTTTTTATGTAATGGTTGTCTCTGCTGGAAAATTTAAAAAAAATTGCAATCACGTAACTGCAAGATGCTGCAACCGGTCGTAAATGCTAGTGATTTGCCAAATGCCTAAAACTGGCAACATGGTAATGAAGCAACTGTGAGAATGTTGTAAGTTCAACAATTGGTCATAGGTATCTTTTTTTGAGTCTGTTGTGACTTCAAACTTTGTTAAATGACTGGTCATAAACTGAGGTCTTACCTGTAGGCCTTACCTTACTTCCCTAGATTTGAGAAATGTATATTTGTCCCTCCTCATCCGTCATGTAGCATTTCCTGTATGAGACTTATTGAGCATGTACATCTATTCATCATTTTAAGTTATGTTGAATACATTGATATCTCTTTCACCACTGGCATTTGGGCACATCCCAAGGTTGTTTGGGGTTGGATTTGTGCAGATAACCACACAGGTTTTCTTGCCACTATTCTGTAACACTTGGTGACTGTTGCTTAGTTATGTTGCCGGAAACCCCTTTCTTTCTAACCCTAACCCTAATCCTTTCTTTCACTGGTTTTTCAAGAAGGAGGGAGGGCAATGACGGCCCCGTATTTTCATTAGCCATTCGCTAGCTGTATGTTAAAAGCTGCATTGGTTCAGTATGAATTTAAAGATTTGTTGTGCAGAACAATGTCAGACATTGGAGAAAAGGAGAGAAAAAGAACAAATACCTTCTTTATGGATTTTATCACACTGTGAATCTGAGCACGAGATGCCTTTTTTCAGCTGCGGAATTGTTCCTGTTTGCATATGCAACAAAACCACCTTACTAGCAGTGACCTCATCCCACAAAAGAAAACACTTTCTATTGCAAGCTGACAACCCTAGCTTGTTGTCAGCATAAGCGACCATGTCCAATCACTGATTGAGATTTTCCCTTTGCCTTGCTTATAGGTAGCTGGTGGGGGCAGGGGGAAGAGGAGTGGCAAACTACAATTCTTAAAAAAAAAAGTCCACATTGGGGTTTTTTTCTTTTTCTTTTTCTGTTATGAAAATCTACCTGAGAGAAAAACTAACTTCCTTTTTGGATTCTTGATATTTGATTTTTTTGGGGGGGAGGGGAACGGACTTTTATAGTGTTTGCTTGTTATCTGAATGAAGGAGTCAGCTATCTTTCCTTTAATCTTTTCAGTGCTTGAACTTCTTGAAATTGAATTTCTCCATACTCACTACATCTATTCTATTCCTATTGAAATCCAACATATGCCTACTGAGAAAAAAACGGGACCTATACTTTGTTGTTGTCGGGGTTTTTTTTTTCCCACAAAAATGATCTGAATGCCTGCAGTAGGCTTTAAGACTCATTGTTTGTCTTAGGCATAGTTCTTACATTATTGTTTTCTGTAATTGAGTAGCAAATGGCACCTGGTTGTATTTTCAAGTGGTACAGATGCTACAAAGCCTCTTTCCCTCTCCACATTCCTAGCATAAGAGCCAGCTTCCTTCATTATTTCTCAACCAATTTGAATAATTTCTCTAGTAGCTATAGGATACTCCAATTGGGGGGAAAAAAGATAGTGGAGAAAATGCAAGTAAATTGGTAATAAAGCTGACTAAATTTTCACATAACAAGAGCCAAAGAAAGCTGGTGTATTTAACTTGTGAATGCTGAAACAGCAACCATTGCAAAACTTGGCTTGCTTTCTTTAGCTGACTTATGTTTCTTAATCACCTTTAAGCTGTCATAGCTGATGCTTCCTCCATCGGGTGCAGTTTTGTTGTAAGTAGACAAAAAAAAAAAGAAGAAGAAGAAGAAGAAGAAGAAGAAGAAGAAGAAGAAGAAGAAGAAGAAGAAGAAGAAGAAGAAGAAGAAGAAGAAGAAGTAGTAGTTTGCAAGTCTTGACATTCAAATAACCAGCACTACTGTATCCATTATCTACAGATCAGGTATCTTATTAAATATTTAGCATTGCTTGTTAAATCTGTTTTTTTAGTACAACTCATCGTATCTCTGGATTTAATATTATATGGTCTAGGGTCCGTCTACATGGAGGCTTATGTAGCACCAATTATTTCAAACTACTGCAGACAATGAGCTATTCTAAAAAGAAATAATTGGGAAGAGTGAAATCCTGCTTCTCACCATGAATACCTAATTAGTATTATTATAAAACTTTGACCAGAGTTAAATATGAATAGGAGTGCCATTGCGGGTGGGCTGGCATGCCGTACCAGCACTAGATGGTATCTGTGATTCCTTAGTCAAGTAGAGTGATACACAGAAGGTTCAGCAACATTAGGGCATATGGAACTGAGCAATATTCAGAAAAATATAGGCAATTGTGGCAATTGTGTATGTGGGTATGGCAAAAAATATAGAAAATAAAAAAGAAGGACCATTGTATATTGTTTTGTCATGGATCTGCCCTGGTTCCTCTCCAGCTGCGAGTTCAGAGGAGGGGGTGAGTTTGAGTCAGCAGAAGAAAGCACGGAGCTTGGTGTTGGTCAGGATCAGGGCTTGGAGAGTGCCAGCCTGGTGGAGCAGACTCAGCTGGGGGGGAACAGGCTGAGGCTGAGGGAGTCAAGCCACAGGTGCCAAATTGGCCAGGAAACTCCGGGCTAGGACTGGGAGCAGCTGCTGCTCATTAGCAATGAGGAGAAGATGGAGTCCACACCGCCTCCTGATCCAAGGACATGTAGAGTAGAGAGAAAATAGACACAATGCCGATCAGCTTGACTATTTGTAAGGAGGCAACCTCACCTCTCAAGAAAGGTTGCATCAGCTTTACCTACTTAATGCACCCTATGGACTTGGGCTCCAAGATCACCACAGATGGGGACTACAGCCAAGAAATTAAAATTAAAAGACGCTTGCTCCTGGAGAGGAAAGCTATGGCAAATCTAGACAGCATACTAAAAATGAAGAGACATCACCCTGCCAACGAAATTATGTATAGTGTATATTCCCAGTTGCAATGTATGTCTGTGAAAGTTGGACCATAAGGAAGGCTGAGCACCAAAGAATTGAAGCCTTTGAACTATGGTGCTGGAGAAGACTCCTGTGAGTCCCTTGGACTGCAAAGCAATCAAACCAGTCAGTCTTAGAGGAGATCAACCCTGACTGCTCTTTAGAAGGCCAGATTCTGAAGATGAAACCAAAATACTTTGGCCACCTAATGAGAAGGAAGGACTCACTGGAGAAGAGCCTAATGCTGGGAACGATTGAGGGCAAAAGAAGAAGGGGAAGACAGAGAATGAGGTGGCTGGATGGAGTCACTGAAGCAGTAGGTATGAGTTTAAATGGACTCCGGGGGATGGTAGAGGTTACCTAAACAGAGAAATAATAGACTAACCAAGGGCAAAAAAGCATAGGGAGCTGCCTCATCCTCCAGGAACTGAAAGTGGGAACCAGGGGTGAAATCCAGCAGGTTCTGGAAAATCGGTAGCGGAAATTTTGAGTAGTTTGGAGAAATGGTAAATACCACTCTGGCTGGCCTCAGAGTGGGTTGGGAATGGAGATTTTGCAATATCCTTCCCCCAAGAGTGGGGTGGGAATGGAGATTTTGCAATATCCTTCCCCCAAGAGTGGGGTGGGAATTGAGATTTTGCAGTATCCTTCCCCTGCCATGCCCACCAAGCCACGCCCACAGAACTGGTAGTAAAAAAAAATTGGATTTCACCACTGATGGGAACATATAGTGAGTCTGGAGAGCTAGAGAAGGACCAGTCTACTGAACCTTCATCACCTCAGTTTTAAAAAACAAACAAACAAAACATTGTTTTAAATGTTATTCTTATTCCAAAACTTCTGCAAAGGAAAAAATGATGTTGTTTTCAATATGCATGTGACCACAGATCCAAAACTATAGCTTATTATCTCTGCTATTTCTCTGCTACATACTCATGGATGGGTAGCTACACTACAGCTGCACAGCTACTGTACAGCAATATGTAGAGAGGTAGCAATTCACAGAAAACAATCAGTGTGTTGCTTTCAGAATTTTATTTATAGTGCAGTACTGGGATACATCAGGCAACACTTTGCTAAAATTGAATCTGTCTGATCCAGTCAGATTAGAGTCTGCTAAGAGTCCATACTTCTTAAAGTTCATAAGCATGAGCCAGGTAATAGCCTCCATTGATTGTCCCTCTGGAAGTTTGGATGATGCCTACTCTATAGTTATGAGCCTTGGTGGCACAGCGGTTAGAGTGCAGTACTGCAGGCTACTTCTGCTGACTGCCGGTTGCCTGTAATTTGGCAGTTCAAATCTCACCAGGCTCAAGGTTGACTCAGCCTCCCATCCTTCCGAGGTGGGTAAAATGAGGACCCAGATTGTTGGGGGCAATATACTGACTCTGTAAATTGCTTAAAGAGGGCTGTAAAGCACTGTGAAGCAGTATAAAAGTCTAAGTGCGATTGCTATTGCTATGCTAAAAAACAAGAAAACCAGTCCTATTCAAGTAGATATTTGACTTTTAAACTAATTGCTAATTGAAAACGGTTGTTGATTCATTTGTCTGTTGTTGGTTTGTGTCACCCATCTTTCCCCTCTTCATCTTTCAGTCTCATCTTCTTTGTACTTTGTAGTATGCCTACTCAACATTGGAACAGGATGGTAAATCAATCAATTAATCATACTGTAGCCTGGATTTCAAAAAACAGAACAAAACAATATTTTCTCACATATTTACAGTTCAGTTTGTGTGTGTATATATATATATATATATATATATATATATATATATATATATATATATATATATATATATATATATATAAAAACTGAACTCTCTCTCTCTGTGTGTGTGTCTCTCTCTCTCTCTATATATATATATATGTATGTATGTATATGTATATGTATATGTATATGTATATGTATATGTATATGTATATGTATATGTATATGTATATGTATATATGGTAAATATGCATCAGAGGGCACATTAATAGTCAATTTTAAAATTCAGGATAGCCAAATTTTTCCATTTGTATTTAACATACTTATCTAGGTAGATCATTTTGGGGGAAGAAAAAGCTATGTGGCACTAATCCGTTCTGTTCTGGTTTCCCAAATTGTGCAACCCACATAGAAATTACAGTGATGGATGGAATTAAATTGCACAGTAGATGATTAATTTGAAAGATATGTCCATTCCCCTGAGCATGGATAAATGCCTAGAAATATCATTTAGCTGTTATTCTTTATATGAAGCTTACCTGAGCATTAGAACAGATTGCCAGCCAGGTGTTGCTTATTTTTCTACCGAAAAATTGTATGAGTTGTACTGACAGGGATGCTGCAAATATTTTAAAATAAAATTAATGTAGAAATTGCTGTATATATTCACAATCACAGAAAAAAAAATTGCTAAAACATACCAAGCTTAGTATGTGGAGCACTACATCAATTACTGAGCACTCTAATATGATCAACTAAGTACTAATTAAGTCTAGTGTAAGGCACTTGTCATTGTATTATGAGTTTTGAGCATTGAGCACCACTGACATGCAGAATTCTCCTGTGATTCCAGGGGTTTTGTGCAATAATAGTGAAATGAGGGTAATACAGTGGTGAAATCCGAACCGGTTTGCTACTGATTCGCTGGCTGCGCATGCACACTGCATGCCAAATGCACACTGCATGCCAAATGCACACTGCATGCACATGCACAGTGCACACCAAATGCACATTCTGTGCATGTGCACGTGCACAGTACACATCAAAAAGAGGCTTGGGAAAGTAAGTAGAAGCGAGGGGGGATCAGCTGTGGTGCTCTATTTAGCTTCACTAGAGAGCAGGATTTCCTGCTTTCTATCAAAGCTAAACCCCGCTGCACAGCTGATTATTGGAAACACTGGTTCGGAGGATCCAGTAGTTTTTATCACTACTGGTTCACCCAAATGGAAGCAAACTGGTAGCATTTCACTCCTGGGGTAATATAAATATTTATGTAATAGAGGCATTGAAGACGGACATGCTGTTTCTGTGTATCCAGGGTCCCACTGTCTATATGGGTAAGGAATTTTCCTGTGTTGGTCTTCAACAGCTGACTGGGAGACATGACATCATGCCCCTCAGCTTGCTAGAATAAAGGCCCTCTAGTGTTTAGGCACATACTTTTGTTAAGTATGTCACAGGGGAGGGAGAATACCTACTGGAAACTCTAGCAATAAAGGTTGGGGTCCTTGTTAAATCCAATTGGTGGTCTTGTTTGCTACACACTGTTTAATGAATGCTTTGGCCTGATCATATCCCATGCTGACTGAAACATATGGACAGAAGCCCAGGGATGTGATTTTAGTTGCTGCTGCCAGGTGGATTGAAAATCATCACTTGTAGTTAAGCTTGATTTAGAGTTGCCTGCAACTGTGCATATGCCTTGTGGCATCCCTATGCTGCAAAACGATTGATGGGTAAGCATAGGCTGCATGATGGCTGTAGATGGGCTGATGCACATACCTCAAAAATCCCAACTGCACATTGTATGGTGGTGCACATCCACCATTCTGATTCCTTGATCTGTCTTCTTGTTCTGTGTTTTGCTGTTTGAGTCCTCTAGTCAGAATGGACATTTGAATGGACAAGTGCAACAGCTAGCAACCGTCTCGAATGATGGACACATATGTTCCTTGATGTGCAGTGATGGAAAAGTCTAACCCAGGCTTTAATGGGGAAGGCCAACGGGAGAAAAATGAATAGTCCAAACAAAATAGTTGGATATGGTCATCCAGATTCTACCTGTAGCCTCCAAATTCATGAAACCTGTCTCTAGTTGCAGGGTGGTATTAGAGACACATTTTGGGACTTACAGGGCTGACTTTACAAATCTGGATTGTAGAAGTTCTAATGCTGCAAAATTGAAGAGTGGTTCAACTAGGCACCATCAAGATGTTGTGCTTCAAATAATTTGAGTACTGCAGGTATATAGCGGCCATCTCTTGTCTTAAGGAATTTAAGGATGGCAGATGAGCTCCTCTGTGCATTTTCAGCAACACAATCCCTTGAGCCTTCCTACTGATGGCAAAATGGAGGATTACCCCCAGATACCCCCTGAAACAAGAGATCCAGGCAAAGGATAGACAGCAATACCTGAAATCTGTATTTTGTTGCATGGTGAGTATTCTTGGAGTATTTCAGTCTTTGCAAATTCCCAATATAAATGGACTTGGTAAGCATCTTCTGCATCAGTTTGTAGATCAGAATACCTAAGCCTTCATGCTTCCTAAGCATATTTACATTTGTAATTAAATATTACATTTTCTGCAATTAAAGAAGCAGTCACAACTCAGTGCAGAAATGAGATGGAACACATGGCAGAACATGTGCAAAAGTGATTTTCCCATCCACACTTAAGATGACTTAAGATGATATTTTACTTTGGAATTACACAGTTATGTTTAGACAATCATAGTATGGTGTGTATAGATATGTGTGTACTATATAACATTGATTGGGATGCCTAACCAAATTCCCAAGAGCCATATGCACCTTTACTTTTTTTTCTTTATGGATCCTGCAATCATGAAGACTGCTTACATAGCTTTCTGCCATTTTGAGATGCCACATTAAAGACTCCATAGTGCTAGCCTTAAAATAAGTGTAACACAATTAAAAAGAAGACTTTAATTCAGTGGTGTCAAATTCACTTCATCACAGCAGCATCACATGATATATCAAGACTTTTCACCCCTTCACTAAACCGGGCATGGGCCAGCATGTGATGCATCCGGCCTGTGGGCCGGGAGTTTGACAGCCCTGCTCTAATTCAACTGCTCCCTCCACAAATCTCAAGATATTATCTGTCTGAAAATTCTGGCACTAGCTGTTTGCATCATTATCCTGCATCATCTAGCTACCCCAAAACATTTAATGCAGTCTACTATCATCAAAATTTAAACTTAAATTGGAACTATCAGAGGAATTTTTTTAGGGAAAAAATGTCCTATGTCCTATATTTCCTAATTGTTTAGGGATAACTAGAACAGCCACTAACACATACAGTCATGGAAAAGTACCACCTCTTCTATCATTTTCATTGTTTTGGCATTTTTATTTACTGTTTTAGAAAATTAAAACAGTAAGCTACTCAGAGAACTCCAGTTCTTAGACAGATGAAATAGATCAGAAATAGGCAGACCCATGTGGATGCATACAAATAAGGCTGTAATGATTCCTGAAAGAAAGAAAAAAAAAGTGAAGAAAAAGTGAAGCAGTTTTGTAAGAAGGGTGTCAATTAGGTATATGGGTAGAAATTAGCTGGAATCAATAATGACAATCAGTTGTTCCTTGTGTTGAGGCTATAATGTTTCCTCAGCATCGCCAGGCTGCAATGCTGCAGTGATTAGAAACCTCAGTTGGCAGACATCCTTATTTTATTTTAGATTCTTGCATTAATAACCTTAACTTTCTCTTTCTAAACCTTTTTTCTCTTGCCAAGAAGATGTGTTCATCCTGCTTCTGCTTTCATTTTGTTTTGCTTTTCAGCCTCATCTGTCTCTCAGAAAGAGAGCCTGATTCAACGTTATCTTATTTAGACCCTACCTTGCTATTTCTATCTGTGACAGGATATACAGTATGAGCTCATCTCTTCCAAAATTTTCTCCAATCATTCTCCTTCTCAATCTATTCTTCATAAGCCATTATCTATTTTACACCTTTTGTTTAATTTACTTCTGTCCTTTATCTTCACATCCTTTCATTTTTCCTTGGTTCTCAGCATGATCAACAAAATTACTGTTGTCCTTGAATTTTTAGGATTACCAAAAAAGGAAAATGCTGCTTCTTTCACAGAAGTTTATTTACAGTCGTAACATTTTTGTTAGCCTGTTGGAATATTTCCTTCCTTCCTTCCTTCCTTCCTTCCTTCCTTCCTTCCTTCCTTCCTTCCTTCCTTCCTTCCTTCCTTCCTTCCTTCCTTCCTTCCTTCCTTCCTTCCTTCCTCACCTCAAACAATAAAGCACAAAGCAATGATAATGACAATTTTAAAAATAAGTATAAGAGCCGTGGTGGTGCAGAAGTTAGAATGCAGTACTGCAGGCCAAATCTGCTGCCTGCCGGCTGCCTGCAATTCAGCAGTTCAAATCTCACGAGGCTCAAGTTTGACTCAGCCTTCCATCCTTCCAAGGTTGATAAAATGAACCCAGATTGTTGGGGGCAATATGCTGACTCTGTAAAACCACTTAGAGAGGGCTGTAAAGCACTGTGAAGCGGTATATAAGTCTAAATGCTACTGGAAAATCAACATTTTATGGTGCTATGACATATTCTACATCTGTAAATGAAATATATTATCTATTCCAGAAGTGTATAAAGAACTGAAAGGTATTAACACTTGATAGCTTCCACATTCAATTAGGATTTGGCAAAGGGAAAAAAATAGCAAACTTAAATTGCTTATTTTGTGGAATTCAGTGAAATCTCTTTAGGGGGAAAATGTCCCATGTATCCTAATTGTTTGGGGATAATTAGAACACCTACTAACACATACAGTCATGGAAAAATGTAAGCACATCTCCTTGAAATTCTGAATAAATTTTGCAAAGTCAAATTTTTGTAAGGTATATATTTTTTTGTTTTCAGTTTTCCAATCCTGCCATTCTGTCTACTAAAGGTTCCCTGTTCTCTGACATGATTTTGTTTGTTCCCTTTTCCTGAAAAAACTTTTATCTTTTCGTTCTTTCAAAACAGAGAACGAAAACAGAGCAAACAAAACAGAGCAAAATAAACAAAACTCATATTGCATGAAGAGATATGAAGTATTTTTTTCATATGATACAATCTTCCTAATTTCCTTCCTTATGTTTATTATTACTGTACTATTATTACAGTATGGTAATATTTTTATAACTAGGGCAACAGAAAATGTACTTTTATATGTACTCTTAATAAGGTTTTTATAAGAGAAAGTACAAACTCAAACATTTATTGAAAACTGTTTTAATCACACTCCCGAAGATTATACGGCAAAATAAGATCTTCTATTATCTCTACTGAAATTAAGTGATCTCAAGAGCATACTTTAAAATTTGAAAATCCTTCAGAACAAACTTTTTAAACTTTAGACCCTTAGCATGCCAAAGAAAATTAAAGTCAAATACAGCAAATAAGGACAATCACTGAAAAAAAATGTATTAAAGTTGAATGCGGCAGTTGAATGTAGCATGATAGTTTGGGGGGGGTCTCTGTCATGCCCCCCTTCCCTTGATCACCTAGGTAATGCTTATTTTGCTTAATGGTTAATCTAGGGATAGTTAATATGTCTATTGGAAACAACTCTCTGAAAATCGAAATGAGTAGGAGATGCTGCTCTCTTTACAATAGGACCAAATGTAGCATGGGAGAGAAACCAACAAAATCACATTTAGAACATAGAATAATAGAGTTGGAAGGAACCTCGGAGGTCTTCTAGTCTAAACCCCCTTGCTCAAGAAGAAGATCCTATACAATTTCAGACAAATGGTTGTCCAGTTTTTTGTTTTTTGTTTTGAAAGTCTCTGGTGATGGAGCACCCACAACTTCTGAAGGCAAGCTATACATTGGTTGTTTGCTCTAGCCATTAGTAATTTTTTCCTTAACTCTAGGTTGTTTCTGTCCTTGGTTAGTTTGCATCCATTGTTTCTTGCTTTGCCTTTCTTGGTGCTTTGGAAAATATTTTGACTCCCTCATCTTTGTAGGAGTGAATTTTTTACATGTGAGGCGATGGATTCTGCATGGGCTATAGTTGTTTGGGGAGAAATTTGGCTAGGTTTTGTAGAGATGAGCCTATGGAGCTGACTATGGTCTAAGTGGGGGTCCTTCTTTGTGTATCTTGGGGAGACCATAGAGATGACGAATGAGACTTCGTCAAAATGTCGCCATAACCAAAGACCTACATGTGTGTGTGTGTGTGTGTGTGTGTGTGTGTGTGTGTGTGTGGTATATATATAACTGAAGCATAAAATGTAAAGACAAACACTTCTCTCTTTTTTTCTGCATTGCATTTCATAATATTTGGTACATATTTAGGTTTTGCAAAGGAGAAGAATGCTGAAGTCCCGACCTCAATAATAGAACCCTTTTTTTCCACCTCCTACTGTAACTTCAATGAAGTGTTGCTACTATATCTTCAAGAATTCACTTTACATTCACTAGGATTAGAAATGTTTTGAAAAAGATGAAATATACTGAAAATCAAGCACTGTGGCTTGGGGCATTTTTGTTTAGTGTTTTTTTTTTTCCTATAGATCCACAGACTCACTATTTATCATAGAAGCATTAGGATAAAAAGTACAAATATTTATGCAAATTATGCAAAGTTATATAAAATTGTTTAAATCACATATCCTATAGGCATGTGTATGATAATCACTCTTGTGTATGATAATTACTCTTATTTTCAGAATACTATTCATTCACATATCTATATTTATATGCATATATGGTTTATTTCTCAAGTGTAGGCTATACAAAGCCTATTTTGAGCCATAAATAAGAGTCATGGTGGCACAGTGGTTAGAATTCAGTATTGCAATCTAATTCTGCCAGCTGCCAGCAGTTCAGCAACTCGAGTCTCATCAGCTCAAGGTTGACTCAGCCTCTCATCCTTCCATGGTTGGTAAAATGAGGACCCAGATTGTTGGGGGTAATATGCTCACTCTGTAAGCCACTTAGAGAATGCTGTAAAGCAGTGTAAAGTGGTATATAAATCTAAGTGCTATTGCTATTATGTCTAAAACAGGCACATATGAATGAATATATACAGGATACATGTATGTATATATGTATATGAATGAAAACAAGCCAGTTTGGTATAGTAATTATACCAAATTAGCTGCCCAGAGTCCCTAGGGAGTTGGGCAGCATAGAAATGTGACTAATAATAAGGGTCCAGGCTAAAAACTAATAAACCCTGAGTTCTAGTCCCACCTTAGCTATAGGAAGAAGACAGTGGCAAGCCACTTCGAAAAATCCTGTCAAGAAAACTGCAAGAATTAATCAAGGCACTTCTAGAAATCAACACACAGGAACAAGGTTGGTTTGGTAAAATGCCTTTAAAAATGCCTTTTCTCTATCCTTATCTGAAAAACAGCTTTTACTATTACCCACCAAGTATTGTGTCATAACCATCCAATAACTCTTTATTTTAGAAGCATCATGGAAAGGTGAAGAAGGGTGGTGTGTACAGGAGAGAAGTGCAGAAAATATAACTTTATATTTGGGATTCATTATATGATCATAAAGAGGGCAATAACTGGCCAACGTGTTTGGCTCTGAGATGATCTCCGTTGAAATGACTCACTTGAAGAGCTGCATGTAAACAGCCTATGTATATTTATGAAATTATCAACCCTTCTGCAAGTGGCATAAGGAACCTTGCTTGAAAGCCGACTTTGCATTTTTATTTGCTGGGAATACTTCTGCCCTGAATAGTTGGTCATTTGTATGTTTTGACAGATATTTGCAATAGGACAAAAAAAATATATGGTAATTTGGAAGAAGAGATGACAGCAAATACTTGTAAGCTGCCATATGCAGGATTGCTGACTGTATCTGAACAAACTTTGATGCCAAGTTGGTCTGGGCGATGGGGGCTGGAGAAGGAATAAATCTCTCGGGAAAATGTTACACACAAATGCACCACCAACCACAGAGAGAGCTAAATAAAATATTTACTGATCACAACGTTATTAGAAATGTGCTAGAAATAGAGATGAAAATATGTTTGCAGAGTCTGCAGATACAGTAAGCTATATTATGAGCTTTGAGACTGATTCTAAATAAAATGACTTTTTCCTTAGTACAAATTACCGATTAAAATAATGTAAGGAAGTGTTCTGTACCTGAATATCACTTTTGATGTACACACTGGCCCAGTTTCTTGAGGATAAGGTGATATATATCACTGGCTTCTTCACTATGATTGTTATGATTCACACAGATGTTCTGGAACTCACTCCATTATGCATTATGCAGTGTAAAAGGACATGTTTATCACCAGTCACCTCCGTTCTCTAGGGATCGCCACACTGATAGCATTTTATTCCTCTTCATCAAACATTTGCTGAATTTCTCATTGGGAGTTTATGGCAAAAGCAAAGCCTTTATTATGGTAGAAATATAGCAATAAATTTTCTCATTTTGATTGCTGCTCATTTGCTTGGAGAAGGCCATGTAAATGTCTTCATGCATCTTTGCAGGAATAGTCCTAATGAAGGTTGAACCAATGGCCAGGGCAGGGGGCGGGGGGGGGGGGGGAGTGGGGCATTTAAAGCTACTAACTCCTAATTTTTTTTTACTTAGTTTTTACTGGTGGAAGCCTTGTCTTGTGTTCATGTAATAATAAGTTAATTTTGTTTTCAAATTTTGATAATAATTATTATTTTTTTAATTCACCCAACTCTTTGCAAAGCAGTTGACTTGGAACATTTCAACTCATACATGAGTGTCTTCTCTTCCCATCAAAGTATTAAAAGTTGCTGAGCCCAACTTTCAGGGGTAAAGAAAAGGAATAAATTAACCTTGGATTAAGGGATGTTGAGCTTGTCAATCAAAAGGTTGCCAGTTCAGCGGTTCAAATCCCTAGTGCCACATAACAGGGTGAGCTCCCGTTACTTGTCCCAGCTTTTGCCAGCCTAGCAATTTGAAAGCACATAAAAAATGCAAGTAGAAAAATAGGGACCACCTTTGGTGGGAAGGTAACAGTGTTCCGTGCGCCTTTGGCATTTAGTTATGCTGGCCACATGACCATGGAGATGTCTTTGGACAACGCTGGCTCTTCGGCTTTGAAATGGAGTTGAGCACCGATCCCAAGAGTCAGAAACAACTAGCACATATGTGCGAGGGGAACCTTTACCTTTAACCTTGGGTTTATTGACATTTCTTTCTCCTCACCTAAGGATTCAGTTGCTTCACTGATTCTTATATATTTGCCTTCACTTTTTCACCAAAAGGACTTGACCAGAGATAGCAAATTCTCCATCCATAAATTCTAGCTGATCAGATTGATTTTTGAAAGAGTTGATATGGATCAGTCTCTGTGATTTGCTGATGCATATGGTAAAGTTCTTCAAAGAGACTAGAGTGATCCTTATAAGCACCATGTTTTATTGTGGATTTCCTTTAGGGTCCAATATTGCTATCAACTGTCAGCTGATTATTTCCATGGAATTTCCAGAAGCAACTCAACATTGCTGTTGTTTTCGTCCTTCCTAAACTCAGTGTAGTTGGTTGTTTTTTCCAGCTTTATTAGGTGAATTCTGTAATACATTTTATGTTGAAGAGCCTTTCAGTTGTGTGATGCATTCTCGGCTTTATCACACAATACAGTGATGTCTTGAAGCATCCCAGGAATGCTTGCTCTTGTTCTTTCATTCATTTTGGACTCTTTGTGACTTGATGGACAACATTTCAGTAACTTGCTTGAGTTTTTACAGGTTTGTATTTCTCCTTATAAACTCTCCTTATGCAACTCTTTCTTAATCTCTGAATACTAAAGTTACTAGCTGTAAGAAAGCTTGTCAATACATGATTTAATTACTATGGCAGATCTGTATGGTATCAGGTCAAGGATAAACTTAAGATACAGCATTAATTCCCATGAAATATGCAGAATATATGCAGAATATCTGTAAGGTGCTGAAAATTATGGGTCAGATTCTTCATCAAGCTTCCATTTATAGTCAAATGCATTCCTCCAATGGTGAGAAGGAAGGTCAAAATTTTCTCTCCCATCAAAAGTCTTTCAATCCTATATCAAACCAATCTGCATAAAATTATCACTTCATATCTCATCACTTCATCTACAATGTGGCTCTTCTCTGTGGTCTTTACTCTTTCTTACCATTTGAAGGCAATTATTCAGTGTCAAAACAGAGGACACAGCAGGACACACACCAAACTCCTGCTCTGCAAAAGGCCTCAGGCTTCCCAGAGTAACAGGAAACTATTCAATTCAGAAGACGAAATGATCAGAGGATTCAGTTTTTCTAATGTTTCCCTCTCATAGCAGATGATCCAAGAACATCTCATAATGACAGATGATACCATTACCTACATATTTGCAATGGTATTATGATGTGTAGATGCATGCAATCCATTTTGTTTTTGTGGTACTATCTGGACTTTCTCACCGTTTCCTCCAGCCAAACATTATCATTGGGACCAGACCACTTACCCTTTTGTTGTGAGATAAGCATGTTCTTCTTTGCCAAATGATTACTGAATGCATTTCCAGATCCACAGCTAGGTTTAGTTTGTATTTCAGGCGGTTTATTTTATTTTATTTTATTTATTTTATTTTATTTTATTTTATTTTATTTTATTTTATTTTATTTTATTTTATTTTATTTTATTTTATTTTATTTTATTTTATTTTTTTTTATTTTTTTTATTTATTTATTTATTTATTTATTTTATTTTATTTTATTTTATTTTATTTTATTTTATTATTTTATTTTATTTTATTTTATTTTATTTTATTTTATTTGTAACTATTATAAATATTAGCATGTGCAATATTTATATATAACTATATATTTATTTCTAAGTTCCAAATTATTTCTCTGTTATCTATTTTTTTATGATACAATATTAAAGACTGTAGCAAGTACTGATTTAATGGACACTGGCTTTCCTATTTCCACGCTGTTTGAACCCTGCTGATATTTATGATTTAAGATGGAAGAGAAGTTCTATCAGATTCGGTTTTTTTCCCCCAATGTGGTTCTGCCAGCTCATGTATCATAGTCAGCTCTGACTTGGGAGCTTCTGTTTCCAAGCAACCTGCTCTGGGAGTGCCAGCTGGACTGTAGCCAAGGATGTTGGGGGGCTTTCAAGCACCTGAGACGGATCCAGCCAGCAATCATCAGGAGCATCTATATCCACAAGCAAAAGATGAAGAATGGAAGCTGGGAAGTTCTGCCCAGTCTATCAGCACACAAAGTAATGTGGCAAACAGAATGGAGGTTTTCTCTCCTCACCTGGGAAAGGTGATCCTAGTCTTAATTGGCTTCACTGGCATAGGCTGTACTTAATATCTACCAGTGGCCAAGCTTCCCTTATTGGAAATAATGAATCCACCTGCCTGTCAGTGTCTGTATTTGCTCAATTCCAAGTAAAGACTTTTAAAACACCTTTGTGTGTGTTCATGACTGGCTTTGGGCAGGACAACATAGCCTGTTCATTTTTTATTGAGTGTATGTGTCAAAGCTGACTTGCTTTCTTCATTGCTTGCATCAACTTGCAGCTTGCAGTTTTTCAAACAAACAGGAGGGGGATTGGTAAATTTCTAGGGTGAGGGGAGGCTAAGGAATGCATGACAGCCTTTTGCTGCCAGAGAGAAGACACTCACCAAGCCAAATTCTTGGATCTACCAGCTGGTGCAGAATGTTTTCCCAAAACAAAAGTACTGAGTGTAATTGGTGGACAATTGACTGTGTGTGGCCCAGGGATGAAAAGGGGTTTTTACCTATGTAGGTTTTCACGAGAAAACTTCAGAGCTGACTTTTCTTCTGTTGTGAAATACTCAACTCTTAGTAGTTCCTGCATGGAGATATTTTTTGGATGTGCCAAATGGGATGGTTGACAGCATGGCAAGAGTTGCAAGTTACCTTCATATGTAAAGGGTTGTCATCTATCCCTACTTCTTTGTAGACTATCAAACTTACAAAGAAATTGATCCTCAATTGATCCAATTTATTGTGGTTCAAGTCAACTCAGGGGTTGTTTTTTTCTGATTCAGGAATGCCTTTTTTTATTGGGCATCTAATTTTAACCCCACTCTTTGCCCAATTTGAGCTTTCCTGATTCTTCATCTCTTCAGACACCACCATTGTAACCTTTGACAACATTGTGCATGAAGCCATGCCAGGCTTGGTTTCTTTCCACCATCTACCCTGCCTTCCTGGCATCCATCTTTATCTCCCATTAGACATCTCTAATTCTCTAATTTGGTGAACTGACTTTGCAGATCTACTATATGTCAGTGTGGATTAAGCTACATACCTGCATATCAGTCAAACTTCCTCCATTTTTAAGGTTGTCCTTGAGTGCAATTAGATAGTTTTGTGGTGACGAAAATCTTAGTTTAACATCCCTGTGAAAATGTTCAATTCAATTCAGGCCCTTTGCTACTGGTCCTCCCTATTTGTTAACATGGAACACCATCTTGACCTCATCTTTCTCTCAGATTAACCATATTTAACATCTCAGTGTATTAAAGTTGTCTTGTGGTACAACACTTGCATGCTCTTCAAGATACACATTCACTCACATGGAGTTTCATTTTTGTCAAGAGGTTGTACTGTCTACATTTCTAGCCACTAGAATCGGAAGAACAATAATAGAAATAGCAATAGCTCTTAGACTTATATACAGCTTCATAGTGCTTTACATCCCTCTCTAAGTGATTTACAGAGTCAACATATTGCCCCCAACAATCTGGCTCCTCACTTTACTGATTTCGGAAGAATAGGCTACGTCAACCTTGAGCCGGTCAGGATTGAAGTTCTGTCAGTTGGCAGAGTTAGCATGCAATACTGCAATATAACTACTGGGCCACCATGGCTCTTAATAATATATTCAGAGCCATGCAACAATATAGTAGCTGTATGAATTGTTTCTGTAAAGGGGATTTCTACTGTCTTTTACTATGTGACTTGGTTGTAGCCTTTTATTTTAATAATGCAGAATTACTTGGTATTCAGTCCTGGAAAGATCTGCCATTGGTGATATTTCAAGTAGCATTTGGCAAAATACCTGCCTTTGGTAACATTCCAGTAATTTTCACCATATTGTAAGGTTTCCTATTGATCACCTGCATTTTAAAAACTCTATGCTGTTTGATTTGTAGAATCATATAGTATAAGCTCAAATGCAATAACTACTCTCCATGGTGGTTGGCAAATTCATGAAAATATTGCTGAAATGTTGTAAGATGTTCATAGGTAGTTTTCATTTAAATAATGTTGGTGGAAATCTTTTCAAATTCCCACCTGATCTTGTATTGGTGTATCTCAATTTCAGACCATGTCGTTTCAAAGCAGTACATCTGTAGATGAATAAAGGCCATACATCCTATCTTTTAAGTAATTTTTTTGGATGTCCTGATTTCATGAGGGCAGAAAGAGATAAATAGGGTGCTGAAAATGTTTTGCTGTAGGAGATTTTCAAGAAAATGACGAAGTGTAATCAATTTAGGAAGTTACTTATTTTTCTGCAACGAAGCTTTCATGTGGTTCAGGAAAGTTCCTTACCAGTGCAGCTGTCCCAGATTTTGAAGATTTTTTGCATACTTCAGACAGAAAATCTTACAGTTCCATTAGCAAGATTATTTTTGTAGTTGTCTGAAGAAAGCTCTGCCTGAAATCATCTTCTCTCCAGTACTGTGCTTTGTTGTAAAAGCAGAGAAATGACTTTTAAAAAAATAGTAGTGATTAATTAAGGCTGCTTATTTTGAACTCAAACTAATCTGCAGAAACTTGGCATGAGAAAATGACATTCCAGACAGCTTTAACAGAAGTTAAATTAAGCAAAAATAAAAATAAAAAATCTCTCTTATAGTCCAGAGTTTTTCAATTTGCAACTCCTTGAAATGATAAAGGGGATTTATGTGACCTTCCTCAAATAAATCTAATGAATTTCATTGGGTTAGGAATGGGGGAGAAATATTCAATTTTTAATACTTAGAGAATATAAACTTTTTAACATTACAAAATAAATCTGGTTTTATTGAAGAAAAAAGAAAATTTAATAAAATTAAAGGCATAATTTTAACAAGCACGGATCTGCTTTCTTTTGCAAAGTTCTTTAAACTTCTGAATTTCATTTTGAAGACAAGTACTCTCATTCCTTAAATCAGGAAAAAAGGGAGGAGAAGAATATTGCCCTGACTTAAATCAACATCTATATTTTTTTTTCAAAAATGCAGCTTTCAAAACACTAGTAGGTTGTAAATTGAATTTGGTGATCTCCCTTTTAACACAAATGCACTCAAATAATAATCATAGTCACCACTTTCTTTCTCATTGTCACAAGGCAGATATACTTTGCAGTGTCCTGTATAAGTCCATTTCAGTGGAAATAAATGAGCCGAAGATGGAAGAGGAACACATTCTATATACTTTTTGTCTCTTCTCTGTATAATCTTAATTTCTTCATATTTAAGGATAGAAAAGTCTTCCAATCTCAATTCCTTTCTAGTTTTTTATCGTAATTAAAACTTAATCTCAGTTTTATACTCTTAAAAGGTTTGCTCAGTAAGTTCTATTTGTTTGTTCTAATATACAAATGTTTGTACCACACTTTCCTGATGAACATACTTTGCAAACCAACTTTTACCAACCTTTTTAAAATTATATTATCACTAGCATATGTACACTAGCATATGTGAAATCACAGCAATTTAGGCTGATCTCAGAAAAGCTGAATTGGGACAGACTTCGTTATTTGGATGACAGACAACCAGAAAATCTCAATTCTGTAGACTAGACTGTGAAGTTGGGGGAAAACATATCTTAGAAGAAGGCAATGCCAAACTACTTTTGTACTGTTGTTAAGAAAACAACATTGACATGTACACATTAGTACCTTGATGGTAAAGTAAGTTCTTAGCTTTTTTATCCTTAATATGTACACATACTTTAACAACTGGATCCCACTATTCAGAGAGATTATGCTGGAACAAGTAATTATAT
Organism: Masticophis lateralis; assembly: GCA_030761175.1. Classification (NCBI taxonomy): domain Eukaryota; kingdom Metazoa; phylum Chordata; class Lepidosauria; order Squamata; family Colubridae; genus Masticophis; species Masticophis lateralis. The sequence continues at coordinate 117,411,445 of JAUDYJ010000003.1, read as the reverse complement.
TTTGATTAACATTTTGACTCAGTGTTTTGAAAATCAGAAAGCATCCTTAAATCTTAAACTGTGTTTCTCTTGCATCTAACTCCCTATCAGTGTGCTATTCAACATTGAGAACAAGAATGTAATGCAGTATCAGGAATGCAGTTATGAATCCTACAAGCTCAGAAATGAAAGTATGATTTGTTTATTGTGTTTCTTTACCTAAAAAACAAAAGGAAGAGATATCTACCTCGCAGAATCTTGAATGTCATCATAATTGAGAACAATTTTAATTACCAAACATGATATTGTATTTCTGTGAATAAGTGGCGCGATTCTTCATTATAATAGACTTGAGTCTAATATATCAGTGTACCCTATAACTATTCTTAGATTGTTTGTTTGTTTATATTGCTGCCTATTTGCACATGGCGACTCAAGGCGGCTTACAGAATATTTTAAACAATAAAACTAATAAAAAATAATCAAACAATACAATACAATACAATACAATACAATACAATACAATACAATACAATACATACAATAATAACCCCCACCCCCACCCTGGTGATAGCAGTTCACATGAGCCATTTAATAGGCTCCATCCTGCTCTGGGTTCCCCAGGCCTGCTGGCAGAACCAGGTCTTCAGTGCCTTCTGAAAGAGTGTTGGTGGGGGGGGGGCATTCTAATCTCTGGGGGAATGATGTTCCAGAGAGAGAGAGTCACTATGGAGAAGGCCCTTCTTGTGGGTCCCACCAGGTGTATCTCCATAGGGATGGGACCCATAACATTCCCTGCCGATCCCCAGAATCTCTGTTTCACATTACATTCGTATGTCCCCACTACCGACATAAGATCAAGATTCATTTCCCCTATTTCCCAGAGATTCCCTGGATCACCTGATCTGTTCAGCCTTTATTTCCTACTCCAGGATGCAGACCCTAATATAACTTCAAAGGTGGCAAAAAATTTTGCTGCAGTCATGGCGGAAAAAAAACGGGGGAAGAGATGGATAATTCCTATGGCAGAGGATCACTAGTATTGATAGTACAGATTGTATCTGAGGTAGTAGATGGTGTATTGTTGCATGATCTATTTACAATTGTAAATCTACCCCCCTTTTTATGTGTATTTAATTTGGTCTCCAACCGCAATAAAAGCTATCTATCTATCTATCTTCCCTGCCTCCCCGCTCTGATGGGTCGGGTAGATGTGATTGGCAAGAGATGGTTCCTCAGATAACCTGCTCCCAAGCCATGAAGGGCTTTAAAGGTGACAACCAGCACCTTGAATTGCAAGATTAGAAAACTATTCTTTGTCACCCCTGCAAAATGTCATCTATGGAAATAAATATAAGTGATCCTATGTAATAAATTGCAATGATAAGAAAAAAATATTTTTTTTGGCTTGCAAAATAGTATTCCTTCTCCTCTTCCTCCTCCTCCATCTCCTCTTCTTCCTCTTCCTCCTCCTTGTAGTAAATGGTGCCTATGTTCCCCTTATTGTTCTCATATGGACCATAAATATGCCATCAGACTCTGAACTCATACCAGCACTTATATTTGACAGAATTGTGAAAGGGCATTGTACAAGAAGAGCTTCTTCAGAATTCTTTATGTGGATATTGGACAACTGCCTTAAGTTTTAAGCGAAATGTCTTTGCTGACATTTTCTAGGTTACTTGTGTACAGGATGCCATTTTTCTGAGACTTGTACACAGATTTTGTGATGCATGTTTAGTTTAGAAATATCTTTAAGAATCCGATAATTTTCCAGCTAAACGTATATATGTCTTTGTTTCTAGCATTACTCCTGCTTAGTTGCAGAGTTTGCTTCTTTTGTACTCCACTTGCTGCAGTTCTCCTAATAAAGTTTTCAGTGCGGGATGCAAGACAGGTTTTTGTTTTGTTTTGTTTTGTTTTGTTTTTCAACCAGATGCTGATTTTGACCGAGAGGGAGTGACTGACCTAAAATTATCAGCTGAAGCCTGTGCCTAAGAAAACCTGAGTTTTCTCATTCTGAGTCCATAACTTTAACATCATACTTGCTTTCCTCTTGGGTTAAAACTCTACAAACCATTATTTTAGAAGAGTGAAATTAAAGTTCAATTTTATGCACATTTTGTTCGGTTATTGAAAACCAGATTGAATAGATTTAGGGCCAAATGTATGTAAAACCCACATGGACAACATCGGTCCCCTTCTGATTCCCAGATATATGATAACAGAAGACACAGAGTCTCTCTCCCTTTTTCAATTAATGTGTGCAGGTTAAGGGATCAGTGAATAGAATAGGTGGGTGACTGACTGCTGAAGGAATCATGAATTTCATACCTAAGTGTGTATGACAGAGCGTGAATTTTTATGTGTATATGTGTGAAGTTGGAAAACTATATAGTTTAGCTGGCCTTTAATGCTCCCCTACATTTTTCTCTCATCATCAGCCTGACTAGTCCAGTCATATTGTCTCTGCACATAAATATTTACTATTCATCTTCCCTCAAAGTATTTCTTAGTCATTTTCTTATGTTTCTTCACACATCCACTCTTTATTTTTTCTTCCATTGTTTTCTTTTGTCACCCTTTTTAAAACATCTGCTTGTTCCACCATGCTGCCTGTTCTCTGTCCTTTCTGTTATTCAGAAAGGACAGATTTCCTCTGCTAACTAACAGCAGGTTGGATGGAAAGATTGAAAGTTTTCCTAACATAGGTCTTGTTTGACAAGAGATGTCCTGCCCTTTCTTGCATATACAGTTTGCTGATTCACTTGCAGCAAATTGGTCCACCAAGCAAAATGGAAAGAAGGAAAGATAATCAGAATACATCAACTTCTTTCTCCCTCTGGCACATATCCCTGCACATTTCCAGATTCTCAGAATCTTCAGAGAGTCTTGTAGAATGCCCTTAATCTTTTGTGGCACTGTCTTTTCCCTAGTTTCATAATTTGTTAGAGAAATCTGGGAGGATGTAAAACAGCTTGGAGCTATCTCAAATTCCATCCTACTTATTACTACAGAGAAACTTCAGAAAGGTCATTTCCCCACTAGCAACTTACGGTATCTTCTGGTGTCATTTTGCTATGCTAAAATGACAGTAATGAGGACAGACTTTATAACACTTGAATGATGGCTGAGTGATACAATGAAGATGCTCCAACTAGTTGCAAAATGAACAGACACTGACAGCACTGTTCTACTTGGAAACTATTGCTATTTTATAGTAATTATGCACTTGTGTTCTAAGTGGCATTTTTATTTATTTTTATTTTATTTATTTTGTTATTAAAATTTATATACCACCCTTCTCCTGTGGGACTTGGGGTGGCTCACATAGATTAAAACAACAATGATAAAAATAAAATACAGTCCAAATTTAAAATCCCCAAAATTAAAGCCTCATAACCGGTCAGGGAATTTGGTGAAAAAGCCATGTCTTCAAGCCAGTATGGAAAGTGCGGAGATCAAGAGCCATCTGGAGCTCGGTGAGTAACCCATTCCAGAAGGTCGGTGCGGCCACAGAGAACGCCCTCATCCTGGGGGTCGACAGCCAAAATTGTCTGGCCGATGGCACCCGGAGGAGGGCAGTTCTATGAGAACGCATAGGGCGGTGGAAGGCTGGTAGGAGGTAGTCCTGCAAGTACCTCAGGCCATGCCATGAAGGGCTTTATAGATAAGTATCAGCACCTTGAAGCAGATCCAGAAGGCCACCAGCAGCCAGTGCAGCTTGCACAGGAGAGGTGTTGCATGGGAGTACAGGAAGCTCCCGTAACAACCCACGTGGCTGCATTCTGGACTAGCTAGATCCTCCGGGTGCACCCCAAGGGAGCCACATGTAGAGGCATTGCAGTAATCCAACTGAGAGACAATGAGAGCTTGAGTGACTGTGCAAAGGGCATCTCTGTCTAGAAAAGTCTGCAACTGGCGCACTAGGCAAACCTGTGCAAAAGCCCCCCTTGTCACGGCCGTTAGATGATGCTGGAAACATTTTCATGGTGGCAAGGCAAATGTGTGTGAAATCCATTTATTATTCCCTTCCTTTGCTTCATCCCATTCCAGCCAAATACAAACACAGTAAAGGGATGAATATCCCCTCCTAAGAAATTAAATAATTCAATGATAATGACTTTCATTTATCTCCTGATAAGACTAACAGGTAACCCTTCTCAAGGTGCCAAGAAGTAAATATTTGTATGGGGCATCATCGTTAAAATGTATACCTGGAAAGGAATGAACAATTGGCATGACCAAATTATGGGGTTAATGTAACAAGGGATTCAATCTAGAAGTCACTATCTCTTCTTCTGTTGAAGAAGCACCCCATACGACCTCAGCATGTAAAGAGTACTTTTCTTTACTGAGATAATAATTAGTCAAAGTGGTTCAGAGTTATATGGATAAGCAGGAAAGAAATAGAGAAGGTTGGATACCTCCCTTCGTGATGATTCTTGGAATTTATGACTATAACACTCATTTCTTATACACAGAAAATATACTTCTTCACTGACGGAACTTTGCATGCTAGAGAGTGACAACAACAAAAAACATTAGATGTGCCTCTTCTTTTGCTGCTAGCACATTGTATAGTTCCCATAATTTGAAAAGGTTATATCTGCTATCTTCAGAACTGTTTCCAGTCTGTTCAGAAAATCAGCCTCTGTCACTCCAGTTGCACTTTACCACAATTCTGGTGTGATCTAAAACTCACTGAAATCTTTCTAAAGATTGCCTTTGAATAGGATGTAGGGTGCATGTGGGAAAGTTTCATTAATTTAAGCACTGCATAGAATATATCCCTACAGTTTCTATAGTCTTTGGGACAATTACATAATTTTCATAAAAGCCAAAGTTACAGGCTCCGTACAAATGTAGCATAGTGAGGTTAGACATACTTGCATAATTCCTTTGGCAGGATCTATGAATCCTGTGTAGAGCTCAGAAGGCAATAGTTAGGACATTATTCAAGATGTATTATTGCCAAATCTATTTGATAAATCCTTGGAAGAAGACCAGGGATACTAGTCATCATTATAAAACCTTTTAGAATGTCTTGGAGATACTGGCCACACATGTAGACCAGGTTTTTTTTTTTGGGGGGGGGGGAGGCATTTTTGCCAAGGGTATCAGTGCTGTTGACTGGTATAGAATCATAGTGTGATAGGCCAAACTCCACCACCATCAAAGGAAGGTTTGCTTTACTCAGCTCATTAGAAAGAACCTATTTTTCTTGTTTTATGGCACTCTCAAATGCATCAGCTCCTGCTGGGACCTGGGCAATGAATTCTCTACTTTCAATGTTCCTAGCTGTGCTTTTGTTTTAGTTGCTTTTAATTTAAACTGTACTGCTTCGGTCTGTATGGTCATTTGTCTTCAATCATACTCAGTGTGCTTCAATTGCCTACAATTTTGTATGGAGAATGGCAGTAATAAGTACAGTATCAAGCATGTAGACTTCTGAAAGCTGTAGGTACATCTGGAAAATGCCTGAGAATATTAGGGCATGGAAGGAGAATGAAGACCTGTATGTTGACTTTCTTTCTTGTAAAGGATGACTCTGTGGTATTCTTATATTAATTTGTTATATATGCTGATCTGGGATTCCTAAACCAGAGGTTGGTTTCAGCAGGTTCTGACCAGTTCTGGAGAACCGGTAGCAGAAATTTTGAGTAGTTCGGAGAACTGATAGTAAAAATTCTGACTGGCCCCACCCCCATCTATTCTCTGCCTCCCAAGTCCCAGCTGATTAGGAGGAAATGGGGATTTTGCAGTAACCTTCCCCTGGATTGGAGAAGGAATGGAGATTTTACAGTATTCTTCCTCTGAAGTGGGGTGGGAATGGAGATTTTACAGTATTCTTCCCCTACCATGCCCACCAAGCCATGCCCATCAAGCCATGCCCCACCCACCAAGCCACACCCACAGAACCGGTAGTAAAAAAAAATGAAACCCACCACTATCCTAAGCATGACTTTGTTGTCACCATGTGTTGCCTTTTCCCCTTCCATTTTGCTTTTCAAGTTGTTAATCATTTCTTATTTGTACATGCTCAGTTCTGAGTGGAATTTCTGTAAGAGCCTGACATATATTTTTTTTACAATGCCACTCTTCAGAATTCTTCAGAGTGGTAGCCAAAGATGAGCTAGTTCTAGATTTGCACTGTTCTTGATTTCTCTTAGAGCTTTTTTTTTTTTACACCTTTTTACAGGATATCTTGAATTTCTTTAAACATAGGACTTTTAGCTAGTCCCAGTGCTTCCTAAACCTTGAAAAGGTTGGCCTAGTCTGCCTGTTGGGTTTAAGCTGATGCAACTTCAGATTTGTCAGCGGTAAGCAACATTGTTTTGCATGGATTTAATTGTATGGCTGCAATTCTCATGCCAGCCATACAATTCTATGGTTTGAAGAGGCAAGTGTTCCAATTGTTCTTTTTCTACACCTGCAAAAGCATGCTGATAAAGGCAATAAGACAAAGTTAAAGGGACAGCCATGATTTGAATGAATTACTTGAAGAAGATTCAAGCCAGCATCTTTAAAATTCCTCTGTGCAGTTTGCATAATTGATATATTCATGGCTGTCATACCTTTTGTTTTACAGCTGGATCATATCACAACTCCAAATTCCACTAAAAGCTGGGCTGCATGCACCCTAGATAGCACCCAGGATGTCTGATATAAGCAGGCTACTCTTTGTTCTCTTTAAACTGCATCCAAGCGTATCTTAAGTGCTAGAGGATTTTAGGATTTAATGGCTGTGAAATGAGTGGTTATAGCCATTCCTAGGAATCGATCAATCTATGCTAGGCAACATAGATTAGAGTGTCTGCATGGTTTATTGATTAACAGACATTTGGGGGAGAGAACAGTTTAGTATTGCCCATGCGGCCCTATTCAATTCTTTCTCCTCTTGCTTTAAAACCGTTAGGTTATTCAAAACCATCCAAAATCAATCTTTTCATGACTGAATAAAAGAGGCATTATCACAGTAACACTTAAAATATTTCTACCCAGGGATATAGGGAGATTTACTTGGCTTGTTTGTTTCAGCAAAAATGGAATCCATTGGTTTATGTGCTCAGTTTACAGGGTGGGGACCGATTTTATGTGGAGTTAGATGCGAAGGAATTAACAACAAACACCACTGCTACTGTTTTCAGAATTTGTTCTGAAATACCAACACTACCGTCAAAAATATTGGTAGGCTAAAAGGAGGATTTTGCTTTTGATTTAGATGCAAAGATGTTGATTATTTTGTATTAAGGAGTTAAAAAAAACAAGCAATTACTGTTCTATTGTTCTGTTGTCTTGAATAGAAGTCCCCAAAAATGAAAAGAAGAAGAAGAAGAACCCTGACATTGTTTTAATTGTCCTATCCCTAAAATTGCCTTCCCTTCATTACTCAAATTTTATAGGGAATCAATATGACAGTGTTATGTGTTGCTTTGGTTTACATCTGTGAATTTGCATTATAAAATACAACTGCAGTACTCGGCTGTCTAGCATAGTCCGGTAAAAACATTATTCAGTCTTTAAAAAGCTTCTGTGTGTTAATTAAAAGCTGCTTGTTTGCAGATTCTGCCATTATTACTTCCATGTCTATCTGACTGTCTATGTAGGAGAAGAACAGGCAGAGTTGGGGGAGGGAGAAAATTATGTGCTTCATCAACTTAGAGTCGTTATATTGCCACAACACAAATGGTCCAAGTTCAACCCTTCCTGAATTCAGTTGACACTTATCTAGCGCCAATTCATATTGAACTTTAGTTGACTAGATTCTTGTGTGTAGATTTGAGCAATAAATATTTGAACTGCAATTTAACATATGATCCTGATTCTCTGTGCATGACAGTCTCTCTCTCTCTCTCTCCCTCTCTCTCTCTCTCCCCATCCCCACATGAATTTGCATTATTATTAACTTTAACAGCAATAACAACAACAACAACAACAAATACAAACCAGAGCAAATGTAATGAAAAAGAGGAAAATAGCAGAAAAGTTAAAAATACAGACAAAAATTATAGAAGAAACCAGAAAAAAAAGAGAAAAATATAGATACAGAGAAATATCTTCCAATATTTTTGAGAGCAGTTATAAGTACAATTACATTTTCTCTCTTTCTTTCTAAGGTTGCATCATAACATTCTTCTTTCTATAATAGTAAAGGTAAAGATTCCTCTCGCACATATGTACTAGTTGTTCCCGACTCTAGGGGGCGGTGGTCATCTCCGTTTCAAAGCCAAAGAGCCAGCGCTGTCTGAAGATGTATCTGTGGTCATATGGCCGGCATGACTAAATGCCAAAGGCTCACGGAATGCTGTTACCTTCCCACCAAAGTTGGTCCCTATTTTTCTACTTGTATTTTTGATGTGCTTTCGAACTGCTAGGTTGCCAGAAGCTGGGACAAGTAACAGGAGTTTACCCCATTACATGGCACCTTTTGATCAACTGCGACCTTCTGATCAACAAGCTCAGCACCTTAGCCACTGAGCCACTGTGTTCCTATTCTTTCTATAATATATCCTGTCAAATTATCAAAATCATAAATCACCAGTTCATTTTCTTTTAATTTTTTTGCAAAAAGTCCAAAAATGGTTTGCAGTCATGAATAAATACAGATATTGTCCTTTCTCTAATCAAATAAATCAGTTTGTCCATCTCTGCAAGATTTGTTAATTTCAGCATGATTTGACATTACCCACCATGAAGGAATGCCAAATCTTTCCATCTTTGTGCATATAATTATCTTGCAACAGTGATTATATATTGGAATAATCTTCCATGGATGTTTCTATATCAAACTGAACTTGGATTTTTGTGATGAATAGCTTCTAAATTGCCCTAAACCGTCTGTCCTAATTATACCATTCCCTGTTTCTGTTCATATGGGAGAGAAGCCTGTCTTTTTACTGATTTCATTTTTAATTGCAAAATAGCACTATTTTCTTATGAAAAGAAAATAACGATGCAGGCAATTAAAGTTTTCACTACCATGAAGGAACAAAAGCTGACACCAGGGAAATTGAGAATGTCTATATAACCACAGGGAAATATGCTATTGATCACTGATTTCCAGGCTCAATCAATAGGGAAATATAAAAAAAGCTAGAGTTGCAAACTAACTTCTTGCAAATATTGGAATGCTGAATGAAGTGTATTTGGAAGTAAGCAACTTTAATAGCAGAGTTCTCTGTTGAAGAACCTGACCATCCTGAAGCTTCAATTCATTCAGAATGCAGTGGCATGAGTAATTGTTGGCCTGTCAATCAAGGAATTCCAGCTGGTGGGGACCAGGAAAAGATTTTTTTTTCTATCGTGGCTCCTGCCCTTTGCAACAATCTTGTCCTCTGATGTGAGATTGCTCCCAAAAATCCTGACCTGAAGACCTGGTTCTGCCAGTGATCGTAGGGCCCCAATGGGGAAAATATCACATTGGAGATGCTTGATGGAGCATCAAGAGGAGATCTCACCCACCCACTGCAAATCCTGCTCACTCTGTACCCATATTTTAATTATATATATTTTTTTGTTATCATATTTTTTTACTGTTTCATTGCTTTTAATATTGTAAGCTGCCCAGAGTTTCCTCAAGGTGAAATGGACAGCAAATAAATATTGAATAAATAAAATTATGGGCATTATTTATTTTGTCCATGTAACACCTCTATGAGCTACCATGGCTTCCAATACATCTCTTGAGGGTATCTACTGATCCCACATGTTCAGACAGAAGAGAAGACATTCTGGGATTCTTTAGAAATATCCCTAATCTTGACTTTGTTCTTAATCTTAATTAAGGACTTTTACTATAGCAAGATCCTATAAACTACTATGACTTGTTGTTTTGCCTTAAATTTAGAACTAAAAGTGATGTGTGCATATCTTCCTTTTCGTTGAAAGAGTTTGCTGATGTTCTTTTATTCATGTTTTGGCGTGACAGGATCCTTCAAATATCACGCTGACCATCATTATGCTTCTATTCTAAAGGCCCAAACCACTTTCAGTGAGTCCTGGAAAATCTGTTTTGATTGAGTAGTAGTAGTTTGATTGAGTAGTAGTAGTTTGATTGAGAATCAAACTTCAGGTTGGATGCAGATCTCTGAAGCTTTTGGTGTGATCACTTAGAGGTGATATTTTCCCACTTTCTTCATTTTACTTACTCCTCTTGACCAACCAGAATCATTGCCACTGCTGATTTTCTGAAACTCGTTTTATTTTTTCCTGCAAAATCCAAACATCTCAGAATCTGGTTTTCACTGCTATATTAGGAACACTTAGTGGCCCTGGGATTTTTTTAAGGAATTTTCAAGAATCCAACTTTTTCCTACATATCATTTCAATCCTGGGATCATACCAGTGGAAAGGGCAGGCCCAACTATGGTCTAATATTGTTATTATTTAGTTACTAGTTCTGACAGGACTGAGACCAATAGTGGGGATGTAACAGCAAAAGGGGGAGGGCGTAGGCAAATGGAAAGGGTGTGAGAAACCCGAGATCCATTTTTTCTCTTAGTAAAGAGAAGAGAAGAATTTTAGAATCTATTATCACTGGTATAAAAGATAATTTATATATTTGCATGTGTGTGTGTGCATATATGTGAGTGTATAATATGTATAGGTACATAGGTATAATGCCAAGTATATTATTTTGGGGCAAACATCACTCCCCAAGTCTTTCTTAATTTTTTAAAAAATCTTGAACAAAATTAATTCCCAATTCTATTTCTTTAAAGAAAGGGAAATGAAACGAAAGATAGAAAATTAGCTTCTCAATGTCTACAAGAAATAACTTTTCTTTCATTCCATCATCTTGACATTGTAATGCAAGCACTTTCTGCTGTTAAAATGTCATCAGAATGATAAATTGTTATGGCCAAATGATGTCATTGGGTAAGTCTAGGGAGACTAGACTATGGTATCAAAGAAAAACAAAGCAATGTCAGCACCTGCCTACGGGGATTTCAGGCCAATCTAAAAATAATAATGCAGGTGCATTGCAAATGAATGTAGGGCAAGCAATAGTAACAGCATGTTCTGGAGGGAGGGGGGAGAGTTACTTTTTAAATATATTTTTTAAGAAACATACTACAGGGTATTTTGGTTTTTTTTTAGAAAAGCAAATAAGACTGAAAACAACCACAGTTGTATTATTAGCTAAGTGTTGTTAGCTAAGATATTAATGACAGTGCACACCATATGTTCTGTTATTACAGTATGTTGCAAACCTATATTATGCCTTTATCTGTTACTAATGAATTTTCATTTTAATAACTCAAATGGTATTTCAGTCGGGAGAGTGTGAACATTTCTTGTTCAAATCAAGAAGGTGTGTATAATATGCTATGAACATGTGAACTTGCTGATCTAACAGGGAAAAAATCATTTGTAGTCTGGGATATACTTTATCATATTTTTTGGCTCAGTCTTCTATCCTTATGAGATCAGTAAAATGAGGACTCAGATTGTTGGGGGCAATATGCTGACTCTGTAAACCACCCAGAGGGTGCGTAAAGCACTATGAAGGGTATGCAAGTCTAAGTGCTATTGCTATTTATCACATTTATATAGCCATCCATCTCAGAATAAAGTTATCCCAGGAATCTTAAAATAAAAACAATCATAAAAGGGATGAAAGGGATGAATATACATAATTTTATATATGTCTAAAAAGGATGAATATATGTATCCTGGGACACCTTCATTCATGATAATCATAAAATCCAAATGTTAAAAACAACAACTAAAAGAAATCAACAGCAAGAAGACACAGAGAAACTAAGACTATATTCCAGTTCAGCATAAACCTGATTTTTAATCTAGATTGTGAAGTTTTAGAATGGCACTGAAATAGGGATTCCTTGTTTACCCCATCTGTCTCTGTTTCAAAATTCTGCTGTAGAGCTTGTTGTGTTTTTCTGCTGAAGGAGCAGGCTGGTGTGCTGTCAGGACAATTGTTTAAATGGCTAAATCCTACTAGATTCTGCAGGATTCAGAGAAAGATTAATATGCAGTATACTCAGTGTTGTAAGCAGGATCCGTATATCTTCCAATTTTGCAAGCTTTGATATGTGTGTAAATTGGTTAGCATATCAAACTGAGTTAATGATGAGCTTAAGAATGGTTGGAACGCTCTAGTAAAATGGTGCTGGAAAGATATTACATGGACCTCTGCAGCAGAGATCTGAGCAGTGATTGCTTACAATGAAAAGATTGTGAAATTTGAACTCTGTGCATTAATTTCTATGAAATTTAACATGTTGTGTCATCTCATAGTGGAAGGTCTAACGTTGACATTGATCATATTCTGGTAAAAAGTTTTTTTTTAAAAAAAAATACCTTAAGAGTTTCTTAATAACCCCATTCATTATCATGCAGGTTCAGAAGCTTTACACTAATTTCCATGAAATATGGTAGGTTTCATTCTTGTCTTAATCCTTCTGGTAAAATCGAAATAATCAGTTGGTGCCATTAGATATTAGGTTGTCCCCGCTTGATATTTGGAAAGGTTCACTTCCCCAAATAAGGTTCTGGATTCTGAAATAAGCAAGGATAACTATTCCCTGAACCAGCACTTAGTTGCTGGGCAGTTTCTAGGTGAGCATCCAGTTACAGAACGGGACAGGTTTGACTTCCTGGTCATCTCAGAATTCTTTTGGAATAAAACAATCTTTTTATAGTTATTTGCCAGATTTAATGGAGGACTCTCTAAATTTATGGATATTCTGCATATCTGTGATATCGAAGAGAATGTTTAGTTCCAATCATTTTTGCTCACCCAGTACATTCTGGCAGAGTGGGTGCACTCCAGGCCCCCTCTATTAAACATTGCTATCTTGAAGGAGAGAGTAAGCCTTCTCTGCTGTAGCTCCCACCCTTTGCAACCACATCCATCCCAGAGATGTGAAAACTACTTTATCTCCCAGGGTTCTGGAAAGCTCTTAAAACTTGGCTTTGGTCCCAGGGGCCTGGCATCTATAATAAATTTAAATAACAATAAAGACAATATGTTTATGTGAACTATTGTCTGTGTCCTTGGATTGCACTGGCCTCTTCTTGCTGACGGATTGGTTTCCAATCTTTCCTGGAATATTACTGGCTAAAAAAAAAAAAAAAAAAAAAGCAAAGTCCTTGAATGCCTCTTTTATGATATATATTTCTGCATTTGATTTTTGTACAGCTCTATCATATATAATAATTAGTCAGTTTCTATTAACATATATCAAGTATGAAGCAGTTTGCACAAGTAGCTTTGCTAATGTATCATATATCAAGGCCAATGTTATGCTGTCTTTCATTTTTAGAAGTTTAGAAGTTTAGAAATTTTATCTTTAGAACTCATCACTAACTAAATAAGAGCCTTGGTGGTGCAGTGGTTAGAATGTAGAATTGCAGGCTGACTTTGCATTCCCACTAACTGGAGTTCAGGGCTGATGGGCTCAAGATTGACTCAGCCTTCCATCCTTCCCGAGGTTGGTAAAATGAGGACCCAGATTGTTGAAGGCAATATCCTGACTCTATAAGCAATTTAGAGAGGGCTGTAAAACACTATGAAGCAGTATATACTGTAAATCTAAGTACTATTGCTATTGCTAACTGCTAGAGTTAACTAAGCTATTGCTAGAGTTAACTAAATGTCTTATCCTGTTGTACTTAAAAATCTCAGACTAATGTTTGTTTGCTCTCCATTTCCATTTTTCCATTCTTTCTTTTTCACATGATCTTTATCTAAGGAGCAGGCCCTTAGATTAAAAGTATAGTTCAAATTAGTATTATTGGGAAAGTTTATGGGGGAGAACTAGGAAACTAAGGGAAGGACTGATGGACATTAATAACCAAATGCTAAGGAAGAAGTTTGGAAAAAAAAACATCTCAGGCCAGGCTACAAGAAGGCCAGAATGAAGAGATTCAAATCAGTTAGATTTATTGCTATTTCCAAGATTGTGAACCTTATTTCTAGCCCTAACTTTAAAAATGTCTTATAGAAGATTTTGGAATTTTTGCTTCTTTGATTGTGTTTGCCAACTATTTTAGGTCATTATCTGTCTATCCATCTATCCATCTATCCATCTATCCATCTATCCATCTATCCATCTATCTATCTATCTATCTATCTATCTATCTATCTATCTATCTATCTATCTATCTATCTATCTATCTATCTATCCATCTCCTGGAATCAAGCAAATACAAGATGTTTTATACATGTTACAAACCAGGATCACACCTGCTTTGTTTCTGAGATCAGCTAACAGCAATTTACTGTTGCTACTTGCTTTTTATTTGTGTCTTTGAGTTAGTCTTGATTCCTGGTGATAACATGAATAATGCCTACAATTTTCTTAAGAGTGGCTACCCTCTCTTTGCTAGGGCTTGTGGCTAAAATGAGACTAGAACTCACAGTATCCTGCTTTCTAGCCTAGTGCTTTAACCATTATATCAAACTGATTTTCTGATGCTACCTAGAAAGGATCAATATTATTTTGGGACATTAATAAAGGAACCACTATCATTGAAAGAAAAGAGATAGTTCTGGCATTCAGAGGACAAGATGGAAAAGACAAGGCTGCTCTTGTTTACATCAGTGGGAACTCAGGTGTTTGTGTGTTTAAAGTAACAATTTCTTTTTAAAAAGACAAAGCTGAAGAACTACAGATAGTAGTTGTTTACTTACACTTTATCAGGCCTTATTGAACTGGTAAAATGACCTAAGATTTTATTTTACTGAAAAGTGAACCGTGGAAGTGGAGATGAAGAACATTGGGTGAAAATAGAAAATTGCTCTAGTCTACTTTAAAATCTGTACTTACCTTTAAAGCAAATACATTATGTTCAGGTTAAGTAAGTTGGTTGGGAACTGAATTCTTTTGCAGTAGTAAAGGCAAGCTTCCATGGTAAGTGCTGGCAGCTGTAGTCTGTGCTTGTAACCTGGATTATATCCAGTTGAATTTGCTTGCATTGTGTTCTGTTAATACCAGACTGTCATAACTAATGGATCCAACTCAAAATTGCATTCTCCATAGAGTTACAGCCAATGAGCAGAGTCTGTTGAGAAGAACTTCAAAAGTCTTCTGCTGTGGATATTGACACAAAGAAAAGATGTGTGATATACTTCTTTTATGTATGATCTAAACTGAGCATACTTAAATCTAAGACAGATCAGCAAAGGAGAGAGAAGAAGAAGAAACAGGAAAGGAGAAAAATCATTATCTCCTCTAATTTTTTTACATGAAAAACCTTACTAACTTTACAAGGTAAAGCAATATATTAAAACTACAATGATATGTTTATTGTATCCTTTTTTTTGGGGGGGGGGAAAGCTGATATAACTGAGAATTATTTCTAGAATCTTGGAAAGAAAGAAGAAAATGCCGACATTTCAGTGGCCAAGCAATTCATCATCTTTTAATTCCGATTTGACCTGTTCAGCTATCTGGAAATATAGATTCATATATGCCGACAATAGGCTTGTAAATTATACCCACAAGCCTGTTTTATTGTCTGTTGCGGTTTTCCTTGGACTCATGATAAATAGGATGCCATGTTCCTACAAGCTTTACTAAATTACCAGAAGCCCAGAAACTATAATTAATTTAATCTATTTACCTAGCTTTCCTATTTCTTGTCTCTTCTTTCTGCTCTTTCCATTTCCTTTGTATCCTTATATTAGGTTACTCTGACATAGAAAATGCCTGAATTTTTTCCCCCTACCTGGTTAGAACCCTGTGCTGGTAAATAAGAAATGCTATTTCTGCTGCTATAATGCACATGTTTGTAACCATTCCATGATATACATCAATTGCCTGCTGTGATTCAAGTAGGAGTTATTTATGAGGAGCCGTGTGCTGCAGTGGCTCTGCTTACAACATGATTTGTATCACCCTCCAGTTTTTTGTTACTGGGTGGGAGTTGAGAGTTAGAGATCAGTTTTTATTAAACAAAAAGTGACACCATTGGAAATCACTAACATGTGGGCACCTCCAGATCTTCCTCCTTTTATCAAAATGATTAAAATGTTATTGTACCATTGTGCTGCACACCGTGTCCTAAAAGACCAATAACTATCTTGGGATTATAGCCACAAATCCATCTCAATTTCTTACAGCGACTTCAAGTTCAGCATATTAAAGTTCAAGTATTAACGATTTGCTAAAGTGGGTCCACAAACATTTACCTTCGACACATCCACGCATAAAAATGGCCAGCAAGGGATCTGAACAGTATGCATTTGTAGTCCCTGGAAGCTTACTGAGTTTTCGAATAGATGAATGGCCACCAAAACTTAAGAGTCAGTGTGATAAGGTAATGAATTAGTGAAGGTACTTAAGTAGCACTTAGCTGCCAGCTGCCTACAATTACTGCGAGTTCAAATCTCACCAGGCTCAAGGTTGACTCAACCTTCCATCCTTCCAAGGTAGGTAAAATGAAGACCCAGCTTATTTTAAACATTAACATATTTTAAAGATTTAGACAGAATGATATTAAAATTTATTTGGCAGGGGAAAAAAGCAAGAATCAAATTAAAACATCTACAAGACAAAAGAGAGAGAGGAGGAATGGGACTTCCTGATTGGCAGAGTTATTACAAAGCCTCAGCGTTAACATGGATAAAAGATTGGATCGAACTCAAAAACATGAGGACATTAATATTGGAAGGTTTTGATTTGACAAGGGGATGGCATGCTTATCTTTGGGGAGACAAAATTACAAAACAAGAACAATTCCGCATACATATTGTAAGAGACAATTTGCTTAAAATATGGAATGAAATCAGGAAATATCATTATGATAGGATTCCTAGGTGGACTTCCATAATGGAAGCACATATTTATCCAAATACAATAGATACAAATAAATTAAAAACATATCAAGACATCTTAAATGAAGAAGGAAAACTAAAAACAAGAGAAGAATTGAGAATGCAAAATGTGGAAATAGAGTGGTGGTCAT
Source organism: Masticophis lateralis (assembly GCA_030761175.1). Lineage (NCBI taxonomy): Eukaryota > Metazoa > Chordata > Lepidosauria > Squamata > Colubridae > Masticophis > Masticophis lateralis. The sequence goes on along the minus strand of JAUDYJ010000003.1, from coordinate 117,394,528 downwards.
ATTTGCAATTAAAATCCAGATATAAATCTGATATGGAAAAAACTGGAATTCAAATAAAACCAAATCAGTTGGATAAAATTTTATTAGGCCCCAATGAGAAATTAATAACCAAAATTTATAATTTTCTATTGGAATATAAACTAGCAGAGGAAGCAGTTAAAGAGAATATGATCACATGGGTAACAAATTTTGGGTATGCAATAGAATTAAATAAGTGGGAAAAATTGTGGAAAAGTATCAATAAATTAACATTATCTGTACCATACAAAGAGAATGCTTATAAATTATTCTACAGGTGGCATCTACCACCAGCGCGAATTTCTAAAATGTTTCCAAGTACATCTCCACTCTGTTGGAAATGTAAAGAGCATAAAGGGACATACTATCATATATGGTGGTCATGTCCCAAAGCTAAAAAATTCTGGATCAATATAAAAACACAACTGGAACAAATAATAACTCAAAAGGTTCCATTAAAACCAGAAACTTACTTATTAGGAATACCAACAAACAAATATGAAAAAGAAATAATATATTTAATAACACACATTTTGACTGCAGCAAGAATAATATATGCACAAAACTGGAAACAAGAAGAGGTACCAACTCAAGAAAAATTAATATCCAAAATTATGGAATGCGCGGAGATGGATAGACTCACCAAGGAGATCCAAGGAAAGGAAGAATCTGAATATTATCTGGTCTGGCAAAAGTGGTATAAATGGTTAGAGGAAAGTAAAAAAAAAAAAAAGAGAGAGAGAGAGAGAGAGAAGAAAGAAAGAAAAATTTAAGAAAAGATATCAATAGAGTAAAATACATTTTACATCAAATAAAATGTAAAGAAAAGACACCAGATATCAATAAAATAATATCATTATATAAGGTGAGAGAAATAATGTATACTGAAGAATATAAGATATAGATATTGTAAAAATTCAGATATTATAAGTAGATGTCATTAAGATGATGCCTGTTGTATATTGTTTTACTTGTATTTATAAATGTATTTTGCGGTTTCTTAAATTAATAAAAATTAAAAATTAAAAAAAAATGAAGACCCAGCTTGTGGGGGCAATAAGATAACTTTGTATAAAAAAGAACATCGCTTAGGAGGGGCCAAAAGCCCTACTAAGCAGGTATATACAATAGTATGAAGGCTATTGCTTAACACATTGTAAGCCACCCTGAGTCTCCGGAGAAGGGTGGCATATAAATTGAACCAATAAAGGAAGGAAGGAAGGAAGGAAGGAAGGAAGGAAGGAAGGAAGGAAGGAAGGAAGGAAGGAAGGAAGGAAGGAAGGAAGGAAGGAAGGAAGTATTAGATAAAAACCCAGATCCACATTCAGCTGCAGAGGTAGTTTTGAATTAACAAGTCATACTCAGCCCAACAGATTCCACAGGATTGTTGGATGGAAGAATGGGAAGAGGAACGTTATGTACACAACCACCTTGAGCTATTGATTGAAAAAACATGACATAATCCGAATAAATTAATAGAATAATTGATTCTCAATAGGGGAATCTCCACAGCTGGATATTGTAACTCTTAAATTAAATTGTTTTAAGAAAGATCTTACTCTTGGGAAAGTGTGATAGTACTTGCCAGAGTAAAACCATGAAATCTTTGAGAGAAGCTTTAAAATATTTCAGCTTGAATGGTAGAAGTTATATTTCATGGAGTTCTTGAACAACTTCATACATCTCTCCCCCCTCTCCCCTTTCTCTCTTTTATGTAGACTAAACATTTGAAGTAAATTCGAAATTCATACTTGGTCAAAAGATTTCAAGATTTCTGAGGGTACCCTTCCCTCACTCTACCCCCAATCTTGACGAAATTCATGACATTTCTAACAGTGGCAGGTTAACTTCTCTATAACCAGCCATTTATTATACATAAAAGATTTAATATCCTTGACAGCTCCCAAATCCTTATTTTGGTGGCAATGCAGTAATTTATCCCCTGATGCTTGCAGAAGTGTTTGATACAGTGTCTCATTAAAAAAAAGAATTCATATTTGCTTGACCTTCAAATGGGTGATTAGCTAAAAAACATTTTTAAAAAGGTAATGGCTATCGGGTGTAATTCCCTCTCAAAATGAAAATAAAATGAAAAGCACTTACATCTTTGTTTTTCCCACTCTGAGGATGAAAGATGTAACCTGAGCATCAATGCACTATCTGAAAACTAGAAAGCAATTAGGATATTTCAGCTGACTCTTTCAATTTTTTGTCTCCCAGCAGCCAGCTTTTGACTCAGTTGTTTATAAATACTGGCTGCTCTTTAGGCCTTTGGGTCTATTTTATCGATTACAGGCACATTTAAAAACGATTAACAGTCTGATGGGGAAAACTAGTAGTGTTCATTCAATCCACAGATTAAATCTGAAAGTATGCACTTACAAAGTTCCTCTTTTCTCTTTATCTATTACAATTCTGATAATGCAACTATGCTAAATGTCATTGGGAAGGATGCCAGTCTGAATAGTCCCAGAAAGAGGCAATAGAATTAAATGATGGCTTAAAAGAATGGCCTATTCTTTAGATGTCACTGCATGAATAATATCCAGGGGGTTTATTATAAATCAATTGGCAGAAGAATTAATGGAAACAAGTGAACGTAGAAAATAGACAGGTCATTCAGAGTTGCAGGAAGAGTCATGATGTCCATTCAGCATGACTTAGGGAAAGAGAAGGTGGTAGAGGGGAAACTGATATTAACAGATGTAAGCAAGCAAAAAGAGACATCAATATTTCTGCTGCAGCTGTACAAATGGAATGTTGTAAGATTTGTCAAGAAATTGGTAAAGGTTAAGTTTTTATTATCACATTGAGTTCACATCTACATGACAAAATAGATATTTCTAGGCAGTTTGTTGCTGGTGATCATTTTTTGTTTGTTTGTTTGGGGAGGTGGCACCAGTAAAGAACTTGAGTATAGTTTTTGTTTTTATACTTTTTACACATCATCCTTGTTTATATTTTCTTCCATCTTCCATTATTGTTGATCAGAAGCAAAAAGTCCTACCCTCAGTCCCTGGCTTGTGGGGTTCTACAAGAGTCCAATATTCTTTCCAATATTGTTTAATATCTCCATGAAGCTTCTGGGGGAGGTTATCTGCTGTCATGGTGTGTAGTATTTTCAGTATGCTGATGATATTCAGTTATATATCTCTGCTCCAGGCAAACTAAGTGATGTGTCTTGGTTTCAGGAGGATGTGGGGGTTTAGATATGGAACCACAGGCATCATCTCAGTCCTAATATGCCAGGCTTCTCAGGTAAATGAGACAGAAAATGACTATAGCTATTTTTACGTTATTGTAAAATAATAAAGTAATAGAACCTCGAGAGTCTGAAAGTACAAACTTTCCTTCCTACTTTAACTGTTTGATCCATTAGGTTGAATCCATCCTTAATTTTTTCTCTGATGATTGAGCCACTGGACTTTCCTTTCCTTTCCTTTCCTTCTTTCCTTTCCTTTCCTTTCCTTTCCTTTCCTTTCCTTTCCTTTCCTTTCCTTTCCTTTCCTTTCCTTTCCTTTCCTTTCCTTTCCTTTCCTTTCCTTTCCCTTCCTTCCCTTCCCTTCCCTTCCCTTCCCTTCCCTTCCCTTTCCTTTCCTTTCTCCTTTCCTTTCTTAGGCAGTATCTCTTCCTCTTTCCTGAAGACCATTTACAGATGGAAAATGCATAAAAGGAGTGAGTGGCTTTGGATTTGGGGACCTTCTTCTTTTGGAGACTTACCGCTTTCACGCTAAATGTGGTTAAACTACCTCAAACAGACCCAATGTGCAATTTAGACATCTTTCTGGTGTCATTACTTCTGGTTGAAGAATAGGTGGCAGTTATGACTCAGAAGGCCTTTGTGTGACTTTGTACTGTGAACCAGTTGCACTGTATTGGGAGGCTTTACTCTCAGACACTCACACTTTGGTCACTCCCATATGATTCCTGTAACACGCAGTACATGCTCTTGTACAGTGTCTGAAATCTGCAGGTGTTGTAAAATGTGAAGGTGCAAACACCTAAGTGTGTTCCTCATACAGCACACACTACACTTGTGCTTCATGAGCTGCAGTGGTTGCCAGTTTCTTCCAGTTTCAATTTAAGGTGCTGGTAATGATCTCTAGAGTCATACGTGGTATGGGACTGAGTTACTGGGGAATGGGGACTGCATTTTCCCAGATATACTCACCCATCCCCTTGGATCTGGTAGGAGAGGTATGTTATGGGTTTCATCTATTACACAATATCATGTAATGAGTTCCAGGAACAGAGCTTTTCTGTGAAATTTCTGAAAACTTGATTTTGCCTTTGTGCTTGGGGATTTGGCTGTGGTATGGAATTGAAATGATTGCTATAGTACTTGCGATATACTGCATGGTTGAATATATGAAAAGTTGCTAAGTATGGCTTTAGTTTGGTGTGGTTTTATTGTTACTTGCCTTTTGTTTCTTGCCTTTTATTGTGGTTTTAATTTTGTGAGCCACCCAGTCTCACTTATGGGAAGTAAACATATTAAAACTTATAAATTTGTGGCTGACTTCAACCCTGGTACTAACCAGATCTTCTTAGCTTTTCAGCAACATTTAAGATTGCATAGTTGCTGCTAGTTACAAAGAAGTGGTGCAAGAAAAGCAGGAAGGACTAGTACTCCTACTCATAAATCTACATTCTGCCAACCTAGTACATTATATTGTTCTTAAATGGAGGGAAATGGAAATGTACAAGCTATTTGAAATCCACAGTATAAATATACTTATTTGTATTTGTATTTGTATTTATTAGATTTATATACCGCCCTTCTCCTTATGGACTCAAGAGAAACAAAACAGTTGTACTGTTAAAATGCTCTATCAATGTGACTCCAATACTTCCTGGAAAAATGGGAGCTGCTTATCTGCAGTGCAGTGCCATTGTGCTGAAAAATATGTATGAATATTATCACACTATTCACCTTTCTTAAGTATTTTCTCAAGATGAACATTGAAGTGGCCTGTATTCAGAGAGCAAGTGGTAGGTCTAGTCTTCCATGTGGACATTCATGTCTGCCCCAGCCTTACCTCATAGTGATAGATAATATGTTAAATGTGAATTATTGCCTTCTCTCCAAGAATGTACACTATATTTCTTCCTACTGTTCTTTTTCCTCCAGCAGGCATCACTTAAGTTGGGCTGAAATAGTGTTACTGGTCAAAGTAATTAAGTGAGCTTCCATCACTGGCAATTGGTCTCATTTCTGGTTCAACAACAATAATTGATTTTTCATGAGAAATTAAGAAATTATGCAAGCAATGTTGTGAATATTACCATCATCTTTAGAATTAGGATCCGCATCAGCATCATAATTATCAAAAAGACATCAACAAACTTTATGATTTCCCCAAAACATCTGGTGAAACTATTTACTTCTCTTGGGATTCTAATATTTCGTTTTCATTCCATCAGTTTTTCATATCGTTTGTTACAGGGAGTGCCTGCTAATCCATATAATGTTAATAATGCTGATTTTAAAATTATAGCTGGAATCAAAAGATGGGACTTGATAAGTGGATCTGGAAGAAAGACAAGAGAAAGTAATGTTCATGATAGTTTCCCTACATTTCCTGAAAATCATTTTTTTTAAATAGAAAGCTGAATAAAATTTCCTTTACTTTCTTCCTTTGAGAAACTTTTTTCTTATATTTTTTGTTGTCCAGACAAGCAGCCTTTTGTTCTTGGAGTAACCAGCTGTGATCCACCTCAATGGTTTGACTAAAATTACACGATTTGAATATATACTTGGCATAATTGTTTATTGTAGTTTTTGGGTAAATGGGTATATGTTGTAGATCAGACGTTACAAATGTTTTTCCTTCTTTAGCAGACCTTAATTTAGCCTTGTATATGGCCTTCATAATATTAAGTTCCTGAAATGAGTTGTACTGAGAAAGAGATCCATACTCTGATTTTTTTAAAATCTCAGGACCTATGAATCTGAGTCAGGACCCGGTGGCTCAGTGGCTAAGATGCTGAGCTTGTCGATCGAAAGATTGGCAGTTCAGCAGTTTGAATCCCTATTGTCATGTAACAGGGTGAGTTCCCTATTTGTCCCAGCTTCTGCCAACCTAGCAGTTCGAAAGCATGTAAAAAATGCAAGTAGAAAAATAGGGACCACCTTTGGTGGGAAGATAACAGCGTTCCTTGCACTTTTGGCATTTAGTCATGCTGGCCACATGACCTTGGAGACATCTTTGGACAGTGCTGGCTCTTTGGCTTTGAAACGGAGATGAGCACCGCCCCCTAGAGTTGGCAACGACTAGCACATATGTGCAAGGGGAAACTTTACCTATGAATCTGAGTAACAAGTTTCAGAAATTACGAATCCCCTACCACTATTAAATAAATAAAAATAAAAAGACAGATATTTATTCTGGGCACGTATTATTTTTCTTACCTAGCTCCTCTATGTATGTCCTACATTCCCCATCTATTCCAAAAACAACTCCAGGGAATGCATCTGATGCAAAATAAGCAGTAGGGGCTAAATGTAAAGAAACTCTCCAGAAACTGATTAAAAGAAAGAAAGAAATGTACTTAGTTCATAAAAGCACAGCTGTTATATTTATAAAGCAACAAAGAGGCCAAAGGGGATGCTTATTAAATTCTTCCCATCTGACTTCATCTCCAGATTGTGTGGTACTACTAATGCACTCATATTCTACCATTTCTGTTATGGGGTTCTTGACTCCCCTCAAGTGACAGATGAAACGTAGCTTGCTGCCATATTAATCTCCTTCTTTCAGTTCTTAACTGCTCATAGGTACATTCAAGACATGCCCCAATGCTGATGTACATTGATAAAACAGTAAAAAGGAAAAACTTCAGAAACACACTTGCTTCCTGAGAAAGTTAATGGAGTTGGCAGAGACAGCAAAATTGGCTGTTTTAATTAAAGAAGATATTTTTAAAAACCCTTAGATACCACTTTTGGACTTTTTGCTTCAACTGAAAGAAATGACCTATTGCATGTAGGGAAATCAATGCATTTGATTCTCCCCCCTTAAAATCTGGGCAGGGTTCATTCTATCCTGGACTGGGCCATGTCTTTTATGCACATCTAAATTAGTGTAATTCTTGCTTTCTTGATCTTGCCAGCCATGTAGACTTTAAGTAGGTTACACAATAAAAGGGTGAGAAGGCTTCTTCAGTGATAAGACATTGCTGACAGTTTAGCAAGGTTTAGTTTTCATTGCTGCCAGCAAGTCACATTACTCTGTTGAGAAGTTGCCAACTTTAGAAAAAGAAAAAGAAAAAAAGGGGGGGAAGGAAAGGAGAGAAGGAGAGAGAGGACAGAGAGAGGAAGGAAGGAAGGAAGGAAGGAAGGAAGGAAGGAAGGAAGGAAGGAAGGAATTATTATTTAAGTGTCTTCCTCACCTTGAAATCATTTCCAAAGAATTCTGAAATGGCTACTTGCAATTTATCTTCAGTGAATGCTTTTGGAATGGTAAACATTAATATATTTATGACACCTCCAATTTATCAGTTTCTTCCTTTTGGTGACTCAAAATTAAGGCTTGCTTTTTTTCTTCTATCACATTGGTAAATAAAACAGCATGACTCCCAGCATATTGACTGAAATACAGTTTTCTCACTTTTCATTTTATTTTAATCCTCTTCTTTATTTCTTCTTCTTCTTCTTTTTTTAAACCTGACACTACATTCTGGGTAGTTGGAAGAGATCTGAAGGGACTTTATTCACATCTCTAGAATTCCAAATGTATCACTGAGCTGATAAATTGCTAAGGTGCCTGTGGGCATCCTTAACAAAAGTGAAAGTGATGCCTCTCTTCAAGATATTTACATTACTGAGCAGATGCCCTGGGAATCTTGGCATTGAAGGCTATTGACTATTGAGCCTCTATAGTTAGGATAGCTCTGACTCTTTATTCATTTTGGGCTTTGTTCTACTGTACCATAGCCTATATCAGCATTTCAAACATTTGATTAGGGTGCCTTTTAGAAAAGATTCACTAAAAACAAATAATACTCTGCTGAAATCATCCATATTTTCTTCCCCTGTGAAAGTAAGAAAAAAAACCTTCTATTTTATTGCTCATCCTCAGGGTGCTTTTGAAATTCTTAGAATTCCTTTTATTCAGCAAAATGCGAGAGAAAGTGTTTCTTTCAGTTGCATGTCTCTCCTTCACCCTGTAACTATTTAGACTCTTAACCCTTCCTGATTTTAAAAAGCACTGCAGAAAGAACTCCTTTGTGGATTTTTTCTTCTTCACAATTTGTTGGAAAGGTAGCAATTTAAGGGTTAAGATTTGTTCTTTTATTCTTTTTTCAATGAAAGGGGGACCCTCCAGAAATATCATTAGGACAGTATGTGTTAATTACATGTTAGCAAGTTAGGTTAATGTTAAATATGTGGAAGAATACTACACTCTGTCATTTTCTGATAGTAGATCTAATGATGTTTCTACTGGTGATAGACAAACTTTCAGAGAGAGAGGGAGAGAGGAGAGAGAGAGAGAGAGAAACAAATGTTCACCACTATAAAAGTTTTGTATATAATTATGTTTGTTTGTATATGTTTACCTCTCTTCTGTCATGTTCTCATAATGCACTATATAAATAATAACCACTGTACTATCAAAAATGGATGTAGTAGCCAGCCAATGACAATACAGTCCCAATGTGTTGTGTGTTCACATTTTTTAAAGCTCTGCCATATTACATATATACATTTATTTCTTTTGAATGCACGTTCTTAAAAAATGTGCATTCAAAATGAGACATATTTACCCTCTGTGGATTTCCTTTTAATGCTGTCCCTTTCTATCTTTTTTCCTTCCCATAATTCCCTGTTTAGGGGGTTTATCAGCAATGCTGATCCCAGAAATCCCTTTGCCATCAAGATATGATGGTGAGCTTTCCACTGGTGTTAATAGACATTGTCCCTGGTAGAGTAAAATCACTAATTGGCTCACTTTGGGCAGATGGTCCTTAAAACTGTTCTATATATCTCTTCTGTATCAGTACATTAGTCAAGAAAAAGTGCATAGAGCAAAGTTAAAATATATAGAATATATCAAAGTTAAATCCCTCCTCTCTCTGACAGACCTGGAAGCCATCTTTTACATTTCAGCCTTCAGGCCTGCCACATTTTCTACTGTGGGAAACTGGGAAGGGGGTTTGCATAGAGTATGGGTGATATGTATTCAAAATAACATTCCTTTCTCAGAGAGTCAAGGATGCCTTGTCCTGGCACCTGGAGTCGAATGACTGGGAGGTAGTTGGACAGTTGATGATTGGACCATGTGATGGACATGTGGGGGTTGGGCAAGGACTTGAACTTTCACTTGGGTGGGGAAAACCTGGAAACTTTCAGATTCGGGTTTTCTCAGAGGTGCCAATATGACATCTCTAATAAAATGGAACTTTGAGGAAACTCAAGCCTCGGAGTCTTCTTTCATTGGGGGTGTTAATTGGAACCCTGACATTAACTCAAATCCCCTTTAACAACACTACCAGCTGCCCCAAACTTCAAGGTAATGCTGGGGTTCTGAGCCCCAACGTCGATCTAATCTCAGGTGGCTCAAAGACTCAAGGAAGATCTCTCTCTTTCTCTCTCTCTCTCTCTCTCTCTCATTTGTGTGTGTATATGCATATCCAGTGAAAACATTAAATAAGTAACAGTAACTGGCAATAGCTTATATTCATATGTATTTGCATAAATTAATTTTACTGCAGTTTTGGGCATCTAAAGATGTAGCTTTTAAAAGTTGACGTCATTCTAAATCTTCAATATATTTTTGTTCCTTTTTTTTTAGCAAAGATATTTTTCAATGTGACCCTCTCTATGAAAGAGAACAGCACCATGATCCTTATAAATTCTATCTTGTTCCAAAGAATTTATTTAACAGCTGTCAGTGACAGCTATACTAGAGAGTTAGTGCCATTGCCATAAAAAGCAATAATATTTTTGTGCAAGAAATCTAACATGACTTCCTTGTTTTTGAAGCTCTTCTAACATGGCCCCCAAATCCCCTTTAAGTTATTTTGAACATCTTTGGCAAGTTTCAGTTCATACTGTATACAAGTTTCACTGTCATTCTCCCTGCCACGTTTCATATTCATGATAAGCTTTGACTCTTTTTCCATTGCCTATATTTCTTTCTTTGTCTTTCTGTCTCTTCCTTCCTTTTATATTTGAGCTTACCAGAATTCTTTTTTTAAAAAAAGGAACAACAGAAAACTACCACTGTCTCTTTTTAATTGGGAAAACTGACCCTTTGGTTCATCTGGACTTTAAGGGCAGTGGTGGAATTCATTTTTTTTTACTACCAGTTCTGTGGGTGTGGCTTGGTGGGCATGGCAGGGGAAGGATACTGTAAAATCTCTATTTCCACCCCACTCTGGTGCCAGCCAGAAGTGGTATTTGCCAGTTCTCCCAACTACTCAAAATTTCTGTTACCAGTTCTCCAGAACTTGACAAAATCTGCTGAGTAGCACCCCTATTTAAGGGGTTTTAAAACCACACAAGGCAACCCATAAAGCTAATCCCAGCCCAGTGAAAATAAGAAATATCTCTTCTTGAGGTACCTTTCCTTCAATCCCTCCAACATCAGAACTGATGAAGCTTCTTGGATGAGGAACAAAATGTCATCTTCTTTCTTGAGGAAAAAACAGTCCAGTTACCTTTTGAAAAAGCACCTTGGAGAATAAAGATGGAGATTGGTTTACGGTCCTCTTTGCTTAATATGGCAATTAGGGTTGGAATTTCCATCACTAAGTGATGCAGTGTTAAAGTGTGATGTCACATGATCACATTGCTTACTAACAGCAATTCCACTAGTCTTGTTATTAATTGAGGATCATAAATTGTTCTGTGAAGATGTCACAAGACATCACTTACAACTTCCTCCTGGCTTTCCACAAACAAAGTCAATGGGGAGTCTAGCAGGAAGTTGCAAGTCCCATTTGGCTTGTAAGCAGGTCATAGAGCAAGAGAAGGTAGGAGGCCAGGTAAGGAGTGATGCTGCACATGGACTACAGAGGAGTTGCTGTGGCACCATGAAAGTATGTGCAGGCTGAGGAGGATTTGCTATATGGCCACCTGAATGTGACTGATGGAGGAAGGGATGCTCAGATGTGTGACCACTCACTACGGAGTATGTGATCCTTGGAATATCATACTTTGTAGCTGGACTCCTTGAGAGAAAAGTGGTAGAAGCAAATTGCAGCCTCCCCTGCTAGCTTCCCCATTGACTTTTCTTGTTGAAAGCTGGCAGGGAAGGTAGCAAAGAGTGATTACATCAGCGGTGGGTTCTAAATTTTTTTACTACCAGTACTGTGGGCATGGCTTATTTTGTGGGTGTGGCTTGATTGTCATGTGACAATTCTTTAGGATTTAGAAGAGGTACTGGTCTACCAGGCTTTTAACTGCTTGCAGAGCTGTACCGGTCTACCCATTCATTTTTGTAGGCACTGGTCTATCCATTTATTTTTGCAGGCATCAGTCTACTCATTTGTTTTTGGAGGCACCGGTCTACCACCAAACTGCCTTTTACCACTGATCAGCTGTAGGGCAGCCCTTTGAAGCCCCGCGGCAAGAGTTTAAACAGTTTTTCCTTATAGCCCATTAGCTGGGACTCAGGAGGCAGCAATAAATTGGGAGTTGGGCCAAATAAAAGGTAAGATAATGTGTGGGGGCAGGGGGGCAGAACATATGATGTTCAGTGACATCATATTGTCACCGCTACCAGCTCGGAGGAACCGGCTCGAAGGAGAAACCCACCATTGGATTACATAATCATGTGGTGCTGCATCTGTCATAAGTGTAAGCCAGTTGCCAAATGCCCAGATTGCAATCTAATGACCACAACAGCCAGAAATTTGAGGATAGGTCAGAATGGAATGGAATGGAATGGAATGGAATACTTTATTGGCCAAGTGTGATTAGACATACAAAGAAATTGTCTCTGGAGCATAAGCTCTCAGTGTTCATGCAAAACAACAAAGTAATAATAATCATAACAAAGTATTATTATTATTATTATTATTATTATTATTATTATTATTATTATTATTATTATTATTATTATTTAATCTGTAGTGAGATTCATAGCCTTTGAGGCTGGTTAATAGCTCAGCAGCTCGAGTCCTAACCAAGGACCTAGGAACTGTTAAGGTATCGTCGGAGGATGTAAGCTGTTCCGAGTAAGGAGGTTTTTTGTAGAGTCAAAATGTTCAAGTCCGGTAAATTTAGATTTTCTAAATAGCAGGGTACCCAATACCCTTTGGGTATTGCTCCAAGGGCTCCAATTACAATCGGGACAACACACAATTTCTTGTTCCACAGTTGCTCAACTTCAATTTGCAAGTCCCGGTACTTTGTGATTTTTTCTTGCTGCTTATCCTCAATCCGTGCATCACCAGATATTGAAATGTCATTGAACTATACTTTTTTTCTTTTCAACTATTGTTATGTCAGGTGTGTTGTAGACCAAGTGCCTGTCAGTCTGAATCCTAAAGTCCCACAAGATTGAGTTTCTCATTCTCTAAAACATTCTCAACCTGATGTTCCCAGTAGTTTTTGCTTCACTCAAATCCAAATGTCTGGCACAATTTCCAGTGAATGATCTTAGCAATGTGGTCATGGCGTTCTAGGTAGTCAGTTTGTGAAATTTTGCTGCACCCACTGATCAGGTGGTCGACTGTCTCTCATGGAGAGGTGGCATTTGCTCTTGGTGGTAACATGTTGAATTTTTGCCATGATGATGATGATGATGATGATATTAATAAGAATAAGAATGGTGGCACAGTGGTTAGAGTGCAGTACTGCAGGCTACTTCTGCTGATTGCCAGCTGCCTGCAATTTGGCAGTTCAAATCTCACCAGGCTTAAGGTTGACTCAGCCTTCCTTCCTTCCAAGGTCAGTAAAATGTGGACCCAGACTGTTGAGGGCAATATGCTGACTCTATAAAACTGATTAGAGAAGGTTGTAAAGCACTGTAAAGCAGTATATAAGTCTAAGTGCTATTGCTAGTTCTATTCCTATAATAATGGTATCAATAGAGAAGGTAGTGAACAGATGAGAAGGATAAAAGTAATATAGCCATACCAAATGAGTAATATCCTTAGCATAACACACAGTGGGGAAATTAACTGTTCAGATAAAGTGATGGCACGAGGGAGAAACTGTCTCTGGTCTAGTTGCAATGTTCTATAGTGGCATCCTGAGGGGAGGAGGATGTTAGGGGTTTGTAGATATTATCTCAGCCCTCTTTCTGACGTATGTGATATACAGGTCCTCAATGGAAGGCAGGTTGGTAGCAATTGTTTTTTTCTGCAGTTTTTTCTAACTATCCATTGAAGCCTGTACCTTTCCTATTTTGTTTCTGTGCCAAACCAGATAGTTATAGAAGTAGAGGCGAAAGACTCATAACTATAAGAACTGATACTTGCAATTATATTCATATTGTGACTTCAAACAATCACTGAACAAGTGACTGTTAACCAAGCCCTACCTGAAGTTATTGGCACTAAGTGGTGGATGTTTCTGCTGTGACCATCTGGACCACGAGGGCAGGGGGAGAAAATTAGTCTTGGCTTGTGTTAGATTTGCCCAGCTCTTCTTCCTGGTCCATCCCTAATATCTCTTATGTGTTCTCCAAGGTATTCTTTAGTGCTATTCTCACCAAAAGGCAGAGAGTGTTCATAATGTATAAACAGTGATATGTGGATTCAGCCCATAAATTTTGATTAAACAGTGGTTAAGCCAGATGTCACAGCAGCTCAGTGGAGGAGAAGGAAAAGATAGCAAAGATCCTCCTTTCAAGTATTCAAGTATGATATTAACATATTTGTTCTTTTTTTAAAAAGCAGCTATGGATGGATTCTGAGCACACCACGATTTTGAGGTTTGCCAAATATCCCTTGGGAGAAAAGAGCAGATGTTTTTGCTGTACTTTGCTCCTTAACGGAGAAGCACAATTGTTTTTTATTCTGTTCTGGTTTTTAAGTACTTAAAAATTAACTACTAGAACATATGACAGCAATAATGGGATTTTTTAAAAAATGGTTGGGCCAAATTTCATAAAAATGGAGTAAAAATAAAACACCTGCCCTATAAAGAGCTTTCAGTTCTAAACAGATGCACTTTCAGCTAAACCCAATGATTTGTATGTGGTCTATTTCCAAGAAAGTGTCAGGCTACTGAAACCTTCATTGAGCTGTTTCTCAGCTAGTTCTTTAGAAAATGCTACAGATTCTCCCCTGTGGCAACAGTACTAGTTAGAAAGAAGCTTCTGATTCCTAGGCACAGAGTTGGTCAATTCATCTGGCCCACCTCTTAATAAAATAGGGTAGGAAATAAAAAAAAAGGCTGCAGGATTTGGGTTTGGCTAGTCTAAACAAAAGAAGAATTTGGGTAATGTGATAGCAGTATTCCAGTGCTTTACAGCCATCTCTAAGTGGTTTAGTCTATTGCCCCCCGCCCCCCCCCCCCACACACAGTTTAGGTCCCCATTTTGCCCACCTTGGAAAGATGGAAGGCTGTGTCAATCTTGAGCCTGGTGAGATTTGAACTGCCAAATTGCAGGTAGCCTGCAGTCAGCAAAAGTAGCCTGCAATACTGCATTGATAGCAGTCTTCCAGTATTTGACAGGCTGCCACAAAGAACAGGGAGTCAAATTATTCTCCAAACCACCTGAGGCAGGACAAGAAACAATGGTTAGAAACTAATCAAGAGAGAAGCAATCTGGAATTAAGGAGAAACTTAACCAATGGAACATCTTGCATCCAGAAATCATGGATGGTCTATCACTGGATGTTTTTAAGAAGAATCTAGACAGTCACTTATCTGAAATAGTATAAGTTCTCCTGCTTGAGTAGGAAGCTGGACTTGAAGATCTTCAAGGTCCCTTCCAGCTCATTCATTCTATTCGGATATTTTCTTCCTCTCTGGAGCTATGCTTTGGTTGTACCTGTTATGCAATTGTACTATATAGTTCTTTATTGCCTTCTTAGAAGTTATTTTTCCTCCCTTGAAATGTTATTTGTTCACTCTTCTATAAGAAACTGTTGTTTTTTCTCTCCCTTCCCTGTCCCACATTGCTTACTTAAGAGGCAAGAATCACAAATAGTGCTTGGAGCTACATCTAATTTGCATCAGCTGCTTTGCATCAGCTGCTCTTCTCATGTTTATTCTTCCTAGTGTAATTTTAGTGACAAGGCTCTTAATAGTGGAAAATAATGTCTATTAAATCAGCAGCTACAAATCAAAAAAATGTTTCTCCATTTTGGGTCCCATCGTCTGGGGCTTATGCTAAGCCTTCCTTCCTTCCTTCCTTCCTTCCTCCCTCCCTCCCTCCCTCCCTCCCTTCCTATTTAGCAATTTTAGAAAGGTTCTGGAACCTTCAAAAAGAGGTTTCCTATTATCCTGGGGCTGAAGGTTACCTCCCCACTTCAGGTAAGTGATGAAGACACAGTATTGATTTTGAACTGAGGAGACCCATATTCACTTCTCCATTCAGGTATTAACTTCATTGGATACTTGGAGTTCAGTAAAGCATTTGACAAGGGAAATCACAAGCAACTTATTCATAAAATAGAAAAATCTTGGGATAAACAGCATTACCACCAGATGATTTCACAACTGGCTGATGTAGTCCTCAAGATGTAGTCCTAAATGGAATTACAGCTATATGGAGGGAAGTATACTGTGAGGTACTACAAGGTTCTCTCATAGGCCTAGTACTTTTCAATATCCTCATAAACAATTTAGGTGAGGGGATAGAAGATGAAGTTATCAAATTTGCAGATGACACCAAGCTCAAGGGAATAGCCAACACTTTAGAAGATAGGTTCAAGATCCAGAAATATCTTGACACACTTGGAACACTGGGCCGTATCCAACAAAATGAAATTCATCTGTAAGAAAATAAAGGTTTTATACCTAGCCAAGAAAAATTAAATGTATAGGTGTAGATTAGGTGGTTTCTGGGTCAACAGCAGTAACAGTGAGAAAGATTGAGAAGTCCTAGTGGACTACATGAGTATAAATCAGCAATGTGCTACAGCTGCTGAAAACAGTTAAAGAAATCCTAGACTGCATCAACAGAGGCATAGTATCAAGTTTACATGAAGTATTAGTACCACTATATACTGCCTTGATAAGACCACAATTGGAATAAAACATCCAGTTCTGGTCACCACTGTACCCACCCACCCATCCACACCCACCCACACAGACACACCCACAAATGTTGAGTCTCTAGAAAAGAGTGTAGAAAAGAGCAACAAAGATGATGAGGGGTCTGGAGGCTAAAAATATGAGGAATGGTTGCAAGAACTGGAGATGTCCTGTCTAATGAAGCGAAGGACGAGGAGTAATAGGATAGCAGTCTTCCAATATTTGAGAGCCTTTCAGAAAGAGCCTGTTAATATGTATTTTGTTATTCTGTATTCTCTATTACAGACACATAAACACGTAATCTCTTTCTGTGTGAGAGAGTGTGTGTGTGTGTGTGTGCTTTACACATGCATGCACACACAGAGAGACATACACCAAAATATAGGGAATACAGAATAACAGGATAACATTATCACTTTTTCTACACCGGCATTTGGACACAGGTAGGACTAAAAAGGAAATCACATGGATTTTCAGGCAAACCCTGTATCCAACGTATCTACTCTTCAGGTTGCTTTTAGAGTTGTCCTTTAAGTAAAACATAACTACCTATACAAACAACTATTTTTTTAATTTTTTTTTAAAATTTGATTTATATGCCGCCCTTCTCCGGAGACTCAGGGCGGCTTACAATGCGTTAAGCAATAGCCTTCATACTTTTGTATATTTATATTTATACAAAGTCAGCTTATTGCCCCCACAAACTGGGTCCTCAATTTACCCACCTTAGAAAGGATGGAAGGCTGAGTCGACCTTGAGCCTGGCTAGGATTGAACTCAGAGAAATTACAGGCAGCTGGTGTTAATTGCTGCCTTTAGTAGGAGGTATTAGCCCTCTACGCTACACAGGCTCCTGTTAACTATTAATGAAGCTTACATCTGTACATTTTACACATCTACACATGTTGCAAGGAAACAACCACATAGACCTATTAGGAACTTTACTGCCTCTCCTTCAATTTACTGGGTGTTTCTGCTTATAGCTATGAAAAATAGTTTTCAGAATGGGCAGATTGGCTGTAATGTGTGATTTGGGTCTAAACCCGGACCAATATCCACACCATCACACAACTGCAATGAAGTAAGGATTCATCAGAGCTTTTTCAGGAGTATCTGTTAGTTCTCATACTAAAAACAAAACAGCCTTTATAGTCAGGAAAGTTTCTACTTTATTTTTGTTCTTGCTGATGGAAAATGGCACTATTAATACCATTAATGACTTCTGGAAAGTGCTATATTACAAGGTCCTGGTATTGCATAATGTGTCTGAAATAGAATTATATGAGCCTGGTCATTTATGCTTCTGGATTGATTTGTTTTATAATCCTTTTTGTTTATTAGTTTACTTGACAATCCAAGGTATTCTTATGAGTTTTCTTCAACATCAAAATTCAAAGGAGTCAATATTCTTTTTATCTTGTCTCTTCAAAGTGTAATTTTCACTTCCATCAAAGTCCAATGTCACTTTTATTTCACAGGGAATAGCACTGCTTGAACTATTATGATCTTTATAGATTTAGACACATCTGAACATCTGAATACCTTGTTCAAAGTGTTATAGCTGTTCCATTGAGTGCTAGTCTATAGAATGTTTTTTGATTACTTGTTCTTTTACTATTGGGCATTGATCCTAAAAAATTATATCATAATTGATTAAATGAATTAATTGCTTTGGACCTTTTCCATGAATTATATTAATTTATCTAATCTGAATTAGTACATTTGGGGGCTACTAAATGGTGAATAAGGCCTTTTAGGGGGACTGGAAATGACAAATTAAGAGTTTCTCTTAAAGATTCAGAGTACCTGATTGCATTCATTGTGGTTTGGGAACAAGGAACAACTACATGTGTTTGTCTTTTTATTTAAGGTGGAGTTTGTATATTAAAGCAGCCAAACTTTATTTCCTTGTTGTGTTAGTAGATGATTCTGTTCTTTTATTTGTGCTTTGTGGAGCCTGCTTACTTTCTAATACAACTGCTAATTAAATTTCCTGATGAAAACAGGGAGAATTCATTCAAAAGAACCTCTGAACCAAGGCTCATTTTGGTTTTCCTTTAGGAATATCTAGCATAAATGATCAGTGATGTTCTTTATTCTCTCCAACCCAAAGAAATGTTGGGAAGAAAGGATGTAAAGAGAGACCCAATGGTGTCCATCACTATGATAATGAAATAACACAGATCTAGATTTTGGAGTTCTGAATTGCTGGGGGTGGAAGTGAAGAAAGCTGGCAAAAGAAAGATCCTTTTTGAAAATGGGCCAGATCTGAGTAAGGGCTGCCAAACATCAAGTGAAGAACTAGTACCATTTTGTAACACCTTAGTAAGACCACACTTAGAATACTGAATCCAGTTTTGTCACCATATTATAAAAAAAAATGTTGAGAGTTTGGAAAGTGTGCAGGAAAGAGCAACAAAGATGACTAGGGGGCTGGAGGCTAAATCATATGAAGAACAGTTGTAGGAATTGGATGTGTCTAGTCTAGCAAAAAGAAGAACTATGAGGTGACATGATAGCAGTGTTTCAATATTTGAGGGACTGCCACAAAGAATTAGGGGATAAACTTGTTTTCCTAAGCACCTGAAAGCAGGGCAAGGAACAATGGATGGAAACTAATCAAGGAGAGAAGCAATCTTGAATTAAGGAGAAACTTCCTAACAGTGAGAACAATTAACCAATGGAACAGCTTGCCTTGAGAAATTGTGAATGCTCCATCACTGGGGGTTTTAAGAAGAAACTGGGCAGTCATTTATCACAATCGATATACGGTCTCCTGCATAAGCATGAGGTTGGACTAGAAAATCTCCAAGGTCCCTTCCAACTCTGTCATTCTGTTATCTTCCAGTGTATTTTCGAGGAGAAGCAACTGGGCAACATTCAGGATGTTACTGACTTCTCTAGTCTTCTAATCCTTGATTATATGACTCACAATGCAGCATATGCAACTTAATTCAGTCACAACAAAATGAAAGGAGAGAAACACGTAACATAATTCAATGCTTATGTTAGTTTCATCATTTGTATGATTTGTTTGGGACTTTTAAAACAGGAAACAGGAAATATCTGTTTGAATAAATAAATAATTAGCTGTCATAAAGATGCTTATCATGTTCCTTTAACAGACTGAAACTGGGGCTCTAATGAAAGAACAATAATTAAAGATGCTTATATACAAGAAAGAAATTGAATAAACATCTTTATGATAGACTCGAGCCAGACAGTCTATGGATAAATATTTGGAAATTTAACAAATTAATTAAAATAAAATAAAAGCAATTTAATGAAAACTATGTTAAATTAGTCACTTGAGGTGACTGCAGATCACAATTACAGTTTACACCTTCTTCCAACTATAAATAAATAGTTTTATATTCCCATTTTCATCTGAGAAATATTGGAGGTTAATGAAAATAGCATAATGATTTTAATTAGTTGGCAAACATATGGAACACTGGGTGTTTTTTTTAACAAAATTCTTTGCTGCCTTTCAATATAAATGTGCTATCATAAAACTATTCCATTAACCAAAAATCATTGATTTATTATGACTTTGCACTGGTGCTTTACTTGAAAGATTAGCCTTCAGTTGTGCTGTGTACCATTTTTGGTATTCACTTAACTATGTGTTGCTGGGGTGTCATTCATTTGTATTCATTAAACCAAGGATAAATGAAAAATTAGAGATACTCAAGCTTACTACATATTGAATATAAGTACTGTAACATAATTGCAGTAACCATTAAGTCATTGATGGCATCAAATTTAATAAATTATTATTATTAAAGAACTAACCACTCATTGAAATTCAGTTTGTTTGTTTGTTTGTTTTTTTAAAAAAGTCTGTCTAGAATTCTCTCAAATTCTCTGGAATTGACATTCCAGTCCAACTTTGAATTTCAGTTACTACCTAGAAACCTAACATAACAGTTGTATTTCATGGAGGTCCATTAGGGCAGCTAATCATCTGCACAAATCTTTTGCTCATGAAGGGTGAGATATCATTTATGTGATCATGTCAAATTCTATTCATGTCATAGCTTAGATATTGGACATTGACTGCATATAACACTATGGGTCTTCTTATGAGTCACAATTGTTTTATATCTGTATGTGCATTTTAATACAGTATTTAAAGCAATGACTGTTACAAAATAATTGGCATATTTTTCAGCTTCAAATAATAGTAAGTATAACAAGATATACTGAGTAGTCAGTGGTATTAATTATGCTTGTCTGAAAGTGAGAATTGACATTTCAAAATGCCCAGTTTTCTGTGACTGATCATTACTTGCTTATTCAGTGTCTGTTTCCCAATTCATCCATATTACTGAAAACTTTTCTAAACATAAAATATATCTGTGAGGTTTAAAGAACAGAAATGAACTATTAATGGACTACAAAATTTGAAATTATTTTCCCCAATTCTTTCCTGTATTAGTTCACTCATTGTCTTTTGGGGAAAATAAAGAAGTGTTAAATGTTTCCGTCATTCGATCATTTTCATTTTTACTACAAGATAAATATTGAAAATAGATGTTCCAAAGTCATGGTTGATTAAAAATTTAAATTCAGGCTGCCACTATCAAACATCTGACTATGATATATTTCTTTGTGTTTTTCGTGATCATTCCTAGTTGCTTTTTTCTGTGATTTATTATTGTAATCTTTATTGATTTCTTCATTCTTCATTTTTAGTGGTAACAATTGTAGATTTATTTGGAGAAACACTAGGACTTCCTAGAAAAGCAAACTCTTAAGTTCTCTCAGATCTTTTTACGTACACTAAACAATTCTCATAACTCTTGATTTTGTATGCTACATTTAGAGAGAGTCAGAAGTGGAGGAAAATATTTGGGGTTTTTGGGGGGGTGGGGGAGAAAGAATTGCATTTTCTGCCATTGTATAATGATATGTGTGTGTGTGTGTGTGTGTGTGTGTGTGTGTGTGTGTGTGTGAAAGAATTGCATTTTCTGCCATTGTATAATGATATATGTGTGTGTGTGTGTGTGTGTGTGTGTATGTGTATGTGTGTGTGTGTGTATACATACCGTATTTTCCGGCATTTAAGACGACTTTCTAACACACAAAAATCTTCTCAAAAGTCGGGGGTCGTTTTATACGCCGGGTGTCAGTCTCCTGTAACCAGGCAGACCAGTCCGAAAGGCTTTGACGAGCCTTAAATGGCTCTAAGGAGCCCAGCTGAATTGCCTGCTGAGTTGCCGCTAATCAGCTGAGTTACAGGCAAGCCCAGTGTAAAAGGGAAAAACTTTCCTTTTACACAAGGCTGGCCATCCCAGCTGAGTTGCCTGATCGCCAGAGCTTGGATGGCCAAGCCCCGTTTAAAATGGAAAAACTTTTCTTTTATACAACGCTGGCCACCCCAGCTGCTAATTTTTGCCTGCTAATTGATACGTAGCAAAAATCCCCCCCCCCTCCAGCTTGCTTACTTTAGCTGCTAGCCGCAACGCTTGCCTTGCCTTGCCTTCAATCCATTGCATCAGTAAGCAACTAAATCTCCCTGCCTGCAATCAAGCAGGCAGGGAGTTGTGGACTTCAACTCCCAGAATTACTCAGCCAGCAAAGCAAAGCTGGCTGAGGAATTCTGGGAGTTGAAGTCTACAAGTCTTAAAGTTGCCAAAGTTGGAGACCCTTATTCTATTGGGTAAGTTTTTTTTCCCCTTTGGGAGCTTTAAAAAAATAGTTAATTGGGGGGTTTTTTAGTTGTTCTTTTTTAGACCTAGCCATTTAAAGGCTAGGTCTAAGTTTTAGGCTAGGAAGTTTTAAATTTAACTTTCATATAAAAATAAAAATAAAAATAAAAATAAAAATAAAAATAAAAATAAAAATAAAAATAAAAATAAAAATAAAAATAAAAATAAAATAAAATAATATAATAAAATAAAATAAAATAAAATAAAATAAAATAATAAAATTTGTGCAGCTTTCTGAGATTTAGTGTGTTTCTGTAGAGTTTCACTCTAACTACACAAACGCACAAAATCTCACAAAGCTATATGTGGAATTTTGTGTGTGTAAAGTGTGAAAGTTGTTTTTTTGGGCTTTTTGTGGCTGTGTGAGGTTCCTGCTTGTTGCAGGGGCCATTTTGGGTCTAGCACAGCTGTTTTTACATTGTGGGTGAGCCAGTTGATGTTTTTTTAATTTTTATTTGGTGTGCGTTGGAAGAGGGGTCGTCTTATACAGCAAGTATAGCCCAAACCCTATATTTTTACAGGAAAAGTCAGGGGTCGTCTTATACGCCCAGTCGTCTTATACGCCGGAAAATACGGTATGTATGTGTGTGTGTGTGTGTGTGTGTATATATATATATATATATTCTTACTTTTTCGTAGGTTTAATGTGTGTTTTTCCTTTAAGCCAGGTTTTTCCTACGTAGCCAAGATTTTTGAATGTGTGTGTGTGTGTGTGTGTGTGTATGTTCAAATTACTCCTACTTCATTCAAGTCACTGATTTTACTGTAGAGGCTTTGAACTGTTAGATGTTCTTTCTAAATAAAGAACATATTTAAGAAGACAGTGTAATTTTTTTTTTTAATTTAACATGTCACTCAAGGAACAATATTTAAAGAACTCTTCAAAAGTTAAAATCTCAAAGGTAGACTTTTATATATACAATGTTCCCTTGAATGTGCCAGCATTTCAAGCTGAGTAGATAAAAACCAATTATATTAAATATTTTACAAATTAACTGGGATTTTATTGTATCAACTTGTTTGACTTTAACAGGAAGCAATATTTTCATTTAATAATATCCTGCTTAATCTTTAATCTGAATATAAACATATTAATTTACAAGTAATCATTAAAATGAATCATTGCTTTACTTTAGGAAAATTTTTACATATATATAAAATGTAAAACCAAATTGATTATTATTAAAATGTGAAATATGAATATTTACATCCTACTTATTAAATATATTTTTGGTCCTTACCTCTTGAAATCTACCAGGTAAATGTTAGAATATACTTTGACCACCAGTGATTTTTAGGGTTGTTTTGGTAAATGCAAGTTTGGGCTAAAAGAAAGAAATATTTATTTATTAATTAAATTAATTAATTTAAAAACATTAATGATGATATAAAATTATTTCAGTCACCAAATCCCATATTGCCATTAAAAAGCAACACTCATAGTCACATCTGCAAATTTTAATATATATTTTCTAGATTTTCCTTTTTTTTAAGACAGCAGATAACCTTTACACTCATATCTACCAGTATGTAGCTGTTGAAAACATTCCAGTGCCCCCACACACATGCACACACACATACACACACATCCACGCATACAAAATTTTTAATAGGCCACTATTATTGTTACAAAACATTTTAAAATTATAAATGATCAAGGATAAATTAATGGAATGGAATAGTAGTAGTAGTATTTTAGTATTTGGACTTATATGCTGCCCTATCTCCGAAAGGACTCAGGGCGGCTCACAACAATAAAACACACAAAGTTCAATTTTTTTGTAAAAATACCCAATAAACTATAAAAAACTATTAAAATCCCCTCTAAAACGCCTTCAGTCCAAGCCGGCCAGGCAAAATAGCTATGTTATAAGGCTATGGTGGAAAGAGCAAAGGTCAGGGGCCACCTGGAGCCCTAGGGGGAGCTGATTCCACATGGTAGGTGCTCCCACAGAGAAGGCCCACTCCCTAGGGGTTGCCAGCTGACATTGTCTGGCCAATGACACCCC
Organism: Masticophis lateralis; assembly: GCA_030761175.1. NCBI lineage: Eukaryota > Metazoa > Chordata > Lepidosauria > Squamata > Colubridae > Masticophis > Masticophis lateralis. Next base: position 117,370,629 of record JAUDYJ010000003.1, on the reverse strand, counting down.
AAGGAGGCCTCCCTGTGGGAACGCACCCAGCGATGGGGAGCTGTTCCTGGCCGCAGATGGTCCGCCAAATACCCCGGGCCTAAGCCATGTAGGGCTTTATAGGTGATTACCAGCACCTTGAATCTCACCTGTCACTCATCCTCACTTATAACAATAGCAATAAGCAATAACACTTATATACTGCTTCACAGTGTTTTACAGCCCCCTCTAAGTTATTTACAGAGTCAGCATGTTGTCCCCAACAATCTGAGTCCTAATTTTACTGACCTCGGAAGGGTGGAAGGCTGTGTCCACCTTGAGCTGATGAGATTCAAACTGTCAAACTGCTGTCAGTCAGCAGTCAGCAGAAGTAGCCTGTGGTACAGCATTCTAACCACTGCGCCACCACGGCTCTTGAAGAGTAACGGAAGCAGATTTTAACTTACAATTGCAATAATATCCTGCAGCTTCAGAACATAGCAAAATCTGGATTTTGAAAAAATCAGTAAAAGATATACGTTTTATGGGGTTTAGGCTATTTTCACAAACTTTATTTTATT